>CM059276.1:23653287-23730787 GCA_030347295.1 Setipinna tenuifilis
GCCACCACTCTTGAGCTCTCAAAGTGCAGAGCTAAGAACAACAGGATGAGAAATAACAGTCTGTGAAAGCAGAGGCAGACTTAGCACTGGGGCAAAATCTATGGGGTTCTTTTCCCTCCTTTCTTCCCTTCATTTTTAAAACTTCTTCTTCTCTCTCTCTGTCCCCCTCTTTCTCCCTCTCTCTCTCTCTCTGGGTGAGAAAACTCCCCAGCAGTGTTACTTTATTTTCAGGCTAAAACAGTCGGGCTGTTGTGTGGACACCCCTAGGGAGCCGTCTTGTAGTGGGGGCCTGAGGGGGAAAAGAAAAGGGGGCTGCATGTAGCTGGCCAGCCAGCCAGGGCTGCCGTAGCTTTGGTGGGACGAGGTTTGTACCGGCAGCCCTGGAGGAGCCCTGGAGACTGGGGAGTCACGTGAGGGCCCCCCGAGCTTAGATTAGCTGGAGCCAGGGGCCTGAGGGGGTCACTGCTCCTCAACTCTTCCGTGGGAAAGACCAATGCATTGTTTCCTGTAGAGAACTGCACAGGCAGAAGAGGAAAAAAAATGTGACCAACCATCCTAGTACCCACAAGCTCTAGTTTCTTCTTCTCTCTCTCTCTCTCTTTGTCTCTGTGTGTGTGTCTCTCTCTCTCTTTCTCTCTCTCTTTCTCTCTGCCTCTCTCTCTCTCTCTCTCTCTATCTCTCTGCCCCTCTCTCTCTCTCTCTCTCTCTCTGTCTATCTGTGTGCCTGTCTTTCTGTCTCTCTCTCTGTCTGCTTCACCAGCTCTTCAGCAGCTTAGAACAATGTGAAATATTGCTTTCCTGTCCACATTCCCCACCTCCCTGGCTGTGTTTTTGTTGGCCAGGGGAGAGGTACCAGACTAGGAGACTGTGGACCAAATGGGTGTCCCTCGGTAACAAGCAGCGCTGGCCCTGATATAGGTTACTCCGTGCCCCGCTGTCTGGCTGGCTCTCACATCCACCTCTATATTATATCTACCCCTTTGTGACCCTGCAAGTTCTCTCTCTGCCTGAGTGCTCCTATAACCAAAATATATTGTAAGGGTCAGCCAGAAAGAGAGGGAATTTTAACTGTTTTATGAGACACACGTCCACCATAATGTCTATCCATGTTAGTTAAATTGGGCATCGGTGACTCATTTGCAAGAACTAAACTGAATGCAGCCCCAGAGCAAAACTGCTTTTTCCCTCAACAATGATATCCGTGTGACTGTTATGTATATATATTTTCCCTTCAGATGGTGATAAAAGGAAACTTTGATCTTACTTGTGTCCAAAACAAATTCACTATTATAAATTATTTACATCAAAAATGATTATGGAAAAAATCCCTTAATCTCTTTTGCTTTTTTTCTCCTCTGTGTGGCCTTGTGTCCCTCATGACAGTTGTTTGTGTTACAGCATGCTAAGCTCTTTGTTGTCAGACCACATTCCGGAGCCGGGCTAATACAATCGCCCCAGAGTTTATCTGATGAGAGAAAACATAAGTCAAGTTTTGAAAGGACTACCCTACTTACAAACATCTCATGATCACCACATGACAGTCATACTGTCGCTGTCTGCACAGGTATTGGAAGAATGTCATAGATAACTTTTTAACCCAGTCATATAGTTATTGTTTCATGTTTCAGTATTTATGATGCTAATCTCCTCCTGGGGCTGTAGAGGTAACTCTAACTGTTTTGCTCAATTGTTGTTGTTATGAGTGAATTGTTCCGTGTACACATAAGGCTGCAAACACCAATATCTGCAAAGGTCCATTATGCATGTATTTGCCAATTTTGATGTAGTCCTACTTTTCAGATACCTTGTAGTAAAGGCCTTCATCCCAGGGAGATTCACTGTGCTTACCATTATGAGCAGCTTGTACAACATTTCATTATTACACATATATTACAACACATTTCATTAAATGATATTACACTTGGCAGACAGTTTTATCTGAAGCAACTTAGAATTGAGGAAAACAATCAAGTTACAAAAATCATAGAAGGTGAAAGATGCAAAGTGGAAAGATATTAGAAAAATGCAACGCAAGTGTAGGATGGGGTACTACAGCTATTAGAATTGGAATTGTTCTTGGGAGAGTTGGGTTGTCAAGAGCTTCTTTCAAATACCGAGAGGGGAACACTTGATGAAACTGTTAGTTTGCTCAATGAGGAACCACAAATAAGAGGTCTCGACTGAGATTACCTTGCATAAAGACCTTTTAATAATGGCTAGATGCAAAATAGCAAATTTAGCTAATGCTGGCACATTTACAATGCTGTTTAATAATGTACTTTTCATGCAAAAAGTATGTATTCAATGAATAATATAAATAAAGCAATGGCAGCAAGTCTAGTTCTATCTGCATTCGGCCTATGCAGTCAGACCTCCAGCACTAACTACCTAACTGCAAAGTCAGACTACATTTATTCATAAAACTAGTCTATGGAAAGAAAGAGAAAACGTGTTGTGTTTGTGTATTAGCATGGTCTTAACGCTATTTAGTAAATTTAAGTTGTTATACAAATATGCACTTACCAAGTACAGGAAAAGTAGAGGCTACTTGACAACTTATGAAAATGATGCGTTTGCTTTTCTCCAGTACACTAGATGGCGGCATGTCAAATGCCGATGGCATACACTCAATCAGCGCTCACACGAAACACTTCCGGGGCACCAAACCTCCCTTGCGTTGTGGTGTACGCGTTGGCTTTCTTTAAAGCCGGTGTTTTTGTGTTATTTTACGTGGAATTTTATTGAACGATTTCACAGCGAAATGGCTGAGGTAATATTATATTTAGTTTTGTTTCATTTACTTTGGGGGCTGTAGTAAGCAGGCAAGCCCATTCTAACAATCGCGTCGCTAGCTGCTAGCTGTTTTGCTTAGTAGCCTAGCTTGTTTAGTCAAAACTTTCAGTGCTGTAATTTGTCGTGAATATGATGTTCTCCTGTTTGCTGCGAAATTACCTGTTATAGTGTTCATACTTTAAAACATGTTACTGATGGCCGGTGTGGTGTTGTCTTTACAGGATGTGCAGAAACACTCGGTCCATACCCTCGTTTTCAGATCCCTCAAGAGGACCCATGATATGTTTGTTTCCGATCATGCAAAGCCGATTTCACGGGATGAGCAAAGGTAGTTTATAATGTAATGTTATTAGCCTGGAGTTTCCTGAGGAATTATTACCAGCTGTTTTATTATAAAGGGTTGCATTTGATATACTTTTTCATCTGAGGGCAGCTCTGTTGTACTGTTGTTCACTAAAAGTGATGGTGGTGATATTTTGTATCTTCTCATTCTAGCAATAAGGTTAAAATGGCTGTAAAGTTGAGAACCGAATACGGTGCCATTCTTCACATGCCACTAATGAAAGAGGGAAGAGACAAAGATCATTTGTTGGATCCATACAGCCATGGCTATGCAGATCCTGGTGAGCATTCCCAAACTCTCCATATTTTTGAGAGGAAACTAAAAACAGTTAATAGTCTGTGTGCAACTCTGTGCCACATTTAGCTAACAAAATGTCAGTAAAATATTTAATGGGTGGTATCGGTCTTGTATTGAGTATGGTATTAATTTCCCTAAACTGTTGTTTATAAATCCTTCAGCTTCCATGCCAGAGTATCAAATCACAGGAACACATCCTTATCCATCTGGACCAGGTATGTGTTTGTCCTTGTATAAGTTTCAGGTCACAACTCTTTTCAGGGGGCAGATTTTCTTGGGGGTTTGCCTGACTTTACCTGTAAGTTCTCTGCTGAATGCCGTGCTAATGTGTGTTGTTTGTGTGCTGTGTTCTCAGGGTTGGCTCTGACTGCAGACACACAGATGCAGAAGATGCCGTCAGAGGGAGGAGTTCATTCTTTGGCTCTGGCCTTGCCCCCCTCTCAAGCCAGGTATGCTCGCAGTGATATCCACCATTTGTAAGGAGACATGCTGTTTTCTAGCTTCTAGCGCTGGGAATTTTATCTTTTCTGTGTGTTGCGATCTATTCTTTCAGGCAAGATATGGGCCGCACTGCAGCCAGTGTAGGAGACATTCACAGGCATGCTGGGAGTGCAGAGAGGTCAATGCCACCTCACCACGGCATGGTAAGTCTCTGTGCACAAACAACTGTACTATTGTTGGGCTACAGTATGCACTGGCACCACTGGATGTGTGCAGTTCTAGCCGTTACATGACTTTGAATTAGCTTCTTACATACATATCTTTCATATTAGATCTGTTGAGTAAAGTGATATTGAAAATAACTTTTATTTGTTCTTCAATTGTTTATTCTAGTCTCTAATGGAAAGTGGAGGAACCAAGACTTTGGTCCCAAGGAAAGCTCCAACCATGCCCAAACCACAGTGGCACCCTCCCTGGAAGCTGTATCGGGTAACAATCTGACCTTCTTCCCCTTTTAAAACTGTATTCCAGATTTATTTTCAGGAGGAGTTTAGTCGTAATTGGTGTTTCTCCTTTACTGTAGGTCATCAGTGGTCATCTTGGCTGGGTCCGATCTATTGCTGTTGAGCCTGGCAACCAGTGGTTTGTAACCGGATCAGCAGACAGAACCATAAAGGTCAGACCTTTTGCTGTTGTACTTCAAAACTTACCCTGTGAATTGTTATCTTGACATATTTGCTACCAAGTATTTTAATAAGAACACATTCCATAAGTCTCAGTGTCAAACTCTCTTGTTGGTGTGATGCGATTGCATTTCATTAAATGGTTTTGACTGTTACCAGTATGTAAGTCTGTGTAAGTTTTAAATACTTCTTCTATAATGTTTTTGCTATATTTTACAAGCTAGCCAAGTATTTTTGTTTATAATGTAGTGGGTTTTTTATTTGTCTTATTTGTGTTTTGTTTGAAATGTTGTACATGGGTTTGGAGAAAAGCGTCTGCTAAAGACTATATCTGTACCTGTGACTGTAGATTTGGGACCTGGCCAGCGGGAAGCTGAAGCTGTCTCTGACTGGTCACATCAGCACCGTGAGGGGTGTTGCCGTCAGCAACCGCAGCCCCTACCTCTTTTCCTGCGGGGAGGACAAGCAGGTCAAATGTTGGGACCTGGAGTACAACAAGGTACTGACAATAACAGCTGTATACTGTGGCTGTTTTGTCATTTAGACTTCATGTTGGTTTTGGAATATTTGTTTGTCAGAATGCTCAATAGCTGTATAATGTGACTGTTTTGTCAATAGATGTCATGTAGGATTTGGAATATCCATGTGGTAAAATGCCCAACCGCTGTCTGTCATCGTTGATTTGTTAGCCTTGATGTTAAGTTGGGAATGCTTTTGTTTTTAAACAGGTAATCAGGCACTATCACGGCCACCTCAGCGCAGTATATGACCTGGACCTGCACCCGAGCATCGACGTTCTCGTGACATGCAGTCGAGATTCCACAGCAAGGGTGAGACTTCCCTACCCTCTTTGATTTTTGGACCCATGCCAACAAGGAACTATGACAGACTGTCACTGTGGAATGATAATATTGATATTAATGATGTATGGAATGTCATATGTACAACTGAAGGTGTTGCCCCTTAGAACTCTAAACACTGGTTTTATTCATCAGTGCAGAGGGAACACATTAATATTTGCATACTTACACATTTGAATATTTTATTATTTTTTGTTGTATTACTTTTTGTTACATTCTCATTTTCACTTTGTCGTCCTTTCTGTCTACTTGTTTTCTCTACTGTTCTTTTGCTTCTAAGGCATTTCTGCAACTTGTCTTTTTTTGCCATATAAATGGACTTGACTTGAATGTATCTTGACTTGTGTTGTGTACAGGTGTGGGACATCAGAACCAAGGCCAACGTTCACACTCTCACTGGCCACACCAACACCGTGGCAACAGTGAAATGTCAGAATGCAGAGCCTCAGATTATCACAGGTACGATCTGCACTAGATTCTTTTTATGTTTTTTTTTTGGTATGTAACCACAGACACACACACACACACACACACACCCACACACACACACAGACACCACTCATTATTAATACGCTGTCATCACTCATCCCCCATCACACTGTCTGTGCCACAGGAAGCCACGACACCACCATCAGGCTGTGGGATCTTATTGCTGGAAAGACACGGGCCACTCTGACCAATCACAAGAAGTCTGTGCGCGCAGTGGTGCTACATCCACGACAGTAGGTCACTTTTTCCATAACATATTAAAAATGTTTACATTATGGCACACTTCACTGTTGTGATAGCAGGTGTGTAGGAAAAAAACACAAGTGCCAGTGATGGACAACCTGGGTTCAGAAACTACGATCCTATACCACATATTTTAAATCACCTGGTTCTACCTGTGTGCCTAATACGGATGACTTATGCTGCAGACTTATTCAACGTAACCAAAGATTCTCAACTCTGGACACTTTCAATGTAACTGTTTTTCGTAACACTGTCAAGGCGTATCAGCTTAAAGACAAAAATGAAGATAGATTTGTCTTTGTATTTCATGCTAAGCTTTTTACTCAGCGAAAGCGCATTATAATTTGTTTTCGTCAGTGTTCTAGAACATTTATGTTAGTCTCCTTGTCGTCTCGTCTTAGTCATAGAAAAAAAAAATGGTTGTTGCCCAACATGCGTTGACAGTCACTGTTTTAAGTCATGTTAACAGTGTAGAGCTGTTGGCAGCCTCTGAGTCCTCAAGCCCTGTTATTTCTTCCGCAGATACACGTTTGCCTCTGGCTCTCCTGACAACATCAAGCAGTGGAAATTCCCCGATGGAAACTTCATACAGAACCTTTCAGGCCACAATGCCATCATCAACACGCTGGCTGTCAACTCTGATGGTGTACTGGTGTCAGGCGGTAAGAAAGTCTCCGAAGGGAAGCTGTATCTAACGCAGCATGTTATGTACTGCCAATACCTGCTTTCAGATTTAGCCTGAACTCCTGAAATGTTTTAGACTTTTTTCCCCCCCAAAGGTCCTGTAAGGTGAAAACATTCCCAAAAAGTTGTTCTTGGCTCTTTCACAAGTCTTTCTAGCAAGAGCCCTAGTCACAACATCAGGAATTTTGCCAGCAGGCTTATATGTGAGCATGACAGTAAAAGTCCAGAAAAATCATTGGAGTGATTAAGTTGTGTATGAACGTGTCTCTTCAGAAAATTCCAGCTGTGTCCCTCAAGAGTGAATGGTTGACTTAGTAAAAAAAAAAAAAAAAAAAACTGGAACTATATTTTTCCTGGAGTGTAAGTCTGAAATCGGCTTATCGCAAGCTTAACCGCATCGTTCTTCTCTCTTCTCCTCTGTAGCTGATAACGGCACCATCCACATGTGGGACTGGAGAACAGGCTACAACTTCCAGCGTATCCATGCAGCTGTGCAGCCAGGCTCCCTCGACAGCGAGTCGGGAATCTTCGCCTGCACGTTCGACCATTCCGAGAGCAGACTCATCACAGCAGAGGCTGACAAGACCATCAAGGTGTACAAAGAAGATGACACAGCGGTGGGTTACTTTTTCATATCACTGATCTCTCTGCCCCGTTTTAAATACTGAATTAAGGTAATGCTTGGATCAGATATGTGTGCTGGTAATATAATGCTCAAATGTATTTACTTTCTGTTTTCAGACTGAGGAGTCACATCCTGTAAATTGGAAACCAGAGATTATCAAGAGGAAGAGGTTTTAAAGGACAAATGTGACCCCCCCCCCCCCCGACCCCTTCACCCTTTTTTTGTTTATTTTGGGTTTTTTTTTATCATTTTTTTTGCTTCTTTTAGTTCCCAGTTCCTGCTATGTGTGGCATTGTGTATGTAAGAAGCTAGCTTTTTCACATGTCTCCCAAGTGTAATCTGACAGATTTTTTTAAAACCAGCTTTCGCAAAAAAATGAAATAGTGATGACCTAAATAAAAAAATGCTAAAGATACAAAGCTCACTTTTGTCTTTGCCATCTTTTGTTATTGTTTGTGTTCACAAAGCAAATTATTTATCCTGGCAGAAACTGCTAATCACAATACCATTCTCACACCTTCATTTCCCATTAGGTCTTGACAATGGCAAATGCAGGTGCACTGAGCTGTGATATTGTATGTTTTATTTGAGTCTGGTACATGGGTAGAACACACTGATGGTATTCCAAAGCCTCTCCGGAATCCGGGTCGCACTTTTGTAAGTCAGTGTCACATGCTGTCTGCCTTAGGGGCCTTACCTGGAGCCATGTCTGCTGTTTGCATAATCACCCACAAACCTATTTACCATCAGGACCAACTGGGGACACTTTCCCCCCGTCCGCATGCTGTGTTTTATGTACCTGCATAATTGAGATTTATTTGTGAACATATGGCCAGGCAGTTAGAGCATGTTAACAGTCTCGGGCGCATGGGGGACCTGTACTATGTACAAACATGATGAGAGTCACGAGAGAAAATCCTCCCTCACTTGGGGAGTTGCTTACTTTGGCACCGTGCCACTGCGCTAGGCAACGGACCCTGCCAAAGCACATATGCTGTCAAAGCTCCCCAAAATAGACAACTGTGAGCCCTTCAGAGCAGAACTAAACCAAAGAAGAACCAAATTAATCTGCTCCTGTATGGGCTCCAAAACACATATTATCAAAGTTCTTTAATCGGTTTAGAAAATGTTGTTGATGGGGTGGAAACGAGGCCTGTTTGTTTTTCTATATCAGCACATGTAATCTGACAGATTTTTTTTAAACCAGCTTTCACAAAAAAAATAATAATGACCTAAATTAAAAAAAAGCTAAAGATTCAAAGCTCACTTTTGTCTTGCCATCTTTTGTTATTGTTGGTGTTCACAAAGCAGCACATGTGCAGATATACTGGTTTATATAAATAAAACCGCGGAAGACTCAACCAATGGCCCAGTTATGACCCACTGAAGCTTCCTGACATTAACTGTTGTCTTTTATTACCACTGTTTGCAACAAAATGTTAATGCTGTGCTGTAAAAGCTTTGCCCATATTTTTGTGCGGCATATTTGTACAATTTACAAAAGAGGCTTTGCCTAGGCAGCTATTGGGTATGCCAGGTGTGTTTGTGCCCATCCTTTCATCAGTAGGAAAAGGATACCAAAAGCAGTTCTTTATTAAAATCACATACAGGCTGGAAGTTCTGCGGCGCAGTGCGTAGAGCACCCGTACCATGGGGACACAGGTTTGAATCTGGCCTGGGTCTGTTCCCAACCCTACCCCATCTCTGCCTCACTCACTTCCTGTCCTGTTCTTCACTGTCCTCTCTCAATAAAGGCAAAGAAGCCCAAAAAAAAACACATACAAGCAAGTTGTTGAGTGGCATTGCCGTACATACTTTAAATGCCTCTAGATGATTTAAAAGTGCTGAGCACAGCCCTAAAACAAGCAAGGAAGTAAACACTTTCCATCATTCTGGTCAGACAATGGCAAAATGGGCCCCCATAGCGAGAATGTGAGATTTTATCAGCACCACACTGGTGCCAGTGGAAATTTACTGTTGCCCCACTTTGACAGGTAGACCCCACTTGTCCAGGCCAGGGAGAATGCTTGGGATGGCTTTCATGCATTTGAGTCAGGTGAATGAAAGCTGACATTTCCTCCTCCGCCAGCCCTGCCCATTGTCTCCCTCCTTCTCCTGTCATGTGCTTAATCACTGCTGATGGTATAACTCTCACATGGAGGAGCTGTGTGAATCTCACTGAGAGAGCCGTAAGAGCTGGCTCAGGTAACCATCAGCATTCCCTGTTTTGTTTTGCTGCATTTAACTTCTATTTTTTTTTCTGCATGAATGTGTTTTCTGGAATTTGAGTGGCTTGCTGTTCCGCAATGGGTACTGCTGTGCCATTTCTTCTTTTTATTACATTGATTATAAAGCTACAATAATAAATCATCAGGAGGTTATTACACGCCTATAATAATAAATGCTAAACTCATTCTTTTATTGTTGGTGTTGGGAAACCATTACCTTCACAGCCGACGTTTGCCACTCAGGTTTTGCAACTCAGATTCAGTTATGGAATGTTCAGTGGACAAGTTTTAGATCAATTGGATAAGGGATCTCTTCCCACGTGCTCTTTGTTTTTTAAACACAGACGATGGCATTGAGCTATGTTTTTGCTTTTTTTTGTAAGAAACTGGGAACATTTTTTATTATCCTGTTGCACACAAAAAACACATCACACATCCAACTTTGGGAATGGTTGTCTCACTGTCCTGTGGTAATTACACTTCTTAAAATGTCAATTATTAGTATACTAAATGTACAGCAGAGGGCGTTGTTTCGCTATGCCATATTATTGGCGTGTATTTCACCATATTTACACACCTGATTGGCTCTTAAACCCGTGCATCTAATAGAGAATTTTGTTCGGCTGTAAACGCAGTGATGCACCCATTTACAAATCCAGAACTTTTTTTATTGAACTGTTTTTCACAACGGTCTAGAAGTTTAGTTGTCCAAAACCTTTGGCTCTTACCACCCAGTATGTATGGGGCAGCTTAATTTATGTCTCCATCTACCATTCCTTTTGCGAAAAGCCCTATTTATACGTTCGAACAGCTTTAGTGTACAGTACAGTGGACCTTATTTTAATTACGAAATTATGTTGTACTGCACCATCGATCTAGCTGTAAAACCCCTCCCTCTCCGGCGGTGACGTGCTCCTGCCGTTCTGCAGGTTGACTACCACCAAAGAGCAGTACCCCTCCCATTCTCCTCCTTGTCTCTGCCTCCATCCTCTCATCTCCTTTCCACACCTTTCTCTCCATCGGACACTGGAGCATGCAGAGGTACTGTTTTGGCCTTATTTAGCCGTGTGATTATGCATTTTCGGTCTATACACGTCTGTGAGTGCTGCATCTGTCAGATTGGTTGAGGCGAGGTGGGAACTGAGAGGAGATGAACACTTTAACGGAAGTTATAACGTTAATCTTTTGATGCGGTCTGAGTCGGCGGTGAGACACTGAGAATTGTGCTTAGCTTGGTGTTTTTTATATTGTCAGTGTGAGATGTGCTGATAGGCTTATGTTATTTTTTATAGTAAGGGTTTGACGGGGATGCTGTTAGTTACTGCAGAGTTATGATTCCTGGCCACCTTATCGTCTTTTGAGAACTCTGCTGAGGTTGCTAGATAAAGGTGTATGCGCCCTTATAAAGAACCCTTATAGACCCTTATAAAGAACCTATTAATGAGCGGACTGGGTGACATGTATAGTAGGCTATTCGTGTAATATGTCTTGTCTTTCGCAAAGACACTTGCTGTCGAAAACCAACACTGTCAAAAAGCCTGGCGAGCATGTGACGCTTCAATCGCACCAGCCGACTGTTTATGTAGTGATCATGCGTCACGGCTACTGTAGCTCGAGTCATACATGCCTTCTAAGAGTTTTTTGTAAAACAAATAAAATTAGATAACAATTAAAGAGAAAAGGGGTAGAGGTGTTTAGATTCATATTGGCTGTTATGTGACACTAAACAAAACACTTAGATCATCTCTTCATCAATTACCTACCTAGGCAGAAAGGGATCCTCTGTTGAAATTTTAAATGTTACTAATGTATCAGTTCAGCAGCAGCCGGATTGTTTTACACCTAACAGCTATTGCCTTTACCGATGCCAGTTCCACCAAACTGCCAGTAATCTTTCCAATATAAAAATATATTTATTCTCACTCAGTTATTTCAAGCACCTTGGTTGTTCCAACAAAGTTTTGTTTTAATCATAAATAATTGTAAATCAGAAGGACATTTTTTTGTACAGGATTTTGACACAGGCTGCCCTTTGGAAAACTATTTGTGTGTAGGATGGAGAGGCTACTGAACCAGTGGTTATGGCAACAGGAGTACTGGCTGCCGCCTGGCATGTCGTGGAAGGATATGAAGATGGGCGTTAGGATGGCGAAGGGCAGTCGGTACCCTCTGCCCCGTGACCTGCTTTTTACTCTGCCGCTGGCGCTGGGATTCATTGCTCTGCGATATGTCTTCGAAAGGTCAGTGGCCTTCATTTTAAAAGCTCATTTCCAAGCAGCCCCCCCCCCCCCCCCCCCCCCCCTCCAACCCCCCCAACGATGTCTTACATTGTGCAAAACCACTATAGCTTTGCAAGTACAGGGAGTTCATATTTTATGCATATCTTATTTTACACAGCATGTCCCACTTTCAACTATACCTACTCCTCTCTCAGCATGTACACTAGTGCTGTTTTTAACATAAAGTCTCTTCAGAGCAGACCTAACTGCAGGAGATAGAGTTAAGCTAGATACACGAGCATTCTCCTTAACTGACAGGGCACAACGTGACAGGCAAGAGTAGTACTACAGTAGGGTAAACCACATTTTTTTGGCGACTGACTGGGAGGTGTAACATTCTTTTGAGACCGTTCACACCAGACTAAGCCGGGTGACACAGACAGGGTGACAGATAGGCTATCAAATGGCAACAGGATTGCTTTACATATTGTGCACTTTTTTGCCATTTAGCGATGCACTGTTCTCTAACAGTGGCAATTGTCATATTTGTGATGGATACCTTGGCTGGATGGAACAGTAATCTGACACTGTTGGTTATATTTTAACCCTCACCAAGTTGTGACAGAACAATGCCTTCAGATAAACAGTGGACCTTGCATCAAGACACCTGCCCCAGGATGATGACTAGATAAGATATCATATACTGGCATTAAAGCAATTTGATTATGATATCATATTTTATTTTATTTGTCTATAAGTTAATTGAGGAGTTTATAACTTGGTGTTTCATAGTGTTGTATGCCACTTTGGAGAACAACGTCTGTTTAAATGGCTCTATGACTGTAACCGTTACTGTATCTAGGATGTGTTGCAACCATATGCCTTATGTTAATATATTATAAGCGTAACCGGTTTGAGATGCGTGAGGGCTACCTCTGGGGCGAGGGTGGGGTCTGTTTACTTCGGAGAGGAGAACAGCAGGCTAGCCTGTGGGTGATGCTGGGAAGGCAGCTGTTTCTCCTGTAACCTGAAGCCAGTCTCTGTGCAACCCATCCCTGACCTTCTCTGACGGGCCCTGATCTACTCCGTCAGCTCACTCGTGTCTAATTAACTCTCTAGAATTACACACATACGCACAACAGGCACATATAAACAAACCCAGGTGATATTCAAAGTACTTGAGTACCAAGAAAACAAGGCTAGCTCAAAAGTCTCAAAAGGATGTTGCTGTCTGTCACCTCAAAAGTCACGTGAGAGAGAGAGAGAGAGAGAGAGAGAGAGAGAGAGTACCTTGCATGTTTTTCTTTTGTTTTGTGTCTTCCCCATTGTGGTGCTAGCCTAACTGACAGTTGCGTGTGTGACTTTTGTGTCCCAGTCATATAACAGACTGCTTTCATCCCACAGGGTCATAGCCCTGCCACTCAGCAGACTTCTTGGCGTTCGGGACAGGGTGCGGGTACGAGTTGCCTTCATCCCAAAACTGGAGGCCTTTTACTTGAAGAATAGAAAGCAGCTGCCCTCACAGGTCAGTGTGCATGACGCAAGCCCCTTTTGGAGGTGTCAAAACCCTTGTAGACAGGCTGGTGTGTGTCTACAGGAAGTATTTTTACCCCTTCTACAGTTTAATAGGTGTAAAAGCTATGGCCTGTTTTCAGAACTGATGAAGTGTTTGTGTGTGTGTGTGTGTGTGTGTGTGTGTGTGTGTGTGTGTGTGTGTGTGTGTGGATGTGTGTGTGTGGATGTGTGGATGTGTGGATGTGTGTGTAGCCTGTTCGTGTCTGTGGATGTGTAGCCTGTGTGTGTGCATGTGTGTGTGTGTGTGTTCACTGGTCAGGCGATAATGAATGTGTGAAAGCATATGTAAGCAGAAAGTGGTTGTCAATAACTTGACAGGAACACAGAGAAGAACCCAAACAGAAACTGCTCAAGACCCAATATTCCTTCACGGGCCTAATAGAATCCTATATCTGCCCTGCTTAGGGAAGAGGCCAGGAAGTAGAGTGTGTGAATGTGCTGCAAAGGATTTGCAAGTACAGGCATGAGTGAGTTTCTGTTGGATGGGATTAGTTTCACCTGCTGCAGCCATGTTTTGCAAATGTGCTGACTGCAAGGCTCTTCATTTGTGTCCTTGCATGAAGTGCAAACACAGGATTAACCAACTGTTTACCTGTGCCAGAGCAGCCTTTTGCTTGATTTCCTGGATCATTTGCAAACCAAAAACATCATTGTGTCAGAGGAAGAAGTAGATAAAACTGGATGTATGCTAGACTCACCTGTTTCGTATCAGACAAGTACACTACCATCCATTTTGAGTAAGTTTTTCAAAATGTTAAGGTATTAAGTTTAAAAGTGTAAAGGTAAAAACATGATTGGCTCCTGATTTTCAGATGGCTTGATTGTGAAAAGTTGCCTGCTATTGATCCAAGTTCTTCTGATAAAAAGTGCTGCTTTATATGACTGATAAAGAGTGATAAACAGCACCTGTTAGTGATGTTGCCTGGAAACACCACTCAAAACGTTGCCCAGGGTGTATCATCATCTTAAGTGTTTTATGCTACTGAAGGGCTTTATCTATGTCACACTGCAATCAAACCCTTCAAACCATTTGCAGTCATAAAAAATGGAGGCATTCACACTTATACATTCAGTGAAATTCAATAAGTTTTCCTGGTTTCTATGAACTTGATTTGGATTTGCGCAAGTTTGTTTTGTCAGTGGTAAGATTGCCCTTAAAAAGCCCAGTCTACATGATATACTGCATTTTGTGTTTTAAAGGATACCTGTTGATGATCTCACATAGCTCTTTGGCATGGTGGTGAGTGGCGCAGGACTTATGACTCCTCGTCTGTTGTTTGAGAGCAGAGTGACATCCTCGGCCTGGAGAAGCAGTGCAGTCTAACGCGGAGGCAAATCGAGACGTGGTTCCGGCATCGTCGCAACCAGGATAAGCCCAGCAACACCAAGAAGTTTTGTGAGGCTTCGTAAGTCATTACACTGATGCTATTCTCATGTAGAGTCTCTGCATAATGTGTGTTCTTAAAGAGGATAACATAGTTTTTTTTACCTGAAAGTAAGGTCAAGATAAAGAAAATGTACTGGTTTATTTTCAATTTGGGTTATAATGGTCAGCTGGATGAAAATACATAATTTTTAAGCAATAAAAAATCATACTGGATAGTAATTCAGCCAAGCCTCTGTCTCATATTTGTAGGTGGAGGTTTGTCTTCTACGTGATAGCATTCTCAGCAGGCCTTGCCACTCTAATAGATGTGAGTACAGTGCATGTCCTCCCATAGTCCCTTATGTACAGCAAAGGCTACATGTGCTCCGCTTAGGTTGCTGTTAAAAATATGTGTGTTTAAATTATAAATGGTAAGCTTGCAACGCTTGCTTGCATAGCTCAGCTGCTGCTTGGCTGCCATCTGTACTGGTGTACTGACCTGCATGTACTTTTTAAACACTGACCCCATTGTCTGACATTTTCTTTTTTCAGACCCCATGGTTTTGGGACCACAGGGAGTGCTGGCAGGGGTACCCCAAGCAGGTGAGCAACTTGGATCTGTATGTTCCCCCTTGAAGAATGATAGGAAGTGGATAGGAGGGCCAGGTTCTTGCTGTTCTCCCTAAGATTACTGTGGAGTCCATGGACTCTGATGAAGACGCATGGCGTCGAAATGTTAGTTGTTATGCACCTATAAAATAATAAAAGTAAAAAAGAAGACTTCCGTGCTGCACCAAATCTCTCCCTTTTATGTATGTTGTGTCCTGTCTTGGTTGCACCGGGCTTGTCAACCAGAAGCGCGTAGTACATTCTCCTTGTTACATTACTGTGGAACTCTCAAGAACACCCCCCCCCCCCCCCCACACACACACACACACACACTCGTCTTTTCTTCCAGGTATTACAGCACTTCCTCGAGGCACAGAAGGTCCCAAATTATTCAGTGAACAGAACATAATAAACAATAGTCTGACTTCTTTAATGACGGGAGAGTTTAATGGCTTTAACTTTCCCCCAGTGAGAGCTTCAACCTTTGAGTGTTGAGTTTGAGCCTGTAGGAACTCTCTCAATTTCCCTCCATTGTTTTAGGGTCATTCCTGTGGAAAAACTGTTTTGTTGAGCACAGAGGTCTGTAACTGCACCAGTTTCACTGTTTCTTAAGTTTACTCGGGGGCACTGCTGGTGGGCTTGTGCAGTGGGTGTTGGAGATTAGAACCTTAGCAGGGTTTTTTATCTGAATGTAAACTTCCTGTCAGAATCCCGCCTCACCCAATGGCGTCAGAGAGCTGCTTTCACTCCTCTTTCCCTCCCTCCATCCATCCATCCCTCCTTCTATCACTCCCATCCAGTGGTGGAGACTCCTCTGGTCTGAGGGCATCTCCTCAGGAGGAGCAACCTGAAGTAGTCTCCAATGACGAGCTTTATTCTCCAGGTGTGGCCCCTGTTCATTTCAGATAATCCCACTTAACTACGTAAAGAGAGCATAAGCACTGACTTCCTTAAATATGTTTTTTGAGTGGGTGGGGTGGTGAGTGTTCCACACTTTTATTTGCAGGTCGAGGTCAGACAGGAGTGGTTAATAAACACCCACAGAGCCTTCTGTGAGTCTTTTTTCCTTTATGGGATGTCTGTGTGGAGATAACACCGGCCAAATACTGGATAGCCAAACCTTATAGCCTGAGGGCACAGCTGTGGATAGCCAAAGAGGTATCAGCCTCCCTGAGAGGTGTCAGCTTGTGGTCAGGTGTTGGGTGTGGAGGACTGGCACTCCATATTCTCATCCCCCCCCCCCCTTCCCCCAAAGAGTTTTACATGCCCACACTTCCATAATGCCCCCTCCCTTTTTGTCTCCACAGCCTGTTGCCGATGCCCACTACTGGTACTACATCCTGGAGCTGGGCTTCTACTGGTCCCTGCTGCTCTGTGTGTCTGTGGATGTGAAGAGAAAGGTAGGTAGGGTTGGGAGGGTTACTTTAGAAATGTATTCTGGTAAAGTTACTAGTTACCCCATAAAATATGTATTCAGTAACGTAATCCAAGAACCATAATATTAAAGTAATGTAACTTGATTACTTTCGGATTACTGCTGATGAGACTTCTTTAAAAATAAAGTGATGTCGAAATTTCCACCCATTAAATGCGTTCTTGGTTGAAGTCATGCCAATGCTGCCGGACGACGACGCGAAGTTCAAGTGAAGTGAACCAGAGACGGTCTTTACTGAGACATGTCAGTCCCGATTTCGCCCGTTGTGTAACTGCGCGCGCGCATGCATGTCTGTAGGATAGTTTGTCGCTTCCCCTCCATCTCCAGTTTGAAATAAAAAAGAAATAAATAACGTAAAATGTTTTCAAATTGTAATCCTGCTGAATAATCCCAATTTTCACTAAATGTACCTGTAATCTGAGTACGCCTTCATTTTTTGTAACTGTAGGGGAATACAGTTACTTTTTTTTTGTATCATTTTACTTAACGCCGTTACATGTATTCCGTTACTCCCCAAGCCTGAAGGTAGGTGTGGTGTGGTGACCTGCTGCTGACAGCATCCCCATTCAAGCAGTTTAGAAGGCCCTGTGTGTGAACAATGGTCCAGTGTTTTGGGCACTTTGAACCCACTTGAGTGTCTTTAGCGGCACGTTGCATAATCTGCCGTTCCCTGCCAGCACTGTCCCCTCAGCGAGGCTACTAATACAGGAAAAGCTGGAGCAACTTCAGGCAACTTACTTCCTACTGTATGTTGCACCCAAGTAACATAAGCTAACGTATTGTGCAATTCTAAGAAAACGTATCTGTTTTTTTTCTCTCACTCATCTCAGATTACAGCTGTTCTCACTATTTTGTTTACAAGCTGCTCAGGAATGAGTTTGCGTAAGAAAATATAAAAGTAATATTACTTTGACAGCAATCAAGATTGCTATGCAGATAATTACGATTACTACGCGGGTTATTTCAGGGCTTGAACATGAGACCTAGCATTGGTTGCCTGTGGGCTTACTGATACTTTAGTGTAGTGTAGTGTTTTTTGTGTACTAGAATAATTTTAGACTGGTTCTTAAAACCCTTGGTTAGAATCATTACATTACCTGTGAAGTAGCTTTGATTCTTATTTTATGTCTGCTGGCATGTTTTGTTTTGTAGAATAGCTAAACAGGTTAGAAAATAACCACTTATTCACAAGTAATAATTTAGTTAAAGCATGCAAGTTGTTTAATCTACTGGGACCATATTATAGTAATTCCTAATTTGCTCAGTTTCTGTAATAAGCCCCTCTGCTCCCTAAAAGGAAGTGTTTGTCAGTCACTGCTCTAGCTTCACAGGGGGAACAACAGCTCACAGCTCAGAGAGTGGAAGTGGTTTTTACCAGAGTACTAGGTGAGCTCCGTCATGCCCTAGTGCATACAGGCAGGGCTTTGCTGATTTACATGACGAGTGTGGCGGGCACTGCAGACATGCAGGAGGGGAGGAGGGGACGTGTGTTTCTCTGCTTCGATAGGAGGCAGCGTTATGGGAGTTTGGGGAATAAAATAGAAATGTGTCCCAATTCACTAGGCGTCAGTCCGCTCTGTCCTCTCCAGGGACCTATCCTCCATTGTTTTCAGACTGTGTTTGCTGAGAAATAAGCATTTGTAATGTTAGCCCATCTTAGAAGGACATGAGAAATGTTCAAAAGCACTCATGTGTAGAGGATGGATGTGTGGATGGATAGAGGAGTGGATGAAACATGTTTAGTTTAATAGTAATGAGAATTAAAAGAAATACATACACATGTACATGCTTTTACACTACAGATCACAATAGCCATATCTCTCCTTGTGTAGATCCAAGTTGTTTTGATTGCGCATTCTATCTTATGTGGCAACAGACTTTGCTGAAGGCAACACAGGGCCACAACCACAACTGTAGTTAGCGTGTAGGCGTGAAGGTGGGGTAGATGTTTTGCCATCACGTGCTGTCCTTTTAAAACCCCTTTTGTGTGTGTAACTGTTGTTCTCACAGGATTTCAAGGAGCAGATAATTCACCACATTGCCACCATCTTGCTCATCAGTTTCTCCTACTGCGCCAACTACGTGCGTGTGGGGACTCTGGTCATGCTGGTGCACGACTCCTCTGACTTCCTCCTAGAGGTGAGCGCAATGCAGGAAACACGACTGAAGGAGGGGATTTACAACTGTGAACTTAAGCCATTGCTGTCCCTGGTGATTCATTCCCACAAAACATGCATTTCCTAACATTTTGTTTCCTTTTTACTACTGAGTGATGCTCCCCTGCGGTTGTTATCTGAGCAAAATCATTGTCTTAGAGTTGCTGAAATATGCATGACTTGTCTGGTGACATCAGACTGTATGGCCTGGTGCTGCTCCCTCCCTGACTAGATCTACATTACGCGCTGTGGGAACAAACAAAATCAGTTATCTGTCTGGGCGTCTGGCCGTGACACAAAACGCCCTGACTGACAGACACACACACACACATACACACACACACACACACACACACAGTCCTCCAATTCAAAACAGCACTGGGCTTCATCATGTGTGTGAACGAAACAAAATGACCCAGTTTGAGGCACAGATCAATGAGTTAAAAGTAATTATAAGGTGACACCGGCAGGGTAAGCTGAGAGAGACACACCCAGTGGAGGACCTGATGCCAGTTCATTGTGCCAAGGAGGAAGTTGATGAAGGAAGGGCAGGATTTCAGGGAGAAAAAAAGAAACTCACGCAATCCTTCTTTCACCACCACACGTGCTGGGCTCAGGACACAGAGAGAAGGAGGAAGAAAACCCCTAAAATTTACATTCTGCCCCAAGAGGATATGTAGTTAATGATTATTGTGGACAAGAGGGAACATTTCCTTTATGTGTGCACACACCTCTTTGGTATAGTGTATCAGGATAATGTGTAAAAATGTTTGAATGATGAAATGAGTCTTTTTACTAAGACAGACCTTTGTGTTGAATTTTGTAATGGATATTTCTTGTAATGCCAAATAAGATATTTTTACAGGGGGTGTCCGTAATGGCAGTACAAAGAATCCTGCTGGATGGGTTGTATTAGTCAATAGCAGATGTACTTTTTAGCAAAATATTAACCTGCTTAGGTGTAGCTGACTAAGACATTGAAATGAGGAAATAGAATAGTAAAACCTGCTTTTGTAGTTTGTCAGTGTTGGGACTTTTATGCAAAATGTTCTATTTCTCAAAATAGCACATTCTTCCTGATGTTTTAGTGATGAGTGTCTACTGTTGCGTAAATCATAGCAGTAAATGTAGTAGTTGGTTTCCAAAGAGCAGGTGAGTGGGTGGGTGTGTTTAACTGAAATGATTATGCTCCCTCTGTTTCTCAGAAGAGTTTGAGCCCCTGGTCACATTGTGGGGAAAATGTTGCACAACTTCAAGTATGCACATGCAGATGGGAGTTGCCAGAGGGCAGTATAACATTCAGTACAGGCAGAGACATTGATCAATTAGAAATATAGATGTGACATTACAGCCAGAGGCCCTTTCCTGAATTAGCTTCTTAATGACTTCAGCTCCACTACAAAGTGCACTCTGGTTAAAAGCACCATCACAAGCTAAACAGAGTTCCCTTCATTATAAGGTGAGGGGTATAAATTTAGCATCTAGCTTTCAGACGAACTCCACCTTGGTCAGCGAAAACAGGACGTGACATACGGTGGACTTGGACTTGAATCAGACGGTGACATGGAACTCGGAATGTTTGTAAGAAGCATCTTCCATGATGAGTGGCATTCTGTGGAACACACCTTCCAGAAGTCAGCCTCGATGTTGACGTCAGCATTGAAGGGTTTTATTGCCTATGCCCACTTTAGTTAATTGCTTTTAGATGGCAATTAATGTAGCAGACCCTCCACATGAATGTGCAAGCGTAGTGAAATTCATAGTCTTAGTGACAGATGAGATGGTTTTGTGATGACAGTAAATGAACACAGCTTAATCATGCCCAGGTATAAGGAAATCACATTCCAGTGGCAGCAATTCTGTCTCCCCAAAGGAGGATTTCTTGTCTCAAAAAATTAAAAATTATGTTAAGACTAATTTTGCATTTTGCTTTTGTTTGGGTCACCAGAGTTCATTTTAGATATAAAAAAAGTTGTTCATGACAACTCACAGTACACAGCTTTTGTGCCACACACATGACTATAGTTTGTGCTTTGTGTTCACAGTCTGCCAAGATGTTCAACTATGGTGGCTGGAGAAAGACCTGCGACGTGCTGTTTGTGTTGTTCTCTGCAATCTTCTTGGTCACCCGGCTAATCGTTTTTCCAAGCAGGTGGGATACTCACTAATGTGCTGGTTACAGAATTGGATGAGATTGTTATGACAAATGACAGGAGAATTTCCTATATTGTCCTTTTTGTAAGTCGCTCCTTTGGATAAAAGCGTCTGCTAAGTGTGATGTAATGTAACGTAATTTTACTGATATTAACCAATAAGAGCTCATTTTATTTCTCTCTCTCTACTACTTATTCTATCTCTTTTGTAGAATTGTCTATACCACAATGGTGGATTCGCTAGATTTCTTCCAGCCATTTTTTGGCTATTACTTCTTCAATACCCTCCTCCTGGTGTTACAAGCACTGCATATCTTCTGGGCCTGGCTCATCCTACGCATGGTCTACAAGTTTGTCTTCCTAGGCAAGGTAAACAGGCTTCATATTTCCTGTACCTTTACAAACACGATGATTCACATTGCAGAGATGCAGAGGTGGATATCCTTGTTTTTAGAGGTCTCACCACTTATATGTTCTTATTTATTTAGTAAATGATGATTCATACTAGCACAGCCCTTAAGCCAGGCTGATAAGCCCATAAGTGAAATCATCTGTTTCTAACATACAGATAAGTCCAATACATTGTAGGACTTTTCCTTTATGAAGTAAAGGGGTCCACCTCGGCATACATTCTCCACATCTCAAATCTAAATGTACATGATATTTCTTTGAAAGGTGGAACGTGACGAGCGCAGCGATGAAGAAAGTGAAGTCGAGGAGGAGGAAGGGGAGAAGGAGGAAGAGTGTAGCTGGGAGCAAAGGAAAGGCACTCTGAACTCTAAATTTGCCTCTTTGGCCAACAACTGTGTCCTCAACAACTTAACCCATCAAAGGAGAAACATGAGCTACCGGATGGCCAATACCAGATAGTACTGTTGTTACATTTTTCAAAGCTCAAACGAAAGCTCAACGTATATTATGTTTGTTTCCATGCGTTTACTACTATTCAAATATGTGGTTGAAGATGCGTCACTACCATGGTCCACTCATAATTTCACAATAGCTCATAGTAACGTTGAGAAATGATGACACAAGAGGGTATGTGCTAATTGTATCACAGACTGTTAAGTTTTCTCTCCACTGTTTCTGCCACAGTTTAATTTGGTTTAGATTTATGGAACGAGAGACACGACAGGAATATCAATTCAGTTTCACCTCCCGTCTATAGTAGTTCCCTAGTAAAATAATACTTGCCTTTATTTGCCAGTCAAGACACATATATATGTATTTGAAAACAGAGGGATATTGTAGTGGAAGTTTGAAAAATAAATAACTTTTTTTAAGGGATTGTACAAATACATTTTGAGACTGTCAGTGACTGCTTTTACACTGAACTGAAAAATGTTTGGTATCTGTGAATTTGTTTAAAGTAATATATTTTACATGTGGAAAGATAAATAAACCTGTGTTGAAATTTTATTGGTAAGGCTAGTCCTTCTATTCAATGAATGTGCATACAAAGTCAACCTCGTAAGATAGGCCCTGGTAGACTTTTGCATGTTTTATGAACATAACAGGTTTTGACCCTTTATCAACAGTAACCTCTTCTGACTATTTGTAATCATATATAATTTATCCACTGATACAATGGAAACTGTTATATTTTTCTCCCAAGTACACTTTCACATTGTAAACAGACATTGTAAACAGAAGGATGACTGTGGCTTTTATGCTTGTGCACGAGTCTTACCTAATTAAGACTAAAATGTTTATATTCTTGCATACAGACTATTAGACTTTCAAAATGACACCTTTGCTGACTGTTTTGGTGGCTTGGCTTTGTGTTTTCCTTTTGGAAAAGTTTGATCTTAGGCAATCACCACTAATTTTGAATTTGAATAAGTGCTTTCTGTCTTTTGAATACCACGTGTTCCACTGCAGAACACATTTCATTTTTTGTCTGCTTGACTATGAATCATTCTGTGCTAGTCATAAATTCCTCAAGGACTTGGACAGGAGAAATGGTGTTTAAGAAAAAAGTTAAAAGAGATTACTAGACCTTAAGGAACAACTCTACAGAAATATCTCGCTTTAGGGAAACTTGCCTTAGCTGTGTTAGATATATTTACATTATAGGCTAAATATGTGGCTTAGAATAGGCATTGGTCTTTTAGAATGTGTAGTTTTCAATAAAATGCGATATAGCAATTCACAGCTATGCTGTTTTTTAAACTAAACATGAAAAAAGGTCAAATGCTGCCCATTTGCCTCAATGCTGATTTTCTGTATTTAATACATTAAACATTTGACATCTGCTGTAGAAACATTTGAATTAATGTGCCCAAAACATGAATGTAGTGCAACACTAAGCAGTGCTTTCAAAGTACATGAGCTGAAATAAACACTGGAATACAGCCTGCCCAGAGCACACTTAAGTTAGAAGCCTTATTCAGGAATCTGTTTTAGTCATTTATCATACGGATTGTGACGCATCCATGTACAGGAACCGGGCAAGGTATGGCATCATCTATCTCTGAGCAGGTGTCAATGTAAGGGTCCAGGAGAACCATATTGGGAATGGCTGACTTCAGTTTCCTCTCGCTTAGCAGGTAGATCTGCCCACTGGTGGTAGCACAGCCAGTGAAAAACTTCCTGTCCAGACACTCCTCCTCCAGTAAGGTCCACTCATCCGTTTCAACATCCAGTCGCCAGGCTTGTCCCCCGAAGAGGTACAGAGCGCCATTCAGTTCGGTCGCCAGAAAGTCGTAGCTGAAAGATAACGTTCATTCACACATTTTTTTTTACCCTCCCTCGGTCAAACAGCTCCTGGCAAAACGTGCTTTAGATGCAAAACATGATAGAGCTTGACTAACTGGTAGGGCTGCTTTTTCTCATTATGGTGGTATTGTACAATTATGTATCAGATTCACTAGTATTTTGTAATTACAAAATGAGAGGCAATTACTTTAGTCAGCATTTATCTTCCCCTCTGAAAGCAGGTGCTTTACAGTTTAAATAGAAAAGAATAGGAAGAATCTATACCTGAAGAACAGGAATTGAGACTGTTCATGGTAATCATTACATTGCATCACATGCCATTTAGCTGATGCTATTATCCAAAGCATCTTACAGTGATTATGGTACAGAGACAGTAAAGCTGGAGGAATGTGGGGTTACATGCCTTGCTCAAGGACATCTCAGCTGTGGATGAGTGTACAGGGAAGCAGTAGTTATTTATTCTACCACCTAATTTTTTTTCTATACTGGTACAGAGATCGAACTTTCAATTCCTAAAATATTAAGCCAGATGCCACATCTTCACTGAGCTAATTAACACAGTATGCAATAAGGAAAGGTCATCCATACATACCGTGGGTAGGGGCAGTAGGAGACCACATCCCACTGGTCAGTCTTCAGGTGATAGCGCTGAACTCCACTGTACACCTCTCCGTTCTCATCCAGCCCACAGGCCACATAGATGCAAGAGCCCATATGGGCCACGGCCGCTCTCTCCACCGCTCGCACCATGGGACTGACCCCCTCCCAGGCATCTGACCCCAGGACAAGCACCTCCACGTCGTCCACGAGCCCCTCGTCCATGCTGCCCCCCAGCACGTACAGCCTGTCACCCACACCCACCGAACAGTGGCTGTGTCTGGACTTCTGCAGGGCCGGTCCCTCCACCCAGCGCTTGTTCACACACTGGTATATCTGCACCCAGTCCACACTGTACCAGCCTATCTCACGGAAGTAGCCCCCCGTGACCACCACATTTTCCTCTAAAAGACACAAATATTAGTTTAAATATATTTATTTTGAATTATGTTAAAGTAAATATTTTAGGAAGTATTTCAGAAAGTAAACATTTCAGAAAGTTAACATGTTTAATTCAACGTATGATTTAACCATGCTTTTTCTAGCTATAAGTCAAAAGAAAAACAGTATTTGCTAGTTTGGGCTTGAGCTGTGTTTTGCCCTCTCGACTTCTCACAGAAAGCCATTTACCCACTGCTGCAACCGAGTACTGAGTGAGGTTCCTCCTCTCAAACGGAGCGCAAGACTGCCACCTGCTGCTACGCGGGTTGAACTGGTACAGTGGCTGTGCACCAACATCATGTGGGCCACCAATCACAAACAGCACTTCGCTGGAGCGACCCCGAGGCACGGACCGTCCTGCGTTCCAGCTGGTAGGAAAGTTGCCGTTGAGTCGGCAGAGGAGCTTGGCTCGCGGGTCAGAACCCTTGATGCGGGTCAGCAGCTCGGTGAGATAGGGAAGGCTTAGGGACTCCGGCCGCACCAGTCCAATCAGCTCCATGAAGTCGTCCTCCCGGTTGGGGTCAAAGGTCGCCCAGCGCAGCGTCACCTCAAAGGCCATGTCCTCTCTGGTTATGAACAGCTCGTCACTGGCTAGGAGGTCTGCCACATTCTCCTTGGGGAGGTACAGGAAGTCTTCGTCAGATGCTATGGCTGGCAGGTGGGTGAGGGCCACATCTCTGGCTGCGGCATACAGCTGCAAACAACCCAACTGCCAAGCATATGCCATCATGCCCAGACAGTTACTTAGATGCAGCTCCCTCTCGAGGAATTTACAACATAATAGTCTGGCCTTTTCCAGCTGGAGGAAGTCAGCAGCCTCCAAGATCCCAAGAACATTTTGTCTATTCAGGGGTAGTTTAAGAGTCTTAGTAAATTCCATGAGTGTGCGGAACTGTTCTTCACGCACTCCTTTAATCACTATGTCTCTTTTAGTGCTCTCTTTGCCGCCGCCAAAGAATAGGGCACGGAAATATGGACTAAGGTCTGCCAGCCTTTTTCGATTCACGAAGAAGACCTCTGCCTCTACATGGAGGACTGTGTCAGGCAATGTGTCGTCTTCTAACTCCACATCAGGTTTGGTCTGTGCCACTGGACTAGGTAGTATATTGATTTCAGAGCTCTCTGCCTCTGTGTCTTTGGAAGCCATTTTAGAGGTCCACCTTCACAAGCTGCAGGCAAAAGTATTTATACTACAAGTGGTTGCCAACTTGGCCACGTAACGGGGTCACTGTTTGACAACAAGAGCTAAATATAACCACCCATTTGCTGTGCATAACTCTTTCATAAGAGGAGATCCTCTGCTCTGACAAAAAATAAATAATAAATAAAACCATCATTTTGAAAAGAACATTTTAACTGTAAATGAAATGTAATATCATGCCTAGGCCACATGTTGCTATATCTATATATCTATATGTTAGCTACTACTTAGGTGGTTATTTCCACAGAATTCAAGGTTCAAGTTTATCCTATACGCACTGTATTATACAAGTGTGACCCAAATGCGCACTGTAAATTGTTTCAAAACAATGTAAGCATGCACGCTTTATTTTATTTATTTATTTATTTTTTACATCCGAATGTCATCCAAAACCCGACAGGGTCAAAGTTGAATTCGCTAAAGGGGCGGTCTTAAGTATTTTGAACATGGCGGTGAGTTGTTCGTTTCTATATCTGAGTTGAATGAATTATCAGTTGTTTAAGAACCTCTGAAAGGTTTACGTTAAAACAAGTGGCCTCCAAACACAATCAACGTTTTCCTTAACCTCGCGATTCTAATTTATGATTTATTCTAATCTGTTGTGGACTAGATAGTAGGCAAAACACCTAGCCGGCTACCAAGCATGCTAAAGAGGGCTAACTACGTAACAGCAACGTAGGTTAGCAGTTCATGTGGGTAAACAGATGTGTATTTCTGTTCTAGGACAAAGAGAAGAAGAAGAAGGAAAGCATATTCGACCTGTCGAAATATATCGACAAGCCTATTAGAGTGAAATTCCAAGGAGGACGAGAAGGTAAAGACATCCGGCTTATTTGGGTTAGTAGCGGGCTAGCATTACTGTAGCTTTTCAGCATCACATGTGCAACATGACCTAGGCTATGTTTGCTTGCATCCTAATGTAACCATACGCAAGCTTTCAGTGTAACACGCGAAGTAAGATCATTTGTAAACATTGCATTACAACAGCTATTAGCAGGTTTGAGCCCATACGGGTGTCAGTTTTCTTCTAACTACTCTATGTTGTTAATGCTGTAAGCCTGCTATTAGGTCACACCTGAACAGCGAAACTTTTTTTCTGTATTTCTCCATTCCAGCAAGTGGTGTCCTGAAAGGCTTCGATCCCCTGCTGAACCTCGTATTGGATGGCACTATCGAATACATGCGCGGTGAGTAAAGGGGGGAAACGTCCACTTGTTATGAACTTGTAAAGCAAACACCTAAAGGTTTTTATGCAGACCCTAACATGTTGAAAAGGCTGTGACGCAGAGCAAATCAGTCGTTCTCTCTGGTACAGTCCTCAAGCACACATACAGTCTGTTCTGTTGATTGCATGTTGACTTGTCGTATTTTCTCTACCACTGAGGGTATTCCTAAAAGCAGGTTCAGTCACATATCTTAGTATGTTAACTGAAAGCAATTGGTAAACTTCAAATAAAACAGTACTATGGCTTAACTCTCCTTGTAAAACAAACACAAAGTGTTCTTTGATTGGGAGGGTAATCACTTGCTTTGAATTAACTTACCCAGGGATGAGTCAGTAAACTGTGTACATGGAATTGCACGTTATGCCATCAACTCAACTTGTTCTAACCCAAAAACATTCTCTCCCCATCTCACCCAGACCCTGATGACCAGTACAAACTAACAGAAGACACTCGGCAACTGGGCTTGGTGGTCTGTCGAGGGACGTCTGTCGTGCTTATCTGTCCTCAGGATGGCATGGAGGCCATTCCAAACCCTTTCATTCAGCAACAGGATGGCTAGCCCACTGCAAAAACCTCACAGAGTCCCCATGTACATTACTTGTTTAGATAGTGGAATTAGTAGTAAGATTTTTGTTTGACAGACCTGTTGAGTTGTGACCGAAATCATGCTAGTGCTTAAGACTCGGCCCAGCTATTATTTTGTACCCAGTTGTGAAAGTATGAGGCCTAATGTTTCTGTAGGTGTTTCACAATTTGTGCAATGGGATATATTTTAGTTCAGGTCATTGTTTTTGTGGCTCATTGAATAAGTTTAAAACATTGCCCTTTTGTGACATCTTTTTCTGTCTGTCTTTTTTTTGATGAAGACGTTTTTGATGTGTCCATATTTTTTGGAACTGATATTCGTTTACAATTAAATTGATCTTTCATAAACTATACAGTCCTGTAATTTATTTTGTGCATAACTGTGAGTCTTGGCTCATGGCCAAGCTAGGTGTGTGTGTGTGTGTGTGTGTGTGTGTGTGTGGGTGTGGGTGTGGTGTGTGTTTATGTGCATGCTCACGAGGAGGATGGGGTTGGGCAATAACAGGATTTTTGTAAAAAATATCCCACATACTTTTAGACTAATGGAATTTTTAGGTCTCCAGATCTACTTTAGACATGTGAGGACTACTTATTTAAAAGCTATTTTTGCAATAATGTAATGAGGGTGTTTTTCAAGATAAAAAGTAAAATTTTGCACTAAGCCATGTGCAATTCATTATATTGTACACCTGTTCCTGTTCTTGCAAGAGGGTTTATTATTGGATAGAGTACATTTATGTATTGTTTTTACTTATAAACATAGCCTAAGTCATGCTTGGTCTTGTAAATGAAGTTTACACCAAAATGGGTTAAGTAGGTCTTGAAGCTGGGGAGTGAATCAACAGACAAGAGTGTGAATCCGTCCATTCATTCCAATAGGTCATTCTAATGTCACCGTTTCAACGCATCTGGATATTTGTGATAAGATGTTCACAGGGAAACCGGTACAATATACCGGTTCTGGAGGGATAAAGTAGCCTATGTTTTTATTTCGTTATTTACCCGAGACATTGTATCTAATAGCTTTTCCCACTGGCACAATAGTTTGTGGCAAGACGTAAGTGGCTAGATAGAGGTGTTCTGGGTACAAAGCAGCGCTCTGTTACAGGCGCTGATAAGGAGGATTGAAGCAGTACCTCAGATCTTAAGGTAGTCTCCCAGCACCGAGAAAAGAGGGTCATGAGGAAAAAGTGGATAGTTCAACTTCCCAGTGTTTTATGGATATACCTTTTATTTCTGAAAAATTCTATCATACGTTTCTAAGTTTCATGGTAAGGTGGCACGTATAATTTGCTTTAGAGTATTTGTTTCTGCTTAAAACATTTTCAGTCTCATCTTCATAATGATTTCCTGTTATTTTTTGGGGTGTGTCGTTAAGCCCCAAAATCTGTAGTTTTAAAAAATTGCCTGTAATTCTGTCTGTTTGCTGTGTAATCCGTGTAAAGTGGTCAGCACTGTGACAACAACATGCTAAACCACACAGGTTAAAGCTGGTGTTAAATCCACCAAGTAGTTCAAATAGCATGGTTTACAATGAAATGTTTTAAAATGTGTGTTTAAACAGTTCGTGGTTGAGAGCTGAGCAAGAATAGGAGGGGTATAGGCAACCTGAGACCGAATTACGTGTTCCACTCCATAGTTAAACTGCACACCCGTTGATGTGTAAAGATACTAGCGGTGTTGAATTTTTAGCAGTGAGGGCTCCATGTGTTTCATCTCTTGAATCTATCGAAAGAGGGCTAGCCTATATTTAGGTAAGTGTTTTACAACTCATTTTGCGCGCACATGTTCAAATGATTGTTGTTTGATGATGTTTGACTGGACGTAAATTGTCGCCATAAGGAGATGCAGGTATAGGCCTATTTTTGAAGACATAAATTATTTTCAAAGAGGTTTTATAAGTTGGTTGACATTTTCTACATCTACTGATAGAACTCATTCACACTGTATGGTAAAGTTCAAATCAAACAGAGAAGTAGTGGGAACATTTCACACAGGACATTGAGTTCCATGACACCGGTAAGTGGATATGACTTTCATGAATGTTGTTTAGCCTTTTTTTTCGCAGGGCTGTACCCATATCACTGAAAATAACAGTGTGTGAAATAATACCAACGCGTCACTGTTCCCCCTGAGGCAATAGTTTCTGTAACAGAATCTGTGACAGAGTCGGATGCCTCTGTTGTGATTTTTTAAAGCCGCATGCTCCGATTTCTTTTGGAGCAGGTCAGAAGATGTTCATACTGCCAGAGCTATGATGAGGTTTAATGCTGTAAATTGTCCCCCCAGACTGATATGGATTTGAAGAAGAATTTGGACAAGGACAATGCTGCCTCTTCGGTCTTTCCTTACCACAGATGTGCTGCACTAGTATTCATCTCCATCTTTCTCTTACTGGGAGTATTCATAGGTCTTCTGATTGGTAAGTGAACATTTCTCGAAAACAACATCCCATAGTAGCTTGTCTCTATAGCTAAAACGTTTGTATAATACTAAGACACTGGGCTTCTCTCTCTCTCTCTTTCTTTTTAGCATACTTGGTACAAGAGCAGCATTATTTCATGGAAACTGTTGAATTAAAAGGACTGCCGTATGATTCTGATCTCAAAGATGACTCATCAGCTTTCTCTGAGGTGTTATCGGCCACCCTGACAAGCAAGGTATAACAATCCCTAGCCTGTAGGCCTAAATCTACTCTGCATGTATCAAATTTGCTATAATCCCTGGAATACCCAGCTAAAACTCCAATTATTTCACTTGCAGATTAAAAATGTTTTCCTGGCCTCATCCTTAGCAAGTCATTTTGTTGACTGTGACATTGTTGCTTATGGGTAAGTCAAGAGTGACATTTTATCTTTTCACGTACATCAGTTTTAAACAAAGACTTGAAAACCATGATTATGTGTGAATGTAAAAGAGCTTCTTTCAGTCTGAGTTTACTTGCCACAGAAACATCAAAGGGAACGTGATGGCAACGTTTAGACTGGTCTTCAGTGTGTCCAAGGCCCAACAGTACTCTAACAACTACATCCAGGAGCTGCTGAGAACAGGCTTAGAGCCTGTGCTTAACGGAAAGCCTTTGGTAGTTCCAAAGTTTGGAGAGATTCACACCATCACACTTCTAGGTTCGAATTTGAAGTTATTACTGTTGTGCATTTTGTGTTTCTGTTGTGTCCATTATTTCTCTTGGTGCTTTTGTTTGTTTTCATTATGCCAAGAATTCATTAACCTATTTTACTCACTATCCAGGGGCCAGTGGAAAGTCTTTTTACAACATTGGAGAGGAAGCAGGTATAACTACTTTCTTCATTTGAGGCACAGAATTTTTTTCAACACACTATCTGTTGTCTGACTGTTTAGTCATGACAGGTCTGCATTACAGTTTCAAAGCCAAGTTTATTGTGAATTTAATGAAACGAAAAGGAACATTTTGCCCTAGGCCATAAACAATTCATCAGGAGCTGACACACCTGTTTTGCAAAGAGGGTTTGAGTTCCCAGCCTGTTTAAATCTTTTGAATTTTATTCCTTTTTCTTTAAGCCACCTGCCCACGGAACACTTTCACCTGTCTCAATGGCGAGTGTGTAACGAAGCGAAACCCGGAGTGTGACTCGATTCCTGATTGTGCTGATGGTTCAGATGAAGCTGATTGCTGTGAGTTTCCACATGGCTCCCTTTACAACACTGACCCTTTTATGTGCACAAACACTGTGAACACCATTCACCATACACACTGCTGCATATGTGAACACCATTCACTATACACACTGCTGCATATAAAGAGCCGTAATCATATGTTGTTGTTGTTAAAAATGTACTTGGGGTACGTGGTACTGTAATTATTGTCATTAGACAGGACCTTAAAAATCCCAGACTTGGTGCCTTAAAATTAGGTGTGAGACAGTAGGCTACATTTAACATTTGGTCGTAGGTATATACATTTTAATAATTTTAGACATGGAATTATCTCTTGCTTTAAGCCCTGCATTAAAGTAACTGGGATACCCATGGCTCATTTTGTTTTACCTTAGCATATACCGCTCCCAAGAAGGTTTGGTTTTTCTTTCCATTTTACAAACACTGCATTCACAGATTGATCAGGTTCCCTGTTCTGACTCCTCCTTGCACACAGCCTGTGGCACCAGGCCAGCCATGGGCAGCCGTGTGGTGGGTGGTGAGGATGCCCGTCGCGGGGAGCTGCCCTGGCAGGTCAGTCTGAGGTTACATGGCCGCCACACCTGCGGAGCCTCCATCATCAACAGCCGCTGGCTCGTCAGTGCTGCCCACTGCTTTGAAAGGTGAGGGAGTTCTTCGGGAACAATTAGGTGGTGGTGTATGTATGTAGGATTGTGGCCAAAACTGGTACTGCAGTCAAATTTAGAATACTGTAAAGCATTTTGCCTCATGTCGAGGCAAGTGGTAAAACACAAAATCAAAACTTATGGGCTGCAAGTTTTAAAAATGCAAATAGTATTTTAGCTGTAGTATTGTTAGCAGTTTTGTCGCCATTTCATTTAACGTACCCTAAACTCTGGAGACATGCCAGGACTAATTTATGATTACTTGCTGAAAATGTCTTACATATAGCACTTTTAAGGCTTTTGTCCTGCTGTGAGATTGAATATTTGTCTGAGCCTATATCTGTTATCCTCAATGCTATCTCTAAAGCTGTCCTATGTAAGATTTTCTCCCATCACCACCCCATCTTGTAGTGAGGCTGTATGATGGTTGTATGATGAGAAATACCAAAGCTATATTTTCCTACTGTTGCCCCCTGTTGTCCATTGTCTAGAAAAGCAGCACAATATGGTAGCCACTACTGATCTTATCAACAGTATGTACCGTATATATAAGTGACAAAGGTCAAAGTTTGCAGGAACACTTCAGTTTGCTGATTGAAGTAATTAAGTTATAGTAATTACTCATTAATAAGCTCATACTTATGAATTAGAAAAACAATTTTTGTTAATGAACATCTTTAAATACAATTACAATGTGTGTTTAATCACACAGGGAGAATGACCCTACAGCATGGACAGCACTAATAGGGGCCAGCCTCGTGAGTGGCGAGGAGAAGGACGTTGCCACAGTGAACATCAAATCCCTGATTGTGTCTCCGGATTATAATCCCATGACCACCGATAACGATGTGACCGTGCTGGAACTGGAGGAGCCCATAACCTTCAACCAGTATGTCCAGCCAGTCTGCCTGCCCTCTCCAGTGCACATCTTCAGCCCTGGGCAGAAATGTATGGTGTCTGGCTGGGGGGCTCTCAACATGTTCACCAGTGAGTGCTGATATTGTACTATCATTACATAGTTTACTGACATTATTGCTCAGTTCCAGTTGCTTCTAAACCAGTAGATTTCCCAGTACATATCCCACATCCTATTTTGGTGGGATATTTACCTAAACCAGTTTTTCCTGCTCTTTCAAGCCATGTTTTGTTGGTGTTTGTACAGGTGATGTACCTCCTGTGCTTCAGAAGGCAGTGGTGAAAATCATTGATTCAAGGATCTGCAACAGATCATCTGTATACCAAGGAACTATCACACACAACATGATGTGTGCTGGCTTTCTGCAAGGAAGAGTAGACTCCTGCCAAGTAAGTCAGAGACAGTGTGCCTGCTCACACAATCTTACAGTGCACAGGAAATTTGTTACACAAAAAATAAAATACTGATGAAAATATTTTGAAAAAAAAAAAAAGTCAAATGCTGTCCAGTAATCTTCCCTGGTTGATACACACATGCGTACTTTGTCTGACAAGGGCTTGTTTCTGTCATTCCTTAGGTGTCAAGGTGCAATAATACATTCTACCCTATAGGGTGTGTTATTGTGGAAACTATGTTGGCTTACTAAATCTTTACATGTCTTTACCCTGACACCCTCAAAGTGCAGATATGGGAGGTTGTTTTTACTTCTCATATGGGTTTTGTGGAATCTATTAATTGAGACATTCTCTAGAAGTCCATACTAAAAATGCAGTGACTGGTAGTTGGTTTGTTAGTTAATATATAATGGGTGTGGTGTAAACTGCATGGGGATCTAGGTCCAAGTTACACACTAATGTGGCTTCAGGATCATATCAGTATCATATCAGTGTGAAGGCAGATGGCAGATACTAGTCTACTATATATCTGGCAGTGGCTTTTGCAACATCATCAGTAGAAAATCTTACTGGCAGCGGTGGGATTCGAACCCACGCCCCCGAAGAGACTGGAGCCTTAATCCAGCGCCTTAGACCGCTCGGCCACGCTACCTGTCTGCTATTGGCCAGTTTACCCACAGTGTGTACTGCGATTGGTTGAAGAGGTTTACATACAGGGTTTTTATTAGACTGTCAGCCACACATTTATACAAACTATCAGGCAACATGTATTCAAACTTGCAACTCAACAATAATAAGTAACTGTACAATGGTTCTGATTTGTCTCTAGATTAAGGATTTTTTAAATTAAACACATTATTTGATTGACAATAGTACAGCCTTAATGCATTTAGAGCTTAAGTAACAGCCCACAAATGCTGTTTATGTTAGCATTTAGTGCTTTGTCTCTTCCCTCTAGATGGGGAACAGCACTTTACAGTCTTTTGGTTTGGACCGCAGTACCAGTTTTGGCCACAATCCTATATATAGCACCTTTAAAATTTCTGATCTTATCGGCATTTTATTCATTCATTTAAACCAGAAAAATTACTTTGAAAAAATACAACATAGAGAAATAAACATTTTGGTTTAGTAGTGATTCAACCCTTTTACCACTTCTGATATTAGGGTTATATTTTTTCAGTAGTTCCAGTTTGTAGTAGAAGGGACAGGATAGGCTAAAATAGAATTCTACTGGGTCTGATGCATACGTCCCTGTTGTTTTAATTTAATAGCTTTAGTGTCTGTTTTGTTCTATCAGGGTCAGGCTGTGACATTGTAGAAACAGTCCCCATATTGGATGTCATGTCATTGTATGTAATGTCCTATATATGTAATGTCTCACTACAGGGGGACTCAGGGGGACCACTGGTGTGTGAGGAGTCTCCTGGACGCTTCTTCCTGGCCGGTGTGGTAAGCTGGGGAGTGGGCTGTGCTCAGGTGAACAAGCCCGGAGTTTACTCACGCGTTACTAAGCTACGTAACTGGATCCTCCAGTACACCAACCCAGGACAGGTCCACGTCTCCCCAGTCCAGTCAAATGCCACGCATCATCTTGACCACCTGCCCAAAACACCAACTCTCATTTTGACAGGTAATAGTTTTTCAAATGTTATGGAAACTGTAAATGAAAACAGTGGTTACATCTTCCAGTTTGTTAGTGTTAGTGATGTAAAATCAAATCGTTGCATTGTTGTCTTTAACTGCAGGAAGTGAATGCAGTGGGGCCTTCAACTGTGGGTCTGGAAAGTGTGTCACCAAAATAAACCCTGAATGTGACAGCGTCCCCGACTGCCCAAATGAATCGGACGAAAGGAACTGTGGTGAGCTAGAAAAAAAATCAAAATTGATGACCTATAACATATATTAAAACAAAACCCATACTTACACTAACCCATACTAACACTTCATATAACAGTCAAGTGGCAGCACTGCAGAAATCTAAAAGCCATACCTTCCAATAAATCCATTCAAGGCCAGCTGGTCCACTGCTTATGTCTCGCTTCCTCTTTAAGCAACCATACTTATTTCCTTAATTCACAGCTAATAAAACAGTCATGGCAGGGACTTTATACATGCCTGTAAATTCCATTCTGGCCTCACACCATGCAGATCTAATTCACATACATAGAGCTGGAGATCCCAACTTCAGAAAGTAAAGATCCCTGCCATGCTTTTATGTTTCTGAAAGACGCTATTATTATTACTATTACATTACACTTAGCCAGGGGTGCAACTACTCATTTCTAGGGGGGTATGCAAGAACAATTTTGGTGCCCCCCCCCCCCCCCCCCCCCCCCCAAAAAAAAAAAGTTAATAAAATAAATAAATACAATTGAATTCCTATATTCTATTACTGTAAAATGAACAACCCCTGCTACCACAACAACCACCACAAAAAAACATTTCTCCCCCTTTAAAACCACTTGTCCTCAACATTGCACTCGCTCTGTTGAAAGGGGACGCAATACATACTGGCTATTTAACCTAAACATTAATGTGACACAACACAATTTACAATTGGAGACCAGAGGAGATTTCTCTAAGACTGAAAGGGAAGCTCTGCTTCTCTTAAATGTAAAAAAAATGTAATGGTCAAATGTTTACAAAATGCCTTAAAACATGTTCATTTCAAACACCAGTTTGTTAATAAAAGGCCCATTATCACAAATCAACTGAGTTGGTGTTGTTAACTTAGCATTCCACTTTGTTCTCATGGCCTATGGCCAACGCATTTCCTCATAGACGTCCAGCGTCAATGCACTTCAATGGCCCAGCACGGACCCCTAATTTTCTATGCATGGAAACTGGACGGTCATTGGAGAAATCCCATTTTTTCTCCCGCCCCGGGACGCAGAGCGTCTCTGGGGGTGAATGGAATGGTGGGCGGAGTTTTGCTGGTGTGGACTTCAAGTAGTCCCCGTGTTGATTGGTGAACCTCTGAATCCAGTTTTGATTGGCTGGCGTTTTTGATACATAGACGGTCACTTGGCTGCTGGAGCTCAGTCCCATCGCGGATGTTGCATGCGAAGTTGTAAGACAAGCAGTGACCAATTTGTTAGCATTTCCTTAGCGACAATACTTGTTCATTTCTTACAATGTATATAAATCACACGCACACTTATTTCCGTTTTGGTTTATTACAATTATCTCGTTCGTTTTTAATTTCGTTTCGTTAGAATCATACTGTTAGGTAGGTTGGCGCTAGTGCTACTTAACTAGCCCACTAGCTCTCCTGAACTAGCCCGCTAGCAGAGCACTATGGCAGACCATTTTCTACAGAAGGAACAAAGGGTAGAATTAACATATAAGTAAATGGACAAATTTACAGCGTCTGGTTAACCCCCGCACCCAACTGAAATTACAGTAGTAAAACTCCTCCTCCTCGTCTAACCTACACTGTGATACACTGTGTCTCGGAGCGGGGGGCGCCGCCACCGCCCTTCGTCACCACCATAGCTACATACAGCGCAGAGAGCTGCGGAGAATGCGGTTAGATCATGCAGCTGAGCTGCCACTTTATTCCCTAAAGTGCTGGTCCGGTGTTGTGCATGATCAGACGTGATCAGCGTGACAAACAACGCCACTTGGGTGCCCGCTACCCTTGCAATATGTAGTAGCCTGGTGCCATCTCTTTTTGAATATTGGAAATATTCCTTCCCTCACAAGTCATAACCTCTCTCTGGCGCCCCCTGTGGTCTGGCGCCCCCCTGCAATGCATATGCTGCATATATCACTTTTGCGCCACTGCACTTAGCAGACGCTTTTATCCCAAGCAACTTACAAAAAAGAGGACATAATAAGCTAACAGAGGTGTAGAGGAACAGAGAGTAAGCAGACTACCCTCATACACACAAGGACATGCATGTACCTAAGTAAGTTTCCCAGAGCAGGGACACTACAGACACACATACTTCCTACACAGGCAGAATTGTACAAGTATGAGGCACCTAGGGAAAGAGTTGGTTTAGTAGTTGTGAGTTTTGTTAGGAAGGGCAGCCGTCTCAGAAGATGCTGAAAGGATCTTCACCGCTGTTCATACGTCAAAGTCAAGTCAAAGTCAGCTTTATTGTCAAAAACCATATGTACAGGTTGCACACACAGAATTTGAGATCGCAATGCTCCCAAGGCCCACAGTGAACATTAATCATCTTGTAAACAAGACAGGAAGACAGGGAGACATGATGACAAACATAATAATCTCCTGTGTGTGTGTGTGTTCCTCTGGTCCAGAGTGTGGGCGGCGCCCTGCGGAGCAGCAGCATGAGAGGGCATCGGGATCGGGCGTGGCCCAGAGGGGAGAGTGGCCCTGGGTGGGCAGCCTGCAGTATCAGCGTGCCCATCGCTGCGAGGCCACGCTCATTCACACTAAATGGCTTCTGACTGCGGCTCACTGTTTCAACTGGTACAGTTATACTGTATATAGTTATATAGTTATGTATCACTAATTTAACTGTATGTCCTACTGTACCCAGTATGTCTATGCATGTGACAATAAAACATCCTTGTATCCTTGTAGTTGGTCTAGAACTTCACTCATACTGACAAAAAATTCTAAGATTGCTTGGAAGGGGACTCATATGAGGGACTGAACTTTTTACTGTACGGTTACTTATTGAAGTAATGAATAAATCGTATGTATTTTTACTGTAAACCAGCACATACTGCATGATTAACTGTTCCAAATTCATTTTTAGATGTAAATATTCACCCAAGGACAGTTGATAAAAGTTGTTACATTTGTTCCCTCTTTGTCAGAGTGACATAAGCAAACTGTTTTCATTACTGTTATATCCTAAATGTATAGAAAAATGTCTATTAAAAATTATACATTTCATCGACGCCCACAGGTCCAACCTAATCAGTCTGTATTTTTTTAGGAATCTGAGCCCAAACAGCTGGTCGGTGAATCTGGGCTCTGTGTTTCATACTGGACTGGGTGCTCTACCGATACCTGTGCAGAGGATTATCATTCATCCTGCCTACAACAGCACCAACAAGGACTTTGACATGGCTCTTATAGAGCTGTCTATCCCAGCACCAAGGTCCTACACCATACAGCCTGTCTGCCTGCCCTCCCCTCTCCATGTCTTCAGTGAGAACTCAGAGTGCTACGTCACTGGGTGGGGAAACATGGCTGACAAAGGTGAGACACAGTGATGTTAACAGTTTAAATTCATGTTTCAATGGCCCTAATTATATGCTTAGTGTACAGAGGGTGTCAATCCTGGCTTTGGGGAAATCAAAAACCCTATTATGTCGAAAAATGTTGGATAGTGGCATTCTTTTTCATCTCAGTTTTTGCATCTCTGAAGCCGGGACTGACACCTCTGATAGTGTCGGGTCCCAGTAGTTAAAAAGGGCCCCTCGCTGGAAATTTGTAGACTTTTTTACCATGCAATCATTTCTATAAAGATGCCTCACTCTCCCTCTCTCTAACATTAACTCCTACACACAGGCAAACGAGACAGTCTATTGCAGAAAGCCAGAGCCGCCATCATTAACCAGACCCAGTGCCAGGACTCCTATACTGAAGGCCTGTCAGACAGAACAATGTGTGCTACCCCCATGACTGGTGACAGAGATATGTGTCTGGTAAGCAATGAAGTTACACTCATGACTCATGAAAACACATTATGTTTTAATACATTGTTATAAAGCTGGTTATATATTAGTTCAACTGTCCAACTGATGCTGAATGCCTTTGTGTGTCCAAAATGTTCACTTGTTCACTATATAGTGCACTATATAGTGAATGAATGAACATTTGGGATTTGGCCTTCATCTGAGTGGGAATTGCTATTGTTTACTTATGTACTGCTGTTGTTGACAAACAGTAAATGTGTGCTTTTGTGTGGCACTCCTACTATGTAGACTTTAAAAGCTCTCACCACTTATGCCGTCAAGAAGATTAAAATCATTCAATCTCAGCCACAATTCCAGATCAATCAAGATTAAATTTCAACCACAATTGTTTTTCTTAAGCCAGTTATGAACCTACTCAATGCTACATTAATATCCGGGAAACTGCCAGTAGCACTCAGTTATGCTCATCATTTTTTTTTATTGAACAGGGAGGCCAAGGTGGGCCTCTGACGTGCCGGGAGCATCAGGGCCGCTGGTTTGTGGCTGGGGTGGCCAGCTGGGGCTCGGGCTGTAACGGCATCCCAAGCGTCTTCATCAGAGTCACTGCCATCAGGGAATGGATATCAGCATACCTTCCATTTTAAAGGATGTGGAAGCCACACTGCAGAACTAACAACTGCCATTGTACTGTGAGAAGTTCTCATTCTCTGAATTTGCGCTGACCACTGTAAAAGTGTTTCTGCCCTGTTGTAAATGTAATGTAGTAACGTTTCTACCATATTGTAAAAATACATCTCTTATTTATTCTTTTTTTTTCTATAATGTATGAAGTCAATTGTCTCAAGAATTATCCAACATAACACACCTGTATCAATAACACATTACATTTGGTACTCTGGATGCAGGAACCTTAGGATTTTTTTGTGGTGCTCTCCGTGTGTTTAGATGTAGGTAGGTATTAGTACTTAGTAATTAATTACAGAATGTTTGTCTTATGAATATGTTATTTATTGAACTATGATATTCATTATTAAATCTTGTCCTTTAAGATCATTTATGAGTTTTTTTAAAGCCTGACTTGCAAACATATTTCTCTCACAAACTGAACCAAACAGACCATGCAAATTTACAGGCTTGTGTAAATATATTTTTATTTCGCTTATTACTCCACCACTCTTAAGTAATCATGTCCACATACAGGCTCATACAACAGTTAATATACAGATGCACATCACCTTGCTTAACACTTCAGTCTTAAAGGATTTACAGATCGGACCAGATCCTCTGAGCGTTCATGTCTTTACAATTCAAAGCCAAGTTCTGTCCCCACAATCCCAAAGATGAAAGAAGGGGTGAGGGGAGGTTCCCAGAAATCTGGCTAGCCCGTAGACAAAGCCAGCCACTCTGTGGGTACAGCAGGGAGAGTTTTTCAAACAGACCCGCTACTGTGGCGGCCAGATACTGTGACAGAGAGGAGGGGAAGCACGTCTGACAATTAGAGTTTGTTCTACAGAGGTATCATGGCACTGGCCTGTTGACCAGACACAGTTATGAAAAACAAAGTTGTCCCTAAACACTTAAAGGAGAGCCGATTTCTGAGCACAAGAGGGTAAGGTAAGCCTGTCAAGCACCCCTGTGCTGTGGGGAGCAGAGCTGCAGCTGCAAACACAATCAGTGACAAAACTATGGAAATAGGCACATGGAGGTCTGGATTGGGAATCAGACGAGTGCGTTAGGACCAAGCAGATGCTGTTAAAAAAAAAAAAATCAACAATAGGGGCGAGGTTCATCAAAGATATATTATTCACAGTTATCTATCAGGACATTAAGAGACTGACAAGATTGGTATTCAATTATACTTCTTGATTTGTGATTTGGGGATGACATATGTGTAAGTGTGTGTTCCCAATGGGAAATGTTTATGGCTACAATATACAATCTTCTTAGATTCTTCTGATGTTTTTCTCTCATTCTGTTCGAATGAGAGACTGCCAAGTCACTGCACCTGCGACCCTGGGTGGGATCTAGCCCCCCAGAGCTTTGGCAAGTTTGGGGTTTGGCTGACTGACCGATGACCAACTGATGACCTTCACATGCGCGCTCTTTCCCGCTGTAGTCTGGAGTTGTAGGTCCGGGACACTGTGTTCCATGCATCCATGTATCGGTCCATGCACATAGCTATACATTTCTGCCAAAGGTAGAGACAGATGAGTTTCATTAACAAGCTTCATTGATTGTGCTATCTTTTTCTTAGTACTGTTTGGCAAGACTAATGACAATATTGTTATGTTTCTCAATAAGCATCAATAATAGCTTCTGCAAGGTTTCATTAAATGTTTAACAGTGTACTTTGGTAAGAGTATATTTAGTGTTTCTTCACAACGCAGATCTTTCCTCTTGTGTATTTCGAAATCGCAACTGCAGGCTTTACAGAAAAGAACACAATTCAAAAGACAGCGTTTTGGGTGAAGTTTTGTAGGAGGGGATTTCCCCTGCAAAGGGTATCCATTTCTGCAGCCATTCGCCCCTCACCTCTCATTCAACTCAAAGTCCTATAAAACGTCTCTCACTCAGTGTAAACATTACCTGTTCGGAGTTATCCAAAGTCCCACCAGGTTTGCCTATACATTTCTTGAAGCACTTGTCTGTCATTCTCTGCAATGAAAGACAACACTGTCATTGAAACAAACAGCATACGTTTTCATTCTGCTCAGGTTATAGCTTAGCACAGTAGACACATTACGTGGGCGAACGCCTGGCAAGACGCAAGTGTTGTAGTTTCATCCATCCACATCATTGGATTTGTTTAGTAACAGCCACCAAAACAGTTTACTCAAGCCGAACAGCAAAAGTACACTATTTATACTAACAGTAGCAGGCTAGCAACATCAGCCTATACAGTACCAACTGAAACGTCAAAATAAAGTAGTAAGCTAACTGTGGCTGCAAGTCTACGTTCAGCGAAAGCATCAGTCACTAATCTTCACTGTACAACAAAATTATTTATTTCTCGCCCTGGACTGTTTTGATAGCTATTATTTAGACCGCAGACACAGTTAGCATGCTAACTGGCTTGCTAACTCGATAGGTAGGCAACTTACCTGCAAGAGCTCTTGTGCATTAGCTACGGCTATCTGTACTTTTACTTGTTCCATAATGGTGCTGGTATCCATCTTACCGGAACCAGCACCAGCAGAAAAATCTGATCCAAAACTGTCCATGTTTTAAAAAAAATTACAGCGCACTCCCACCGCTTTCCTTTCAGCACACGTGAAATACTTCACTATGCCCTTGACGACTACAGGAAGCCGGGAAAGAAGGGCTTCCTGTTACGGCTTCATGTCTTCATGGGAAATGTAGGCTAGTTGGCAATGTCAGGACATTGGTTTTGTCATAGGCTATTTAAGTTTTTTATCTGAAGGTAAGTCAAACCTGTTTTGGAAAAGCACGCAGTGCAACCATTTATAGATCAATTTAGTTTTATTTACTTGCAATTGTTATAAATATAGAGCCTATTACAATTAAGCCTTTTTATAAGCTTATGGTCAATTGTTAATAGGCCATAATCATTAAGCTACACCAGCACTGAGTGTAGCCGTCTGTCATCAGTTTATTTGGGCATGGAGTCATATCTATTCAGATAGTTGATGGTGTCATTTTGACTGCATAGCTTACAAATTGTCCTTGAAACAACTAAAACTCTAAGAATTTTAATGAAGATTCTACTGGGGTCATTAGGACGTTACAACATAATGATCAGAACAAATTACGTTCAGAGTTCTAATGTTAAATCAAACATTCCAACGTTTGGGAGTGAGACGGAGAAGGCAAACGATGGTACGCCCTGGGGGTTTTTATTAGCTTTTTAATAATATATACATAAATTGACATAATAACTTTACATAGAACTGCTCTGCATATGTTGTTTTACTGCACAAGAGGGTATGGTAAGGCATTTTAAATGTAAATAATTAATCGTTGGCATTATCGATGTTACAGGAAAATCAAAAGAAAGAGAAAAAGAAAAAGTCCCCTCGAGAAAAGGGCAAGAAGAAACCTTCTAAGAGCAGCAAGAGATCAAAGGTGGGTTGTAGGTCTGCAGGCCTATCCACGCGATCAAGTTTGATAAGGGCCGCATAGACTATCTCGGTTTGAAAACGTTTAATTCAGTACCATTATAAACACCATATTGATTTGATAAAACAAATTATTTTTCATATACAGCGCAAACTTCGTGAAGATGACACTATGTATGGCATTTCGGAGCTGCCATATGATGACAGTAAGCTGTACACTTTTTCCCATAATACAAATGTAAAGAAAATGTCATTATGAAATAATTATAGGCTATAGATGGAATTAGCTCTCAAACAAATGTTTTCCTTTTGCAGTCCCTGTCCGTGTGGCATCCGAGGATGAGGTTGAGGATCTTCCATTTGATGATGGTAAGGCATAGCTTAACTTATGCCTTATGCCTTAACTCACTCACTATGGGAGATTGTGTCTAATACTCCAGTTCTGTGCAAGAAAAGAATCTCTAATAATAAACAAAAATAAAATAATAAAAACACACAACCCTTCTGATGTTACCCAGTTCCAGTCAGATCCCTTAAAATGGGTGACCCAGCTGTGCCAGAGGCTAAGTGTCCTGTCATGACCAAGCCTGATGAGAAGGACCAGCCTGCCAAGGGCTCTGGAGAAAACCTACAGGACAAGGAGCTTTCCCCTGATGCCAAGGTGTGCAAAAGATGCAGCAATGTACATTGATTAGCATAATGTGACTACACACACACACACAAACACACACACTAATCCTATACTCTTATGACAGGCTTCTCAAGAGCAGAAAGACTTGGTGAGGGAGCAGAGTGATCCTCCTCGTGTTAGTTGTGGTGGCCGCATCATCCTTCCTCCATTGGACCGGTCTGCCTCCTCTTCCCTTTCCAGTGATCGCAATGGTGCAAAGCCGAGGAAAAAGAAGAAGTCCCGCACTGATAAGGTGCTGGATAAAGAAACTTGCCTTTTTTCCCTCAGATACATTCCTTTGTTGTAGATTTCTGGAATAAATATGCCCTTAAACTGACAGCCATTACTCTCCTCACAGGTTGTGGAGGACTTAGGATTGAAGCAGGGGGCTACGGCCTCCACTGATGCCCAGATCGAGACTCCTAAAGAGGCAGTGCAGTCTGCCTCCTCTGGGCCCTCGGGTCATCGTGCTGAAAAAGAGCCACAGACCGTGAAGCTATCCTCTCATGACAAGGTATTGTAAACTGTTCCACACTTAATGGTTTGTCATTGGTGTATATAACAGCATTGCCAGGGAATGACACCCTTTGTGTGTGTGTGTTTTTAGGTGTCTCTGGTGCTCGAAGACTTGGAGAAAAAGGCAGAGAAAGCACCAGCTCATCAGGACTTACAGACCGAAGAGTCTGCCTATCTAAAGATGCGGATGAAATACCACAAACTGTCCTTATCACTATCAGAACAAAAGAAAGGTAGACATTTTACACTCCTACGTTATTTACTTAAATATCATTTGTTTGTTCTTTTAACCATATTCGATTTTACAGTCAGCCATTTTCTTAATAAAAATGCAAAAATACAATGTCAAAACAATGGTGTAAATGTAATCTCCCTTTAGGTCCTGTGAAGGTGTTGAAGATGAGTGACACAGGAGCAGAGGAGTCGACGCCTCAGGCTACCTCCCTTTCCACTGAGCAGCTTGCCACCTCTACTAACTCACCTAGGAAAGTGCCACAGGACAACAAAACATCCCCTGATGATAAGGTATATAACCAATTCCTGTTTCCTTAAGTTACTCTTTCAGTTGTGAAAAAACATGATGCATAAAAGCACAGAATGGATGTGCTGCTTACATACTTGACTAATTAACCTGATTCTGATTTGCTGTATTTGTAGGTTGCTTCAGTGCATGACTCAGGAGCTGAGGAAGGAAGAAAGATGTCATATGACGATCTGATGAAAGCCCTAGAGAAAGAGAGAGCAGAGAAAGTGGAACTTCAGAAGGCCCTGAGGTCTGAGGAGTGCAGCGTCCTGAAGAAGAAGTTAAACGAACTGTCTTCATCCCTGTCCAAGGAGAAACGCAGGAGCACCCAGCTCCACAGTGAGCTTCAAGGAGCTCTGTCTCACCAGCAGAGGGCAGTAGAGCAGCGTGACCAGCTAGCTGCAGAGCTGGAAGAAGTCAGAGCTGTTTGTGCAGCGCTCGAGGTTGCAGTTGACACAGAGATGTCCGAAACAGAGAAACTGTCCAACCAGCTCCTAGACTGGGATCGTCAGCTCAATGAGAAGACAGCAGAGCTGGAGGAAAGCAAGACTACTCAAGCTGACCTCCGTGCTTCACTACAGCGAGAACATGAGAAGTACGAGAAGCTGTCTTCGGAGCACCAGGCCCTCCTCTGCAAGCTGCAGGATGTCACCAGGGCCGAGACCAATCAGAGTGGCCACCTGGAAAAGAACCAGCAACAGACTTCCACAGCTCACGGAGATCACTCCGACAAGCAGCCCTGCAAATCTGAGAGCACCTCCCTGGAACCCGGAGACCAAAAGCCAACATGTGGACATCAGAACCTCATGGCAGAACTCCAGAACTTGACCTCTAAGCATGAGGCTCTCCTGTTGGACTACCAGTGCCTGCAGGCCAACCACCAGGCTCTCCAGTCATCTCACCAAGAGCTTAAAAGCAACCTGCCTGAGAAGCAGGGGTGCACCCTGAAAACGGCCACAACCCAGACAAAGAGCGAGTCCGGTGGATGCACTCTGGGATCAGACATCCAGGCCACACTGGGTCACCTTCAAAAAACCTCCCCAGAGGTTGAGGTTCTCACAGCTCAGCTGGCAGACCAGCAGGAGAAAAATGGAGAAGTCTCCTCTTCCATGGGTCAGCTGACAGGCACTATTAAGGCTCTTATCAAAGGGCAGGACAAGCAGACGGCTGATAACGCTGAGCTGCAACAGGAGCTGCAGCAGGCCAAGGATCAGCTGACGGCAACGGCAGCGCTGAACAGTGAGCTCCATCAGCCGAAATCAGATATTGCAGCATTGAAGCAGGCGCTGCAGCGAGAAAAGGACAACACTGCTCGCCTGAGGAAAAAAATCGAGGAGCGGGACTGGATGATCCGAGAGCAGAAGAAAGCAAGGAAGAAGACGGTGAAGTTAGACCATGGAGTAACTGAGCAGTGTCTTCTGCTGATTAAACAACTGAGAGCAGACAGTGCCACACTCCACAAATGCCTCTTAGAGGAAACAGATAGGAACAGGGCCTATGATGAGGAAACCGAAGCTCTCTTGGCCAAAAACAAAGAGCAACTGGATGCAGCTCTCAAGAATGTGTTTGCATCGGAGAGAGAGGTGGAGAGGCTTAAGGCCAAACTCGCAGCCAAAGAAAAAGAAGTGAAAGACCTGCTCAGTGACACAAATGTGCACAAAAGAAGCCTGGATCACTTCACCAGCAATTCTTTAAGCAATGTTAAAAGAAAGAGTACTGAGAATGTTATTATGAACACACTGGTGGTACTGTAATGTCACAGACATACACACTATTTTTATAAGGGAGTATTCTTATCTTGTGTCAATTATGTTATAAGCAATTATAACACCATATTAGGCCTATAGCAATTACAACACCAAATTTACCAAATTATATATTTTTTTCTTTTTTTCTTTATTATTATTGATGAATAAAGCCAATATTATCCCATTCTGTGACTTCTTTATGTCTCACGGTAACACCAGATGGTGCTATATATTCTATTGATTTAACTAACAGGCCTGGGTTTGCCACGGGCATTATGTTATGCCACCAATATCACACGCACACACGCAAACACGCACACATACACTGAATAAACCATGTCTAAACAGCTAAACAAAGAAAAAAATATATTTACATATAAGTGCAGAGTTGCTATTGATGAAGGGCAGATAATGTATCCAGATAACTGTAGCCCAACTAACCTGCCTGACATATATTTCAGGGATGTTAAGTGGCAAAGTATAATACTTTAATTTATTTAAATAAATTAGTAGCAGTAAATCGATGAACTGCCCACTGCATGTGGCTTTGAACATTTGGACACCTCATTTGAACAGGAGCGGTGCGGGCAGGGTGCATTTCGATTCCAGGAGCCTCTTCCTTGATTGGACGCACCAAGAGTAGAGTAGGAGGAGCTCATTCAGCTTCTGGCTACTATAGCAATGAGGAAAGATTTGTAAAGTTAGTAGCCTACATGGACTGTGCAGTTTTGCAGAGCTCCGGAAAAACTAATAACGACAATCGAGAAAGATTTCAATAGCTTCTAGATGGGATTTAATTTTGTCACGGATATTTCTGGTAGAGAAGAAAATAGTCTCCACGGGAGCTGAGAAAATCGACAGAGCAACGAATTGAGAAATTCCACGGACCTATAGTAAGTAGCAAAAGAGAAATATTTCTGTACGTTTTACTGTGCTGACAAATCATTTGACACATAAAACACTAGGTATATTTATGCTCGTGTTGTCTATTTGCTCACCTTTATGTGTGACACACTACGTTAACGTTATGTTAAGATCAGTTAAGAATGTTTTCTGATGCATGCAGAAGTTGTTTCGATTGGGAAACGACGCGTGTTACCAACATGGACATGCCCTCGCTGTGTCTGTACGCAGAACCTGGGGATGTCGAGTTTATATAGGACTGTCTTATTTATGCTTCTGTCAATAATAGAACGTTTGTAGGCCTGTTATTTAAATTATATTTAGGTTTATGCTTGACAACAATGTTGAAAACCAATAAGCAGAAAACATTTGATTTGTGATATCAAGAGTACCATTTAGTAACACAATAGAGGAGTGTAGGCTGTGGTGATAGACGCGTCAAATCATTTTGCATTTTGTATTAAAGCCACCCTACTGTCCCTTATTACTTATTACTTAGGTTATCACTGAAAAGTAAATCTTTGTTAATGTTGAGAACCAGTCTTGACAGTTGATGGGCTACATGAAAAGAACTCGATCACATTATGTGATCCATGACTGGTTAATTATTAATGACAGCGCTGATAGCAGAAAGGAAGTCAGGTGTATACACACCCTGCCGCGGCTTTGTTCGTTTGCATTAGTCATTTCACCAGACTGCTTCCAATTTCGTGTTCAACTATGCTGGTTTCAGCTGGGTTAAGAAGCACATTAATAACTATTTGGAGCATATGGACTAAGAAATAACTGCTGGTTAGTTGCGCTTTTTAAAATTCATGTCTTGTTTTATATCTACTGAGACACGAGAATCAAGGCTTAGACACCAGTTTTGACCACTTGGCTTTTATCCAGAGGTTTTCTGAATTTATGTGTGAGCAGATATTTAATTTTCTGTCCCTGCTTTTTTGCTAGGCAGGTTAAATAGGATATGCATTTTTTTTATTTTGTTATTTTATTGTTTACTTAAAAATGGTGGCTGTTAGAAATGTTAAGCCACGGGGGAAATAAAAAAAATTCTCTCTGTTTATCATCAAGGTCAAAGATGTCTGTGAGTAACCATGAGAACCGGAAGTCGAGGTCGAGCTCGGGCTCCATGAACATCCAGCTCTTCCACAAGACCTCCCATGCCGACAGCCTCCTGACACATCTCAACCTCCTCCGCAAGCGCCGGGTCTTCACAGACGCTGTCCTGCGGGCCGGAAACCGGGCCTTTCCCTGCCACCGGGCCGTGCTGGCCTCCTGCAGCCGCTACTTCGAGGCCATGTTCAGCAGCGGCCTGAAGGAGAGCCGGGAACCCGAGGTCAACTTCCACGACTCGCTGCACCCAGAGGTGCTGGAGCTGCTGTTGGACTATGCCTACTCCGCTCGCGTCATCATCAACGAGGAGAACGCGGAGTCGCTGCTGGAGGCCGGGGACATGTTGCAGTTCCACGACATCCGAGATGCCTCCGCCGAGTTCCTGGAGAAGAACCTCCACCCTTCCAACTGCCTGGGCATGATGCTGCTCTCAGACGCCCACCAGTGTCAGAGACTCTATGAGCTGTCCTGGAGGATGTGTCTGGCGAACTTTGCCTCTCTCCACAGGACGGAGGACTTCCTGAACCTCCCCAAGGACAAGATCCAGGAGCTGATCTTCAGCGAGGAGCTGGAGGTGGAGGACGAGAGTCTGGTGTACGAGGCCGTCATCGACTGGGTGAAAGCAGACATGGAGAGGAGGCACAGTGATCTGCCAGAGCTGCTGCGTTGTGTGAGGCTGGCCCTGCTGCCAGAGACCTACCTGCTGAAGAACGTCGCCTCTGAGGAGCTGGTCATGGGTCACAAGGTGGGCCGGGAGATCGTGGAGGACGCCGTGCGTTGCAAGATGAAGATTCTCCAGAACGATGGTGTGGTGACAGGTTTTTGTGCACGCCCACGAAAGGTGAGCCAAGCGCTGCTGCTCTTGGGTGGTCAGACTTTTATGTGCGACAAGGTGTACATGATTGACCACAAGACCAAGGAGATCACCCCTAAGACAGACATCCCAAGCCCTCGGAAGGAGTGCAGCGCGTGTGCCATTGGCTGCAAGGTGTACGTCACAGGTGGGCGGGGCTCTGAAAACGGGGCGTCAAAGGACGTGTGGGTGTATGACACGCTTCACGACGAGTGGTCCAAGGCAGCGCCTATGCTTGTTGCCAGGTTTGGACACGGCTCAGCAGAACTTGACCACAATTTGTATGTAGTTGGGGGGCACACATCTTTAGCTGGATCCTTTCCAGCCTCCCCATCGGTGTCCCTCAAACAAGTAGAACAGTACGACCCGCAGGCTAACAAATGGACGCTGGTGGCCCCCCTACGTGAGGGGGTTAGCAATGCGGCCGTAGTCGGTGCCAAGAACAAACTGTTTGCCTTCGGAGGCACCAGTGTCAACAGAGAGAAATATCCCAAGGTGCAGTGCTTCGACCCCTGCCAGAATCGCTGGACGGTGCCGGCCATGTGCCCGCAGCTATGGCGATACACAGCGGCCGCCGTGGTCGGCAACCACGTCGTGGTGATTGGCGGGGACACGGAGTTCTCGGCCAGCTCGGCGTACCGCTTCAACAGCGAGACGTACCAGTGGTCCAAGTTCGGCGACGTGACCGCGAAGAGAATCAGCTGCCATGCTGTGGCCTCGGGAAACCGGCTCTACGTGGTCGGGGGCTACTGTGGGGCGCAGAGGTGTAAGACGTTAGACTGTTACGACCCTTCGACGGAGAAGTGGGACAGCATCACCAGCGTGCCCTACTCACTCATACCCACGGCCTTCGTCAGCACGTGGAAGTACCTCTCAGCGTGACACGCGGGACCGTGTTAACCTGGTGAGTTAAATATTCACTGCATGCATTACTACACAAAATCAGCTAATACTAAAATCAGTTTTTCATTAAAATCAATGTGGGGCTTTAAAAAACTGGAACCGGATTGATGTATGTGAGTGTACACAGTAATGAAAGTGTAGCATCTTGGAGGTAAGTAAGTAAGCAAGCAAGCAGTGCTTGTCAGAGCAGATGAAGGACTCTCCGCCCTCGGCAAAGTGTCACTTAGTGTAAATGTTTTAGGCTTGCCATGGGGATCTGAGGCACAAACAAAACCCAAACAGTTGGCATAGGCGCTGCGTTTTATTAGATGCTTTGGTCTGCATTTGCCTCATAAATCGTTGAAAAATGTTCTAATGAGGCCTGTTGGGTGTCAAATGAGGTGCTAAAGGAATGCTGAGACCCTAATTACAAAGTAGACGTGGAAGCCACAGGCCCGAAAAACCCTCACAAGAAAATAAATCAGGTTTGTGCTTGTTTTGCTGCCCCTGGTAACAAGTGCACCCTAAACCCTTCTGACAAAAAAAAAACGAAGATGAAAGAAACATAGTTGATAGTTTATCACCGCGGGAGATGCAAGATGGACATTTTCTGAGGCCCGCGTGTTAATGTAAGATTGTGTGCCTTCCTCTCATTCTCTCAGGACTGGGTGTTAAGTAGCTGATAACATCCATTGTGTTCTGACGGACCAATGACAAAGCTGCATTCTATGCCCTTTATGACTGATTTGCATTTGAAAGTTTTCACTGGGTAGAATGATTAAAGAGCACCGTGACATTGCAGACCATGCCTTCCTGTTCAATTATTACCCCAACAGCCTGCCCGCCTGTCTTATCTGGAAACATTAACCCCAACTTCCTATGTCCATATTTGTTTCTTTGGTATTAATTAACCCTGCACTTTGGCTCAGATATATGATAGCAGATATCATGTCGTGGAGCCTGTTATGTGTGGAGGTTTTATTTCGAGCAGTCAGAGCAGTTCCCAGTTTAAAGGGCAGCGGTACAGGAAGTGCTGTTTGCCTTTACTCAACAGTAAACAGCTGGCTGGGTGGAGACGCATGTCTGGGCGAGAAAGGTAACGCGGCTCTCTGAAGTACCGACACTTCACACGGCCGCCACTGCCACCGCCGCCGGCTCCCCACACGCTCTCGCGTTTCTGTTTGCTTTTAAAACTTCCCAAAGGATCACTTGCCTGGCAGTGTTTTTTAATCATCCTCAGTCAGACATCCTTAGTCAAGATGCCTGACAAGATCAACAGAGTGGAGTAGAGAGAGAGGGAAAGAAAGAAAGAGGGGTTGGCGGGTGGGGGGGTAGATAGAGGGAGGCCAAGAGAGAGAAGACAGAAGCTATATTTTGCACCGTTTGGCAGCCAAGAGCTGGAAACTAAAAATACCCGACTGCTCCTGGAGTTGTCGGCTGTCGGCAGAGGTCAGAGAAACAAATAAAGAAAGTCCACATTTCTCTCTGTCTCTCCGCTGCTCATGTTTACCGAGAGTCGAATGACGCCGGGCTCGGATGCCTGACATGGCAATGAAAGGGTATTTGTTATGTGCCCACATTAGGCATGCGTTTCCCTCCTTTAAATTAATCAGCCAACATTTAATTGGTGGTCTTTGAGGAATGAGGGTGTGCCATACCCAACATAGCTCCTCGTAGCATCTCACTACGAGGAGCTGCATATTTGATGTCACCATTAATCAAACTGCTGATGCGCATGAGCTTCTGCGCTCTCTGCCACGTCCCAAAGATACCACACGGACATACCGAATGCCCTGTGTTTAACCACAGCCTGCACTCTCAAAGAAAATAGTTCTGCATTTGTCCCTTGCAAAGCATTAATTTCTGCAGGCAAAAGATGCCAAATTGCAGATGAAAAACTGCGAGGAAGGCAAGACACTTGTCAAATCGTGCCAAAATGCAGATGAAAACGGCAAGGAAGGCAAAACATTTGTCTGATTTGCATACTTTCTACCAGACAGATTTTTGACCGAGGGGAAGCTAAGCCCTGCATTACAAACAGGCCCCTCTCTTCTTTCTGCTGTGACACGGAGCACCTGGACAGGGTCAGAGGTGACGAGCCGTGCTTCAGCTTGTTTTCGCCCCCCGACAGCTGTCATTGGCCAGGCGGAGGCAAAGGGGGTGGGCGTGAGAGATGGGGCTGGGGGTGCACTTATTCAATACTAATGTTTTATTAATGCCCTTAAAGGCCACGCGAAGTGGCCAGTCAAAGATGCATTCTTGGGACATCTGTGTGCAGTCCCCCGCCTTTAGAAACACACAGACACACACACACGTGCTGCCAGCCCGCACAATCCACCCCCCCCCCTTCCCCCCTTCCCCCCGTCCGCCCCCAACCCAAATCTCCAGAGACTTTGTCCCGTTGCGCTCGCCTGCACAATTGGATTTGCATAAACCTAATAGCATTTTTATTGCTCTTTTCTAAAGGGTGTGAAAAAGAGGAAACAGACTGGAAAGAGAGAAAAACTAAGATGCCTGGAGTGACTTAATCATGTTTAAGCCACAATTCGATTAGCGGTTATTATTATATCATCTGTCAATGAGACGTTTAACAGCTCACTTTACATTTCCAATTTGCTCAGCTTATATAACAGCCAAGATCATCAACTTGGCAAGTTGTCACCTCAAGCATGAAATTGTAGTACTTTTTCCTGTAGATACTCTACATACAACCATTTTAATGTCAGTTATGATTCTTTCAATTCTTGACCACATACAACCACTTTAATATCAGTCATTACTGCAAATTCGCATCAAATAGGTTTTGTTTACTATGCATTGGGCATGTCAGCTCAAAACGAATGAAATGCCACCCAATAATTGACCCATTTGTCAATAGAGTAGGCCCACAGCAATATCTTCTCATTACTAAACCATGCCGTATATGCATATGTATATGTGTATATGTGTCACTGGGGAGCTGTGAAAATCCGTCGCCGATCCCTGGTCCCTGGTCCCCTGTGCTGTTGTGTCCCACTGTCATTTCCCCAAGGCCCCCATAAACAGATGTGGTCAGGGTGGGTGCAGAATGTTCCACCTCTGCTCTGCTCTGCGCAAACGAGCTGTCCACTCACCAGAATTTACAGACGCACTGAGGACCTGACACCGTGCACCTCTCCCAAGGCTGAGCCAGCGTCTGTTACAAAAGCTCATCTTGTCTTGTTTTCTTTCGAAATCCAGATAAGGGTTGCCGTTCAAAGGTGACAGACAGTGGCTGCGAGACAAGGTTGGGGAAAAAAGGGACTTTTCTTTTTTCTTTTACCAGTCGGAAAAGCTTAAAGACGGCAGACACAAAGGGAAGCAGGAATCCAGCACTGGGCCAGATAGTGAGGCTATTGTGCTCCTGTTGTCTCTTTCGGGGGTTGTAAAAGGAGGAGGGGGAAGGTTGTGGTGAGCTGTGTTGCGCTGGTTGTTTTGTGTACTTTGCCCTGACCCAACCCGAGAAACTGGTTTGGTTTTTAAAACTGTGTGGAAGGTCAGCCTTTGCCATACTACGGTGCCATGTTCAATTTGAAGAGAGAGACAGAAAGCGAGAGTAAGAGAGACAGAGAGAGAGAGAGAGATGAAGAGTCAAGAGGGATAGAGGGCCCCAGTGTGACTGCGAGTCCAGTCACTGAATGTCCCAGTTATAGCTGGGTTATGTAATAACTCCTGGAGGTGGCACGGAAATACACTCTCTGCCGGTTTTGCGCCTTACCGATCACATGACCCCGGGCCACAGAGGAGCAGAGCGGAGCTCCGAGCTGTGAGTGGGAGTCGTAACCTCAGAATAACGTGGCGTCGCAAATTCGAAAAACAAGCAGCAGGAGCATCCGTTTGAATGCGGCCTTTGAGCGCAGGCCCCGACTAAATATAAAGCTGCTGCACCGGTGAAACGGTGATCTGCGGGACGGTCGTATTTTTAATCACCTCCAGCGGAACAAGGCAAAACACGGGTTGGACTGTGTGTGTGTGTGTGTGTGTGTGTGTGTGACAGTCAGAGTGCACCTACACATGCTCACACGTGTCAATGTGTGTGCATTTGCCAATGTGCCAGTGTGTTTGTGTGTGTAAACAGCACTCAGACCTGTGTAGAGTGTTCCAGAGAGGAGTGTGTGTGTGTGTGTGTTGCCTGCCATCCTTGTCGAGTGGAAACTTCAGCTTGCTGGCACGTGGAGCAGGAGCGGGTGTGTGGAGCGCAGCAGAGGCTGACTGGGCCGGGTTATCGTTGCCTCTCCACATGTCCTGCAACCTGCACATTAGCAAAGCCCGAGATGCGCAGCTGTCTAAATATGGACCAGGGGCAGGAGACCAAAACCAAAAAGCACAGAAAAAAAATAAACCTCAGTTATAAAAACATCTTCCAGATTTGTACAAGAGCTGCGCAACACCGCGTTTTTTTTTTTTTTTTTTTAAGAGTAATATGGTCATTTTATCTCAAGTAAATGTTGTGGCATGTGAACAATATTAATCTTTTTTTTTCCTTTTCAAATGAACATTGTAAGGCCCTGAAAGGAAAAGAATAGGAATTTGTGGAAAGTGTTTGTGATATTTTCAGACAGGAAGCTCGGGGTGTTTTTTTTGCTGGATAAATACGGACATGGGTCAGGCGGGAGTGGGCAGATTTCACAAAAATGTGAGGATTTCTTAGTCCTTGAACCCTAGAGCTCATGGAATGCCTTTCTTCTGTTCCCTTGCCCTCTCTCTCCCTCTCTCTTTCTCCCTCTTTCTCTCTCTCTCCCTCTCTCTCTCTCCAGATCACCGGCTGGCCGTGTTAGGAATGCCCGTGTGTGTGTCTGTGTCCCCTCGCTGACTGTGGAATGTTGAGGAGATTGGAGCGGTGCAGGGAGGGAGGTGTGTGTGTGTGTGAGGGGGGGTGAGCGGTTATGCAGTCAGAATCACATGGGCCGTACACCAGACCAGCAGAGGGATGAGCCGGGACTAATGACAGAGCTGTGGCAAGCAGAACCCCCCCCCCCCCCAAAACCCCCCCGAGGACAGCGTCTTAAGAAGCTTCCCTCTGACTGCTCCACTGCGTCAAAACACCCACCCCATTCACCCCCCTCCCTGGGGGGCAAATAACTTCGCCTGCGGGCATGAGAGAGGGCAGGGGTAGCCTCGTGAGCCATCATGTCCTCAAGTCATGGGACGGTGACACCTGGACTGGCATGGACAAGACTGACTCAAGGGTGATGGTAGCTTGTTACAGGGGCATTAGTAGTACCCTGCTGCTGAGACAGACATACTCCTATGAAGACCTCTTTTTAAAAAGTAATGACATTGTCATACTACCAAACCTTCATACAAAGGTTATCTGGGTTCTGTTGTGTTGGATTTTTGAAGGCTTGTGGTTAACATGCCTTAAATATCAGAAATCAGTAATCCCCTCCCTGAGTACGAAATGCTATGTGCAGAATGTGGTTCACGGCTTTTAATGGCTCTAGGAAGTTTTAAGTCAGACTCTTTGGGGTCTGAGGATTTTGGTTTGTTCATTTCTATGTATGTGTGTGTGTGTGTGTATGTATGTATGTACATCTGTGTAAATTTATGTATAGATCTTGTAGATTTTTTTTTACATGTTGATGAAAATAGTTGTATAGATTGTTACTGTGTTGCCTAACTAGTTGTTGTGAATGTATCCGTACCTTAGGAGATGAAGACCTCCTCTCCTCTCTACACCTTTTTTTCCTCTCATCTATAAACACTCTTGAGCAGCACCTGTGCTGTATTGTAGGTAGACACATACTGCTTTATATTCACCCGTGTCAGTCACACCTCACAGCGTTTCTGTGATTTCATCTTTATTTAGGAAGCGTTGTGAAAAGAGTGCATTATGTTACCTTTAGACTGTTATTTTTTCCACTGTTGTCTGCATGACTGAGATGTGTTTACATAGATCTGTGACCATGGTTTGGAAACACTGACTTGTTATCAAGGTATGTATGTATGTATGGCCCTGTGCAGTCTGCTATCTGAGAATGTATACGGGAACACGACCGCAGCTGCACAGTATGGTATGGAGAGACTCAGAATGGCAGTGAAATTATAGATACAGGGGAGGGGGGAAAGGGAGGGTGGGGGGGTGTCAGTGAGGGTACTGAGGGTGTCCTAAGGTAACCCACATACATGCCAAAAGCATCTTGTGTTTTTTTTGTTTGTTTGTGTAGGGGAAACTTAATATATTTCAAAAATGTTTCATTGAGTCAAGTATCTCTTTCATAGATGTAACTATTGTGTTGTTTTTTATTTCTGTAAATCTTTCCGTATATGATGTAGCTTTTTGCACCTTATTTTGAGTTGTACACTAAACATGTCTTAAGTTATCACTGTTGTGTCTTCTGTTCTCTCTGAGCCATGTGATGAACAGTTTTGTTACCTTGTATATTTTATACTTAACGTTAATGTAGTTCAAATGTTTCTCCACTTTATTTTCTCACATAAACCAATAAAACGTCTGAAAAAACTGATGTGTTGTGTAGCCTCTGTTTAGATATTGTACCCTTAATAAAATGATGTGCTTACATAATTTTTTAATTGCATTTAAAACCTCACTGTAAAAACACAAACTTTAATAAGGGATGTAATGATAGATCTGCTTTGATGACGCACATTAATGACTATTCCTGTTACAATTTAAACACTTGTGGTTGTTTTGATGAGGATTATGAAAATTAATTTAGGTTGAAAAAAAAGTATGACCTTCTTCTTACCCACTTCTATAGAAATGGGTGGATATACTTTTTGTTTTCTTTATTATTTTTCACACCCACACCCGTAAACACCACACCTTGAAGTTCTCTTGTGGTTATTTAATTAAATCAGTCTGTTCACCAGGTGCCAAAACATGAATCTGCACCGCTTCAGATCCACCATAGATTTCTCTGCCCTTCCCAATAGCCCCAAGTCCTCCAGTATAAACAGACACATTTTGTGGCCCTTGTGCATATCTTGCCATGCACTTTTTTTTCAACACTCCTGGGTGGAGACGTGTGATCAAGCTTAATCACGGGTTTGTGAGGAAGAATAGGCACACCTGTGGGCTGGTCTGCCATGCAGGACTAGGGCAGCGGCCCCATACCGTTCATGCCTGAGCAGGGGCAGTTCATGCGAGCACTTGTGGATGCCACTCGCCACAGAGTAAGGAGGCGAACCGCTCCACCATGTACGAACAGCACATTCCACTGGGGCAGGCCTGGAGAGAGAGGGAGAGAGAGAGAGGGAGAGAGAGAGAGAGAGGGAGAGAGAGAGGGAGAGGAAGAGAGAGAGAGGAAGAGAGAGAGAGAGAGAAGTAAAGGTACAGGGAGGAGGAGAGCGAGATAGAAAGGGATAGTGGGAGAGAGAAAGAGGGAGAGAGAGAGAAAGCGGAGTAAAGGGAGAGAGAAGGAGAGAGAAAGAGAGAGAGGAGTAAAGGTGGACAGAGAGAGAAAGAGAGCAGTAAAAAGCGAGGGAGAGAGATAGAGGGAGAGAAGCATACCTTTGGGTGCCTGTGGTTTGGGGAAAGGTTGCTGGGTGTGTCTGAAGGCGAGCCCAGTGGAAGGGGCTCATTTGCAGTAAATGCCGACCTGCTTCAACATCTGCAGCTGGAATGTCGTCCTCCGAACAGGCGTGGGCAGAACATGTGGTCGGTGCGTTCAAGACCACGACCAAGTCAAAGAAACAGAGGGGGCAAAAAAAAGCCATGCCTTGTCAGAACGGTGTGACCATTTAGTGAATCGGTTCTACTCTAGCTGTAATCCGCCGTCTGGCACTGAATCACATCCTGCCCCTAAATAAAATTAAGCACTTCTGAAAACAAACCCAGACAAAGGCTTGGCTTTGCTTGGCTCTCTTAAAGAAGTGGTGCATTGTGGAAAGTCTCTTTTCTCCCATCTTCCTCCTCATCACCCATCCAGACCAGACCAGGGATCACAGCTCCAGAGCAGGCAAGGGCAGTCTGACCGGCGGCAAGCCCCACGGGGTGCCTCCTCTGCTGGGGAGGGGGGGCTAAGTGACTGTGGGGCAGTGCATGGGCCAGTGGTCCAGTGCTGATGGATGGGCCTGGAGCAAAAGGCCGTGTGGAGGTCACGGCTGGGTGCAGGTGGGGGTCTTCCTAAAACAGCTGGGGCCACTCCTAGGGGACAGTGGAAAGGTTAACAAGCAGAACCTGAGTTAAGTGGAAACGGACATTTCCTCAACTCTGTTTCCCCTCCCATCTGATTTTTTTTTCGACTCGTGCGGCGCTTCAGAAGAAAGCCCCTCACCACGGCAGAATTATTCTTTTGTGGCCATAATGACAAATTATGGTTGACTGTTACCAAAAACAAATCCCAATGACGATTTGGAAGCCAGTCTTTGTTTTTCCACTTTTTTTTCTTTTCCATAAACACACAATCATTTCATCATTTAGCAATTCCCCGCGCCAAAAAAAGCTCTCAACTAAAACTGACATCATTAGAAACAAAAGAATCTCTTTCCAGTCATGCGTGCCCACGCTACAGGGAATGTTGGTGGCAGCACGAGAGGGGAAAAAAGCCTTTAATTTATGTATTTCAAAACACAATGCAAACATGCATAAGAAGATAAAACATCTTTCCCCTCTGAAAGGACTTTGGCAGGGGGAAACATGGCGGAGAGGTGGGGGCTGGGGTGGGGGGTGTGCCTCTCGTCAATAGCGCCATTGTCATGCAAAGGACCCAAACGGAAAATTTCAAACAAGATTCCTCGGGTCGACACAATCAAAACTGGCGTGCATAAATAGACGTTTGAAACTTGGCTGCAGACAAAAGACACAAATGGGCCGCCAAAGGGAGCGAAGAGCGAGGTGGGGAGGGGGGCGTGGGTAGGTTGGGGATGGGGCGCAAAAGGAGACAGCAGAGAGAAAGAGGAAAAGAAAAAGAAAGAGAGGGAGGGAGAGAGAGAGAGAGAGGGAGAGAGAGAGAGAGAGAGAGACAGAGAGAGAGAGAAAGAGAGAGAGAGAGGAGAGCGGGAGAGAGAGAGAGAGAGAGAGAGAGAGAGAGAGGGAGAGAGGAGATGAAGGATGCTGTGCCGCCTCAATCTGTGCTCGCATGGGCTGCGCGGGACTCTGTGTGTGTGTGTGTGTGTGTGTGTGTGTGTGTGTGGCTGGGCTGCGATGGCCGTGACCCCGAGCAGAATGGAAGCACTGGGCTGGAATGGACAGGGGTGTGTGTGTGTGTGTGTGTGTGTGTGTGTGTGAGTGTGTGTGGAGAGGCAGCAGCAGGGTGTGTGTGGGGGTTGCGAGGGCTAAGTTCTGCCACTTCACCCAAACACTGGCGTGTGTCTGCCCTGCCAGGCTGGAGACGTACAGCTGGGCTGGCTCACGCGGATGCGAGGGGTGGGGGGGGTAAATTAGTGGAGAATTAACTTCGATTCCTCCTGGGATGTGCTCCCGGGGGGGGGGGGGGGGGGGGGGGCAACGACTACACACCCCAAAAACAGACAGCAACGTCCCCCTAAGGGAGAAGGGTGGAGGGGCCTGGAGGTGTAAAACAAATTGTCCATCATTTCAGAACAGACGCTCTTCTAATGCGACATACTAGAGTCACCTTTGTGGCTAGTAAGTAGACATCACTGAAATTATGATTGGTGACTAAATATATGACAAAAATTAAAAATATATATAAAGTTGTTATCATATTGGCTAATGCCATATCATGTCTTTGTATGCATTATATAAGGTTATTTGAAAACATTTATAGCAGCTTAAAATTTCAAGACTGTTTTAGAGTAAAATGTTATTTGTAGCCAGGGGTGGAAATTAACTTAGCAAAATGTGAATTTTTACCAGCCACTGTGAAATAAATTGTACAATTAACCAACCATTCCTGTTTGTAGCACAGATTTTGGACAAAACAGTATTGAAGACAGTATGGAAGACTGCATGAAAAATGAAAGACCTTGTGTCTAGACCATGGTGTGATGGAAATGAAGAGTCTCCATGCAGCTACGTGTCTGAGTGGCGTGAAGAAGCAGAGCAAATTGCAGCACTGATGTGGACACCCACCTCCCTGCCTCCAGACAGCCCGTGGCCCGAGGTTTGGAGACGAGCTCGTTAGAGCCCATTAGGTGGATTCCAAGGTGCGTCTGTGGTGTCTGCCGTCTGACTCGAGTCCCCCTCACTCCCCACCCCCCCACCACCCCCCGTTCCGAGGATCATGGGGGAAGGTTGACTAAGGAGCAGGAGCAGACAACGGTGCAGGCAGACGAGGGCCCCCACTCAAATCCCAGCAGGCTGCTCTCTACACCGCCCCCCCCCTCCCTCCCTCTCTTCATCCCTCTGCTTCCTCTCTTCTTCCTGTCCTCCCTCTCTTCCTCCCTTCATCCCTCCGCACCCTCCATACGCTCTCCTCTCCCTGCCTGAGCCTAAGCAGAGGTCAGGCCCCTGCAGCCCCACGCGCCTCAAAGTAAACATCCTCTCAGCCCAACCACCACAACAGAGATGTCTGCCCAGGAGAGAGGACAGAGGGAGGGAGAGCAAGACAGATAGGCAGACAGAGAGATAAAAGGAGAGAGAGAGGGACATAGAGAGAGCAATAGAATCAGACAGAGAGAGAGAGAAAGAGAGACAGAGAGACCACACATAGGATAAAGTGGGAGGATAGTGATTGTCACCCTGAGAACAAAGAGCTGCCGTGTGGTTTGCAGTCCGTCTTACACGGTTGTTAGATTTAGGAGCTGTGAAACGAGCAACAACAGCAGCATGGGGCCCACCAGGAAGCCCTCACTCACAGTCTCCAGTCATCTCTACACCTCTCACAGCTGGGACACTACACAGCACAGAAGACCACCCAAAATATGCTGTTTTCGCCTGTCAGCTCTCGGCGTAATGTACATTGTCGTATTAAATAAGCCGTCACTGAGTGCTGCGCTATCTCCCATAGCATAGCGAGGGCCAGCCAGAGAGGCAGGCCAGCCAGCCAGCCAGCCAGCGTGGACATGTAATAGCTGGGCATTCCTCTCTCCCTCAGTTATGATTAAACGACCCGTTTCTGGCAGAGGCTGGCCAAGGCTGCTATTTATAATGGATGTGTGTGTGTGTGTGTGTGTGTGTGCGTGTGTGCGTGTGTGTGTGTGTGTGTGTGTGTCTGTGTGTGTGCGCGCGCGCGTCCCTGTGTGTGTGTGTGTGTGTGTGTGTGCGTGTGTGTGTGCCTGTGCGTATGTGTGTGTGTACAAACCACATCTTTGAGGGCGACTGCGGGCATTCCGACGGGATGGCACTGTCGGCAGCCATGGGCAGCGGGAGCATAATCTGTGTTTACACAATGGCGTAATTACAGCAAACAGTGTGTGTGTGTGTGTGTGTGTGTGTGTGTGTGTGTGTGTGTGTGTGTGGAGAGAGAGGGGGGAGAGGGCAGCAGGCAAAGGGGCACCCCAGCACACACAGCACACTGACAGTGCTCACCAGCGGTGGGCCCGACAGTAACCTCATTGTGTGTGGAAGTGGCGTTTGATGTTCCCGCCAAAGCCCACTCTCTCACACACGCACACATATACCCCGCTCACGACACCCCACTCACACACACCAGGTTAACGCTTCACACATTGAGCTTCGCGGCCGAGAAAAACATCACAAGGCAAACCGACCGAACAAAGAGGGCCTCCATGGCTCCACTGTTGCCCTTACACCCATACAGCACAGAGGCAGGAGGCGGGAGACTGGCAGACTCACAGAGGAACAGCATATCACACAGTCAGAGAAACGCTGGGGTGGATGCCGCATTACACATTCACAAACATACATTCTTAGGAGGCTCTGCATGGGTCAGATGGCTTTCGCATTGCGACTGATGGATTTCATCCTCCCACCGGGCCAAGCATCCAAGCATATCAGAAGTTATGTGTGTGAGGCAGTGGGTTTAATTGGGATTTGACCCCCTCCCCACACACACACATACACACACACACACACCCCAGCCCCTATGCCTGCAGAAGGGTATGGGGAAGCGGGGGGTGGATGGTGGATGTTGGTGGCAGCTTTGAAGGCTTCCGCCTGAGGATACAGTAGACAAAGGCCTGTGTCTCCAAGCCAAGCCGCCACTGATTGGGCCGCCTGGATATTTCAAAGGGAGCTGCCGCCGCGCACACGCTCTCTTGCTCAATCGTTCTCTCTCTCTCTCTCACTCGTTCTTTCTCTCTCCCTCTCCGAGATGAGCTGGGTGTGGCAGCTGTGCAGCACAACCCAGGCTTGTTAAGAGGAGTCTGAGCACCGGTAATTACCACTGCAAAAGAGGAAGAAAAAAGAACCCCTCCCCCCTTTTATCCCCCTGTCTTCCTCCCTCTCTCCCTCTTTATCCATCCCTCTCCTCTCCACGCTTGACATGCTAGCTGAGATCAGGAGGAATAATTCAACACAATCCAATGGCTCCTGCACAAATGTGTGGATGTGTGTGTGTGTGCATCCATCTCTCCCTGGGGTATAAGCGTGTCATCCTCTCTCTCTCTCTCTCTCTCTCTCTCTCTCTCTCTCTCTCTCTCTCTCTTTCTCTCTCTTTCTTTCTTTCTCTCGCTCCATCTCTCTTTCTGCGTTGGGCTTTGGGGGCCTAATGAAGCAGAGACGTTAAGAGTGGACGCTCAGTCCTTTGTGTGGCCCTGCTGTTGCTCATCTTGTCACAGACATGCATATGCAAATAGGGCCCCGACTGTCGGCAGTACAGGAGTACAGTAGGCTTCAGATTGTTACACACACACCCTGGGATCTGGGATGGGAATGATGGCACCAGTGGCAGTGATAAAAGAGGGTGGTTATAAAATATGTCAGCTGTCCAAAGAACAATAGTAAGTGCACCTGGTGCAACGCCCCATTAGGCTAACTGTCTGCGGACTGTCTGCGGTAGAGCTTGTTTGATTCACAGAGGCCAGCACAAAGGGTGAACGATTTTCAGTTGATTTGCTACTGAAACACAAACATTAACATTATGGCAAAATGTACATGTTATACAGATGAATACAATTGCTGATGATACAACACATGGTAGAACACATACATGCATGTCCATTGTTTTTCTGTGTTTTGTTTCATTGTTCAGCGATTTCTGAACTGCAATTGGACCACAAAACATATTAATATTATTGTATATTTCATAAATATGCTTATTTTTCATTTTTCATATTTCATAAATATGCTTGTTTTTCTTTTTTTACTGATGCCCACAGCCGTTGTAGTCAGTGGACCAAGCATTTTACTTCATATTGTAGGCCTACTTTGTATAACTGTATGAGACAAAATCTGAATTTGAATTTAATTCAAATTCAGATCTACCGCAGATAACCTGGCTTCTCTTTACCATTTCTATGACCGTATTAGACTACCTTATGTAGGTTGTTATGCTGTGCTACAGCAATGTATGACAGAAGGCACCGATGGAATGTATTTCGCTGTTAATTCCATTATTGCGTCACAATGATTATACTGCGCCCAGCAATGATTATTCATCGTTCGTTTAAATAAGCTATAATAGACCTGGAGCTACTGCTTTTGCATAGAAACTAAGGTTTTAGAAGAAGAAGATTGCTGCGCAACTAATCTACAGAGAATCCATGTTATTTGCAACACAACTGCTAATAATCTTACTAATCTGATCTACTGAGTTCATCGAGGATCAAATCTAAACTTACACCATGCTTACTAATAAGGGCGGTGGTGCGTCTCTTCAGCAATGGATAAAGAAACTGGAAATGGAGAGTGCCGAACGGCTAAAGGCCCTCGAGGCAGCGAAAGAGCGAAACAACGCCATTCGTAATGATAACGGGAGCCTGAAATTGTCAGTCGGAAAACCTGCACCAAAAATTCAACAGATCGGTTCCAAGCGTGAGGAACTAAAGAGCTTGTCTCCAGAATTGGAAGAAAGCTCAAAACGTGGGAATAGCTTACAACACCACCTGACAGAGCTTCAGGAGAAAAATTCCGATCTGCACGACGTGCTTGAAACTCATATTGGGGAGATGGCAACCCTTAAGCGCATAAGACAGGAGGACAAAGAGAAAATTCGAAGTCTCACTAGCTGCATAAACACGCTGGAATGTCATACAGAGCGAGTGCAAATTTGCCTAAAGCAAAAGGAGGAAGAAATAAAGCGGAAAGATGTTGTTATTAAGGACCTACACTCTGCCGTACTTGAGCACACAGAGATCCTTAACATGTTGAATGAGAGAAAGTGCCAACTAGAGGCTGACATCAGAAAACTACCCGAGGAGATCCAAACATCTGTAGGAAAGCCGCTCAGCATTTATGATGAAATTCGTATGTGTACCGCCGACCTGAATAAGGAGGCTAAGGAGACACTACCGGCAGCCTCAAACAGTGTAAGTAAAAAAAAAACAAATTAGTAAAATGCTCTAATAAAATTATTCAGCAACAATGACAAATCAGAACAAATGTAACCTACGTTTTGCTGCTACAATGCAAAGGTGTCAATCCGAGTTCAGAAAGTGAAAACCCTGCCATGTAGGCTATTTCTTCTACCTGTACACTTAACACAGGTGATTTCACCAATCACTAATCTACCTGCCCCAAATGTTGTGTGTTCATTAGGATGAGTTGGTTCAGTGATTGGAACAAATATGTGGCAGGGTTTTTACTTTCTGAAGTTGGGATTGACACCTGTGACAAAATGACTACAGAAATCTGAAGATGACAGGCTGGGTTGTTACTGTTGTTCACAGGTGCCTGATGGGACACCTGCATGTTGGATAATGTCAGCGGTTGTGAGCTGGATCAGTTTTGCTGTGGGCTTTGCACTAATGCTGTCATTCATGCTGATGGTCTTTGGGACCGCCATGCCCCAGTGCCGTCCTGCCCCCCTGGTTCCATGCCAGGATCTGCTGCGAGATGTGCTTCCACGCATGCTGCTACCACACTGCGATCTTCATTTCCCACTTACGCCGCCCTTCTGATATCCTCTTATATTGGAAGGAATTTATAAAAATATTGGTTTCAGATTAAAATATTTTTTTTTTTCTTGTGAATTTCAACACCTGTTAAAAGACAATAAAACCACACAAAATACTACATGGAGTTTTGTCAGTTGTGTATGCTTTTCTGAGTGGTCTATGAACTACGATGAATATTCATTGAATGTGTTAATCAATGTGACCCAAGACTACACTCACGGGTGGCTTTTTTAGGTGCACCTTGCTAGGACTGGGTTAGATCTCCACGTACCTTTAGGGTTATTGTAATTCTTGGGGGTGGTGTAACAAAGGGGAGGAGAGGTCTCCAGGGTACCAAACGTGTACTTTGACCGCAACGCCAAAGAGCCAGGCTCGTTGGTATGGCAGTCAGAGCACACCCACAACCCTAGTGATGGTCACTTGATCACAAGTGGATTCAACAAGATGTTTAAAACATTCCACAGAGTTTTGTCAGTATTGACATGATAGTGTCACACAGTTGCTGCAGATTTGTTAGCTGCACATCCATGATGCGAATTTCCAGTTCTACCACACCCAGAGTAATGGCCTGGCAGTTAAGGTAATGAACCTGCAACTGAATAGTCATAGGTACAAATCCTCCAGGTAGGGAAACAGATCTGTGATCGGAGGGTCGCAGGTCAAATCCACCAACTGCTACTGAGATACCCTGAGCAGGGCACTGTCCGTACACACTGCTTCCACTGCTTCTTCAGGGTCTAGTGCAGAGACGGCTTGGCTACATTCCCACCACGTTTCATGTTCCCTGGTCTTTCAGTGTCCTTGGAATCCTCAACCCAAAATCAGTGGGTCAGTTTGTTCTATATTTTATTGTTTTGCAGCTGTAAGCAAAAATTCTTTTTTTTTTTTTTTTTAAATTATAGCACCCCTATGGAACTGATTTTACAAAACATTGCGGTTACAGAGGTTGAAGTAGTGATCCTATGTCACAAATTTAATATGGTAATGACTTTATCCGCCCAAGATGCTGGCAGTTTAAAAGCTCAAATTTTAGATTTACAATTTTCCACAGCTGGCCTTACACCTTTATACACCTTTGTTTATACATCTTGTTGAGACCAAGGGGAAAATAACATCTGTTTGGTTGCAACGGTTGGGTCGAGTTATTCTGCGAAAACTGATTTCAGTCTCCATGGCTTCTTCAGGGTCTGCTGCAGAGACGGGTTGGCTACATCCCCACCACGTTTCATGTTCCCTGGTCTTTCAGTGTCCTTGGAATCCTCAACCCAAAATCAGTGGGAAAAAAGGAACAGAAAAGCTCTTAATGAAAAGAAAATGACAAAAAAAGAGGTCTCATGGCCTAATGTAAAACTGCTAAGATCTCGTGCTTGATGAAGAGGCACAAAAAGGTTTCCAGGCTTCGGGCAGTAGGCATTAGGGCCTAGACAAGAGGGGGACGCAAGGAATGAGAGGAGGAGGAGGAGGAGAAGGGACATTCTTCCCGGTTGCATAAAAGCGGCGTGACCGTCCTCTAAAGGGGATTGTGTGAACTTTATCAAAGCCATGCGGCCGCGGCGCGGTGGCAGATAAACGGGCACAGATAAGGGGCTGCCTGCCTGCGTCCCCGGAGCCTCACGCCAACTCTGCTGTTTATAACGTGGCCAGCTGGCCCTGCTTCACCACGCCGGGACCGTTTGTCCCAGTGCATATCTGGCATGGGGGCGGGGGCGGGGGCGGGGGTGGGGGCGGCAGGCCGAGGCGGCAGGAGTGCCGCTTTTATCTGAGGCAGCCATGTGATAATTCATTCAGTCCACCCCCCCCACCCCCCCTTCATAACATGCACCGCTCCCCCTCCCGCTCCCCCCTTCATAACATCCACCGCTCCCCTGTCCACCCCCTCCCCCTCCCCCCTTCATAACATGCACCCCCTCCCCTATCCACCCCCTCCTCCCTTCATAACATCCACCGCTCCCCTGCCCACCCCCCCCCACCCCCCCTTCATAACATGCACCGCTCCCCTGTCCACCCCCACCCCCCCGTGCTACTCCCCAACCCCTGAGATGCCCTCAGGCTCTCTGCTCTAATCACCCCAGTCTAAAAGTCTCTCTCTGTCTCGGGGAAAAAAACAGCTACACCCACTATTATAAAGCATAGACAGATACACGACTACACCCACTTCACACAAACACACATGCAGATATAATGTCCTCTTCCCTGCCCCCCCCCAATGCCACACTCCCAACACCTGAGACCCCCCTAAGCTCTGTGCTCAAATCACCCCCCTCAGTCTAAAGGTCTCTCTCTCGGTCTTGGAAACACAGCGGCCACATGACCCTTTCTCTTCTGTTGTTTTTGCTTCTTCTGCTATAAAGCACAGGCAGATATGCTCTACACACCTCTTAACAGACACGTGCAGATATAAAAGCCAGACGCCTCATTCTCTCACCACAAAAACACACACTACAGAAGCTCCTCCCCTCAACACACTGATGATGATAGGTCAGCTGGCGTTTATGGTCTCCGACTGCTTTTACAGTTGGGACGGATGTTGTACTCCTCAATCTTAGGGCCCCGTTCACACGACAAGAACAATAAATGACCCCTACCTCTCTGCTTCCCTTCCTCCATGTATCCCAAAGTACCCCCACACATGTGCTTAGCCCCCCTCCCCTGTGGTTGTAGCCCTCCCTGGGATGGGGACCTAATGTTACTCATGCTCCAGTTTTTCCATTTGTTGTTAGGACCTTGTTGGGACCTTGCACACTTGCTGTACTTCTATAGAAGAGAAGGGCAGTGTCTCCCTATGCTTAGCACTGATCACTGGGGATTTAGTTTCTGGATGTGTAACTTTGTTTTGTGAAGGCATTTGCCTAACCCACTGAAGACAGTTTGTTGTTAAAAATAGAATGGCAACTGACACGACAGCAAAGATTGCCGTTAAAAAAAAACATCATGTAAGGATTTGAGAAAATAAATAAAATAAAGCACAAAAGAAAAGAGAGGAAAAAAGAAAGGTGTAATTGAGAAAAGGTGTGCGAGGGTGGAAAAAACCCTTACATCCCAAAAAGCCTGCAACTGGAGCGAAAGTGTGCACATACTTGTTTTTTCCTATGGAGACTATGTAACAGACAACAGATGGGGGTAGTGAACCCCCCAGTAGTCAGTGGATGGTTATGGTTATAGAGACAGTGGTTTTGAATAAAGAACAAACAATGTCATAAATAATTTCTGCAAATAACTCATTTTACTTTTTCAAGAAACCTGCCATACGCCATGCTCAGATTACTGAGGGTTGATGTACGAAAAAACAAACCCACATGATCGTTTATTTAGTGCCAACAACCATCAAGAGCCCAAGATTACATTTAATGCCTTCCACCTCAATGAAACACTTTGTTATAGGCAGACAAAGCTGGGCAAACATCCTGTGTGTTTGAAAAAGTGATGAGACCAAACGAGCATGCAAACACTTCCAAATCCATCTGAAAAGAACACAAGAGTCTTATATTAAGCCAGTCACACCTTTAAAGTTTTTAAAGTTTTAAGTTTTCCAGTCGATCTGCCAACAAGGCAACTGTTGACTTTGGCAAACCCCCGGGGTTTAAGCTCAAAGTAGAAAGATCTTTAAGAAAAAGGGAGGCGAAAAGAGGGGGGCGGTGGGGGGTGGGGAGGGGAAACTCAGCACAATTTTTTAATAATCACAGGAACCTTTCACCCATTTAGATGAATGCCCCTGCACTCTGAGGCTCTGAGGGCTTAGGGGCGCACACGTGTTGCAGTGTTGTACAGCGGGACACCTTAGTGGCGCCTTCAAAAATAAAGACGGTTTAAATACAGGGGAGCAGCGCGGCGAGAGGCTCTTTCTAAGGCGAGGGCCCTGCAACCTGATTCTCACATGGCCCACTATCAAAAGCTCGGGTTTGGCTGTACATCGCTCAAGACCGACATCGCTTTAGCTGTCCAAAATGTGCAGGACCAAAAGAATGGAAAAAAAAGGTAGAAAGGACTGCAGCCTCTTTATCGTCTTGTTCAGAGAGAATAGGATTTGCGACACTTTGAGCGATAAAAGTGTCTTTTATCTGCATCTAAATGGCATTCCTGGGATAAGGGGAACAGTGTGACTATTCATGGTCCTCAGCGAGCCTTCGTGGAGCGCTCAGAATAGAGGCTTGTCACACAAGACGCCATAAAGACCACTATCTCTCATAAATGTGTTGCTGGGGATACTTTAGGCGTAGTATCGATGGTGCTTTTTACAGCACTGTACGCAGAGACCCTCAAAGCCTCGCAAATTACTGCAGTGGCCTTAGAAGAGACCGCCTGTCTGGGTGCTTATATAATCAAGTGTGTGTGGAGAGCCCCCCCCCTCCCATACTCTCCCCTCCTCTCCTCCCTGCACCCACACACACTCACACACACAAACACACACACACACACACACACACACACGCACACACACACACACACACATTATTGCCCCCAAAGAACGCAGTGGCATGTTTTACTGCATGTTATCACTTCATCACCTTTCGCAGCGCCGCAGAAAGAAAGGGCGCTTTGTCTCGCACAGAAATCACTCTTTATGACGACTGCAGAGAGAGAGAGAGAGAGACAGAGACAGAGAGCAAGGAAACTCTACAACCCACCATCAAAGCACACAAGAGTATATGCTATTCCATTACATTAAATTACTCTAATAGGAAGACAGGCCTTGCAAAAGCCAAACGCTGTGCAGCAAAATGCTGAATGCATGCAGTGAGTGACTGTGAAATCCATTTTCTCCGCAGCTGAGCGTTTGGGTTTCTCCATTTGTTTTTCTCCCCTTTGAAGCCTCAACACAAAATTACTACAATTGGAAAAAGAATAGTCTTGACATCCAGCTCTTCCCCGCTCGGCCAAGGCAGTCTAAGTGGAGGGGTTGGAGTTGGTGGGGGGGGTTGTGTGTGTGTGGTGGTGTTGGGGGGGACTCCACAAAGGGGAAGGCCCTGAATTTAGCTCAGCAGGAAACAAAAGCAGCCGCCACAGAAAAAAAAAAAAAAAAAAAAAAAAATCACACAAGACATACAGCTGGTGGCATCACCCTGCTCTAAGAGTTAAAAAGTTACCAACAAAACAAAAAAAAGAGGAAGAAAAAAGAAAGAAAGAAAGGCAAGGAGGGAGCTGGGCACTAAGTCCATCCTGCTACAGCCGCACCACCTGAAAATAGCTCCTCGGGCCACAAGGCCTGTAATTAGGCAGTCCCCAGAGATGGCCAGCAGGTCCCACTCCACTCCACTCCAGCCGGGCTTTGTGTCTCAGGGGCCCCTGGAGCCTGGAGCCCGGAGCCAGCAACAACACCGCCAGGGCCAGGCCAGACCAGACCAGTCCCGCAGCAGTGACAAGAGACATAATATTGCACTTGCCGTGTTATATTGCCGTGGTATGGCAGAAAGGCGATTAAATACGATCGCCCTAAAATTTATTTTCACTCACTGCAGGGTCAAGTTCTGAGTGGGTTTTGTGCGTGAAGGAGAATCGGAGAGCTTCTGGAACCCACCACCACCCCCCTCCCCCACTCTTGGCAAGCACTCTGGTGTATGAGAGTTGTGTTGCTGTTTTATGTGGCTAGAATGCGATCACTTCTGTCTCAGTAGCCTCCAGTACTTAACTTGGCAGTGGTGGCAGGGAGAAAACAAACACCCCCACACACACAAACATGCACGCAGAGAGATCAAGTTTTGTCAAGACATTTTATTACTAAAATTATTTTTTTTCTAAGGCAGCAGTTGTGTGTCAACAGATAGTCTATGTTTTGGAGTGATGCAAAATAACAGTAGAAAACAAAATCATTGCCCTGTGTGCTACAAACTTCAGTCAAATCACGACCAAAAATACTTCATTAATATCCGTTTCCCCTTCAAGTTTGCTACTATTCCAAAAAAAGTGACTAGTGTAAATTGGCGGTATGCAAGAACAAAATATTTACACATTACACACAGATCCTCAAAACGCTGCTTGAGGTATCACCACCAATTTCTACAGACAACCTTCCCAGACAAAGTTATCTCCACTGCACCAGACACAGTGATAGACAGGAGACTGCTGCCGAATAATATACATTTTCTTCTTCATAAGACATCACAGATTCAAGTGGCTGGTGGCGGTACAATCACAGATAAATTTAAGACATCTTCACCCATTGGCAGAGGCTTCAGACCTTACTAGATGGGAGAGTGTGGTGGGGTGGGGTGGGTGGGGGGATGGGAGGATGAGACGGGCGCTCCCAAATGCTTCAAAAGCACACTCTCCACAAGGGAACAGGTGGGCCTTAATCCCCACTGAGGAAGTCCAGGAGAGCTCTGGTCCTCCGGGCGTTGGCTGCTACTGTTCTGCCCAACACACCTTAATCCCCCTGCTCAGCCTCCCTGTGTATCTGCCGGGGGAATCGCAGACTGAGCACACTGGTGTGTGCTAATGGTGGGTTAAAACTCTTATCTGGCGCTGGATTAGCCGGGTCGGGCTGAGTGGGTTTACAAGACTAGAGCCTGGAGAGTACAGTCCTGTTGCGATAGGCTGTAACATTACACTCCCACAGTCTGGACAGTCTCGACTCAGCCAGGTCTTGTGTGGTCTCTCTTTGGTCGTCGATCGATTGAATTGAATTGTGTGGAGAGTCATTTTGATCAGTCATCAGTCAAAAAATCATGACAAAGACAAGAGAAAGAACATCCAGAGCTCATTCAGAAGACTACACTGTCCTGTCTCAGTGAAATGTTATTCAGTGACATCAATGTCCAGCAAAAATAACGCAACAAAAACAGCCTAGGAAAATAGTATATATATGTTTGTTCTTTCCTCTGACTTGACAACAGAGTCCTTACATTAAACCTTCAACCAAAATAGCCCTCACACATTCCCTCATCCCTTCCTACAAAGGCGTCTTCTGCTTGTGATAAATTGCATTGATGCACCTTATGCATAAGAGCTGACAATATATACACATCACGGGGATTTAAAGTGATTTCTTTCCCAAATAACTTTGTACACCATGGGGATGTTTCTTCAGTGAGACCTGGCCATCTTGCTAGTAAGCCTGCATTCAACTAACTGCTATGGTGTACACAGCTTGGCCGGGAGACACAGAAACGAAAACATGAAAACTCCTCTTAATCATGGTTAAGTCGTACATATACAGTGCAACACGTTTAGATCCACAATGAACTGGTCTTGAAGCTTGCTGTTGGTGCCCTGTGCTTTATCGAACGACAGCATCTGATAAACGGCTCGTCATCCACATAGATTAAATGTGTACTAGACATTCATACATTGTGTGCTCTCCATCATAGTGTTGATTGTTTTGCCCTGTACCGATCCAAGCTGCAGACTTTGTCATTCATCGTGGTCAGTGTGTCTGACTAACACAAGCTTACTGGAAACAGTTTCAGCATGTCCTTTACGGCATGCCCTCACATTTGAGAATCTGATCCTGTACAGATTACAGTATTCTACTGTATCATTATTTAGCCGTCATGTCGACCAGTATTTCATATTCTTGATGCATTTGTTTAAAAATGTGTGTCCAATGCAGATAAATCGTTTCAGAAAGGTCACATTTACAGTTCACAGAATTGATGGACAGATACAATTAACTGAGGAAATTGACTCCTTAAAACCCACCGTGCGCCACAGGGGTGAGTGCACTGTTGTACAACGTCCAATAATGTGATTGAAAGGAATAAAAACAGCATTCTGTGTGTGCAAAGAAAAGGTCCACAGTGTTCAATTAAGTAAAAACCTTCACAAACTCCCTCCTTGACTCCAGTGTGCTTCATTGTCCTCTTTGTTTTCCTTCTTTCTTTTTTAGTTTGAACTGGCAGAGCAACACCGTTGCCTTTGAGCTTTTGATTGGAATTGTACAGGGTTCAGGTTTCGACAGAGAGAGAAAGAAAGAAGGAAAGAAAGAAAGAAAGAAACAGGGTCATGATTTTACAGCTTGTTGTACCATTTACTTCAAAGTTTGCCCCGTGCAAAATGTCGACCTCATCGGTGCGAGGTGACGACCCTCACAATGGGAGTATTCTTCTCCCCTCTGACACTCCTCTGGCTCGCGTTCCACTTCTCAAAAGCACTTCCTTGCTTTGATAGCTTTCCTTCATCACCCTTCACAGTCCTCCTCCTCCTCCTCCAGTCTTGCCCGTCATGAGCATTGCTTCACCACCACTTTTTGTTTTTTGTTTTTTAAAGTCTTTGGAATCTGCGGGACATCTTTTTTTTTTTTTAAACATGTACATCTAAAAATGTTCTGTTTTTATCCGCATCCTCTGTGCTCGATTTTAAACATTTTATTTATAAAAGTTCTTTTTAAAAAGTTAAGTTTGTGGCATTAGTGGGAGGAGGAATAAAACGGTAGTAAAAACAAAAAATAAACCCAGAAAAACAAAGAAATAAAAGAAAAAGTTGCATGTGTGTGTGCTTTACACGACTCCTGCCCTGGGCTTCCCCCCTACGTATCCCATCATGCATTGCAAGAGGCGCTCAGTCTTGCTGCGGTTCCTTTAGAAGAAGATGACGTCCTCCTTCGTGATGTCCTCCGTGACGTTGTATGGGGGTGGGGGCAGGGTCTGCAGTGGGATTTGGCTGGGGGGCCTGTGTGTGATGATGGGGTGGGGGGGCTGTGAGGGGGGCAGCGGTTGCTCGTAGTACACCTCTGGAGGGTTCACTGGTTCTGTGTGGAAGCCCACCCATCACACACACACACACACACAACAAAACAAATTAGCATTGAATACATTAGAATCACATTTGGCTTATATTGTGAATGTGTGGTGAGTCGTGTTTGTTAATTCTGCTGTGCTGTGCATGTTGTGGAGAGGAGAGATGCTGCTGTGTGTCCTAGAGAGGGGAGCTTCTGTGTGTGTGTGTGTGTGTGTGTGTCTGTGTGTGTGTGTGTGTGTGTGTGTGTGCGTGTGCGTGTGCGTGTGCGTGTGCGTGTGTGTGTGTGCGTGTGTGTGTGTGTGTGTGCGTGTGTGCGTGTGTGTGTGTGCGTGTGTGTGTGAGTGTGTGTGTGAGCGTGTGTATGTGCGTGTGTATGTGCGTGTGTGTGCGTGCGTGCGCATTACCTGGGGGCTGGATGTGGATGTGGTGGCTGGGGCTGATGGAGCGCTTGGCCCTGAGGGAGCTGAGGGTGCTGTCCTCTCGGGCGCTCAGCTTCAGGGGCAGCATCTGCTTCATGTCCAGAGAGGCTGGGGACGTAAACAAGGAACACCGAACATAAGTGCTGTGCAAGTGTGAATGTCTGCCGTTTACATCACCCTATGCGAGTGTTATAAGTGTGTGAGATGAAGTGTGTGTTTGTGTGTGTGTGAGATGAAGTGTGTGTTTGTGTGTGTGTGTGTGTGTGCGTGTGTGTGTGTGTGTGTGTGTGTGTGTGTGTGTGTGTCTGTGAGAGAGAGAGACTGTGTGTGTGTAAGAGAGAGAGAGACAGGAACAACGAACATAAGTGCAAGTGTGAATGTCTGTCGTTTACATCACCCTATACATTTATTTATGGAGTGGATGTCTACATCCAACGTGTGCAAGAGGGTTGACAGAAGAGCTGGGAAATTGGAAAGAGACACTTTCTAAACACTTATCTAAAACTTCGAATCTGGGTGTTCTCTCTCACGCCCAAGTGCTATGCATGCAATGGTATGCACCGGTGTGTGTGTGTATGTTCGTGACTCCATGGATGTATGCAAATGACCTCACTTGAATACACACTGTCTTGTGTGCCTTCATCTCCACCTGGTTCTCTTGTCTTTGTGAGTGTTATAAGTGTGTGAGATGAAGAGTGTGTGTGTGTGTGTGTGTGTGTGTTTGTGTGCGTGTGTGTATGAGAGTGTGTGTGTGAGTAAGAGAGAGAGAGATGTGTATGTGCATGTCTAGAGAGGCTGGGAATGTAAACCCGGCGTGCTGACCTTTAGTGTTGTGCAAGTGTTTAATGTAAACATTAACATACACATTCAGGGGCGCCGCTAAGGGGGTGCTTTACAGAGGACTTTACAGGGCTCACAGAGGACTGTAATATGGTTGGGGTGAGGCTCAAAATTATTTTCTTCCAGGGGGCCCACAATTTCTAGCAGCGCCCCTGCCTTTTACTTAGCAAACACCAAGTGTCCACAACATCTCACAGCAAGCACAACTCCACAGTATGATAGGAGAGACAATGGGAGTGTGAGAGTATTGACTTGACCAAAAGTGTGAATCTGGGTTCTTACTTGAGCCTCAGTACAATGCATAGTATGCATATGTGTGTGTATATGCGTATATGCGATTCCATGGATTATGGAAATGAACACACTCGAGAAAGTGTCTGTACAAGTAAATTCATTGTGTTTGTAAGCATGTCACTGTGAAAGAGAAACTGTGTGTGTGGTGGAAGAGAGGGGTGTGTGACTGGGTGGATGTTTGAGAGAGAGAAAGAGGGAGGTAAAGGGGGAGAGAGAAACAGGGAGGTAGAGAGAGAGAGAGAGGGAGAGCGAGGTAGATAGAGAGAGAGAGAGAGAAAGAGAGAGAGTGAGTGAGAGTGTGTGTGTGTGTGTGCATGTATGTATGCACGTGTGTGTGTGTGCGTATGGGTATGTATGTATGTATGTATGTATGTATGTATGCGTGTGCGCGTGTGTGCGCGTGCGTGCGCTCTCTCACCTGAGCTCTCTGTGCGGTGTGAGCCCTTGCCCTTGCCGCCCTTCTCCTTGCCCTTGCTGAGGGCCGCCAGCTTGGTGGGGATCTGCTGCTGCACGCCGCCCAGCTTGTGCAGCTGGTTGGTGGTGCTGATCAGGTGGATGGGCACCTCCTGGCTCTTGGCCCCCGCCACCGCCACCTTCACCTCGGGACGCTCGGGGTAGTCCGCCGGGGAGATGGAGAGGCTGGAACGCACCAGGGTCTTGGGCTGGAGCACGGGGTCCACCAGCAGCTCCCCCCCGTTGAAGCTGGACGACAGCGGGACGTGCTAGTGGAAGGAAAGGAAGACACACCATTTGTAGTTTGTAATTTGTAATGTGCAATTTGTAGTCTGTAGTTTGTTTGGGCTGTCTGTTTATGTTTATTGTAAATTAGTTAATTTAACTTTTTTGTTAAGTGACCTTAAAAATGTTGAAAGGCACTTGTAAATAAAATGCATCATAATGGAGAAGTGGGGCTGTGGTGGGCTGTGGTTAAGGTATCGGTCTTGTGACCACAGGTTTGAATCCACACACTGTCAGTAGTGCCACTGAGGTACCCTGAGCATGGTACCGTCCCCACACACTGCTCCCCGGGCACCACTGTCATGGCTGCTCATGTGTGTGATTGGTCAAATGCAGAGTTAATTTTGCTATGTACACTGTGTGTTTCTGTGTATACTGCGTGCGGTTTGCTTGTTGTGTTTTTTTTTTAAGTAACGCATGTGTTATTTAACATGGCCTGACATTAGCAGAACAGTTTGTACGCACAGTAATTTCCCTGTATTTCTCTTGAGAAAAATGGCCATCTCTGTGCGAGGTCTAAATCTGTCTGGTTTAGCAAAACAAGTAAATCCCCTTGCAAAAAAAGCACTGAAGTAAACAAAATATATCAGCATGAGAGCCGGCAGACAGACGACAGACAGTAAACAAATAATTCACAGTGAGCAGTGAGCACATCTGGCATAAGTGGGGGCCGCTGGACATGTTTTATATCTCCACTAATCTGTGACTGGGGGCGAAGACACGGTCTGAGGAATGCTGCTCATTTTTAAAGGCATCGGCAGGCGGTCCCTTTGAACACAGCGACTAACGAGCGTGGTTTGTGTATGTGTGTGTGTTAGTGTGTGTGTGTGTGTGTGTGTGTATGTGTACGTGTGTGTGTACGTGTGTGTGTACGTGTGTGTGTGTATGCGTATGTGTGTGTGTGTGTGTATGCGTATGTGGTTGTGTATGCGTATGTGTGTCTGTATGCGTATGTGTGTGTGTGTGCACACCTGTGTGTATGTGTGTGTGTGCGTGTATATGTGTGTATGTGTGTGTGTGTGTGCATGTGTGTGTGTGCATGTGTGTGTGGAGGAGGGTTGCACGGCCGACACGTTGCTGGGGGGAAACACAAGCCGCTGGGACACCAGACGGGTATTTATGGGCCTCCGGTTAAATGGGA
>CM059276.1:23743287-23820787 GCA_030347295.1 Setipinna tenuifilis
ATATGACAAAAGGTAAAAAAAAAAAAAAAAAAAAAAAAAAGAAAAACAAAACAAAACGTAACACAAAAATAATCCAAAGGCATGCCAGTGTACCTCTCCACGGCCTGCCTGATGTGGGTCATCCAGACGTTGCGCTCCTCCTTGTTGGTGGTGTGGATCTCGTACATCTCGGGCTCGTTGGAGGAGGCGCAGATGAGGAACATGGCCCTCTCCTCGTGCGCCACCTCACGCACGATCAGCTTCTGCAGCGAGATCACCGACGGCTTGTTGTCCTGTCCCCACATAAAAACAATAAACAACAACAACACTAATGAGCACTGCAGCCTCCACAGCACACAGGCAGAGGCAGATATGGTGAAACCTGCACCACTATACTATTCAGTGCATCGTCTGTTACAAATGGTACAAATGATGTTATTTAACCCACAAATGATGTTATGAGAGAGACAGAGACAGAGACAAAGAGACAGAGAAAAATAAAGGGAGAAAAAAAGACAGAAGGCTGCTGAATCTTACCACAGTGGAGAAGACGAACCGCTGGTCCTTCTCTTGTAGCAGTAACAGGACATCAGTCAACAGGACTGCCAAAATGTCTGAAGAGAGGGGGGTAGAAGAGAGTTGGTGATTAAAGGTGTGTGTGTGTGTGTGTGTGTGTGTGTGTGTGTGTGTGTGTGTGTGTGTGTGTGTGTGTGTGATGCAGCCTTGCTGTGTGGTGCTTTCTGTATCCATCATTGCCAAATTGGTGTTTTTCCTCCTGTCAAAGTGTGTGTGTGTGTGTGTGTGTGTGTGTGTGTGCCTCATGTTGACATCTTACAGAAGGTACAAGAGGTTACACGATAACTTGTGCGGAAGTGTGTGCCTGTGTTGTTGTAAGATTTTGTGAGAGTGTGTGTTTAGGTGTGTGTGTGTGTGTGTAAGATGGTCTAAAGTTTATGATAAACAGAGAACATAAATAGGAGAGACAGTCCAGGCCTGCTTTATGAGCCAACCTGTGTGTTTATATTTCATGCACTGCATACTGCATAATATGTGTGTGTCTACTTTTTAGCGTCCCGGAAACGGCCAGTTAACCAGGCCTTCTTGCAACATATGGGTGAGTTTGTGTGTGGCAGTGTGGTTGTGTGTGTGTGTATCTACATTCTAGCCTCCGGGAATGTAGCAGCTTGCATGAGTGTGTGTACGTGAGAGTCTCTCTCTCTTTTTACCCATTAGCATCCTGAAGGCAGCCTTTCAGTTGACAGTGCCCTCGTGCAGAGCAGTGACGTGCCCTCAAGCATGTGTGTGTGTGTCTACATTCTAGCCTCCTGGAGACGGTGCCCTTTTGCAGCAGTGTGTGTGTGTGTGTGTGTGTGTGTGTGTGTGTGTCTGCCCCTACCTTTTAGCCTCCCGGAGGCTGCCTTCCAGTTGACGGTGCCCTGGTGTATAAGCTTGCGGCGTCCCTGGCACAGGTCCTCGCGGCGAAACACTCGGCCGTCCTTGATCTTGCCGTGCGACTTGGGCTCCAGCTTGGCCGCGATGTCCCTGAGGCGAGAGGCCTTCTCGTACTCGTTCACCTGCGTGTCCACCTGCGTGATCACCTCCTTGATCAGGCCCAGCGCACGCGTCAGCTCCTCGTGCTCCTCCGTGCCTGCTGTGGGTACACAGACACAGACACACATGCGCACACACACACACACACACACACACACACACACACAGACACACAGACACACAGACACACAGACACACAGACACAAAGACACAAAGACACAGACACACTTCAGTCAGTGAGTGACCATGATGATTATGGCCTGACCAGTGGAGCAAGAGGGTTTTCCAAGTGGCATTCTCCTGGCAAAGCAAAGCCACAGGGCTACTCTACTAGTAAATAGAAGTGACTATAGCCTGCTTTATGGAATACTCCCCTTTGGTATTCAACTAAAACAAAATACCTCTTTAGGTACTCTTTAAGTACAAAAAAAGAAAGACCTAAAATAATTAACAATCAAACCCAGAAGTTTTCTCACGATTGACTTATTTATCACCTGACCAACCTACAGGCAGACATCTTAAGGTACCAATAAGCAGAAAATATAAATGGATATTACTGCCATGATCTGTGTGCAGGTGAGTGGGCTTTGGTTATGACTGCGTTACCTTCGGTGTTGTGCAAAATGCGCTCCACCAGCACTGGGTATTTCGTGATGCGCTGCGTGACCAACAGAATGCATTCTGGGATCCCCAACCGACGGACGATGGACAAGTTGCTGATTTTCTGCAAGACGAAAGGGGAAGACACAGAAAGGTTACACCCAAACGCTGACATCACACCTCAGAAGCCATGAAACTATTCACATGAACCAGAGGACAGGAAGTGAGTATGCTGACTGGACAAAACATTAGACAAGACCACAGAATCCTTTCTAAGCAGCCTGTCAGACTAAATTTATTCTTCCCATTGTTGACACTGTTATTTTTTTTCTGAAATAGGAATATGAATGGTGCCTTATTGGTGATGCAGCTGTGACGTCTGCAATCTGCCCCCACAGCAGCAGGTGGCGCTACTGGCTGGGGTGAGTATAAAGGTGGTTAGATTGCTAGATTGCCCTCACCCGTATCTGGCTCTGGAACTTCTTGTTGCTCTGCAGCTGCTCCTTGTAGAAGCTGACGGCCTCGCTGTGGCGGCTGCAGAAGTCTCCGTAGCACTCCTTCATCTTCTCCCCACTCTCACCAGAGAACTGCAGCGGGACAAACACAAGCATGAAGCCAGCAGTGGAGGAATCATTACACATGTTTATATCTAAGTCTTACACAGCAAAGTTACTGTGATGAGTGGAGGTCAAAGGTGAGAAGAAATGTGATGTTTTATGGGGTGGGTACTTGCACTCTGATAAGGGTTTGTGTGTGTGTGTGTGTATATATTTGGTTTGTCTGTGAGTGTCCACAAGTATGCACAACTTCTATGAACTGTTCACCCAGGAATTATCCCCCAACAACTACACATCCACTTTGGCTGACAACCTGTGTATATCCTCTTGAATGTGTGTGGGCATGTATGTGTGTGTGTGTGTGTGTGTGTGAGTGCTTGTGTGTGTGCGCGTGCATGTACCTGAGACACAAGGATGTCTCCCACCCTCCGTATGGTGTAGTTTCGGTCACTGCCGGGCTGCAGTGATTGGCTGCGGCGCTCCTTGAGGCGGGACAGGAAGCTGATGTGCAGCTCCAGCAGCCCGTCTAGTCGGGGGAAGAGGCGGCGGTCCTGAGGCTGCAGCGCGTCACGCAGCTCGTGCAGGTACACACGCAGCATCGTCTTCAGCGTCCGCACGTGGTGCACCTCTGTCTGGATCAGCTCTGCACGGGGAGGGGAAGGAGAGACACATAGATGGATAAATGCATGAATAAATGGATGAATGAATTAATGATTGAATGAATGGATGGATAAATACATAAACAAACAAACAAATAAAGACAACAAGTAAGTAAGATATGCAACTAAATAAATAAATAAGACAACAAGTCAACAAGTGTGTACGATATGTATGAATGACAGTACACTACAGTGTACAGACAGTGCAGACACTTTTTTGCATTCACTCACCTACAGCACACCCACACAAGTGAACACAATTAGGTATGTTTGCAAATCGAAATACATGCAAATTAATACACAAAAACAACCCCAACTTACAAATATACATTACACACTCTCTCATCATGGAAGCCACTTGACACTTGACCTCACATGCATAAAATACAAGCCTGGCTGTCACACCAAGCTCGTAGACGGAGCCTGGTCTGGCAAACCTCCCATAGACAGGAAGTTCTCAGAGGCGGGATCAACGGCCATCTCTTAAATGCCTCTTAGCACTCCTGGACAGAGCTACAACCAATCAAACCACTGATTTCAATGGCCTATGCATAGTGTTTGTTTTTTACTGGTTCTTTTTGGACAAGGAAGAACTTAGAATAGGCAGGTTGGCCAGACCTCTTTCCTCCAGATCAAAACCATGCTGTGTTTACAACTGACATTAAGTAACATCACCAAGAGATAAGATGACAGAAAGGTGGAAGTAACTTACCAAATATGACATCCTGCCGTTTGACCGTCTCCTTGGAGTGCGTCTTCAGATACGGCTGATCCACGACCCGACTCCAAGACTCCTGCTCAAAGTCCTGTGCGTCAGCCTCCAGGTCCCCTCGCACCGCTGCATAGTATGCATCTACAGACGGAGAGAGAGGGAGAGAGGGAGACAGAGAGAGACAGAGCAAGAGAGAGAGGAGAGCGAGAGTGAGCAAGAGAGTGGAGCGAGTGAGAGAAAGAAGAAAAAAAAAGGATGAAAATAAACATAAATAAAGAGATAAGAGACACAGACATGCACAGAGACAAATGAAGACAGTCAGAGGTAAACAGACTAAAAGACTACTCTTGCGTCCTGCAAGATGATAGGGTGACTGGCCACACCATCAACCACTGGCAGAAAGGCAAGCTTAGCTCTGGAGACGCCACTCATTTGTCATAAGGTTCAGTGTGTTCCCTCACCGTCTACAATGATGGACTCTGTGGTGGAGGGGGCCAGGGAGACCGTGTCCTCGGCAAATCGCTTAATCCTGCCTGCATCCGCTTCATCCATCTCTCCTGGAAGAGATCTGAGAGAAACAGAGCTTTCAGCCAAAACACACACTTACAAAGAGGGAAAAAAGCCCAGCACTGATGCTTATCTTACCCTAAAACCTAAAAAAGAAACTATCAAGATATTTAACAAAAACAAAAAACCCTGCTACAACTGCCCTTCACTTTCCTATCCACATTCAAAAGACACATTAAACCAGTCTCTAGAGTGTATGTGGCTGGTTTTAGGGATCCCTGTGGAGGGGTGGTGGGGTGCCAAAAAGGGGTGGGGGGGGTGTGAGGGGGCTCCACTCACCCTGAGCTGCTGCAGTGGCTGAGGGAGGAGTTGCTGGCGGTGGCGGCACTCGGTCCTCGTGGGGTGATGGTCATGCCTGTGGGGCGTGGGGGCCGGCACGAGCCATCGGTGGCCCAGGGCTGCGGAGTCGTCTGTGGCTGCTGCTGCTGAGGCTGCTGCTGGTGATGGTGGTGGTAGGGTGAGGGATGTGCGAAGCTCAGCTGGTCCTTGATGGCCGCTGTGGAGCGAGACGAGGGCGAGTGAGAGTGAGAGGGGGAGGAGAGGGGCGACGATGGCGGGCGCTGGTAGCGCTGCAGCCAGGCGGACGGGAGTGAGCCCAGGAGGCTGCAGCGGAGCAGGTTGCCGTGCAGGAGCATTCGCATGCCCAGGCGGCGTGAGAGGCCGAGACCGCGGGATGCACGGGCGCTGCGGCGCTGGGCCGCTCGGCTCGAGAGCTCCATGAGCGGGTGAAACGCTAGCCTGGTGCGGGCGACGTCAAAACGGGAGTCACAAGACCGGTCCACAAGTGGCTGCTGGGTGGGGAGTGGCCCTTTATAGCCAGCTGCTCCCATACTCCCCCCTCCCTCCCTACCCGACAGCTTCTAGAATTTACTCGAGGTTACTCGATCTATCCACAATTTACACTGGTGCTCTCCTGCCACACCTCTCCCGCAGGGTGATTATGGTTGGCAAGGTAGGGGGAGAAAGTCTGATTAAGGAAGAGTGGAGAGAGAGAGAGAGAAGAAGAGAGAGTGAGAGTACAGACAGAGATAGAAGGTAGAGAAAGGTGGAGAGAGAGAGAGGAAGAGAGCACAAGAGAGAGACCAAGAGAGAGGAGAGAAAAGGGGGCAGAGAGACTGATGGGGAGAGAGAGAGAGAGAGAGAGAGAGGAGAGAAAAGGGGGGGGGCAATGATGGAGAGACAGAGAGAGACAGAGTGAAAAAGAGAAAAACAAGAGAGAGAGAGAGAGAGCAAGAGAGAAAGACAAATAGAGAGACAACGCGTAGGAGGGCCCTCGTATCAGACACTTGGGGGGGGATCATGTGCCCCCCTTCTCCAGAGACCACTTGTGGAGCTTAAATCGTTGAGGGAGGCGAGCGAGCACGAGCGCCATAATCAGGGGAAAAAAACACACTCCGTCACCTGGGAGGCAGGAAGCGTGCGGAGGCCGCTGCTCAATCTACGGGAGCACGCCCGTCAGAGAGCACTTAGGAGGCGGCAGGATTTGGCCGGAGATGTCTCAGTAAGACTTTCCACTTTCCACTGTGTTTATGGCTTTTGTTCGCTCATGGTTCAAATCCCTGAGGCTTTTCTGAATGAGCACTTCGTTTTTGATTCACCCGGAAAAACCACAGATATGTGGTATAAAACAGTCAGATTCACCACAGTAACAACAAAAATAGCCTCCATATTAGTACTCGGCAATATGGCCAAAAAATGATCACAATTTATTTTCTTATATTGTCCGATATCGATGTTTATGACGATTCCTCTGCTACTGCCAGTTTATTGATTAAAACCTCTCTCTGAAGGCACAAACTACCAACATATCTCACATGCCAGCTTTATTTGATCCACGTCACTTTGGCCATAACTAAACCATTGCCACACAACTGATATTGCGTAACTTTTTTTTGGGTCAACAGCGACATCAGCTTCAGGAGATAACTCATGTCCAATTAAATATGGCCAAGGCTAATCATCATGAATGACCTCAATTTTCTTACAATTACCGATTACAATCAGTTGATCATCCAGCCCTACTTCGTATGGTGTACCTATAAAAGTACTTCCATGAAGAGCTACTTTGTAAAATCATTCACTTTATATAATGAATCAGTCACTTAAAAAAAATAAGAAATTAAAAAGGCAAAATATAAACCTTGCGCTAGCTTCAGGTGGAATGTTCTAGATGGGGGCTATGGGGACTGCAACATGTTCACAATTAGCGCCTATGCTGCCCTCTTCACACATCCTGCGGTGATGCCACCAGCAGTCTTCAGCATCTGGTAGAAAATCTCAGAATCTGACCACAATTAGTCACCTAAGACCTCACGGTGGGATCCAAGGCACCGCTGAAAGAGGGAATATGTGAGAATCAGCCTACGCGTTTTAACCACTTCCACAAAAAGTCTGTTACCTAACCAGCGTAACACCAAAGTATCTGACTCAGATACTGAAACCAGATTTGTGTCTGATACAGGGAGTCATCCAGGCTAGCGTGTGAGAATAAAAAGCATTAAGGCCCTGTAATTAATGATTCTGTGGGATGGAAGGATAATCCATCAGGTGTGGCAGGCAGCTTTAATTTGCTGTCTGGGGATTCCTCTGATCCCCTCCTGGCTGGAGTATATGGATGGAACTTGGACTGAATCGACCAATCGTGTGGCAAGGAGAGCAGAAAAACAAAAACAACGGCGACAGCCGTCTCCTGTCACATTAGTGCCGCCCAATGTTTACGTGGGCTTCTATAGCTCAGTGACAGAAGATTGCCAACAACCATTAAAAGTGGACATTGCTTATCAAAAGTGGAAATGTGCTTACTTGCACCCATCCCCTTATTATCACCATCTTATTACTGGTGCCAACTAAAATGGATTAATATGCTGATATGCGCTTTTCCAAAACAGTCTCTCCCATCATGCATTTCTATTCAGCTGTTTTGGAAAACACATCGTCATTGTTGGTCAGCACATCAACACAGCTTAGGTTTAACATGAAAGGGGTAGCACCCACGAAGACATGACCTAGTGGTGGAAAACAATGTCCATAATGGCAGAAATTGTACATAATAAAATGGTTTCTCTGGAATACAGTTATTCTCCCAACCATGGGTTTTTGTAACTGCATACTCCTTTCATCCACAAAATCTTCATAACACAATTGCATGTTTTAAAAAAGTAAAAATAAAAAACAAAAAATGGAACATACAAGGCTCCCCTTTATAGTGTTTATCACAACCTTTTCTGTTAGCACATTGGTATCACTTTAAAACAGATGGACCATCTGTAAACAAATGAAGTTTGCTGGAAGTTACTGGGCATAATTGCTTGGACATGAGAGTCACTTACTTTGTGCTGATCCACTTATTTTCACAGATTCCCTGAACTGTGGAGAGAAAACAGGATGCTTTCTGTAAACTTCTGTCTCGAAAGGTTTTTAAGAAGACTTTTTTTTAAGGGGGGAAAAAACAACACAATATAAACATAGCATCCATCTAGTGAAGCTATACATCAATTCTGATCAAGACTCATTCAGCATCATGGACTAGTTCCACTATTAAACTGCTGTAGTCCATCTATAACATCTAGCCTACCATGCATTAGCTGGCTAAACGATCGTCTCTTCTCCAGACATTTCTATGGGCCGATATGAATGGACTGACCCATGTGGGGACGGGAAACACTTACCTTGTGTTTATTACCGCTACACTCTGCCAGCAGGCTCTTGCAGCCCTTGTGGACGTTCACAGCACAGTCTGCCAGGCAGAGACAGAGACAAAGAGGGAGACAAAGAGAGAGACAAAGAGAAAGAAAAAGAAAAGAAAAAAGAGAGAGATAGAGGGAGAGACAGAGGGAGAGAGAGAGACAGGGAGAGAGAGACAGAGGGAGAGAGAGACAGGGAGGGACAGAGAGAGAGAGCGAGAGATAGAGAGAGAAAAAGAGACAAAGACATAGAAAGAGAGAAAGCAAAGAGGTACATCAGTGAGGCCAAACAGCAGGCTAAGGCCTATGAGGTCCCCACAGCATGAGACTGCTTGGTTAGCAGTGCATTTAATTTAGCAGCAGCAGTAATGTTCTATATCACAGACTAGCTAGAGCGCCAAAGGTCTTACCTTGCAAACAATAGTGGGCGCTGATAATCACTTGATTGCTAACTACCGGTAATGTATTTTGGCAATATGTTTAACAACTGTAAAAGTCGTTTTCCCATTTTGGTGGTCATTTTGGATTTTGGACCCAGGATCACAACTATACTAAAAACAATAATAATCATGCATTATACCTTCAATAACAACCATTTAGAGAACGTTCCCTTTCATTTGCAATTTAATCATGTCCAGATTTTAACTTTTAAAAAATGGTCAGGTACAGCTTTGTGTCCTTAATGGATTTCTGCTGGTGTAAAGTACCACAGAGGCCTCTGAGGTAACGCTGAAAACTTTCCTACAGTACAACCCCACCTCATCCCCCACCCAGCATCACACACAGCTGATTAAAAAGATTTAAACATCCAACTGCAAAGCCGAGTCACATGATAGACAGGGCTGTCATATTCAAGATTATCATAACTTGGCCCTGGTCAGGCTCTCAGAGGGCTGGCAGAAGGACGTTATGTTCCCAGCCATCACCGGCACCATCTGAACTGTGGCAGTTCATACAGATATGGCTACTATAGCTGCTAGATTTTAGAAAGATTCTCTCCTAAAACAGGGACATGCAAATGTAAATGCAAATGTCCTTGGTTCAGAAGAATTGGGGAAAGTAAGCAGAAAAAGCAGTCCTGTTGTCCTGCCACACAAAATATGCCTTCCCTGTTGTTCTGCGAAGAAATAAAACACCTGCGCATAAATCAATATCCCAACTACTGGTGCATTACTGAGGGATCACACGTGCAAGGCTTAGGGTGGGAACAGGATGCTATTCATTTCTAGAGTGTTCATTAGAAGTGAGATAAGGCCTGTACTCATAATACAACAGGGCAGCCAGCCAACCAATCTATGACAACGACTGTCAGGCCTAAAGATGGCTTAACCTACTAAATATAGGGCTAAAGTCAAGTGCTAAAACCGACAAAATGGTGAATTCAAAACATGTTGTAAGTGACTGGCAAAACGGTAAATTCGAAGCATGTCATGAGTGTCATGTGGGCCACAAAGTAAACCTACATGGCTACAACTGGACAATGTTATTTGGTTGGTGACTAACCTAAATCTGACACTAGACCCTGCGACTGCTACATTACCCGAAAAAGAAACTTGTGGTAGGCCGCCTAAATTTCTGCAAGCTGTAAGTGCAACCAAGACAGCATGACCCCTTGACTGCGCAGTTATTATCAACTATCCAGAGAATCAGATACGGAGCTGGAAGGCTTTGTTCTGGACAGAGAGAATGTTCTCTGGGGTTGAGGTTTTAACAGCAAATAAGCCACAAACAGATCACCTCACTTGCCTAAACTCCTTGGGGTCCTTGATGTGTGCGGTGAGCAATCAGTACACTACCTCAGACTTGTGCAAACATCAATAGCTACTTTTGCCCTTCACTAATTGGGATCATTTCTGAAGCTACAGAAGTCTACACTATAAACACAGTTATGGGCAGCCTGTATTCACAAGCTACAATACAATACCACATATTCCAAATCACCTGAGTCTACCTGTGCAATTTTTAAAGGTGATTGCTCAGTCAACCCTTCTACCTGGCTGAAGAGTTGTGCTTATTACAATCTACTGATTTAGTAAATAGCTGAAACAAATGAGATACACTACTGTAGCTTCTAAAGTTTGCCTATCACTGCATAAACATGCATGCATGCACACATGCATGTAGACACACGCAAGCTCAACCACAACTACGTAAACTGAAAGCTGTTAAGTCAGCAGACGTGCTGCCTCACACCACACCATAGACTTCAGGGTGAGAGCCTTGTGCACTCGCACGCATCTTCTTGACCTCTGCTCATTTTGTCTCGGTTACAACTGGAAACCTTCAACAGGTGGTTCTTAATGCAACATGCTATGAATGTTCTTCAGTCTGTGGACCATCTCACATACCACAATGTCTGCACATTCTATTACTAGCCTATTTGAGAAATTTATACATTTTGCACAATCTTAAATATTTATTAGACTTTTTTTCCATGTAGGCCTAGATGTTTAAAATATGAAGTGCACAACTACATTGATAAAACCAACTAATTGGCTGGGCTATGTAATTATTACATTATTATATGCATTGAACTGTACATTGTAATACATGCATAGCTATGTAGATACAGCAACAAGGTTCTTTCTTAGTATAGGTGAGGATATGAAATACAATATCTTACTTTGCTGCCATGAGAGACTAAATGTATCTTATAAACTTGGTAAAGTTACGTGGGGCAACATCAGCAACACCGCTGAAACCAAGGAGTAGTCAATTATTCACAATCAATTATTTACAAAAGAGTCTTACGTATGCCGTTTTGATTTGCAATTGGAATCATGCACTGATGAAATCATTTTAAAAATAAAAAAACAGGGTACAAGAACTCAGCCTGTTATTTGTGTAAAAAAAGAAAGCACTTCAAAATACTTCAATACTGGCAGTTGTGAGCAGGCTTTACATTGCAACAGCGAAGCCATGTTTTAGAGCTATAAACATGACTGCAAAAGTTGTTAGCAGGGCAGCAAAGCAAAACCCACTGCCACCCCTCAGTTTTCCACTTTTCACCGGACCAAAGCCAGACTTTCTGCACACTCTGGATAGCCTAAAAGTAAAAAAAAGGCGCCCGAGATTACAGGACAAAATCTACCTGATCCCAATCAGGCTGTATGATTATTTTTGGCAAAACACCTGTGATGGTAGTTTATATTTTATTTCTTTATAGACATTAAAAAGGCGTATCTTACAGCATGATCCACTAGATCCCCCATGATCATGTCAACACTATTCAACAATGCCCCAGAATGGCCAGCATCTTTAACAATGGGTTGAGGTGGATTTCAAAACAAATATTGCTTTTTCAGAAAAGAAGCAAAAAGCAGCACAACCAGTAGCTGTGAGTGTGTACTTAGGGGTGTGTACTTAGGGGTGTGTGCTTATGGGTGTGCTATTATGGGTGTGCATCTATACGTGTCTGTGTGTGCCTGTGTGTCCATGCACGGCCAATCCCCTCGCTTCTTCCTGCACCTGCCCACTAACATAGAAGACAGCAGGGGTGTGCCCTGAAGCAGCGGCAGCAGCCGCAGGTGCCCCTCCACCACCCTCACCCCCCTATATGCAACCACACTACACACACACAAGTAAGAGGAGACAGAGGGTGGTGGTGGTGGAGATGAGACTCACTGTGAGCAGGAACCAACCCAGTGCGAGTGCCCAAGAAATGAAACCATTAAGGAGAAGATGGGAGCACCGCCCACAGTCTGGAAATCACCACCAGCACCTTTGTACAGTAGTGCACCACCACCACAGCGTGTGAATCAACTAGCTGTCACACATTCACACTGATACCTTATCGACTGGTGCAAATATGGAGAGGCACAGCCACAGAGCCTACAACTAGCCTGGCAACTCGGAGAACACAGGCATTCCCTAAAGCAAATAGTGCACTATTTAAGAAATAAAAATAAAAAACACTCACAATGTTATAGAAAATGAAAAGAAATAAAATCTTGACCCTATATTGCTAGGGGTTCCTACATGGCACATGCTACAGTACTCTGCCTAGTTACATATAATGCAGATTCCTGCTGACAGACAAGCCAACCAACATATGGTAAGAAAGCCATGATGTCCTTGGCAGATACAGTCATCTTTCAAAGGAAAAAAAAGAAGAGGAAAAAAATGGCCAGGGACATTGCATAACACTAACTGTAGGCTAGATAAGACACAGCCTCTTTAAACTCATTTAGGCCTACTTTATAAATAAGGCATAACCTACCAACCCCACCCTCTGCCCTACAAAGCTGTCTAAAAGTAGCCTAGTTCCTTAAAAGAGAATCCAAAATGATTGCACTGTTTCCTCAAAACTAGGGTGGGGGCACAGCAAAAGCAGATAGCAGTTGAAACGCACTAACTGATAGTGCACCCTAAACAGCTAATTGAAAATGAGTCACTTATCTGCAACACTAACAATCATTTACTCTCAAGGAATCTTACGGAGCCTTGCCAAATCCCCACAGTTCAAACTAAGCAGAAACATATGCACACTACTACTCAAGATGACCTTAGCCATCAAGCTAACACCTAGAGTTGGTTTATAACAATTTCACATTACCAGTCATGCATTTTCAGCAACTAAGTGGCTAAAAAGTAATTCTCACAAACATTTCTCCTTTGCTGTTGAATACTGTGCTAAAATGATTGTGGCTGTCTACTGAACAAGCGGTGATACTGATATGGACACTACCTCCAACCAGCAGACATATGGTAAAAACAACAACACAACTCGTTTGTCTGCAAAACAAAGAACATTGCCAATATATTCTCTGAGGAGGGGCCGTGATCAGCCAAAGTAAAGAGAGGTGAGGGACTGCGGGCGGAAAACGTAAAGGCACCCATGCGTGCAGAAATAAGAGGAGGCTGAGCCACTAAAGTCACAGCTGATGATCTCGCCTAGCAGGTCTGTCAGGCACAATCAATACCAGGTGACTATTCTTAAAAGTTAAAAAAAAGGCGCCCCAGGCTACCAAAACCAAACAACAGCCCATTAAGCCACCTAGCACATCACTCATCCAATACTTCAGTAACAGAACATGACAAACTCTCCAATCAGCCGCATATAAAGCCAAAGTGCGACATTCTAACAAAGTGGTTTATAAAGTACAAATAAATGTAATACACACTGGCGAAAAGACCGTCAGACTGACTAACGTCAAGTGACAGTCTTCTGGTTTGGTTGTGATGTCTCATTTGCTATTTTGTACAACTCTTTTAATCCTTTTTCGTTCGAGCAAACGCATCCATTCAATTCCACCGATGCACTTCTACCATTAGACACACTGAAGGTGCTGTTCAATTCTATATTGCGCTGACAAATTCTAAGTCAGACGCAGACTGTATAAACTCGGTTAACTTGCTTTTCTTGACAAGACTACATACGACTTGAAAAAGATAGCTTAGATGCTCAAATAGGAAACTTTCCTGACACAGATAACCCTAACCTAGAAAGACACCCAACCAACTCATAATTACAAGATAGGCTGCCAAGAGTATCAACTTGTGGATGCGTCCTTTATCATTTTACTTGCACTACGACTACCAGCTATGCTACCTAATAGGTCATTACTTAGACTGAAACAGCTGCAGTTCACTACCACACAATTGATCAGTTTCACAGAGAAAAGGGCAATCAAAAAGCATTAAAAAATACAATCCTTACAAAACTAATGTTTAATCAAACAGTTTGCTAGGTGGCTACGTAGTTGGCTATCGCTGGCTACCAAACATTTACGCTGTTTCCCCACCGACTAGATATGACCCAGTAAAGAAAACAGTAAAACACTTCAAACAAAACAAAATTAACCATTATTCTATAACACTAGATGTATTCGCCTTTCTATGCAAAGGGCTCAAGCAGGGCTTAAAATGCTTTTCAACAGGTTGCTGCTAGCTAATCGCTTGGTATACAGGTTAGCTCCCTAGCTAGGATGGGATAATTTACATTGCCCAGCTGGCTGTAGGCTAACGGGCAAGCTGATGCTAGCAGTCAAACAACGCAGCTAGCTGCCTGGGTAGCAAAGCTAAGTTGTTATGTAGGCTGCTTCAAATGCACCTGATGCGTCTGTAATATCGGCTTACCGTTTTCTTTCCGTCAAGAATGTTGGGTTTTCAATAGAATCCTTTTGCTGTTATTAGTTATTCGAATGGCAAATTACTTGTTCCAGAAGAAAACAACAAAATGAGATTTATTGTCAATATAATTTATCGGATGCTGACTTTAGTCCGCTTCTAGGATTCTCAAGGCATTGTGGGAACAATCACAGGCACACAATCCACACCAAGCATTCCAAAGCCGATTCACTGTGGGCTGGGGCCCAATTTAAAGAGACCAATGACTGTTTAATGCGGATTTCTACAGTCATTGAAAGAGACAACAAACCACAGGAAAGGCAAGTTGGGCAAAACTGAGTGGAAATTGTATAACCCGAATGAAGTTAGCGCATTTAATCCTCAAATTACAAGGGGTAGCCTACACGTTGTGACAGCGCTATAACAAATCTGTATGAGATTCCCTAAATATAGGCTTTCTGCACCTCCGCAAATGTGGCCTAGTCTATACCTCTCTCATATGTAGTGGTCACAAATCTACTCTGTTGTTTATAACCATAAAAAATCTCGAATTACAATTGTTTGTACTAGTTCATTAGACATAGTTTCAATGTTTAGTGCAGATATAATGATCTACGTGTGACCCCCTCCAAACAAATGCATTCACTTCAAATCTTTCCTCTGATTCCTGTCCCCCTTTTTTACACATCTTTGCAGCAGCACTAGTCTGGACAGTGTAAAACAGTCTGGGGCAGGGTAACCGTTCGTGTTCTGAATGCATGGAGCATTGGGTGATATATCAGGGCGACTTGTTTAGTAAGCAGTACACTTTAAACATTCATAGATCATATTTCCTAACAGTACTGTGACAGCTTGGGTGTTATGTGCGCTGTGTGAGTTTCATCACCTTGTATGACTGAAAACACATAGACCTGCTCAATGCAGAGGAAGCCTAATGGATCAGTCTATACACACAGCCTGCCATGATGTTAGTACGCGGAAACTGTTCCTTGAAATATGTATGAAGGGGTCATCAGGCTACACAGTCAATGAAAAACATAGCCTATAACTGGTTTCTGATTTGTGTATAGTTTTTTTTCCCCATTTTTTACTGTTCATTGCTTTTGCTACATGTAAATGTATAACAACTATGTATTTCTCAAAACACCCTGGCACTTACATTAAACATCAAAAGCAAATAAAATTGTATTTTAAGTAAGTTCCCTAAATGGTCATGCAGATCATGACATTATGATGACTGTATATTTGTTTGTCACCTCTGAAACAAAACAATAAAAAAATAGATGAAAACCTTTGTAGTCTGTGTCCCCAGGGCACAAAGAGATCCATATTCACAGCGATCTAATGTTTACTGCTACGAGTAGATGAAATATTAAACATATGAATGTCTAAAATGTAGTGGTCTCACACTGTTTGGTTACTACCCAATGCCCCCCCTCATATCACAAAGCTTCTCAGTACCGAAAACATCAGTGGAATGTATACAATTTCACAAATGCGACAGCTTCCCCAAGCCTACATGTGAGTCTGCATGTATGCAGGATTCAGTATGCATGAATTCACCTAGAAACAGCTCGTGTCAGAGTTATTTTTTTCTGCCTTTCTTTGGAGAGCACCTTTCTTTATAACCACGAGACTAAAGAGTCACAACAGATTTTGTTTTAGCATTCCAGAGACTTCACATCATGTGACTAAAATCAAATTCTTCCTAATTCCTTTCTTAGTCCCTCTCAGTTATGTAATAGGGAGAGAACACCCATGCTGGGAGAATTTGATAGTTAATTGATCCTTTCTATCAAGCCCCAGTGATACAAAACAGAAAATGGGAAAAGGGAAAAAAAAAAACATAACGCAGTGACGAAATCAACAAGAAGCTGTACAATCAGATGGCCTGTCAAACATGCAAGGCAACAGTGACAACACTTTACCAGAAAATTGTGTAAGGGAATAGTGAAACAGCATTTCCAAGAAGTTGTCATTTAGTGGGACACAAAATATGAAATAACAGGGCGCAAAGAAAAAACGTGAAGATTATTTGTTTATGAAGCAGCAAATTCACAGATGTTATCTGGCGCTAGTGGAAAGGTGTAAAGCTTGAGCATGTGACTGTTGTGAGTGTTCTTTAGAAAGCAACAATCCTCCCTGGTGTTCAAAGCTAACCATGCAAATTTTAAGGTTCTCAAAGAAGGAAGGAAGTAGAATAAATGAACACCAACTGCCAGTTGTGCACGAGAGAGGCAGCTTTTGTGCTGTCTGAATGTGACGCATCGATACTACTTCGTACAGTGATGAGTAACCTGGCTTTAGAAGCTTTCATAGAGTGCCATGTATTTGTTCCAACCATTCACTAAAACAGCGGATTTTAATTAGCACAGGTCTTTAGCCAGTTGAAAGAATTAACCAGTGACATCAAATGTATTAACCACACAGGTAGAACCAGGTGCCCATCACTGATTTTAGTGAACCATCAATATTTAAAACTAATGTACCGTGAGTACAAACTTTTGAGTAGAGAAAGGTGCACAAGAGTGGCATGCAAAAAGGCTAAGTGGTGTAAGCAGTGGCATGCGCGGTGAGGTACTCACTCTGACACTGCAGACCATGCTTCCTCTGCAGCGTCTTGCTGCACAGTGTACAGGTGGCACAGCTGGAGAAAGAGCCGGGCACAAGGTGGTGCCCACTACTGCTGTTGCGGCGCAACTTTTCCCTTTCTTTCTCTTCTCTCTCTTTCTCCCTTTCCTTGCCTTTCTCTTTCTGCTGCTCTCTGTCTTTCTCGCGATTCTTACCCTGTGAAAAAAAAAGAGAACAAGAGAGAGAGCGTATGTTAATATTTCCCTCCAAATCGGTGTCATGCATTATCAAGTTACATGGTTAAGCACAAATATATTGAAAAAAAAACAATAAAGATGGACACAGATAGGATGTCGATGAGAAACAGGATGTTGACTGGCACAGGAACAATAATGTGATCTTTGGTGAGTTCCCACCAAACCATCAGCTTTGTAAATGACACACAAGCCCCGTTTATATGGACACCTTTTTTGAATCCGATTGAATTTAATCAGATTATTAGAATTCTACCGAACTGTTTATATGAGCCTCAAATAAAGAGATTCGCGTGTGAAGAAAGGTGTAAACCACCTATTTTAATCGGTTTGAAAATTTAAACGGTTTCATTTGAATCCGATTATTTGACTGTATATATGGGACGTTTTTAATCGGTTTCTGTAAATAAAGAGATTAAAAGTGAAATTTTGTGTCCATGTAAACGGGGCTACAGATAGCAAGTGTGTCAGAACAGCTATAAATTGTGAAATAAAGGTGATTTCCCACCTTGTCTTTGTTGAAGGAGCCAGTCATTCGATTTCTCAGTGAGCTAAGTGTCCTCTTGACCTTAGTGCCCCTCTCCGATTTCTCTGTTTTGTCTTCATCCTCTTCGTTTCTGTTAAAGGGTTGTATGAATTAATTTTTCAACATTTTCTCAGAGTCAGACGCAAAACCCATGAATTATCCTTTACAGGGAAGAGAACCTCTTGTTTTTTTTCTTTCCAACCTTGGTGTTATGTAACATCACGTAATAACACTTTTAAAAACTTGATTGTCATTAATCACTGCATCATAAGTAAACCAGTACATCAATGACAAAAGGATTTTCATTAACAATGAACTTACTCATTTGAGAGGAATTCATACCAGGTGACACTGCTGGAGGCTCTCTCATCTGAGCCCCTGCCCCTGTGCTTCGCACTGCGGAGAGGACAAGAGGGAACTCGTGTGAGACCTGAGAAGCCTACTGGGAAACCCACGTGGTGTCATGGTACAGATGCAGTTTTATTCGGATCTTCAAAGTATACTGTAAAACCTGTGCTGCTTAGAACCAACTTAAAAATACTCACAACTTGTAAAAATATTAAGGTATATTTTATTTGATGTTGGTTTACCTTGCACTCACTCTTTAACTAACAAATGTTCATGATACTTGAAAAATAGTGCAAGAAAAACAGTGCAAGGTAAACCAATGTTAAGAAGGTACAGGCAACACATTGCCTTCATTTTGAATTGGTTCCTAGCAGCACTTTTTCACAACGTAGCGTGTCAGCTAAGAAACAGAATGCAGAGGTGAGTGCAGTGGAATGGTCAGTGTAACTACAAGCTACCTACACCATAAAATCACACCAGCCAGAGAGCTGAACCACCAAACTTATGAAATATGTTTTAAAAATTATATCTTTATATAATTTATTTTTCTCACCACACCACATTTTCAAGCCAAAGACAATACGTAGCAACATGAGATAGAGCAATTTGGGAGTTCAGCTTTCAAATAGTAAGTGTTGCCCACACCAGTGCCGAGTGTTGCCTGTGCCAGGGAGTCAGTTTGGGAGTGGAAGGGAGTTTGGCGGTGTGACAGCAAGCAAGCTCTCCTCCCTGCGCCTACACGTACTTACCCGTGGTACTGCTTAAGCTCTTGCAGAACTTTCTGTACCATCAGCCTAAGACAAACAAGACAGTGAGACAGAGGGGCTGGAGGAGGGACATTGTCGGGTGGCTGTCTGGAGGGAGACGGGTGGTGTGTGTGTGTGTGTGTGTGTGTGTGCTTGTGGTGGTGGTGGTGTGGGTGTCTGTGTAGGTGAGTGTGTGGGTGGGTAGGAGGTGGAGGGGGGCATACAGGGATCCTGTATCAGAGAGGAGTTTTCCTCGTGAACAGAGCTACGTAAGGACATTCTTTTGGGCTCTTTTACAGGCACATTGATGAGGCCACAAAGGAGACCTACTGCACCCTTTTTAGTCAGGATGAGTAGGGAATGCCTCTTGTGTCATGATCATACAAAATGGCACATGGTCTTAATACACCCTAACCATATATTCCTTAAAACATGTATGCCCCAAGAAGTTGAAAATTGCGGCCGGCCCATTGCACACCTTGACCCAAAGCTGTGGCTCGCTGGCAAAACCACAGAAAGAGTGTGTCTTGTTTTTTTTGTTTTTTTTTTGTTTGTTTTTTGCCATTTTTGGCGTTTTTTTCCCTGTACTTCCTGTTTCATTTCCTCAAACTGTGTAAGCACTTTGACCTACAGTCTGTGTATGGGAACTGCTTTACAAATAAAGTTAGTGTTATTATTATTATTATTATTATTAGTAGTAGTAGTAGTAGTAGTGATAGTAGTAGAATATATTCAGGTTTTGTTGTTTCTGCTTGTCTGTGTTTTCATAGTGTAAGTGACTTACAGGTGACTTTGTCCTTCTTCAGACTGGAGACGGTCTTCTAAGTCCTGTTCCTCTGAATATCATGAGAAACAGACAAAAAGACAATAATTACATATATCGCACTTACTGTCACAGTCTGAACAGTACCTGTTAAGCAGAAACCAAAGCTCCAGCATGGCCTGAATTCATTCAGACAATGAGACCTAATTTAGGAATTGAAAGTATTTTTTGAGAAAATTAATATGATAATTATCTATTAGCGACGAAATAATAACCATGGGAAACTATTAGTAAACTTTAGTAAAAGTTGGTGGTGCTTAAATAAACCACCAACCTACATTAGACAATTAAAAACTGCCAAGTTAACAAAATAAATATTATGGCTAGATAAGTAACTATGTTTTTCTAATCTGAGGTGTAGGTACATTAGTAATATGCCTCCACCCTCCTGGGCTGCGGCTAAGGAGTCTGACTGTGGGAACTGACCTCCTGAAGCCCTGGCAGCCTGGCTGGAAGTTTCCAGGATTCGGGACACATGTGCTGCCCTGGACCTCTCATCTGATGCCAGCGCGTCAGACATTTCACATGGGCTCCTCCCTGCTTCATCAGATTTCTGCAACAACAGTAAATCCACCGGACAGCACAGAAGATTTAATTTGCAGATTGTATGGCAAAAAAATATGTCTGCTGAAATGTTTCGTGGTTTTTTTTTTTTTTTACTGGTGCCTAGGAGTCTGGGTATATTTTAGAATCTAGTATCATCTTTGCTCTTGCATCATTTACTCTTCCTGCCCATTTTTAAAAATGCTTTTGTTGATATCTACTTGTAACTGAGTATAGTTGAGTGTTGTGCTATTGAGTATTATATGTCACTTATTTTATTACTGTAGGACCCCAGGAAGAACAGCTGGGACATTTGCTGGAGCTAACGGGGATCAAAAAAAAACAACAAACTGCTTGATTTCGTCTACGGTTGTTGAGTATTCAACTTGAGTCTTGAAAAACAAGTGTAAGTACAAGTATTTAACATCACTAACCACTAACCTCCTGTTGAAGCGCAGAGTCATTTCCCTCCTTGTCCTCAGTGCATTCTGGGTAGACAAAGTGCTGGCGGCAGTTTGACTTAGAGAGAATTGATTCCTCTCTTTCTCCATCGCTGTCCATTGCAGCGGTGTCCAGGCTAAGCCTAAAGTCAATGTACATGCCAGGCTAATGCATTAATCGTTAAAAAATATCATTGAAAATTATTACAGATAATGAAGTTATACATCATTTAACACCCTAAAGACCAGGCCCTGTAAAACATATTGTGTCACTGAAAAGTATTCCTTGCAATTAAAAACACTATTGCAAAAGGGAGACACACAGAGTCATCAGCAGGAGGAGCTTCATGGACTTAAACTGGGACACCATAGCACCTGTGCAACAAGGGGCCCAGAGTGAACTGGGGAAGCCCTCGTGTTTTAATCGCTAGCTCACAACCCTAGTGGCCACAAAAAAAATATCCTCTACAGTCTATATATGGTCATATTCTAACTTCAGCAATAATAATATTAAAGTAAATGTAATAAAACCTGTTTTTATTTAAGCAATTTATCTTGTTTGATGAAAAATGTTAACAACAATTTCAACATTATTTTTTCCTCTACATTTGTTTCAGCTGTTGGCCTTATATGGGAGTGTAACTTCTAGGGTTTGTATGTTGTCATGTTCGGATGGAGAAAACAACATTGGTGGCCATCTTGTCTTAGCCACTGTGTACAAGTAGCAGACCACAGCTTCTGTTTCACATTTTCTCTTTCTGACATGACAACAAAAAAGGAAGTTCGTTGGTCCCTCCGAGGAGCCTGTGTGGTGCTGAGGGGTCTAATAATAGCTGTGTGCCTGTGTTCTCAACTCAGACTCTGACTGGTGTAAACAAGCCATAACCATCCCTGCAGTTATCTGTCAATCGGAAAATACAGACTCTTAAACAACCCTCAAACAACCCAACAGCTCTGCAAAACCAACCAACCAAACCTCACGCACAATGATTTGCAAACACAGCTGCGCCAGTGAAAGCTGTAACAAGCTGTAACAAGTTCCGGAGCTTATGTAAAAGAAAAACCAGAAAAAAAAAAAAACAGAATTTTTTTTTATAGTCGTGGACTCAGTGCTGTATTTTTATATCACTGACAGTTACTGTACACTCTGTGAGTCATTCACAATGCATTGCTGTTGGTAATACAGCTATTTCCTGCCTGAATTATATATTTTTTTCACAGTGTATGTAAAAAAACCCAACTGCACTCACCTTCTGCCCAGGTCTATGGGTGAGATGGGCACCTCCCAGCTGTGTCGTCGAGAGGTGGACATGGACCTCACCAGCATGGGGATGTTGTCGGGGTCCGAGTCGGACAGGTGCTCTTGGGGGGCCTCAGGGTCCCCCAACTGTACCATGGTGTTAACGGTGACAGTGGGCTGCTCAGTGAGTCACCATGCTGGTTCTCCATGTTGCTGCTACTGCTGCTGCTGCTGAACAGCCAGGGAGAGGGAGAGGGAGGCACTGCCTGGCAGTAGTTTGATGTCACGGGGGGTCGGGGTCCTGGACTGGAGCCTTGGTCCACTATCTGGTAGACGTGCAGCGTTGGATTGAGAGAGTGCTCACCGACAGGGGTGATGACGATGGACAGGGCTGTGGGAGGTGCCTTTTTGCTGGCTGTGTGGTCAGGGTGAAGGTCTCTGAAGAACTCCGAGTCTCTCAGAGACGGGTTGAGATCGAGGAGGTCTTCAGCACTGCTCGCCACTTCTTGTCTGGGGTTCTCATAGTCACTCTCTGTTGAACTGGGACTCTGGGGCACAGACATAAGGTTACACTCGATCACTGTGATAATACAGGAATTCACCTTGGGTTTTAAGGTTTTTGTGGTATAATACAAACCATGAACCATGAATGAGGTGGGGGTAAATTTGTTGCTACAAAACTCAATAATTATAAAATACAGTTTTTACAGTTAAAGTACAATTATTGTAAAGTAAGAGATTCAATACCAATTCTGGATCTCATAGAATAGAACAATAGAATGGGATATCTTTTTTGTAATTGTAAGCAGTACAACAATCACCATCCAGTCAGTGCAACACTGAATTAATAGAAGTATAGAACACAAAGAAAACCATATTTCGTTCGGGTAGAATTGCTTCTTACCTGCTCCTCAGTCAGGCTAGTGAAGAAAACATCTTCTGGGATGGATGAGGGGGACAGGGAGGAGGAGATGTCGGTCCCGGAGTCTAGGTTTGCAGGGGGGACACATGGCTTACCTTCCGACCCTGCCAAACAAAACACCAGAGCCTGATCAAAAATACAAGACTACAGATTTATGCACTAGTGGTGTTGTAAACTTACCAGTACTTGTGAGTCTGTGCATGCCAAGTGTAAAGAACGTTAGCATGTGGTCTTGATTTAAGCAAAGGCATTGCACTAGTATGTTACTCATCCATAGTCAGATGGTAAGATCTGATGTCTGTAAATGCAAAGTCTGATTCAATTCACTTTGCTAGTCAAATTCAGAAAACTGCTCATCACAGTCCTGTAGCTGTCTCTTTGATGTGTGTGTGTGTGTGTGTGTGTGTGTGTGTGTGTGTGTGTGTGTGTGTGTGTGTGTGTGTGCGTGCGCATGTGCGTGTGTGTGTGTGTGTGTGTGTGTGTGTGTGTGTGCACATACTCTATGTGTCCCTACATGGTCCTGATGCTGTAAATGGCAAACAAAGTGACTCGTACGGGACCATTAAGCATCCCAGCCAATCAATAATTGCTTTAGGAGCGCAAAAGGGAGGGCTGTGATTTGATTGGCTGATTAGCAATGTGTTTGCTACAGGTAATTTGTTTATCTGTTTAACACCCGTTTAGCAAGATTGCACATTCTACCTTCAACCGTTAAATCAGCACACACATTCTGACTGGCATCTAGGCTAAACCAATGATCTTGTTTTTAACAGATGGTTGATGTGTATCTGGGGCATAGCAACCACATCCCAGCAGAGGAACACAAAGCCACTGTGAATGAACAACTGCTACAACCGACTGAAACAGGCTGCCATTTACCCAGGCTCACTCAAACTGGTGTTTGTTTTAAGAGATGGGGGGACTTGCAGCCTGCTTACTTAGCATGGGAAGCTGGGCTCAGCACTGACCTCTGCACATCTACAGGCATGGTGGATTGTTTGTAGAATAAGCAAACACAAGACTCCTTGCTACCATTTTTATTAACTGACTCTACAAGCCACATGATGTCAGAAATGGCAAAATGGCAGTTGCCCCAGGTAACTAAAGTTGCAAAAATAATAAACGGCAGTAAAAAAGGTCAAAATAAAACCCTATTATTTTGTGGGAATCTTCAGGAAGCTTCTGGAGCTTAACCAAAACACATTTAAATATGAACATGCCATTTTGCTTTGAAAAGGAGCCCGTTTTTGGCCTTTGTGTATTGCACAAAAGTTTATGCAACATCAAACTTCATGTTTCCACAATTTGATCTCTGTAAGACATCAAGTCGCTCGCAAGAAATCCTCCCAGCTAATTCTTTGTTATTGTTAAAACAGCAGAGCTTAACACCATGTCTTGTGGCAACACTGTGAGATTGGCTTGATCTTCCCCCTGCATCACATATAACAAGCGTCACGATGAGGAATCCCCCACCAGAGCACAGTGGTGTGAGTGCGAGAGACAGCTCGGTTTATGGGGTGGGAGCCATGGTGTGTGGGTTGGGATTATACCCATTCAGAGGAGCCAGGGATGGGATGGAAAACAGACTTCCAACTAGCAGTAGCTGTTCTGCAGTGTTATAAACCAGGGCCTGCACTCTGCAACCCCCAAGCCAGACTGTCAAAAACGCCCTTCTCTAAACAATGAGCCGACACTAGCGCCATCACTGTAATTTTTTTTAAAGATAAAGGTAAGGTAAATCACATGTGCTCTCCGCGTCGTCCAAGTGCAAGACAGGATTGTTTGTGTCCAAACTTGCATTACTTATACAAGTTTGTAAACCATAGCAAAAGCATGATGCTTGTTATGCCTGTTGGGGGCATCCTTTTATGGTTGGCCTGCCGCACTTTATATTGCCAGGGCTGAAAAACTAAACATAGATCTTCCAGACGCCTCCAGAGCGGGACCGACCCCAGCCCTGTCACTGCCGCTATGCCTGTGGCTCTCTGAACACCCTGGGGGAGGTACGGCAGGTCCTCGGCTGTGGAAAGCCCACAGGTTAACAGCCCTGGTCGCACAAATCATTAAGTTATGTGAGTCAGAGGGCTTATTTAACAAGATTACGAGGGGGGCGACGGCCTGACTGCACAGGCTGTTCTTGTGTCGAGCTCAGGGTGGGTGGGGGGGGGGTGAGGGGTGCTGTGCAACATGGCTTTACTATTTATTTTCCCCGGCGTTCATGAAATCATGTTATACAATAAGCTAAAGGGGAAGTAATCTACATCACGGTTAAAGGAAAAATTCAAAAGAAAGAAGTCTGGAAAATAGTCAGTATGTGTTACAACCAGCAGTGCAGCACGTGTTCCCATAATATGGTCTTAAACGTTGTACTGCATTTGCATTAAAAAGACAAAAGTTAAAACATTTGTGGCATATTGGTGCTTAAAGAATTCACAAAACTACCACTGCCATCCCTTTCTGGTAAAAACAAAAAAAAAAAAACAGAACAGTTCCATCTGAATAGAAAAGTGCTAGTCACTGTTGAGTGCCATTTCCTGTTTAGGGTCTAACAGGGAAATCCAGGACATACAGACAGTCAGACATACACACACACAAACACAGACACACACACACACACACACACACACACACACACACATATACACGGATTCCCTCAGCATGAGGGGCACATGAGGCACACTGCATGACTTGAGTCCTGACACACACACAGGAGGTCACCCACACGAGACACAGTGGTGATTCCTTGTGTCACACACACACGCACACACACACACACACACACACACACACACTCATACACACACACACACACACACTCACACAGTCACACAGACACATCTGTCATGGGATCTGTGATGTCCTCCACATGCATCGCCACAATGAACTCCCACACAGGTCATCCTTGCACCATTACATCTCCATTTATGCTCCCTGAATCCCAGCCAAAGGGGAAAGCCATGCAGCGCCATAAACAAGAGCATGGGGAGGATCAAAAGGCTTGGAAGTCACATTACAAGACTCACTGGAGTAGTACATGTCAACATGTAGGTTTTCGCCGAAGAGAAAAACAATTCTCAGACTACAGCGGTGCACGTGACAAGATGACTGTACTGATAAGACGGCGTGCTATTGAAATTTCACCCTAACTTTGCTCAACATGGTCTTTGACATCTCTGACGTCTGAGAGGCTGAAGTAACTTTTTCTACGACACACACCACCTACTCAGGTTGTCTGGTGTCACAGAAAAACAGAAAACAGCATTTGACATGGGTGAAGATTCGCTATAAAAAATACCATAAATAATTTGAGCGTTATTAACCCACAAGCAGTAGTGACAGAAAAAAGTCGTCAGTACTGAGAAAGACACAATATGCCAAAGGAGCCGAGGGAAGCATGACAATGCCACATCTTTATCTCCTCCATAAAAATACACTAGCTGTCAAAAAATGTAAGTGGAGGCTGGATCGGTACAGAAAGTAGATATGCAGTAGCAACATCCCATATAGTGCAAGAGAAGAGTGCTCAAAGTGATAACAAGAAAAGCAGCGCAGTGAGTGTACCTCTTTTGAAGGACCATCGTTTCATCCAGAGCTTGGAGAAGGAGGGCCAGGAGTTGTTTAAGGGGGAGTCCGCCATGGCTGGTGAACTCGCCGAGAGCAGCTCGAGGGAGCGCAGCGCAGGGAAGGCAATGAGAATCCCAGCGCGGGATCAGGCAGCCAGCACAGGGATTATCTAACGTATGATTCAAACCCAGAGCTCCATAGCTAGGGCTGACAGGAGTATACAAAGCCAAGAGAGAGGGAGGGATGAAAAGCAGTGGAGTGAAGTGAGCGAGAGAGAAAGAGAGAGAGAGGGAGGGAAGGAGGGAGTGAAGGAGAGGAGGTGTGGCTGGAGGGAGGACTAAAGAAGCTCAAGACAGAAGAGCAAGGCCAGACTCAGCAGCCACTGATGATGGAAGCTCCATTTTGGTGTTGGCGTCATGCAGGCTATTCCTTTTTATATGGTGCTATCAGGATAGATTTATTTCTATACTTACTTTCCTACTTATTTCAATACAGTGCTATCTCTGATGCACTTATTTTTATATGGTGCTGTAACTGATGTTCTTGTTTCTAAACTGCTCTCTCATGGTGATTTTGATATGGTACTGATTTTTTTAATAGCAATATAAAGGTCTTCTTGCCGACACTGTGTTATATTGTAAGCAGAGTGAGCGAGATTGTAAGAGAATGGCTGTACTATAACAGTGGGCCGGTTCAGGGGGTTGGTTGGGGGTTGAGCTCATACAGCATGGTCTTTATGACCTAATTCACGGGGACCTCCCTGCATGTAACACTGTGCATTGTATGTATGTTCAAGCACAATCCTGCCTGTCTTGCAACACACTGAAGTGTAATGTTACTGGGCTGTGCTTTTCAGACACTGCTTAATTTAAAGAAAAAGGTAAGCTTGAGAATACCATTATGATTGAGTGAGTCAAACCCTTCATCAGCACACAAAAAGTAAGGAAAAGATGGAATATATAATCATTAACCCTTTGAGGAGTGAAGTCTTTTTGCAATGTCCTGGCATGTAAAATTTCCCTACTCTTTATTTGAATGCCATATTAACTGTAACCTGTGAGAAAACTTAAACGTATCAGTGATCATACTCCTTAAAGGGTTAAGTAAATATAGTTTCTTGTCTCTTGCACATCAGTAGCAGTTGCTGTAAAAAGAAACCATTTCACACATGGTTTGTGTAAGACACAAACAAGCAGAGCTGCAGTAAATACAGCACTTTAACCACAACAGAGAGCACAGCACAGCATGAGCATCGCACCCCACCAGCACCAGTATGCTGCATTTAGTAACATTTATGCTACAGTTGTAACTGCTTCATTACAGTATTTTGCCAAGAAAAACTAGCTTCTTTATCAACTGGGCATAGATCATCAAATCATAGATGATAATCAGGGATACTCACTGTCACAAATGACAAGACAGACTTGACAAGACCACAGCCGTACCATACAATATTCCGAAAAATTACATTCAACTGTTGCAAAAGTCAAGATGTTGTCCATGCATACAGCTGTTGAACCTGCCCAAGTTAAGTTAGTTCCTCATTGCATGGCATGACCGGAGGTGAAGTAACTTGTCAAAGGAAGCCAAATAACTATAAGATTGGAATCTATTCTATTTAGATGTTCTTGTCTTATCTGCTGGCTTTGTACAACAATATCACTATATAAAGCCACAGCAACACTTTTAAGGTGATTGTTATTTGAACAATCTGTCAAATCGAATTACTGGAGCCAGAGAACACACAGGGCCAATCAAAAGGGCCAATCACAAGCAAGGCCAGGACACTTTTCAACACATGTATCACCCTCATATCCACTATTGCTAGCTACTATTCATATATGAATAATACAGGTCTGTGTGAATAAGCCATGCACACTGGAGTGTTTGTTATGCAGCACAACTGGTATGTGCCAATTAAGAGTTAAGTGCCAAAAACTCACCGTGGCCTCTCCAAACCCGAATAGATGAGGACGAACTCCAAATCTGTGAAAATAATAACTGTTCTGATGTATGGATGCTTTACCAGTTCAATATCGACAATCCATACGCAGAGCACATACGCAGAGGCTGCGGTGTAGTCCTCTGCCAGATGCGAACTGCGAAGAGAAACACACAGTTGAACTGCACAATAGAGCTGTCAGCTTCCTCTTTTTCACAAGTCTCTTTGCGCTGGTAGCAAGCGGAGGGCGTACCGCCGTCAGTACAGGCCTTGTGTGAGAGGGGACACGGCAATGTGAAAGTGAAAGGCGCTGCACCACGGGACCAGTGCACAAGCGCTAAAGCTGCAACCTTTTTCATCTCTCACATTCTCACGTTGTGAGGTGTGAAACGATGCTAAGATTACCATGACATAGGATCAACACTCATCAGTCATCACTCAGTGCTGTTTTCATAGATGAAAATATTGTAGTCTCCCGTCTCGGCCTTAAAATTCAGCCTGCTGGCACAATGGTATTGAAAAGAGAACAAAGTGGGTCAAACGGAACTCGTTTCTGTGTATGATGGCCGTGGTGATAGCAGAACTGGAGATAGTAGTTTCACCTCTGACGGCCTTGAATTGGTTGCCCTACAGCGCCCACACTGATAGTCCCATGGCACTGACAGCACAGCTTCAATATCCTCCACCAGATTTTGTGTGTGTTGTTTGCCTTGGTATTTATCACTTACAGGCACAAGGCATTGTGTTGGTAAGATCTTGCAAATAGGCTCAAACACAACCTTGACTCATCACCACACGTTGTGGTGGTGAATGAAAAGACGATGGGGGCCTGATAACCACGAGGTGAAAAAACATCCGGTAGTCTCAACCGTCGTACCCATGAAAACTACTGCCACAGTGTGTGACAGTACTGTGACTGCATTTCATGACAGGAACAGCATTTAGGAAGGCCTGCCCTGAATAGCCTACGGGTCATACCAAAACCATTTTAGTTCAGATGACCTTTGGAAATCACCATGTAGAGATGTATAATGTGACTGGAATGGCCCCGTTAGCACCCCGTTAAGTCACAAGGGAATTGAGTCAAAATAGTTATCCTGCTATTGCACAGGTCACTGCGGCAGAACACCATACACTGACAGAACATTAGGTTTCTCTTTCTGTTAAACTTAGCGTGATAAAAAAACAACACAGAGGCCACCACTTCCCTTATGAGGACTGATGGTCAATGACATAAACCTGGCTATTTCCCCTGCATTGGGCTACTTACAAGAAATCACTTTTTTTTTTTTGCATGTGTGTGCCTACCGGAGAGGGCTGAGTAGAAATAGGCCTACCTTTTCCGCCCAGTGTGTAAAATGAGTACTGCAGAATAAAATACTCTCCAATAATTTTATTCATAATTTTAATATAAACAGTTAATTGTTGAATAATTTACACACAGCAAGATTTATTTTCATGTCATTTCAACATTGTCTGTACATGTCACTGCTTGGCTCTTCTGGAAAACATAGAAAAAATAAATTGTCAAGCATTATGTAATCATGGCACATTTTTGATTCCATTAACTGGGGGTCTGCATGAGATAACGACTATCGATGTCTGTGTGTGTGTGTATGCAGGTGTGTGTGTGTGTACCTCTGACAGAGCTTCTGCATCTGCCCATAAAACAAAACACAGTGTGTGTGTGTGTGTGTGTGTGTGTGTGTGTGTTTGTCAACATATATGGGAACATACATATTTTATATCTGACACAAGAGTGGCACCTCAGGATCCAGTGTGACGATGCATCTTTATAACCATCGGCGGGTCAACCTGAACTAATACACAAAGCCTGTGGTTGCATATGAGTTCATGTTAACACACGTGTACACCATTGACCAAACATTTGCGACACCCAACACATGGGAGTATAAGACAAGAGGGACAACAGGGAGGGGAGGCCTTTCACTTGGAACGACACACACACACACAGTATTTTCAGCATAACTGTATGTGCACAGAGCAGCAGCAATATTGAACAATAGAAAAGTCTGAAAGGATGAACATCCTGCTTTGTCATTGAAAGATGTGTCTGACCTTGAGAGCCATGAGCTATGATGAAGAGGAGCGGGCCACTAGGTGGGAGAACAGGGCAGGACTGTAGACTCCCCTCACTCACTTCAGCTTTTGTACATTTAAAAGAACTCTTCAATCACCTGCGAGCCAGCAACTGTCAAACTTTAAACATTGACTACACATTTGGAAAAGAAAGCAAAAGAAAAAAGACACAAACAGGTTCAGCAAAAAAAAGCATTTCATGATATCTGTCCCGACAGGCTGGCGTGTGAAAAAGAAAGAAACACTGAGGGGCAAAGATAGGTTTCAGTGGTGTGTGTCTTGAGCGGTGACAGAACAAACACACAAAATACACACAAGTGGCGTCCCGCAAGTCACCCACACACACTTGGTGATCGACACCTCCTTCATGCTGTACCATATGCTGTAGCCCTCACAGTGGGTGGGGTCGGCTCTAGATTCTCATAGCTCTGGTGTATGTAGTCATAAACATGTGGCGTGGTACCCCATAGCTTATTTTCTCTCATTTAGTCTTTTCCAGAAGGAATGTGCAGTGGTCTTTCTTTTCCAGTTTTTGAAAACAAATCTTTTTTTTTGTTTGTTTTTGTTTTTTTTAAAAAGGGAACTCTTCACTTTCACTTTGGTCTGAGGGGGGGGTCGAACAGAACTTCATTTTACATCCCAAAAGGTCACAGAAATGATGGAGGATATTGAGGGCAGTAATGTGAAAGAGGATTTACTGGTGCGGGAGGTAAGTTCGAAATACTGATGAAGGTGGATTAAATAAACAAACCTAAAAGATGGAGATTGCAAGCCCTGTCATAATCATCATCATCATCATCATCATCATCATCTCCATGGTGACAGAAGAGTGAACTGAAACCTCGATCAGATAGTGGGGTAGTGTCATAAGCGATAGCCATCAAACATTTCATTTTATTAAAAAAGTTATATACATTGATAATAACAATGTTAATTCCATAATGTACAAGAATAGTAAAAGTTTACAGTCAGAAAAAAGGTAATTGTATTTGCCCTCCCTATTTTGGCTAAAGAAAACAAAAAATAGAAATGAATATCTCTAAGTGTAATACTTTTTTTCCTTTAACAGATAAAATGACATACAATGCCTTGTTCTCAACATGTGCAGCATTGCTAGCTTGCTCTGCCAAAACCACATTAATTTTTTTTCTTTGCCAACTAATTAAAATTTGCCAAAATTAAGTGCTATGTTTTCAGGGGCTATTACTGTTGCAGTATACAGTATTTGGCTGTTTCATTTGTAAAAAAAAAAAAAAGGAAAAAAAAAACAAAGAAAGAAAAAAAAGGACAGATTACAAGAATCGCCTTGCTCTCATTCAAACACCCGTTTAAGCCTTCTGCAGTGTGTGCATTGGGGACAAATGTACAATTACCAAAGTGCCATGCAATCAATGTTCAATTATATAATGCCATGTTGCCCTGCTGGAGGGGCTCAAAGCACAAAACAAACCAGAGCTTAGCCAAGTAGAGACAAGTTTTCTTGCTTTAAAAAAAAAAAAAAATCAAATCATCATTCACAGACACCAATACAGTAATATGGAGCCAAGCAGAAAGATGTGATACATTTTTTTTGTTTGTGTGTGTGTTTCATGTTTGCATTTTATCTACAGCTATTGTGTTACGAAATCTCTCGGCTTGTCTTTGAAAGACGCACGGTTTAAAACTCCAGTCAAGGGGGTCGGCCCCAGTCCATGAGCGACTTCGGAGACAATCGGTTTTTACGCAGAAAGGAGGGGGGGCCGGGGGGTCTGGTTGGGAGGACGCTTGAGAGAGGTCTGCACAAGGCACTATGGGTGGGAGACTGGCTTCACTCTGCCCTCCCGCTGCTGCATTTCTACTCTTGTCCACCAGGGGGGAGTAAACATTCAGTCAATGTTCATGAGAAACCATTTTTTTTCTTTTCTTTCTTTCTTTTTTTTTTTACTTCTTCCCCCTCAACACATTTTCAAATGGGTTCAGCACTACCTTCATTACCCCCGATATAGGGCAAGGACTGACTTTTTTTGCCTTTTTTTTTTAAACTTCAATCAGAGTATTGTCCCATTTTTTTATAAACCTAAAGAATCAGACCTCCCTGAGTACTGCTGACAGCATGCCAGTTTTTTTTTTTCCGCGTCAGAGTTCGACATTTTATGGCACGTGGATTTGTTCCAAAGGAGCTCTTTGCAGAGATCAGATCCAATCAGATAAAAATTGAGGCATGTTGTCTGTTGTGTCCCCCAACCCCCCCAGACTATGGCATTGTTGTATGATGGTTCTTGATAATTCACAGTAGAAAAAGTACATTAACAAGAAGTCAAAATGAACTACAAAAAAGCAAAAACAAAAAAAATAAAAACAGCACAACATAAAACATAAACCTAACAAGAAATCACATTCGTAGCATAAACCAGAAGGCATTGGGTCCAAATTTCATTTCTTTTCTCGCCAAAAGTGAAGGATACAGATTAGCCCTCTTAAAGAGTCGAGCTCTGCGTTGACAGAACTGTGCCACAAAGTCGCATCTCCCATAGCTAGCGCAAGGCTTTATTTGGTACTAGAATAGGATGTGTGTGTGTGTGTGTGTGTCTGTGTGTCCATGCCCAACCAGACACCTGCTGTCAACCCTTAGAGGAGTCACGCAAGTCACGGTCTTGGTTGGTCGTGAACCATTGTGGTGGCCAGTGTTTCACCAAAAACAAAATGGAAGCATTGTCAACATGGCATTGACCACATGTACATGCATCTTCCCATCTGGTAACCTATCACACACAGTTAGTTAATTACGAGAGAACTGTTTCAGCAAAATTTCGTGAAAGAACATCGTGATTGGGCAATTTGGAGTCTACAGCTCGCTGCAGTTGATTGAAGTGCTAGCCATCACTGGAACTAGATGCAGGTTGCGAAAGGTCCAGGATGCAAAAAAACTCTGGACTGCCACGTTTAAAATAAGTGCTGGTGTACAGTATAATAGCAATCCAATGGCACAGTTACACTAATCAGAATATTCTGACCAAATAAAAGATGCTTTTATATTGTGCTTTCTAATGCTTTTTTTTCTTGACGCTTTAGCGCAGTAGTAGGATAGTCATCAATTAGTAAATGTTGCACTTTGGGGAGAAAAAAAAAAACGGCAATACAAAAACAATTCAAACAGGGAGAGCCAATGTGAGATTAGACTGCAGAGCTCTTGGAGATATGCATTATCAATGTTTGAATTGGTTTCTCATATAATCAGCGATGAGCCCTCTTTAGGGAGGCCAGCACAGGTGAACTGAGCTCACAAGTCTGACATTTGACCCCCCTCAAAAAGCCTACAGGACAATAGAGGGAGGGAGGAAAAAAGTGTGTGAGAGAGAGAGAGAGAGAGAGTGTATGTGTGTGTGTGTGTATGAAAGAGAGAGAAAAAGAGAGAGCAAAAGAAGCAAGGCTTGACTAAATTTCATACATATTGAGGTAGACTGCGTCCAATCGAAACGACAACAAACAACAACAACAAAAGAGTTTACCACAACATCAAACTCATTCTCCCTCTCTAGCTGTAACTCTCTTTTCAAACTATGGAAAAAACCTAAACAAGAGAGAAAACACTATTTTTTTCCTGACACTGAATAATTCTTAATAAAAAGCTAGCAGGGTTTTATACAATGATTATAATAAAATAAATAAAATATCATCTGCCTTTTCAAAGGTATGCTAATCTTCTGAATTAGAAATTTGCACATATACTTAAAGTTGATAGCCATGACCGACTTAAAATTACAAATGCAACTGTCTCTCGTCATGGCAGTGTGTGAGAAATCGTATAGGTGTAACTGTTAAGCTTTTTTTTCCTTTAACTTAAAACATCTCATTTATTATTTACAAACCTGGAAAATAGCCAATGGAAAAACCAACAAAAAAAAATCTGATGTAGATGATGAAGACATTATAAAGCACTGAAGTCCGGTAATAGATTTACATCCTGAAGAGAAGATAAAACAAAAACTTGAGTGTGCTGGTCAAACAGCAGCAAAAGTCCTCTTTCCACCTATAGGCGCGTATGTACCAAACGGCTCCAGTTTGCGGATTGGAGGCCGTTTTTCCTGGCTGGTCGCTAGCTCCACCCACCCTACGCACATAAATATATACACGCACAAACACATATGTACACAAAGCTGAGTGTGCGTGGACGTGGATAAATTATCGCCCAAGTTTTAAAGAAAAAAAAACTAAACAAAAAAAAAAAAAACGCTTGGGTATCCAGCCCTGCTTCCCCTGTCTCGTCGCCACGACCTTGGGCTCTTACAGAAGGCACAACTTGGAGGCCGAGGCATGATCTGTCTAGAGGACAAAAAAAAACAAAAAGGAAAAAAACAAAAATCCACCCAAAGGGGACACTAATGACATGATTTGATTGATTGATAGACAGCCAATTACCAAAAGACTGTTAACTGCATAGTGGCTACTGTTATTCAGGTCCATTCAGGTTCGGTGTGGGAGATGTTTATGTCATCCTCACTCTACAGCCCTGCTAGGATGCCTCAACAGCAGATGGAAGTAGCTGTGAGAAGTCAGGGAGAAATGACGCATCATTGAGTATCAGTTTGTGAACTTCAGGCCTTTCCACACAGACGCTGTTAAAGGTGTGGGTCTTGGCTGCCTGAAGAGCCGTGTGCCAGATTGAAAGCAGGAATGTTGTTTTTAGGACTACTGGCTGATGGTGAAGGGCTGGATACTGGTTACCTTTCCCTACGAAAGCTGGGTGGGGGCAATGTGAGAGGCCAGTAAACTTTTTGGGTTTAAATTTCTTGGCATCACAAGAATGCCTCTTTATTTTTTAGTCCACCTCAGAGCACTATCTGAAGAATTATCACCTGATATTACCATTAACATTATTGAAACTCACAAAAAAAATCCAAATCCACACACCGAGCATGAGTCACTAATCTGGCATCTTTAAACACAGCATGATGTAATGGAAAACAACAATTCCGCATGCTGGATCAATTTGAACTCAAGCAACCCCCCTGAAGGTAAGAACCCTCAGATTCTAGAACTTCCTAGAACTTTTGGGGTTTGTGTTCTATTGTGCCTTTGGGTGGGAAAATAAGAGTCAGTGAGTCAGTGACACTGGGCAAAACACTGGGACATCCCAGGAAAGACAAGAGCTCAAGGAGAGCACGCTCAGTTTCAGTGAGCTACATACTGTGGCCTCAGCCCCAAGGTCACTACAAGACCCCAATGTCACTACAAGACCCCAACAGTCTCCCATACACCTACACAACCAAGCCAGCCTGAAGGGCCCACTGCTCCATGCTCTCAATGCAGAGCGAGATGAGAACTGTGGAGCATTCCTAACCACACAACCTCCATGCCAAGAGCACCAGAATCTAGGCCTCTTCGCAGCAAGGACAAGTATTAGGGTCACCTCACCCCTCATCTACCTGGTGATCATGATTAGTGATCACACGGGCTCTTACTGCAAACAAATGTTCTCAATCAGAGAGAGCTCTGACAGGAGACAACACAATACAACCCAAAACGTTCACAGATGCTGCTGGGTCCGGAGGGCTATCAATAACACGATTGTGAGCAGATGTGTGCATACTTCATAGTAGCGAAAAATCCAGACAAAGATCTCAAATCATCGAGGCAAATCAACGAGCTCTCAAAGTGAATTATTTCTCCCCCAACTGATGGTTACAGTTAACAGCTCATCACTCGTAGATGTCGTTTTTATACAATAGACAAATTAGACTAAATTTAACATGATCTAGAGACAAAAAAGAAAACAAATCGTAACATCTGACAATACGGCATACTTCAAAAGAATAAGGGTTGATTCTCTAGCAATATGGACCTCAATACCATTAGCAAACCAGGTGCAGCAACGAGCCAAATTGTTATAATGACAGTTGGTTGCACATAGTCTAGGTAAGGATAGTCGTTTTAAATTTGAAAAACCTAGCCAAGCTTCTCCTGTGTATTTGCTGTACGATCGCCAACCAACACTAGGGGGCAGCATACAGCACTATGGGTGAATTAGTCTGACTTTTTGCAGGGTGTTAGAGTCATGTTCATCAAATAACGAGCAAGTTATTGAAAAAACAAAACAAACAAACAAAAAAAAAACTAATCTTAAGAGCAAAGCTTCTCATGAAAGTATTATATAAAAATTAACAATATAGAAAATAAAAATCAACATGATGTATCTAGATATATAAAACACTGACGTGTCAGTATTCTATACATCACATATATAATATTTGATTACACTATACTCACTATATGATATATCAAAGCAGCAACTATTGGTCAGTTTGATGGACTATTTTGTCAAATTCTTAACTGTTTAAATATCCTTCAGCCATAATGCAAGGACACAAAAACAAAAAATGAAAGAAGAAACAAAAAAATAAAGCAAATAAATTAATTATTTCTTTTCACCAACAAACACCGCATAATTCTACACGAGGCTTGGAATTCTGCAGGAGAAAAAAAAGAGTTTTTCTCTACGAATAGGATGTTTGTTCTAAGAGTCTATGCCATCCCACAGATTCCAAACTCTTCAATGAATTGTTCAAAGGAAATGAGTACGAGCAATGACAGACGCTTCTCTTTGCTTATAGGCCACGTATAAAAAAGGCCACAATATGAAAAGATTTTAGTAAAGAAAGTGAATCAGGGGAGCGAGATGGGGAAGTGTGAGGAGGCAGTCATCTTGGTTTGTCTAGTGTCTGTGTTCACAGTTCGCAGTTTTTGTTTTTGTCTGTCTTTATATTTCCCCCCAACTGACCAGTCTAGGAAACTTGGCAAAAAGAGTGAGACAAAATGAATCGAGCGCTGAGGAAAGTCGCAGATGATCCACATGAATGCTTCTCGGTTGAAGGTTTGCATCCTTGCCATCATGCATGTGGGTGCGATGAACCAGGGAAAAAAAGAAGAAGAAAAAAAAGAAAAGTCCTGAGATCTGTGTTTTTGTTTTGAAGGGCATCTGCATAAAGTACTTTAAATCATAAAAAATAATAATCATTAGGAAAAAAAAATGACAGACAGGTCAGAGGTTGGGAAGGAAGGAAGGAAAGAGAAGTCTAGAGAAAAAAAAAAGACAGAGAAAGACAAGAGACAGAGAGAGAGAGCGAGCGAACTAGACAAAAAAAAAAAAGTCAGTCATTTAGAAAATGTTAGGAGGGGCTGGATCTGGGCAGCGAAAGGATTCGTCCGTTTTTCTTGCCCCCGTTCATGTGTGTGTAGGGCACGTGCTCGTCGTAGCTGCCCCGCAGGGCCACCGAGGGGCCATTGTCTCTGCTCAGGCTGTCCTCGCGCTGCGAGTAGGACGACGGGTCCAGAGGGATGCTCTCCATGTTCTCGAAGTCCATGTCGAACTCCTCGGTCTCCGGCGGCTTGTTCTCCTCGCTGTAGAAGAAGGAGACCTCCTGGAAGGAGGGGTGCAGGTCCTCCCGGATCATCTCGATGATCTCGCTGAAGGTGGGCCGCATCTGCGGGTTGTACTGCCAGCACATCTGCATCAGGTTGTGTCTGTGGGAGGGGGAGAGGAGATGGGGCAGGAAGGAGGGAGGGAAGGAAGGAAGAGAAGTGCTTAAAGGTGGTCTGCGTAGGACTGTGGCCAAAACTGGTACGGCAATCAAATTCAAAGTACGGTTAAGGGTTGTTCCACCTCTAGAAAAGAGGCAGACAAACAAAAAAATGAATTTTGCAGCCTGTAAATTAAGTTTTAAAATGCAAATATTCTGTCTATACTATTGTTGCCAGTGAAATAAGCATGTCATTCAATTAATGTTTCCATCATATTTGGTGGAATAATAGGACCACTTCACGTTTACTTAAGGCATATTTCTTACACATATAGCACCTTTAAATACCTGCAGTCAAACAAAACAGTGACCCAGGTCTCCAAAAGACTTACATTCTCTCTGGGCAGTTCTCTGGTCGGTCCAGGTACCCGCCGTCCATGACGAACTTGAGCACCTGTTCGTTGGAGAGGCCCTGGTAGGGTTGCTCTGCCAGCGTGCTGACCTCCCATAACACCACCCCGAAAGACCTGCACAGCAGCCAGACAAACACACGGCGCTGAGAACTGGCTCACCAGAATTTTTATATATTTCACAAAAATCCTCGGCTTTACTGAGCAAGGACTAGTCAATTAAGTTACTATAATTACAATGCTAAAATGTAACTCAAGTTGCTACAAAGAAAAGCAGACAAGATAAGCAAAACAAACATCAGAACAAACGGTAAAACACAGACGAGCAGTGAATGGTATGTTATACAGAAGTCTGTAGCCCCGTTTACATGGACACAAAATTTCACTTTTAATCTCTTTATTTACAGAAACCGATTAAAAACGTCCCATATATACAGTCAAATAATCGGATTCAAATGAAACCGTTTAAATTTTCAAACCGATTAAAATAGGTGGTTTACACCTTTCTTCAAACGCGAATCTCTTTATTTGAGGCTCATATAAACAGTTCGGTAGAATTCTAATAATCTGATTAAATTCAATCGGATTCAAAAAAGGTGTCCATATAAACGGGGCTTGTGAAATAGATCTTGAGGTGAGTAACGAATCTATCCTCTAGGCCGGAACAGAGAAACAGAGGTTGTCTCAGCCTTTCAGCAGAGGCCAAGTAAAGCCTGTGAGGCTGTGATGGACCTACCAGCAGTCTGATCGGGCGGTGAACACGCCGTCTTTCAGGGACTCAGGGGCCATCCACCTGACCGGCAGCAGCCCCTTACCACCCTTACGGTAATAATCCGTCTCATAGATGTCTCTCGTCATGCCAAAGTCTGGACAACAAACATATATATTAATACCATTATTTACAGATTCAACATGAACCTTAAACTCCTTGTCTTACACTAGGCAACTTTTTGAATGTTGTAATGTAGCAATGCAGTAATGCTGCCCATTACTAATGTGTACTTTCGGCATTTTCCCACTGATATTAGGCAGCACATTTACAGGAGAAAAACAGAAATTATCAGCAGGCAACTTGTCACGTTTCTCCAATAACACCCTTAGGAGCCCATCATACTGTTGCCTGGCAACACCACTCAAAATTAGGCTGCCCTCATGGTTTATCTTCGGTGGTTTATAGTCCGCATTTGAAACACACCTCCAATTTTCACTGTGTAGTCCTCGGCCACCATGCAATTTCTGGCTGCCAAATCTCTGTGGACAAACTTCTTGGCGTTGAGGTAGGCCATGCCGTCAGCGATTTCGGCTGCCATTTGAATCACCTCCTTCAGGGTGGGCGGTGGGCGTCCTGGGTTGTTCTACGGTACCGCAAGACAAAGAGGAACACCAAGAGATTAGATAAGAATTTAATTTAATTTATTTATTAGAATAAGTCCCTTGAAATGCAACATCTCATTTTGGAGGGCGTTAAGACACAGACAAAAAGGAAAAATACAGTACAAAATAGGAATCAGACATACGCTCCCACAAACAGAATCTCTCCTACACTCAACTACACATGAAACCACAGGTTTTCCAGTATGAACATGTTCTATGTGACCTAGTAACAGTAAATACAGCATGCATAGAAGGGTGAATATCACACCACATGGTAGAACCACAAGTAAAATAACTACATCAGGAGATCTGAGCAATTGGGAGCAACTTTGTCTGTGTGCGGGTGTGCATGTTGTATGTGTGTGTGTAGGGGGAAAACATTCACCTCAGCGTCTGGCCTGAGGGAGCGGAGGTAGCTCTTCAGATCGCCGTGAGTCATCAGCTCCATGACGACCAATGTGGGCTGTCCCTTGGAAACCACGCCCAGCAGACGCACCTGTGTGATGTAAGGAAAGAGCCATGGGTTATCAACAAATATAGTACAACAAGAATCTGTTTTGTTTACCTGAATTTAGTCAGTCAGAAGGCAATTTTCTCTGAAAGCTTTGAAAATACATCAACAACTACTCACTCAATTACCAAAGTTTAAAAGAAAAATGCATGTGGTTTGTTTATCAAACTTCTGTTTTGTTGTCATAGCAGCAAGGCTTCCGAAGCAGAGGTGGGTGCTCTTACCACATGGTGGCAGCTGAAGGCCTTCATGACGGAGGCCTCATTCAGGAACTCGATTCTCTCACGAAGGCTGGCCGACTCATTCACCGTCTTGACGGCCACGCGGGTGTCCGGTTCTCCCTTAACAATGTCCTTGGCGATACCCTCGTAGACCATGCCGAAGGAACCCTGGCCCAGCTCCCGCATAACCGTGATCTTCTCCCGCGGAACCTCCCAGTCATCCGGAACGTAGACTGTAGGAATGTAGAAGGGGGGAACCATTACAAAAACGCAATGTGTTTACACAAAGCTTCCTCCTCACAGACACATTCACATACCCACAAACACACACTTCTGAACAGCACAAAAGCAATCAGTGACTTGTTTTTTTTTTGTTAATTTATTTTTTAAGTTATTTTATGGTATTTGTTTGCCTTTAGTCAGGTAGGTGAGTCGATAGTGGCTGGAGACGACCGGGACAAAAATGGGGTAGGATCAGGTAATAACCTCAAGGGTCGAATTAAAACCTGGATGCCCAGATTTATAGTATGGGCAGCCAAAGCTAGCTGTGCTGCTGCGCCTGCCAGTTTGGTGTATTTCAACAGGTGAATCACAACAGGCTTATTGTTCAAATGATCTCAATGACAGGATGTTAGCTTACCATCGTTGGCGCTGATGTACTCGGGGTTGGAGGAGGCGATGAGGGGGCCGCTGGGGCCTTCAATTTGCCTGAAACACAAAGTCACATACACAGATGTCAGTCACATCAAATGGTACATACTCAGTCAATATACAGACACAGACACACACAGACACACACAGACACAGACACACACAGACACACACAGACACACACAGACACACACACACACAGACACACACAGACACACACACACACACACACACACACACACACACACACACACACACACACACACACACAGCAGGCACAGGAGTAAGGGTCATAGTGAGGATGGAGCAATGGTGATGGTGAGGGTGTAGTAAGGGTGGAGTAAGGGAAAGACAGCTACGCGAAGGCAGACTAGGAAGACATACTTCTTCTTGACCATGACAAACACCGTCCCTCCGATGCACAGCAGGATAATGAGGCAGATGACGGGGGCTACGATGGCTCTCATGTCCGGCTCTCCTACAGAAGAAAAAAATACATCAGTGACCGTCAGAGACACCTCCTCTACTACACGTGTGGGGGGCAACAGGCATTTTCGACAACTGCTGTGAGGAATTATAAACCCCCACTGCTATGTAAGCTGAACAATTCAATTCAACTCCATTAACTCTTTAAAACAACACTAAGCAGTTTTCATCTTCAGTCGCCCTACAGGTTGGAAGCGGAACTGTCTGTCATAGACAACTACAGAGAGACAAACTTACTTAGTGCGGTTATAGCCCTATTGAGTGGGTCAAAGTAAATGCAGAAGTGACTTTTTACACTGTTACAAGTTGATGAACCACTGAAACCATTTTGAAAACATTACTTTAAGGTTGAAAAACCCACTTAGTGTTGCTTTAATCTAAAATGGCACAACACTTCTGTACACTGCCAATGCATAACACAGAGGCTTTGTCTAAGGGCATTTAAGGGCAGGCATTTTACTGCTTCTAGTCCTAATGGTTGACTTACTGTCTGGCACATAGAAGTAGGTGTAGTCCGTCCAGGAGCCATTGCCAGCCAGGGAGGTAGCGCGGATGCGAAGACTGTAGTTTCCCGGGTGCCCCACACGGATCTTGCAGCCTTTCAGCTGCTCATAGTTGGTACGGGACACACAGTGGATCATCTCCTGATAGGAGGAGGGCAGGATGGAAGAGAAAGAGAAAGAGAAAAAGGTGATAAAAAGAAGAAAGTGGTGTCAAAAAGGCAGAGGCAATGAGTCAGGCACACAAAAAGGACACATCTTTTATGGCCTAATATGAACCCAGATTGCTTTCTGCCATCTGCAGTCAGGATTAATATGCTATTTTGCAATGCTGCCACAGTCCTGGCAAGTCATGCGGTTTCTATGGCAACTGAGGCACTGGCAGCTCCCTGCAAATTATCCCTAATGTTGTTTTCATTATTTGTTTATTGCTTTGTTCCTTTAAAAGCACTTCAGAGTGCACCCAAAAAGAACCCAAATAACACTAACTACCAGTCATGGGCAACATGAATTCAGAATTAACTGCTTTAGTGAATAGCTGAAACAAATGTGGTACTGGATTGTATCTTCTGAATCCAAATTGCCCATCACTTCTAACTACAGAACAGCATTCACAGCCCTGGCACACTGTAGACAAACTAAATGAAGACTGAAAGGCTGAAAGGCACCAGCCCTGAGGTACATACTTCAGTGTCGGAGATCCTCTTGTAGTTGACCTCATAGAGGATGATGAGGGCGTTGGGTGCTTTAGGCTCCTCCCATCGAATGTACACAAACTCAGGCTCCTCCTGCAGGATGTCATGGGTCACCTTGCCTGAGATGTCATCAGCTTTCGCTGTGTATGAGAAATGGCAAACACATGCATATCACTGGTTATCCTCAAACTATATCCTATGCACTTTACTCCTCCCTCCCCATGCACAGTTTTAGACAAACAATCACTAATTTCACTGCATGTCTTACTCTACCCAGTATGTCTATGCAAGTGACAATAAAACATCCTTGTATCCTTGTAACATGATCAGCTGGACACGGAGCATATTAATGTGCATCCAGCTGCTAAGGTGCTAGGCTAAAAGGACATAGGCAATTCTTGAACTACTACAAAAGGTCCACATGCTGGAGTTTAGGTAGCTTTCCACTAAGCTTCCACACCAGGCTATGTCGCTCAACAGTTTTCAACTTAGAGTGACAATCTTTATTTGCAAAGCACTTTTAAAAAGTTACAAAGGCTTGCACCCTATGTAGTTGTTTTGTCCCCTACAGAATACACTGTATGGTGAACAAGTGAACATTTCAGATTGGGTCAGGTTGGAGATGACTCACGCTCGGGCAGGGTGCGGGCGTTGACGAAGGTGGCCATGCTGCAGCGCTTGCGGTCGTCGGGGTGGTTGCAGGCGTGGATCTCGATCTGGTAGCTGGTGAAGTGCTGCAGGTTGGAGATCACGGCCAGCTCCTTGGCCGACACGCTCAGCACCAGCCTCTGGCCTGGCTCCTTGTCCTCCGGGTCACCCGGGCCGCGTCGACGTGTTCTCTGGAGGAGGGAGGAGGCTGGTGGGCGTGGTCAGGAAGCTGGGGAAGGTGGCGTTGGCCACGCCTAGCGAGCGGCGACGTCTAGATGGAGGCCTGGGGGAGGGGGAGGGGGAAAAGAGACAGAGATATAAACAAAAATTAGTATGATCAGAGTGGAATAGAAAAGAACACAAAAGACTAGCCTGATTCATCAGCCACTTTCACATCGTTTTACTTTGTGCAAAGCACCTGAAACCTCTGCATTGGCATTCGTTCACTCTACAGTCGCTTCTAACATTCACTACTGCTTGTTACATTAAGCTTTCACCAAAACCCGTAGGAAGTAGAGCAATAACATCTTTCCCCTTGATAAAATTCCTTAAGCATTCTTCTTTTGAGCATTTGAGAGTCTGGGTCCAAGAGTTCAAATTGGATTGTTAAGAAACAACATCACACCACAGCCCTACAGACATATTGAGCTCCCTGCCCAAGGTGCATTGCTGCTACTGAGAAAATATCCAAACACAGAGTATCCACCAGGAGGTGGAGCTGTTGTGAAGCATTTGTAAGCTCCAGATTTAGTGCTGTGTAGGACTTGCAGAGAGAGAGAGAGAGAGAGAGAGAGAGAGAGAGAGAGGGAGGGAGAGAGGGAGAGAGGGAGAGGCTCTGAAGCTGTTGGTACAGAGAGCCAGCATCCCACTGCACAGCATATTACTGGACCAGTGAGAACAGCGCCACCTAGTTGTTGGGCTGTGCACTGCAGCCAACAGCCCTAGCTGGGCCACACACACAAAGCTGTTGACTTAAAAGGTGAGTGAAACACTGAGGGGGTGGGCTTCTGGAAGCTGGAGGCCAACCAGCCTTCTAATATCATGAGGAAAATGACGCGACACCCCCACCAAACCCCCTTCCCATTCACCCAGCTATTTCTGCCATCACAATGGAGTCCCACAGCGATGTACGGTACTTAGAACAAAAAACAGGCTTCATGAAATTGGGTCAAAGTTGAGATGGAATGTGTGCCTCTGTGTACAGGACCTACACGGTGGCACAAGACTCCACCTCACAAGCAACTCAACGACGAGTGAAGGACAAACTACACGCAATGAAAATGACAAAAAAAAGTTTGAACGAGGACGCCAAGGCCGCGATGAGAGATTTTGTTCCCTCAGGTTGTGACTGTCTGTTTGTTCAGACTCATGCCGCATAAGTGAAACCAAGTGGGCACAACCAGCGTGGCTGGCACACGTCCCCGGAGGCGCGACATGTGGAATGCTTTATGACGGCGGGGTCGCAAGGTTTGCCCGACCTCGCTCGCTCACTCGCCACGTCCCACCACCTGGGCACCGAGGCTATGGCTGTGGTATGCAGGGGGTTGGGGCGGGGCTGGATGGGTGGGGTGGGGGGGGTGCTGATAGGCCACTGGCAGGAGAGAAGAGACCTGATTGGTCCCCTGTGAGGTCACCTCCTGAAACAAGCCCCACCCTTTGGCTCCCGGTGTCCCCTCTTGACCCTGTTCCCCCTGCTATCCGCAAGGGAGGGGCGGTGGGGCAGAGTGGGGCAGAGGGGGGCAGGCGGGCTGATCGCTCCCCGGCAGAGTACGGAGGGGGCAGATTAAGCAGCCCTGCCGCACCCCCGGTGGGAGACTAAATGGCAGGGATGGCGGTCTGCATGACTGCCCCTCAGACGGGCACCGATGATAATGCGTCAGGAAAGCACTCCCAGGAGAGGGGGAAAGGAGAGGAGAAGAGAGGAGAGGATAAGAGAGGAGAGGAGAGGGATGGGAGGATGAGAAGAGAGGAAGAAGAGGGTGGGTGGGGTGGGGGGATCACTAGAAAGATGGCAGAGGCAGACTCTACTCCTACTCTGCTGTGTGACAGTAGTTCGCACACATGCACACATACACATGCACACACAAGCATGTATTCCATACAAACACACATGGACATAGCTCAGTTACATTATCTCTCTCTCACACACATGATCACTCGCATGCACACACACACACACACACAGATCAGGCACAAACATATAATACACACATGCAGCACATGCCTTTGCCTAGCTGACATCCACATGCAGACAGGTCTCCATCTTTCTCTCTCTCACACACACACACACACACTCACACACTCACACACACACACTCACACACTCACACACTCACACACTCACACACTCACACACTCACACACTCACACACTCACACACACACACACACACACACACACACACACACACACACACACACACACACACACACACACGCCATCTGGCCCCATGACAAGTCAGACATGGTCTGGTGCTGACAGAAAGCCATCATGGCCTGGCTGCTCCACGCCACCCATTCAGTGTGAGATTGCCTGCCACACACACACACACACACACACACACACACACACACACACGCACACACACACGTACACACACACGTACACACACACGTACACACACACGTACACACACACACACACGTACACACACACGTACACACACACACGTACACACACACACGTACACACACACACACACACACACACACACACAGACACACACACGCACACACACACACACACACACACACACACGCCTGTCTGCCAAGCGCGAGGCTGCGAGTAATCCCCTGTCTGAGCGTGGCAGTTAGCATGATCAACCTGCTGCAGTGGGCAGCCGCTGCCAGAGGAACACACACACACACACACACACACAGCAGAGTGTAGCACAGCAGATACACAACTACCTGCTGCATCAATAAACAAGGGGAGGGGAGAGGAGAGGAGAGGAGAGAAGAGGAGGGGAGGGGAGAGGAGAGAGAAGAGAGAAGAGGAGGGGAGAGGAGAAAAGAGGAGAGAAGAGGAGAGGAGGGAAGAGGAGAGGAGGGAAGATGAGAGGAGAGGAGAATAGAGGAGAAGAGAAGAGAGAAGAGGAGAGGAGAGGAGAGAGAAGATAAGAGAGGAGAGATGAGAGGAGAAGACAGGAAGACAAGAGAGGGGGAAGAAGGAACAGATGAGAAGGAAAGAGGGGAGGGAAGACAAGAGGGGAGCATGGAGGAGGGCAAGGGGCAGAGGAAAGGAGAGAGAATAAGAGGAGGAGAAAAGAGGACAGGAAAGAAAACAGAGATAAACTGGGGGAGGGGAAGAAAGGAAATTGGAGCAAAGAGGAGGACATGACAGTGGACACAACATGAGGGAGGGAGGGGAGGAGAGGAGAATAGAGGGAGGGGAGGAGAAAAGAGGAGAGGGAGGAAAGAGGAGGGGAGGAGATGAGAGAGAAGGAGGGGAGGGGAGGAGAGGAGAATAGAGGGAGGAGAGGGAAGAAGGGGAGGGGAGGAGAGGAAAGGAGAGGAGAATAGAGGAAGGGGAGGAGATGAGAATAGAGGGAGGGGAGGGTAGTAGAATAGAGGGAGGGGAGAAGAGGAGAGGAGAAGAGAGGAGAGGAGAATAGAAGGAGGGGAGGCGAGGAGAGGAGAGGAGAGGAGGGGAGGGGAAGAGGGTGTATTTGCGGGGCAGTTTGCAGTTCAGATTACTGAGGCTCCTGTGTTTACGGCACCTCGTGTTGCGTAAGCCACGAGTAAGGCCCCGAGCAGATGACTCCTGAAGCATGAGAAAATACAGACCCCGCCCCTCACCAGGTGGAGGCCCTGAACATGCAAATCCCCCTCACAAGCCAGGAGCAAAGACAGGCCGTAAACACCACGCCTGAGGCCTAGCCTGCTGGAAAAATCACTGAGGCCTTTTTTTAAAGGACATCCGTCATCTATGAAATTAAATTCAGATGCCGCTAAAGAAAAAAAAAGAAAAAGAGGTGCATTACAAATGAGTGCGAGTATAGCACCTGCCATACCCTCAGTCATGGCGATGCATGTGCAAGCACGTAAGAGGGATATTATTAAATTAAATTATCCCAAATCCAATCCAGATCACCAATACTGGATCCCTAACAACAGCGTGTTGGGTTGGCTAACGGGTTGGGGATTGGTTGGGGCAGGGATGCTTTGAGGTTTCCCTGACGTGCATAACTGGACTCAGAGAAGCCTACCCTGAGGGCATGGGCAGAAGTCTGAAGACTGAAGTCAGGTCTACAGATCCAAGGCCCTTTTTCACACCAAGAACATTAATGATAATGACAACTATAACGATATGAGTCTTGACTGAAGAACAACATTTTAATGGCAAAATTCTCGTCATGAGTGTTAACAGCGAATAGAACATGACATCCAGTCAATTCTCATTGATCCCTATCGGCTGACGTTTTTTTATGGTTCATAAAATTGCTTTGAAAGTGATGATGTGAAAGCGATATTGTTCAGTCCTGTTGTGATTATAGTTGTGAAGTGAATTGAAGTTGATTTTTACATTTTAAAAAAGACATTGTGTGTGATCCATGCCTCAAGGGTATTTCACAACTATAACAAACACCAGTACTTGCATGGTTTTCACATGCCTGTGTTTGGGTAAACATCTCTGGGTGTGTCTGCAGGTGTGTTTTGTTTTGTATGTGCTTCTGTATTTGCGGGTGTGTCAGAGGTTTTGATCTGTGTTTTAAGCATCACCACACCTATAAAAAAAGCAGAGAGCGCTTTTTAAAAAGACAAAAATTAAGTGCTTAAGTGTGTATTTGTGCGTGTGTATGAATGTGTGTGTGTTTGTGGGGAGTATTACCAGAACCTGAACTTTTTACTTGCAGTGCCACTCTTAGATGAAAGGGACTTTCTGCGGTTGGGCTGATTGCAAGACATCATCCTGTCATCTGCTGCATTTCTACTGGCCCCAGGCTCTTAATGCACACTTAACCCTCTGCCTAACCCTAGCTTGCTTACACACACACACACACACACACACACACACACACACACACACTCTAACAACAGCTTATACACACACCAAGGCTTTCTCTCTCACACACACACCTTAATCATCATAAAACGTTGGCAGAGATGCAGCACATGCCCCCCCCTGCACATTGAAAACACACACACACACACACACACACACACACACACACACACACACACACACACATCATATACAGCCACACACATACACACATCAAATACAACCACACCACAACAAGATCTGCCAAGAGCCACTCCAAACTTAAAGGCTGCCTTGCCTGATCTCGAAGACCACGTTGTGGAGGTAGTTCTCGAAGGTCTTGCGGTACTCGGACTCCTCGGCCTCCTTCTTGAGCTGCGTCTCGGTCTTGGGGCACATGCAGCAGCGGCCCTTCTGGCCCTGCTCCTCCGTCTGGTTCTTCTTCTGCTCGCCCTCCATGTCCATCTGCACCGGTGTGCGGAACGGCAGATTGCCACCTGTCAACGAGAGGAGAGGAGAGGACAAGAGAGGTGAGGGGAGGAGACGAGACGAGAGGTAGAGGAGAGGAGAGGCAGAGGAGAGGAGGGGAGAGGAGATGAGGGGAGAGGAGATGAGGGTAGAGGTGATGAGGGGAGAGAAGAGGAGAGGAGAGGAGAGGAGAGGAGAGGAGAGGAGAGGACCATTAGGAAGCAAAGACAAGACAGGAAGACAGGAAAGAAAAAAAAACACAGTGCCATCACCATCACCAATGAGCATGTTGGAAATGAGGGAGTTTTTCACTTTAATATATTATTGTTTGGGTCTTGTATTACTGTTCTCTTCATGCTACTGTACATTTTAGGATCGTGTTTAAATATCTAGTATGGCTAAGTGGTGAATGCATACTTAATGGTATTATGGTATTATTAAGTGTTAATTATGTACCATCTTTCAAACATAGCTGCAACCACAACTAGCGCCAGTAAGCACGACATTGACAGCAAACTGTGGCTGTGCGAGCCATACTTACGTTTGAGACAGTAGTCGAAGGTGTAGAGGTCGGCATCCTCCTTCTGCTTCTGGCAAAAGACCAGGTAGTGGGTGATGTTGCCGTTGGGCTCAGTGGGGGGTTTCCACTTCAGGATGATCTGAGAGGACGAGTTGGAGGAGGAGATGGGGTCCAGAGGCACTGATGGACCTGCAACGGGATCAAAACAAACACACAAACACGCAAACAAATAGTACAATGTGGTTAGCGTTCTGGGAGGGAAGTCTTGGGAATCCATCCATCCATCACAATGTCATAGCGGTCAACAGCTGAGGTCAGAAGGGTGTCCCCCTTAAATAAATTAAGGTCATGGTTTAAATTCTAGTAACTAAACACATGATTGATAATGTATGGCTGATATATGATTTGGAAACAATTAAAAAAAAAAAACAAAGTTACTTTATCAAGGTTTGTCACTACACAGTGGACTTACCACAGGATTGAAAACAGAAAATAATAAGTATAAAAAGTGTTTTCATCTGTCCAAGGTTTGTCACTACACAATGGACTAAAACTGGATTTAAAACAGAAAATAATAAGTGTAAAAAGAGTTTCCATCTGCCCTAAGGTCTTTTAAGAAATGGATATAAAACAAAGATAAATCAACACTGTGCAATGAGCTCATTTTCCAGGGATCGCATGGCTACCTTCACACTTGCAGGTGCGTCTAGAGGAAAGAGCACACATTCACCAGAATGCCTCTTGGCTGACGGTAAAAATGCCACCAAAAAATGCAGCAGAGGGGAAAAGCTGAACTTTTGACTATTCTCGCTCTGTCTCACTGACACGTGAGTGATTAAGGGAGGTCTTCTCATTTCCAGGCATTAGCTCTCCAGGCAAGGTAAGAAAACTCAGAGACTATTTTTCACAGATGAAATTATGAGGTAAAGGGAAGCTATTCAAAAAGGACTCCAAGTTTGAACTACCAGCTGGAACAGCCCTCTTTAGTTTGACCATGGTAAAAAAAAAAACAAAAAAAAAAAAACAGTTCCATCAGACCCCTGCCATGAGTAATGCACTGCGGCCTGCAATGCATTATGGGTGTGTACGCATGGGTATATTGTGGGCAGCAAGATGAATGGCTGACGTATTTGAATATGACCTCGGCCAATAGACGCACAAAAAAAACAGCAATTTATTTTCAACTCATCTGTCAAATTCAATGACCATTTTTACTTCAAGGCTTCAACAAAGACCACAGTTTCTTCTCTCAAATGCAGAAGTGGATACAGGAGAGGTGGCCAACAGCCTTTGCACTGGATTCGAAAGGAGGGATCTGGGAGCTGGGAGATCATCTCATGTCAACATCTTACACAAAGTCTGAAGGACAATGTTGAAACTCCTGTTTGATTTACAGACTTGTGCTTTCTTTAGTGGACCCAGAAGGCAGACAAATGTCTGTGAACTTGTGAAGTTCAAACCTTTCAGCAACATCCCCCATCTGAAGTCTAAGTCCAAGTTGTAATGTATTAGTACAGAATACTGTAAAGTCGTACTGTTGTATTGTAGTACGACTAAATGTTTTGTGTAAATAAAAAAGACATAGCATGTTCACAGGAACCTGGCCCTTGTGTGTAATCGAACTGGATGTGATAAATCTCATGTTGGAGTGACGTGACTTACACGTGTGGAGTGTGAGGTTTTTATGAGATCGCCCTGAGTGCTGCTAAACGGTGCTGAGCCGGACAGGGGCACATATATACATGCCAGAGCACGTTCGTCATACTTAAGCCAGAGAAGCTGTACACATGTAAAATAAAGTTTGGCACTAGTAGCCCCTCGGTGAGACACATGCGTACATGCTTCAAGAATGCAGGTACCCACACACAGAGACACACATATTACACATACACACACATATCACTGCATTCACAAACACACATGTGCATACAAAATCACACATATGGACACACCGCTAAATGTATATAAGCACACACATACATCTATGTGCAGACACACACACACACACATATATGTATGTGTGCACACACAGACACAGACACACAGACACCGACACCGACACCGACACCGACACCGACACCGACACCGACACACACACACACACACACACACACACACACAAACAGACACACACACACACACACACACAAACAACAGTGGCGTAACTCACGGGTGGCGTTGGTGCGCACGTAGATGATGGGGCTCTTGGCGCCCCGCACCTCCAGGTCGTCGGAGGCGGACAGCTGCGTCTTGACCATGATGGCGTACTGCGTCCAGGGCTTGAGCGGGAAGATGAGGTGGCCCACCTCGGTGGTGCCGGAGGACCGCTGCGGAGGCTCCACGTCGTTGATCTGCCAGCTGTTGGAGCCGCAGGCGTCCTGCCCGTCAAACTCCGTCACATTCTGGTGTGGCCTGTACAGCAACCACACACAGACACAGACACAGACACACACACAGACACACACACACACGAGAGGGATGTAGAGAGAGAGAGTCAATCGATTAAAGTCAATGTTTTATTGCTATTACAATATGACATCTTCCGAGAGTGCTTCCCTTCCTAACAAAACTAACAATCACTAAACCAACTCTCTCTTTTTCTGTCCCTATGCAGAAGTACATATGTCTATTGTGTCCCTACTCTGTGTCCCTTTACACCTCTGTTTGCTTATGTCCTCCTTTTTTGTAAGTCGCTTTGGATAAAAGCATCTGCCAAATGCAATGTAATGTAATGTAATGTCTGGAATTTAGTTTGGTGTGTTGCTCAACAAGGACAGCACAGGGTGACATCAGACAGAACTGATAACAAATATGCACCACTATGGATACATCAGGAATAAACAGTCAATAAAACCAGATACAACAGATTTGAAAAAGAAATAAAACAAAAGTTGAGAAAGACCCCTAAGGGGACCATAGTCTGGAGAAAAGAAGAGCGAGAACACAAAACAGACGTCTGTTCTTTGGGGAGACCCAGAGAGAGAGAGAGAGAGAGAGAGAGAGAGAGAGAATTGCAAAAAATGAAATGTTGTAAGATTAAAGATTGCGTCTTTAGGTAAGGTATACAGTCCCAATTTTGAACGGTCCCAGACAGAAAACCAATGCAAAACAATTGTGGCTATTTATTTGAAAACAAGTTAAAAATATCGACTCGTTGTCTGCCTAGTAGTAATCTTTTTGCTCATAGTCTGCGATTCCAAATCTCATCATCGTTCAGTCTGCACACATCTTGCTTAATGTCATACCCCAGACTATTGGATCCAGGTTGCACAGTCTGTTCTGTAATGAACTTATATGACTACAGAAATCAAGCAGTCTGCAGTAGGCTTTTCATAAGACCACTGAACAGGTGCCCAAAGTCAAACCCAATTAAGAGAGGGGATGAAAGAGTGAGATAAAGTAAAGGAGAGGAGAAGAGGAGGAGGAACATGGGAAACCGATAAAGCCTGGGAGCAGACATGGAGAAAAAAACATCTTCTGTGTGTCTGTTTACTAACCAAGATAGCACTGTCATAATGCCTCCAGTCAGTATTGAATTTTGGTGCAATTATGTGTTATGAAACTGTCCAATGGTTTTGATTTCCTCAACTAAAATGTATAGCACCCACTCCGCAAGCATAATTTTAAGGCGTCTTCAATAGTTTTTTGAAGTTCGCAGAAAGTATCTACCCACCAGAAAGTAAACATATGCCTATTAAGAGTACTAGTAGCTAGAATATTAGCTTAATTAAAGAGTCTGGTCAATCAGGCTATCTTTTTACATTAGCACACTAGGACTTAGTTTAAAAAACAACACTACCACTGTAATCCATTAGCACAAAGAGCAGCTGCAAGACTTACGCCTCCTTATAGAGGACCATGAACCCCAGTAAGTCCCTGAAGTCCTTTGGCCAGAACGCCTCCCACTTGATCATGATCTTGTCATGGTTCACTCTGACCTGGGTGAACTTGAGGGCTTCGTTTTGACCTGCAACAGAAGAACGAGAGCAAGGTGTTATGGGGGGCTTCTGCAGCTTTGAGCAGGGGTGACTGGTGTGGCTTGTAAAAACCCTTCTCTTCCGAGATTGCTTCCCTTCTTAACAAAACTAACATAACTAACAATCACTAAACCAACTCTCTTTCTCTCTCTCTGTTCCTATGCAGAAGTACATATGTTTGTTGTGCCCCTACTCTGTGTCCCTTTACACCTCTGTTTGCTTATGTCCTCCTTTTTTGTGAGTCGCTTTGGATAAAAGCGTCTGCCAAATGCAATGTAATGTAATGTAATGTAATGTGTGATTGTAAGGGCCAGGCTTGTGGGCAAAGCAAGTTTATTTACGTACTGTAAAAATCACAACATAGCAGGACCGTGAAAAGAGAACCACAATATAGCAGGTATATATTGTGTATTGCACTTTAAACAATAACATTGACTGCTTGACTAATAAAATGATACAGTGAGTGAAAGAGCCTGAATGCTTACAGGAGGCCTGGTCTCCGTTGGTGCGGCTGGTGATCTGGTTCTTGCGGTCCTTGGTGCCCGTCACGGCCTCCATCTGCCGGATCTCGTCCATGCAGAGCTTGGAGTTGTAGTGGAAGAACATGGGCCCACGCAGGATGGTCAGGTTGTGCTTGGACCAGTCCCACAGCTGCAGCAGGTTCTGGTTGTCGAAGGCAAAAAACGAGTAGTTCCTGGAAACCGGAGGGAAAAAATAGTCATTAGTACATGCACGCACACACACAGACACCACACACACACAGACACCACACGCACAGACAACACACGCACAGACAACACACGCACAGACAACACACGCACACACACACGCACACACACACGCACACGCGCACACACGCACGCACACACACACACGCACACGCACACGCACACGCACACGCACACGCACACGCACACGCACACGCACACGCACACGCACACGCACACGCACACACACACACACACACACACACACACACACATACACAAAGGTCAAATGAGGGGACGTCTAGGTCATGTGTGATGTGGCTGCTGTGAATCTTTGTGTGACTTGGGCAGCTGTTTGGTTTATGTAGTTAATGTATGTAAATGTAATGCACATTTTATTCTGTTTATCCTGCACAAATGGAGTGGTTATAGATGGCTATGCTATAGTTGCAAGACACATTTCAGATACCTCTGCCAGTAAAGGGTTATCTACCGATATCCATTTCTCCATCTCTTCTGAAGGAGGGCTTCTCATCAAATGTGTCCGTTTTGTAGAAGTTTAAAACTCCAGCTTAAAAAAGTATGAATCTCATTATGCGTTAGCTCTGTCTCCATGGCTCATCCAACAGGGTGAAAGGTTGTGCTAATTAGAATCAGCTGCTTTGGCAAAGGGATGGGACAAAAGTGTGACTGGACTTTTACTATCCACGAATATTACAGCTTGCAACAACAGTCTTGCCTTTGTCTAAAAAAAGACTGAATTCTAATCTAAAACCCCATTTGGGAACAAGCGAGTAGTGGAGGAGTATTTTAGGAAGTTAAGACGAATTTGTATTTATTTAAATTTGTATTTAATTGGACCCAGACAATAGAATTTTTCTTGGAAGATTTAAGTATGGAGAAACACTGGCCAGAGTTTCTGATTTTTGTTTTTACAGGTTACCTCTTTTTCCAAGAAAACCTCTAGCAAATCTAACCTATTAATCACCCAATGAACAACTGCATGTATTCTCTCCCTGCACTTACTGTCTAATCTCCTGTGTTACCTAAGCTTGACTGTGTTTCTCCACTTTAAAGCGACAATAAGCAACATTTTCTGAGTTAATTAATCATCATCATAGGTCAGTTGATTGTTAAATGACTCATTACGGAGCAAATGAACGTTCTCTGCTGCCCCAGTGGTCTGTAATTGTAAAACCACGCTAGTAAGTTGGCTTGTGCCAGGATGGCACCCATGGGCTGACAAGTCTCGGGCATGGTGAGACAGGGTTGCTTGACGGCATGTTGCTAGTTAATAATAATTTGAATATGCAGTTTCATCATGAGCCAGCAAAAAAGCAGTGATTGTAAGTAACACTGAAATAATTATCCTCTTTCTCTGCATGTTTGTGCTTTCACTATTGTAGTCATTGTCTGTAAAGAAGTTTGTTTGACTTTTTGGTTTGCTGCTTGATAGCCAAGTGGCTAGTAAATATTTGGCAATAAATATTTAATCCTGGCCCGTAGGGGGAGCCACGTAAAAAAAAAAAAAAAACAAATGTTGCATAGTGTCGCTTTAGGTCACCTTGGATATAAGTCTGCCAGTTGTAATGTAATGCATGTAATGTAATGTAACTGAATGCAAGTTTATGAGGTGATGTGCTGATTACCCGGCCTCGAGGGCTTCCCCGCGGATGATGCGGAGCTTGCGCAGGAAGGAGAGCGAGATGAGGGCGTAGGACCGGCGCACCGTCAGAAACCCTACGATCTCCTCCAGCTGACCAAGACTGGCCTCCAGCTCGGCTGCAATGTTGGCTGGGAGAAGGCACACAGACACACAGACAGACACACACACACACAGACACACACACAGACAGACACACAGACAGACACACAGACAGACACATGCACAGACAGACACACGCACAGACACACACGTTCATCAGAACATGTCCTCACTCACTGTCCTTTGACACAAAGCAGTTGCAATCCAGGCTACAGCAAAGTTTATCATGTGGGGTGGTTGTGAGAAGTCTAGTTCTTTAGGTGTGTTCCAGCTGTGTGAGTGTGCATGACAGCGCATACGAAAAAAAAAGATTAATTGTCATTATAAAAGTATATTTAGAGAGGCATCTCTCAATATCCAATAAGTAAAAACACATTGTGCCCAGAGATGTATTGTTATTACTACCCATACTACCATGAACCTATATTTCTCATCTTTCGCCATTTTCTGTGTGTGCCCTGAAATCGTGTTGTTCTTTGTTAAAGGAACAAAACACTCATTAAACAAAAGGTAAAAAAAACACGTTAAAATCAAATCAAAGGGACTTACTGCCACCGCGGATCTTGATGGTTAGACTGCCGTTCAGCACAGTGCAGCCACGGAGGGCCTGGGCAGCCATGACGGAGTCCACAATCTTGTCTCCGACACACAGCTTGGGGCACAGGCCGGAGCAGGGCGTACAGGTCAGCCTGCAAAAGGTCAGAGGTCAAACAGGAGATGTTATATTATAGGGCAGTAAAGCGGTAGTGCATGACAGCAACAAACATGCCAACCCATCTCAACCCAGCCAAATCAACATGACATTTAGGATGTGTGCAAACATACCAACCCATCTCAACCCAGCTAAAACAACATGACATTTATAATGTGTGCAAACAAGAGCACCTTTGCAAAATGAAGAATCTTGACTAGACTATACAAGTCTTAACCCTTCTAAATAATCTAGTCACTGCAAACTGGTACTTATTTAAGCTGATTATTTTATTTGTGTGAACAATGCATTTTGCCGTTCCCTCATCTGGTTCAGTATGAAATTCCACATGACACCCACAGGTAAAGTAGGACTTCAACTGCACATGGTTCTGTTCTGGGACAAGCGGACAGGTGTTTTTGGTCTCGTTTACTCTCACGGACCCAAACCCGAGTCAGTTATGTGAATCAGTCACATATTTTACCAAGAGATCGGAACATGTGAGCAAGGACACTAGAACTTGTCGTGTTTTGACCGCCTTCCGTTGCGGTTTAAACGTTCGCGTGACACCTTTTTTTTTTCTTTCTCAGGACAAGTCTACACGCCGACTACCCACACTGCACTGCACTCTCAAAAGCCGGATTACAGGCTGTGACGCGAGGCCTGGTTTGCAGAGGGCAAACATTAACATCTCACTCCTTTTTTAAAATCCTTTTCTTCGACGTGATGAAAACAAAATGCCAGAAATACTTGTGCCGGTCTCTCATGGGACTGGAATGGCGGCTGGATTGCGAGTAGGCCAAGTCGGGCACGTCTTCAGAGATGGAATTTTACTGGAGGAGCCGGTTAAGATTCTTCAATCAGGGGCTAGAAATGCTCAACCTCCACTGCCCAGCAGAACAGGGAAAAAAAAGAAAGAAAAGAAAAGAAAGAGTGTCGACAGAAATTTCACCCATCGCTTTTTAATGCAGCGCTGGATGCTGGGGTACCCCAGAAAGGACTTCCCAGGGTGTCCATTTCCACAAGCTCTTTAATATTAAATATTAACTGAACTCAGCCGTGAGTTACCTTTCAACAGTAGGAGAATGCTGAATGTTCTATTTCATTCACAAACTACTTCTGCTATATTTCACATCATTGGGAATGCTAAAACGCAAACCCTGTGGGAACACCTATGAAGCAAAAAAAAAAAATCGAACTTCCTTGAAGCAGTCAACAACTTGAAAGAAAAACTGAAAAAGTCAAAAGAAAGGATGATTAAAATGCCAAATTACACACACGGTACACATTGTGGCAGATTAGAACGATGTTTTGTCAAACACGGATCCATCCAGCTCGTGTCTTTGCTCTCTGGTGAGACGGGTTTAAACGCTGCACGTCACACTTGGGGAAGAACATCAGCGTAACGAGTGACTAACTGCAGTTCGAGGGATTTGTATAATTCTCTCAATTAATTTGATAACTCGTTAAATAAAAGCTGCCTCTTTGGCGAATTAAGCCGCAAGACAGCGGCATTACGCAACCTCCCTTGTATCACGTAAAGCTTGGCTCAGCTTGCCAAGCAACTAATTGATTTTTTTTCCTCCCCCCCTCCCTCTCTCTCCCCCCCCCCCTCCCCTTGCTATCTCCAAACTCTATATTAATTCAAGCTGCAGACGCGGGTGGCTGTGGAGGCCTAACAGCAGGGCGTCCGAGTGCTACTGTTTGAGCACGCTGCTGTGCTGATAAGCCAATGCTCTGGCATCAACAGCAGCAGCGGCAGCGGCAGCCTGTGAGTGAGTGAGAGGAGATGGTGCAGGAATGGATGGAGGGAAGATGGAGGGAGAGAATGAATAAGGGTGAATGGAAGAAAAGGGAAAGTATGGAGGGTAATAATGAATAAGGGGAAATGGAAGAAAAAGTAAAGTATGGAGTGAGTGAGGATAGATGGAAGGAAAAGGGGGTCTGCAGGGAAAGGGAAGAGATAGAGGAAGTAAGGGTGGATGAGGATGAAGGAAAAAGAGATGATGGATTAAAAAGGTGGGGTGGGAGTGAGGGATTGTGGCAGACGGTGGAAGCAACAGTAGAACACTAGATTAGATTGATTAGGTTCAATTTTATCGTCATTACACATGTATAAATACAGGGCAATGAAATGTAGTTTAAAACAAAACCACATGGGGAAGTGTGGCTGCTCTTACTCTTCCTGCTCTGTCTCACATGCTGGAAGTGGGCTTAGGATGTGGGTGAGGCCTTTGAGGAAGTCATTCTCCAGCATGAATAAATAAATAGAAGGCAGGGCATGTACGAACACTGTGGAGGGAGAGGAAGCATCCTTCTCATTCACAAGGCTGACTGAATGAGTTACTGTGAGCTAAAGAGTAAGCGAGCGAGTGAGCGCGAGAGAGAGAGAGAGAGAGAGAGAGAGAGGAAGAGAGACAACATGAAAGGGAGGGAGAGGGCAAAGGAAGAAGTGGGGAGAGAGAGGAAGAGATAAAGACAAAGGGAGAGGAGAGTAGGGGAAAAAACATAATCCCACTCTTTAATTCTCTTTCCAGGCCTGGTATCCTTGGCTGCATCTATCTGTTTAAACCATAAGCTAGACGGGCCCCTGTTTGTCTGTGTTTTGGGCCAGACCTTTGGTATGCCTGTCTGCAAGTGTGTTTGTCTGAGTGTGTTTGTCTGAGTTTGTGTGTGTGTGTGTGTGTGTGTGTGTGTGTGTGTGTCTGTCTGTCTGTGTGTGACAGAGAGTGAGTGAGTGGGTGAGTGTGTGTATGTTAGTGTCTGAGTGTATGTCTGTGTGTGTATGCATGGGTGGGTGTATTTTGGTGTGAATGTGTGTGTGTGAGTGATTGAGAGTGAGAATATGCATGTGTCTGTGTGTGTTTTTGTGTGTATGTGTGAATGTGTGTGTGTGTGTGTATGCATGTATGTATGCAAGTGTTTGTCTGAGGGTGTGTCTGCGCCTGTGTGTGTGTGGCACATCCATGCGGGTGTGCTGCATATTGCCCCCCCCCGTACCCCCCGTACCCCCCCCCCTGTACCCGCCCTGTACCCTCTCCTCCTCCTGCATGTTATGAAAGACGACTGATTTCCCTGGCTGACAACTGCTCATGTGGAAAACAAATGAGGGGGGAGACAGAATGTTTGTGTTGGGCTGTGTGTACGTGTGTGTGTGTACGTGTGTATTTGTGTACGTGTGTGTGTGCTCGTATGTGTGTGTGTACGTGTGCGTGTGTGTGTATGTGCGTGTATGTGCGTGTGCGCGTGTGTGTATGTGTATGTGTGTGTGTGCGCGTGTGTGTGTGTGCATGCTATTAAGAGGGTGGGGGAAGAATACTGAATGTGTTATGTAGGGAGATTTGTGTGTGTGGTATGCAGGACAGGGGAGTGTCAGTAAGTACATCATGTTTGAGTTGTGAGTGTGTTTTGTGTGGGTGTGGATATGGGGTAGATCTTTAGGCCTGTGTGCCTGCATATTGGGGAGGGGTGTGTGTGTGTGTTTATTCCTGTGTGAATGTGTGTGTGACAAAAGGGGTGGTCTGTCTGTGTTTATGGGGATATTTGGGGGTGGGGCACTGTGTGTGTCTGTGTGTGTGTGTGTGTGTGTGTTTGTGTGTGCGTCGGTGTGTAACTGTGTGTGTGTTTGATGCGTGGTGAGGAGGTTTTTGTTTTTGTGTGTGTGTGTGAGTGAGTGAGTGCGTGAACCCGACCTCATTAGCTTCCCTCAGAGTCAAAGGTCACCCCTGGAGAAAAACAAGCAAATGACATCAAAATTCTCAGAACCCTGTTGGAGGAAGAGAGAGAGAAAAAAGCCCAAAACAAAACAAAAAAAAAAGGACGTGCAGAAATTCACGACTCCCGGCTCGGACCAAAACTCCCCTCACAAAAGCCCGAGACAAAAGCCGAGAAGAAGGGGAAAAAAAAAACAACAGGACTTCCAACAGCCACCTATTTAAAGGAGCCCCAAGCCCACAGAGGGGCACACAAAGGCTGCCATTGTTCCCAGGGGGCTGAGCCCTGCTGATGAGGGCTCCCGGTGGCTGTGCTCATTTTCTGTTTATGAGCGCGTTAATAATAACCACACAAGACGCTCCACATGACGACATGAAGCAAAACATGTTTTTTTTTCGACACGCACGCACCCAGTCACTCTGCCACCCACATCTCTAGCTTGCTGTCTCGATGTCTTTCTCTGTCTCTCGCAAGCTCACACACACACACACACACACACACACGCAGCACACGCACGCACGCACACACAAACACACACAGACACAGACACACACATATACACACATACACACACTCACAGACACTTCTGAGGAGCGAATCCTGTCTGGTGCCCTGAGGTAATTCAGCCCTAGTCTCCTGGCCACCCGCTCCGCTGCGCTCCTTCTCCTTCTCACTCCCGCTCCCTCGGAAACGAGAGCTGCCAAATTACAACATCACACGGCTGGATTACTTCCTGCACCAACTTATCTCCTTCTAAGCGCCGCGCGGCATCGCCTCTTGTAATCTGCCGTTTTGGCGGCCCCGCCGAGGGGGCCGAGCGGAAAATGGCGATGACGGGCCAAAAGAAAGACTTTGCCCGACTGCCAGGGAGGACGCTACGCTACGCGCTGAGCGAAAAAAACGTGGGCCGACAAGCACCGTGATTTCCGGTACCCTGACAGGACAAGGCAGCCAGGATAAGACACTAGAATAGACAGACAAGCCAGCAAACAAGCAGGCAAGGTTCAAGCTCAGTCTGCAACACAAGCGACCGGCAAAAGTCCAACTACGCCTTAAAGGGTTGGCCACGTCTCGCTCACAAACACTACCGTTCTGAATGACGGTTGTACTGGAAAGGAAAGACCAACCAGAGCTGTCAAACACAGCTTTGAAGAGTGTAAACCCTGCAATATGCTTCCTCTGCCTGGGCACTGAACACAGGTGATCTCGTTAATTAGCTGATCTACCTGTACCTAACGACTTGTGTGCTCATTAGGATCACCATGTTCAGGAAATGCTCAAATCAAACATGTGGCATGGTTTTTACTCTCTAACGCCAAGACCGACACCACTGATGCCAATGGATAAAGCTCCTGCTTACTGTAGACTCCCATCTGCACAAGATGATTGGCGCGTCTCATCTGCACTCTGTTCTTTTCCGAGGCACCACCGATGCTTCCATGGTACATCCTATGGTACAGGGCCACTGCTCTCCTGGCCCAGTTGGCCAAGGAGGACTGGGCAACTAGGGTCAATTTCAAGCTGACACACTTTTAGCTCCTTCACCTTAAGACCTTAATAAGTCATTTAGCCTGCCTCTCAGTGAGGTGAGAGGACAGGACAGATAAGGTCACACTGTTTACTTTACTGAGGTTATGTGAAACACTGCATTACGTCTGGTAAAAAACACTGGGTGATGAAGAAAGATCACTCTGGTTGTTAGTTAATATTGAGATGCAGGCAGGCACCTTATGAAAGAACTGTCTGCAAAAGATGCAGGGCAAACTGCACATGGTCATCTGGGGCCCTCTACCCTCATGAGTACATGAGTAAATGACCCTTGACCCCTAATGTGCAAAGCAAGTGGGATGTTATGATGGGTAATGAGCCAACCAAGTGTCTGTGGATGGACACGCCATCTTGCCACCTCTACAGGTACACATGTAATGTGGATAGTTTAACCATGAGCCAGACATCATCAACAAGTAAGTCCAGCAAAACAGGAGAGCCTGTTATGAGGGAATGGGTGTCTTGACAAACAGTCAATCAATCCCAGGGAACCTTCTGATTGGGTGGGCCTGATCGACAGGTGGCAGGCTAACCCCGACTACGCCTAATGGGTTTAACACGACCTCCTGTGCCCTGCCTCAAACTGACAGGGCGGTGTTACTCCAGGTCACTGTTTATCATGCTGGCCATAACGGCAGGACGTCTTTCCGGCCCGGCGTCTTTGTGTTGTGTTTGTCACCGCGTCACGTTCCGGTGCTGTTTGTTTGGGGACTGAAATCACTCTCAGGTGGATACTTTGCCACATTTAAGGACACGTCGTCTTTGCTTTTGTTTTTTTTCAGGAGAATGTGACTCATGGTTCAAACTTTATCTGAGGTCAAAGATTGACAAACGCACAGCGTGCACAAAAGCACAGTGTCTGATGGTGAGGGTGCATGAGGACCCAAAGCAGACAGTCAATCAAACATAAGGAGCCTTCTAATTGGGTGGGCCTTAGTGACAGGTGCTTGGGCTCACCCACAACTATGGCTATGGGTTTTAACATAAACTTAGTGCCCTCCCTCCCACTGCCAGGGCCGTGTTACTCCAGGTGTAAGTCGCTTTGGATAAAAGCATATGCCTAATAGTCTAATGCAGCTGGGGCAGCCTAATGGTTAGGGAGTTGGTCTTGGGATCACAGGGTTGCAGGTTCAAATACCAGTACCAATAGGAGAAATGTGGGTGGGGAGAGTGAATAACTAGTCCTTTCCTGCACCCTCATCTGTGGCTGATGTGATGAAGCAAGACATCTAACCCCACACAGCTTCAGGGGGACTGTCCCTGTACCTAAATAACTGTAAGTCGCTCTGGATAAGAGCGTCAGCTAAGTGTAATGTAATAATAATAATAATGGAATGTAATGCTTGCCACACTGGACATGATACTGGTGCCGAGTGTGGTGTTACTCTGGCATGTCATTCCGCCTCATCACCATGACACGCGTCACGTTTAGATGCTGTTTGCTTGGGGAAGGATGTCGCTCTCAGACAGGGCGGCAGCTAATGTTTTGCAACACTAAAGGACACATCGTTTTTGTTTTGACCAAACGATGAGCACATGGTGAGTCACGGTGGAGGTCAAAGTTCAGGACGGCCAGTAATGGTGCATGACACAAGCAAGACATCAACACGTCCAACACGTGAACGGGGTAATGGGGTTGTTTACAAATACAACTGATGGTCCCATCCAGGCTGTAAGGCCAGTATGCATACTCTGAATTGTATCTTTAAGATGTAATCGACAGTTAATAACTTGGTTCTCGTGTTGGGCGAATCTTACCTTTTAAGCAAGTGATGAATCTGCTATAAACTTCTAAAGAGGCACTGTCCAAGATGGTTTTGGCTATTATTAAATGGCTATCATTAAATGTTTGCCATATTTGTTGTGTGGTGTATGTATTCGTTTGTGTTTTTTTGCGATACAGCCTTCAGGTAATGTGGTGAGTGTTTTTGAGGTGCGTTGCTTAAGTGTGTGTGTTTTGTATGTCCACAGTAGACACGGCATTCATGATGGTGTATCCAGAAGGCGTGTGTGTGTGTGTGTGTGTGTGTGTGTGTGTGTATTTTGTGCTTCCACAGTAGACTTGTGTGGCAGAGTTCACAAAGGTAGATTCAGAGGGACTCTGTGTGTGTGTGTGTGTGTGTGTGTGTGTGTGTGTGTTGCGTTGTGCTGTGTTTCCTCTGCAATACTTACGCGGCGGAGTTCATGGTGGTGTATCCGGAGGGGCACTCTGGGATGCAGGCCCCGTCGTGGACGACATACTCGTGGCAGTGGGGGTCCTTCTCCTTCTCCTTCAGCTGCTTGCAGTCGTTGTGCAGGTCCTGGCAGTGGCGGAAGGAGACGCAGCGCCAGTCCTTGAAGGTGTAGTGACCCGGCGGGCAGCGCTCCACACAGGTGCCCTCGTGCATCAGGTGTCGGCAGGCGATGCAGGCGCTGGCGTTGCCCGGCTCGGAGCAGCCACCCAGGCACTGCTCGTGGCAGCAGTGGTTGTCCAGAGAGCAGGCGTGGTTCTTGCACGCGGGAGGGCACACTGTCAAAGACACAAAGACAAAGACGTGCAGATGTTTAGTTGCTTGTGCCTACTGAGGTCAGCTCTTTACTAAAGACTGTCACAGTCATATTAAGCATTTAAGCACTAAGACACAAAGACAAAGATGTGCAGAGATTTAGTTGATTGTGCCTACTGGACACTACTGAGGTCAGCTCTTTACTGAAGACGGTCACAGTCATATTAAGCACTTTGAGATGCTTAATGTCTATGAAATGTGCTTCAAATAAAATAATAAATAATAAAAATAAAACGTAATAGTACCAATTTGAATAATAATAGCACATTGGTGCACGAAACCAAAAATCTGTGCCAATACATATTTTTTCCATCTCATGTATTTAGTGGTGCTGATGGGTTTTTTTTTTATTATGCAGTCATTATTCATATTCCAAATGAAGTACTGTACACAGCACAACACAGCCAGCATGCAGCCGGGATTTTAAAGAGATTTTTCTTCAAACACACAGGTTCAAGCCCACCCCTGCGCCATGAGATCTCTGTTTGTGGATAATCATGAGCAATGACTTCTGGGAGTCCCCAACAGATGTGGCTCATGTCACTACAAGACCCTAAAGGAGCACTGAAGAGAAGGAGGGGGAGAAGAACAAAACAGAAGTGTGTGTGTGTGTGTGTGTGTGTGTGTGTGTGTGTGTGTGCGCCTGCATGTGAACATGTGTGTGGGGGAGCTCTGTTGTGTTTGTGTGTGTGTGTGTGCGCGTGTGTGCATGTGGGGTACCTTGTTGTTTGTATGTGTGTGTGTGTGTGGGTGTGTTGGTGGGTGAGTGGGTGGGGGTTAGTCAGTGAGGTGGTTGTAGAAGTAAATGGAGAGGCTCCAGAGAGGTTTGGGCCAGTGTTGCCGAGTGCTCTCAAGCCAAGCTAAACAACCAGCGCCACACTTGGCTTTGTTTTGGGAACACATTTGCGCTTTTCCAAAACCTTTAAAACGTCCAGCGTGTGGGAGAGACAGAGCCCCAAGGCCAGCCTGGGTCGCCGTTTGGTCCTCTTAATCATCCTCCGCCTCAGCGGCTCGCAAAACACAACAGGAGGGAGGGGCCAAGGTCGGGGCAGAGGACACCCCAGGGGCATGATGGGACGGTTCCTGGCGCAGGGTTGAGAAGCAGGAGGCTCGCCGACTGAAGACAAGGCCCCAAAATCATAACAGCAGGTGGGTCCCAGCACCACAACCTTCAGAGTCATGTTTTAAACATATCGACCCACGCACAATCACACGCACAATTACCACTTAATGTTCCCGTCAACAGACACAATGGAATGTGTGCGCCCACCACACACACAAATCTGTACGTGTAGAAAGACAAAACTAACTCTGCCTGGGATACGCTTAGCCCAAAATAGACGTATGACCAAATGCATGCTCCGTAACGCACCAGTGTGTGTGCATGTAACACAACCTCTGTGTATCAACACGGCGGAGGGGATTTGCAGCGCCTCGCAACCCAAGTGAGATGGAATGGGCTGGTGTATCCCACGACCCCAAGCCAAACCACCATTACATCACGCCCTCAACGTCGCGATGCCAGGCTTTTGTCAACATAATCGTTTTATGAGCATAATTCTACAGCATAATCGTTTTCACACACACGCACACACACGCACGCACACACACACGCACACACACGCACAAGAACAATCCTCTGCGTCATCATCAGGCTGACTGACGGCCTTCCCTAACGCCCCAGAGGAATGATGGATCTCAGGCAGACTTCAGAGCTCAGGCTCAGGCCCAGGCCAGGTCAGCCACCACGGGGGATTTGGGAGGGCCGGACGGAGAGCTAGCGTTACCTAAATGTATTTATATGATTGTGACTCAGGGATCGATTTCTTTGTTTTTGCCAACACGTGCTAATTTATATGGCAGGAGAATGTCTGGCGGTGACAGGGCGAGGCTAAGCAATTTCTCGCATTTCAAAACACCCTGGCCGAGAAGTGGCCGTTGCAGAGAGTGTTGGCAAAGGCCAAACACCTCGGACCGAATCCCAACGCAGCGCAACTTACACAGACACGTACGCACACACACACGCACACACACACACACACACACACACACAGTCCGTGTGGACAGTAAACAAACTCCCCCTCTTTAATCTGGGGCCACATCATTGGCGCCTGTCATTCATACAGACGAGGCCTCCATTTCCCCATATGCATTATTTCCCTTTTATCACACTAATAGTGTTAAGGAGTTTGACTTGTGCTCAGACAGCTCTGTAGAGAGGGGGGGCAGGGATGGGGCTGGGGGGGGGGGTTAGAGACAACAGCTGCAGGGACGTGCGCGAGAGAACAAAACTCGTGTGCGTCTGCACGGCACGGCTGGGCCGAGCCGAGCCGGCCATCACTTTAACAACAGGAAGTACCTGCTGCCAGAGGGACACACTGTCCAATTTCTAGCCGTTGTGACACACCAGGTGAGTTTTTATTACAGCCGAGGCTGGCTGTCAAATAACTGACATCTCTTGACAAGAGAGGAGAGGAGAGAGAGAAAGAAGGAAAGAGAGAAAACTGAAAAGGGAGAGAGGAGAGAAGAATAGATGATAGGAGAGAAGAGGAGAGGGAGGAAGAGAGAAAAAGAGAAAACTGGAAAGGGAGAGAGGGGAAAAGGGTAGATGAGAGGAGAAGAGAGGAGAAGAGGAGAGAGGAGAGAACTTCTCACAGTTCAGTGACAAATCTGTTGGACTTGATTAGTGTCATGAAGCCGCGTGTCGTGTGATGCTTGTCTGGCCCTGCAGGAGCACAGCAGCATGGACCCATCCTCTCCTCTCCTCTCCTCTCCTCTCTCCCTTTCCTCTCCTCTCCTCTCTCCCCTCCCCTCCCCTCCTCTCCCCTCCTCTCCTCTCTCTCTCCCTTTCCTTTCCTTTCCTCTCCTCTCTTCTCCTCTCCTCTCCCCTTCCCTTCTCTCCTCTCCTCTCTCCTCTCTCCCCTCCCCTCTCCTCCCTCTCCTCTCCTCTCTCCTCTCTCCCTCCCCTCTCCTCTCCTCTCCTCTCTCCTCTCTCCTCTCTCCCCTCTCCCCTCTCCCCTCTCCTCTCTCCTCTCTCCTCTCTCCTCTCTCCCTTTCACTGGAGAGGGGCAGCCCATCATGCTGCCTGTCTGAAATTAGACGAGACATATGGAGGCGGCTGAGGCAGGAGGGTGGGGGATGGGGGTGTCGAGGTAGGGTGGGGTCGGTGGGGGGTGGGGGTGGTGGTGGTGGTGGGGGGGGTTGCAGGATTTGGTAGGTAGGTTGTCAGGCAGGGGAAGAGAGACGAGCTTCAAGACGGACAACAAAACAAAAAAAAATATCAAAATGAATCCCTGGATGAACTTCCGAAATACAAACAAAAATGGTACCTGGGAATGGGGAAAAAAATGTCTGAAATGGCCACCTGAGAGACGAGAGAGAGAGAAAGACGGAGAGAAAGATAAAGAGAGAGAAAGAGAGAGAGAGAGAGACTCAGACAGTTGCGTATCTCGCCCCTGAGTATACGCAGATAACGCAGTGTTGCTGCTGCTGCTTCTTCCCTCCACCCCTCCCTCTCTCCGTCTTTTTTTCCCTCTTTCTCCCGCTCTCCTTCCCTCCCTCTATCCGTCTCCATGCAGGACTCGGTGCACTCATTGACCGCGCGTGCACACACACACACACTCACTCGTACACACACACACACACACACTCTCTCTCTCACACACACATGCGTACACATGCAGGCAGAGGCAGACACACTCACACACACACACACACACACACACACACACAGCGTCCAATCCCAATCCTGCCGTTATCCAGTCCAGGGTTCAGCTGCACCCAGATCCGCCCTCACCCTTAACCAATGTGTTCGCTGACTGTGCGGCTCAGCCAATCAGAGCTGGCTTCCCTCCCAGGGCTTCGAGCCGCCCAGCGTTAACCCTTTGTGTGGCGGGCAGACAGCGAGCAGACAGGAGGCAGCGGGGACACGCTGCAGGAATACAACACGACATCCCCCCCGCTTCTCTCTCTCTCTCTCTTTCTCTCTGCACCAACTGCACCTTGGCTGCTGCCGCCGCCGCTCGCCACACACACACACACACACACACATACACACACATACACACACACACACACAATCTCTCCCTGATGCACAGACACACTGTCTCTCCCTGATGCACAGACACACACACACACACACACACACACACACACACACACACAAAGAGACTGTCTCTCCCTGATGCACAAAGATACACACACACACAACCACACACACACACACACACACAAAGAGACTCCCTCTCCCTAATGCACAGACACACACACACAGACAGACACACACATATATATATACAGAAGCCGCAATGGTTGCACACCCCACCCCCACCTTCTGATAAAAAGCTAACATATATCTCCCCTGGTTACACAGGCCCCTCCCACTTTCATTCATGCCCATTGTTTTCCTTTCACGCTGCGGATGAGCTTGAGGACACTCTGTGTGTGTGTGTGTGTGTGTGTGTGTGTGTGAGAAAGAGAGGGAGAGCAGCACACACACACAGTCTCGCATATGCAAACAAGCATGCACGCATGCAAAAACACCAATGACCCCACATGTCCTGGTACACACACGCAAGCACATACTACCCACACACACGCACACACACACGCACACGCACACACACACACACAAATATGTACACCCACACAACATCCTGGTAGCCTTATCCTGGAACAGTGTGGACTGGCGCTGTTTTTTTTGCGACGCCGTGTTTGATCGTGTGGGAGTGTTTATTTGGTCACCCCACGCCCCGACTGACCAGAGCAGACCGCTCCTGCCCCTACAGCCCAGCAGAGCAGCCGGACGCACACCGACAGTGACAGGAGGCTCAGAGGAGGAGAGGAGGAGAGATGGAGGAGGAGATGAGTGGAAGAAGGGAGGACAGAAGAGGAGAGAGGTGAGCTGAGGAGAGGAGAGGAGAATGCAGGAGAGGGGAGGAGAAAGCAGAGGCAAGGAGAGCAGAGCAAAGGAAAGGAAAGGAAGGGAAAGGAAAGGAAGGGAAAAAAGAAGAGAGGGGAAGAGGCGTGATAGGAGGAGGAATACAGGAAAGCTGAGGAGAGGAGAGACGGTGAGGATAACAAAGGAGGAGAGGAGAGGAAAGGAGAAGAGATGAGCACAAGAAAAGAGGACAGGAGAGGAAGAAAGAAATAAGATGAGATGAGATGAGAGGAGAGAAGAGGAGAGGATACTTCCGGCTCCGCGTGAAAAGAAAGAAAAAAACAAAAACGCCCCTTTAATTGACAGTGTTGACTGAGGGCAAGCCAGGCGAACAATAACAAACACATTTCTGCCCTGAGGCAAATTTTTTGTTAAGTTTTTTTTTTTTCTTTTTTTTTCTCCCTCTCTCTCCCCTCTTCCCCTCTTTCTGCCTACTCCCTGCCTACCTTTGCACAGAAAACAAACATCCATCGCCAGCAATGTGTTGCAAAACACACACACACAGACACACGGACACAAACCCACACACATACACACTCGCACACAGAAAAACACACACACACACACACTCACACACACACACTCGCACACATACACAAGTGCGCATAAAGGTGCTTTTGGATTCAACTCCCTCCAGCCTATATTGGGCTTCACTCGGGAAGCCCTAAGCTTCAAAAGATTTGCTCTAAATGTGTCCAGTGATGAGCCCTAAGCGGCAGGGGCGAGGGCGAGAGGGAGAGCGAGAGAGCGGCGAGAGGGAGAGAGGGAGAGAGAGCCAAAGGGCCCTGGGAGAGAGCGTAAACAAAACAGCGCTGTAAACGGCAGGAGGAGCAGCGAGCAGGGGGGAGCTGAGGCCAGCCGGCTTATAGTGCACTCACCGAGGAGGAGGAGGAGGAGGGGAGAGGAGGAGGGAGGGGGAGGGGGAGGGGGAGGAGGGGAGGGAGGAGGGGGGGGTGGTGTTGTGAGGCCTGGCTGATTTAACAAGCAGTCTGTGTTTGTGAGGTTGTGCATTTATTTGTGTTTTTTTTTGTTGCGCTCCCTTGGTCTGTATGTATATGTGTATGTGTATGTGTGTGTGTATATATGTGTGTGTGTATGTAAGTAGGTTGTCTATTTATTTGTGTGTATGTGTTTCTCTCTCCCTCCCTCCCTCTGTGTCTCCCTACCCCCTTGCTCTGTGTTGGTATGTGAGTGCAGAGGTACAGCAAAAACAACTGGGCCCTATAAAAATACAATTTTAAGCCCAGTTATCATTAATAATAATATTATAAGTGTCCTCAAATGGCCCCCTGCCAACGCTCAGCCCTTAGACACACACACACACAGACATACACACTCAGACACAGGGGCATAACCAGGGGAATAATTGTGTGTGTGTGTATTTGGGTGTGTGTGTGTGTAAGTGTATGTGTGTGTGTAAGTGTATGTGTGTGTGTGTGTGTGTGTGTGTGTGTGTGTTTTGAAGAGGGTTGAGCAGGTTAGCAACAAGAAAAAGGAAAGAAAAAACAGAGCCTAATTGAAAAAGCCACAAAAAGGAAAAACACAGGAAATGAAAGAGACACCTAAAAGACAGTCAGAGAGCAAGACAGCGCAGTGAGGAGGACAACAACAGCCCCCTCAGGCAGCGAATGATAAGCCCGTCAAAAACAAAGCAATAACCTCAGCCTGCCTGCCTGCTTGCCTGCCTACCTGTCTGCCTGCCTGCCTGCCTGCCTCTCAAGGTCCAGACACTTCACCCTACCCCCACTAACCCAACCAAAGCAATAACCTCAGCCTGCCTGCCTGCCTACCTGTCTGCCTGCCTGCCTGCCTGCCTGCCTACCTGCCTGCCTGCCTCTCAAGGTCCAGACACTTCACCCTACCCCCACTACCCCCACCAAAGCAATAACCCCAGCCTGCTTGCCTACCTGTCTGTGTGCCTGCCTGCTTGTCTGTCTCTCAAGGTCCAGCCACCTGACCCACACTCCCCCACCAAAGCAATAACCCCAGCCTGCTTGCCTGTCTGCTTGCCTGCCTGCCTGCCCGCCTTTCTGTCTGTCTCTCAAGGTCCTGACACTTCACCCTTCTCCCACTACCCCCACCAAAGCAATAACACCAGCCTGTCTGCCTGCCTGCCTGTATGTTTGTCTGTCTGTCTGTCTGTCTTTCCCTCAAGGTCCAGCCACCCGACCCCCACTCCCACCAGCAATAAGCCTGCCTTGCCTGCCTGCCTGTCTGTCTGCCTGCCTGCCTGTCTGTCTGCCTACCGACTTACCTGTGTGTCTATGGCTAAAGGTGCGGCAACTCCCCCCCCACACACACACCCACACACCCAGCACCTCCAGCAAAGCAATAACTCTGGCCTGCCAGCCTGCCTGCCTGTGTACCTGCCTGCCTGCCTGTTTGTCTGCCTCGTTGTCAAGGTCCAGTCATTCCTCCCCACCCCCACCACCACCCCCACCTGCGACAACAACAACAACAACAGCAGCTGCCGATCACACGGTGGCCTTTACTGACACAGATAAGGTGAGACTGTGCCAGAGGGTTACGCTTGACGTGGGAGAGGAGCGAGAGAATGACGAGATGGACATTGCTACCCTGTTCCGTAATCCTGCGCTGTGCTGCCGACGTGGAGGTCTGTCTGTGTCTGTGTGTGTGTGACAGCCAACAGGGCCAAAGGGGAGCGCTACTGGTGACGTCACCGTCCCCTAACGTCACCTGAGGGGTGGTAAACAGGCTAAGGCAGTCAGTCCAATGTCACACAGATTAAAAAAAAACATGGAGGCCATGTTACCATGACATGAAGGCTGCAGTCAGTCTTGAGTGTGTAACAGAGATGGGAAGACTTAGAGGCCTAAGAAAAGCTCAAGTCCTACCGCACCGCATCCATCCATTTACTAAACCGGCTGACTCTAATTAGTCCGGCTCTTCCGCCAGATATATGAGCAAATTGCCCGTGACCACCCGTGAAATCACCCCTTTCAAGCAGCGCTCAGGTACAACCACCACCACCACCACCACCGCAGCACAGACTTGAGGACCTTTTTTTTTCTCCTTCCTTCTGAAGCCAAGGCGTCCCCATCTCCGGCAATTAATATCAGTCGTGTTAAGCGCACTCATCGAGAGCCGGTACAGAGAGAGCGAGAGCGAGAGTGAGACGGAGGCACAAAGCAGGCACTTCCTCGAAGGTCAGGCCTCAAAAGCAGCATGGCTGGGCTGAGTGGGTGGGTGGTGGGCCCAGGCCCGGGGAGGGGAGAGCAGAGCAGCAGGGGAGAGGCAGGCCTTCCACAGGCAACCACATGCTCCAGACACTCTAGTCAGCATGCGGAGGGAGGAAAGGCGACTCCTATGGGGATAAACGGCATCCACTCAGGCCTCCGCTAGACTCTGGCTGTGCTTGAATAAGTGTCTGTGTGTGTGTGTGTGTGTATAAATGTGTGTGTGTGTGTGTGTGTGTGTGCGTGTGTGTCTGCGTCTGTGTCTGTATAGGTGTGTATTTGCGTGTGTGTGTGTGTGTGTGTGTGTGTGTGTGTGTGTGTGTGTGTGTGTATGCATCTGTGTGCCTCTGTGTGTGTGTGTCTAAGCTGTTTATTTATATGTAAATCTATTTCAAACTTTAAGTCCCCGTCTTTTTTGCAGATGTACCAAATGCGCTTGTAGCTGTCTTGGTGTCTACTGCCATCTTTAATTACCGCATTAGGAAACAAAGCAGTGTGTCTGTTCACTAAAATCTCTGTGTTTTTTTTTCACCTGAGTCTCAGTGGGTGCATTTGTATGTGTTTATTTGACTCATGTGTGCATGTGCATGTGTGTGTGTGTGTGTGTGTGTGTGTGTGAGTGTGTGAGTGTGTGAGTGTGTGAGTGTGTGAGTGTGTGAGTGTGTGTGTATGTGTGTATGTGTGTGTATGTGTGTGTATGTGTGTGTATGTGAGTATGTGTGTGTGTGTGTGTGTGTGTGTGTTGGTATGGGGGGGGGATTTGTAGTGGGCCGTGACTGTGCAGCAGGGACAGCCCTCCCACCAGCAGGCTCCTGGGACCTGCTCAGACAGGCCCGCTAGCAGAGGAGGAGGCTCCCCCCTCTGCACTCCCAGCAACCAGCAGCACACCTCCTCCTCCACCTCCTCCTCCCAGCTCAGAGCACAGCACACCACCTCCTCCTTCACCTCTTCCCCCTCCACCTCCTCCCAGCTCAGAGCACAGCACAGCACACCTCCTCCTCTACCTCCTCCTCCACCTCCTCCTCCCAGCTCAGAGCACAGCACACCACCTCCTCCTCTACCTCCTCCTCCACCTCCTTCTCCTCCTCCTCCTCCTCTCAGCTCAGAGCACAGCACAGCACAGCACACCTCCTCCTCTACCTCCTCCTCCCTCTTCTCCTCCTCCTCCTCAGCTCACAGCACAGCACAGCTCCCACTACAGCCGGAGACTACACTGGGGGAGATTAGAGAGGGCAGGGGGCCACAGCAGCACTTCTGCCCTCCACCCAGGACCCTTTTCTTTTCCTGCTCCCTCTTTTGTCTCACATGGTAGACTAGTGCTCTCTCAGACTGGGCATCACTTCAACAGTAACACTGGATACAGCAATAAATAAATAAATAATAATAAAACAATATGATTTTTTTTTCTTTCTTTCTTTCCCACCCCATGTTCTTAAATTCATTGCAGGAGACAAAAACAAACATTGCATGCATGCTAGACACTAGCATACTAGTGCAGGCAGGCAACTGCAACAGAAACAGCTAGTTTTTAAGCTTCCATTCTTACGCGATTTACAGAAAAAAATGTGCAGAAAGGCACATGCTTCTCTTCTCTGGCGCGCCATGTGGCTCAGTAGCCAGTCCCCAGTGCGTCTGTCTCCGCCCCCCTTCTTGCTCTCCCCCCACCCCCCTCCGCCCTCCCCCCTGCCTCTGATCTCCCTTCTGGAAAAGGAGGGATTGTGGTCTTTCAGTTAAAGAGGCGAAGCATTTTCACAACTCCAGCGAGTCCTCCTACTTCCACAACCACTTATACACCCCCCCCCCTCCCCTTCACACACACACGCACACACACACACACACACACACTAGCCCCACCCCCACACACCCTCCTGCACAACCCACAAGACTCCCTATGGAACAATCTCCTCCAAGCAGATCCAGAGGTCCGTCTGCGTGCTCCTGCTTAGCCTATATATTTACACACTAACACAACCGTGGGGCTAATGGCGTGACATAACGTCAGCCTAAATTAGAATGGCGTGGCGAGGCAAAGGGGCAAGCTCGCTCACCCACAGAGCTACCCACACACACACACACACACACACACACACACACACACACACACACACACACACACACACACACACACACACAAACATACACCACAGGGAGCGAACGTGTGTTAATGAAAACAGATAAATTAGTCGGATTTCCTCCTTTCTTTAACAAGCAACATTATTCAGCCGGGAAAGGTCTAAATAACCTTAAATCAAACGGCACAAAAGGAAACGCATTTAGAATGGGATGTGACTTTTGTTCTCATGAGTACTGGACAGAGTGAGATCTTCGGGAAACTGACTACGCAAGAGCCAATTAATCTGAAGAAAGCTCTTTAATGTTATGACTTCAACTTTACAACTTGTTGTTGAAGCATCCAGCTCACAGTGGTCCCACCCCGCCCCCCTGCCCCCCACCCGCCATCCCTTCACTGCTCCCACTGGCAGGCAGGCCATCACTGTTTGAGTCCTAAGGCGAGTGGTGCTACCTCAGCTTTCCTCATGAGACAAGTATTTTTGTTAGCTGGATAATAATGCAAGAGAGGCAGCTCTAAGAGAGATCAAACTATATTTAACAGCTGCCTATTTACTTTGATCTATCTGCTAACCACAACAAGACTACAGGCCTGGGAGCTGGGAGCTGTTTAGTCATAGTCAGCCCTTTTTCCCTCTGGGCCCAGCGACTCGCAGTTGACAGAGTTGAGTCGGAGGCCTGTCTGTGGCACACTGCATCTGGTCACGAAGGTAAGCCTTAGGGTGGTGTGGGGGGAGATTGGGCATCAGGGTGGTGGTGTGTGTGTGTGTGTGTGTGTGTGTGTGTGTGTGTTGCATCTGGTCAGGGAGGTAAGCCTTAGAGAGGGAGGTTGGGCATCAGGGTGGTGGTGGGGTGTGTGTGTGTGTGTGTGTGTGTGTGTGTGTGTGTTTGTGTGTGGGTTGTGATGGTGAGGGGAGATGGATAGAGCTGACTGCCAGGGGGGGGGCAGGGGGGGGCAGTGGCAGCAGGAGCAGGAGCACAATGTTCCCTGTGCTGCCTGCTGATTGGGTTATCAAGCACTCACTTCCTGAGGGGGGGTGGGGGGGGTGGAGTGGGGTGGGGGGTGTACTGGAAAGTGGATGCGGGGGGAGGCGGGGGGATTGGGTGGGCGGTGGGGGGGTGGGGGTGTAGGTGAATCACCTGTGCCAGTTAGGCACGTTCCCTGAGCCTGGAGCAGGAGAGCGAGACAGAGAGCGAGACAGAGAGCACACCTGCCCAGGATGGTGATTTAGGGGGCGGGGGCTGTCTGGCTGCCGAGATCCGGTCTATGAGTCACAATGTCTAATGTACAAACACTAACACACACACACATGCACCCACACACACATATACAGACACACACACAAACACACACACACACATATATACACAATAACACACACACATATACAAAGAGACACACACACACACACACACACACACACACACACACACACACACACACAACCACGCACACATACACAGACACACAAACACAGAAACACAGAAACACACACACACAGACACAAGAAAAACACACACACACACACACACAAGCTGGCACAGGAGCATCAGGGCCCCGGAGACAGTGTGAGGGTGGTTAGCAGGCAGGTCTGGAGACTGGGAGAGAACACCGCTGTGCCCCATGGAGGATGAAGGGAGAGAGGGAGAGACGGAGAGACGGAGAGAGGAAGGGAGGGTGGGGAGGGGGGAGACGGAGGTAGATTGGGGATAAAGAAAAAGAGGGCTAAATTTATACTCCCATATTTGCTTATGTAGATAGTGTGTGCATATATACTGTATTTATAGTATAGTGTGTGTGTGTGTGTGTGTGTGTGTGTGTGTGTGTATGTATATATGCATGTGTGTATGTATATATATATATATGTGTGTGTGTATGTATATATGTTTGTGTGTGTGTGCATAGGTGTGTGTGTGTATGTATATGTGTGTGTGTATGTATGTGTGTGTGTGTGTATGCATACATGTGTGTGTAGGTGTTAGTGTGTGTGTGTGTGTATGTATATGTATATATGTGTGTTTGTGTGTGTGTAGGTGTTAGTGTAGGTGTGTGTGTGCGCGTGTGTGTGTGTGTGTGTGCGTGTGTGTGTGTATGCATATATGTGTGTGTGTGTGTGCGTGTGTGTGTGTGTATGCATATATGTATGTGTAGGTGTGTGTGTGTGTGTGTGTGTATGCAAATGGGAAATGTAAATCACACTGTGAGGTGCTGGGCGAGAGGAGCGGGGGAAGGTCAGGAGGTGACCACAAACAGATGTGATTAAGCACGGACAAACAAGACCAGCACACCGCCGTCACACGCTGACAATGTCACTTTGTTCCCAGGTGTAAGCCATCCAGCGCACCGGCCACACACACACACACACACACACACACACTGTACAATGGAGCAGCGGGAGCAGGTCTTGTTCCGACTTGAATTGTATCAGTGTGTGAGTCACGCTGTGCCACCTCTTCACAAGCAGCAGAAGAGAAAAGAGAGAGGGAACGGAATAAAAGGAGAAGAGTGTGTGGACTGAATGTGACCACACGACACTCAAGATCCCCCGACACTTCCACTCAGGGCTACCTAACGGCCTCCCAAAGACACACACACACACACGCGCTCAGTGACATTAGTGTGGGCGGTCAAGAATGACACCATTCTCTCGCTGTCGAGCCTCATCCACTAGTGGGCTTCATGGGACATCACTGCTACAGGAGCCCAGCAGTTGGGGAGCTAGTGCATACTTAGGCGCTTCAAGACCTGATAAAGCTCCCAAGTATGAGATGGACGAATATAAACACACACACACACACACACACACACACACGCACACACACACATACGCACACACATACGCACACACACAGACACACAGTTCCCTTTGGAACTACAGGGTGTTCTGTCTGCATTCTTTGCAGTTCTGAGATAGAAAAAGTTTTCACATTCCATTCATAAGACCTGATATGTTGAACAACTTTATTTATAAATTAAGTAAAGTAGA
>CM059276.1:23830787-23835787 GCA_030347295.1 Setipinna tenuifilis
GTGCTTGAGAAGAGAGAGGGACAGAGAGAGAGAGAGGAGGGGATGGATGGAGAAAAGAGAGAAGAGAGAAAGAGAGAAGAGAAAGTAAAGCAACAGCCTGAGGAGTGTGATGGATGTGATGTGTGGAGCATGGGAGGTGGAGAGGGGCCGAGGCCGAGGGGCCATGACAGGCATGGGGAGAGACAAAGACAGGCAGACAAAGAGAGGCGCGAGGCTGACGGGAAGGAGGAAGGAAAGAAAGACAGCATGGCTTCCACGCCTCCCTCCCTCTCTCCCTCGCTCGCCCTGCTTCTCTAGAACCTTCCACCACACCAGCAACATAACAGCCTCATAAAAGCATGTAGTAGATACCACGCAAAGCCATAAGGTTTTATGACTGATTATTTCCTCTGATCTGAAGTGTCATATACCAATTGACGGCAATTACGGGGCCGGCTCCCATAATGGTTGACATTGTGCCGACTTCTGAGCATCTTGATTTGGGATGTTATTGCTTGTGACATAATGAGTGCCGCTGTGACGGATTGTTAGGACATTTAGTACCAAGGAACTATTAACTACGCTAACATTAATAGATTTTCTCACTCGCTGGAGGTATCCGTCATGCCTGTTTTAAGTCCTCTGATATAGAGATAAACAAATGTGCTACAAACACAGAAATACAACACCAGGCTTGACCTGTGGGTCATAGTGGGCACTCTTAGGGTCTGCTCTTAAAAGGGCTAGAGCTGGTGACGGCATCATGTGAGGTCCCGGCAGTGGAAATGTATAGGACGGGCATGTTGTAAACCTATCAAATGTCACAAGTTCAAAGGCCAACTGCTAATGAAGTCACATTTGACTTTTATGATGTTTTTCAGCATGAGGCAAAAAAATGGTGCCTGCCTCTCTGCCTTTCTGTTTTCATTGCTGGTCTGTGTAAGTATTTCTCTCTCACCTTTCTGTGTTTAATGCCTATCCCTCCCTCAGCTCAACCCTCATGCCCTCACACACACACACACACACACACACAACAGATACATATATACAGGGTGGGCCAAAAATACGGGACATATTTAATCTGCTTATATTTGAATCTAAAAATGATACAGAGCAACAAATATAATTCGTTGGAAAGCTGACATTGAGGAGTTTTTGATAGAGTACACAGGTTTATTTCTCTGGACACTACTCTTTTAGATTTCAAGATATAAAATGTGTCCCATATTTCTGCCCACCCTGTAGAAGCACCTTCGTGCCATGCTTTATCCAAGACATTGGGGCTGTGCTCAAAATATCAATATTGTGATATATCGTTATGTACCCCTCTGTCAATACATATCGATACAGTTGCTGATACAGCATCAAAAAAAACTGAAATCATATGAAACAAAAATAAAAAAGTTCCTTTTTTAAGTTAGTAACTGTCAGAATTAGAAAACAGCCCAGCCCTACAGTACAAAACATATTGTGCCTGATCACCTCAGGGAAGAAGCTGCTTCTCCCTCCACACACACAGCCTATTAGCTGTAACAAGTATATGTGGCCGGCATCATCCCCAAATTAGTCTCTTTTTTTCCCGTCTTCTTTAAAGCAAACAGTCCTCCTCCCTGCCAGGGCGGAGTCAGCGTGGCAGCGTGGTGCTGGACAGCGCTGCTGTGGAGTGAACTAGGTGCTAATGGGCAGCAGCACTGGCAGCAGAGGAGCGTTAGCCGGCCGGCCGTGTCCACTCCCCACACTTACAGCCAATTAGCGTGCTGGCAGGGCCCCGCGCATTGTGCAGCAGCAGGACACAGACAGTGGAGCGCACACACACACGCTTACACACACACAAGCACGCACATACACACACACACACAGACACTCAGACAGTGGAGCACACACACACACACACACACACACACACACACACACACACACACACTGTGGAAGGGGCTTTTCACCACAACACATTTGCACCCAATTATAGAGCAGCATTTTTAATTCAGGAATTTTTTGTTTGGTGAGAGAGTGTGTGTGTGTGTGTGTGTGTGTGTGTTTGTGTGCTAGTGTGTGTATATGTGTGCATGTGTGTGTTGTGTGTGTGTATGTGTGTATGTTTGTGAGTGATAATGTGTGCATGCGTTTGTGTGTGTGCCTTTGTGTTTGTAAGTGTGTGTGAGTGTGTGTGCATGTGTGTGAGTGGCAATGTGTGTGCATGTTTGTGTGTGTGTGTCTGTGTGTTTGGGAGTGTGTGCATGTGCATGTGTGCGCGTGCATGTGTGTGTGTGCGCGTATGTGTGTGTGTCCAGACAAGGCCGCCTGTGCGGGGCCGATGGCCAGGGCAGGTGCTGCCTCAGGGTCGCCTGGAAGAAAAACAAACTGCAAGCAGGAGGATTCTCACACAGCAGGCTGGTGGGAGGGCAGGAGATGGATTGGGCTCGCAGTACTGTGTTTGTGTGCTCATTTATGTTTCATGTGTGTGTTTCATGTGTGTGTTTCATGTGTGTATGTGTATATTTGAGAGTGTTTATGTGTGTGTGTGTGTGTGTGTACACGTGTGTGTGTGTGCGCGCGCATGTGGGTGTGCGTGTGGGTGTGGGTGTGCGTGTGCGTGTGTGTATGCATGTGTGTGTGTGTGTTAGTGTGTGTACGTTATTGTGTGTGTGTGTGTGTGTGTGTGTATGTGTGTACGCATGTGTGTGTGTGTGTGTATTCATTACTCCAGAGAAAAGGGGGAATAGAGGCCCAGGCCGGCGGGCTCTTTTAGGAGGAGAGAGAGCGGGGCCCTCGCAGGGTTCTCCAGAGCGCAGGTGTTGTCAACGGAAACCCCTTTTGGCTCCACATGAAGAGGAACTACACTGACCCAATGAGGCTGCTTCGAGGACAAAAATAAAGGAGGGGGCGGAAGGGGCTGGAAGGGATGTGGTGTGGTGTGGTGTGGAGGGCCTCCCCACTTTCACTGTGTCTGCAGACTTTGATGTCCATCACCTGCCTCTCTCAGGGGCCCCAGTTTGAGACGAGCGCCCAGTCAAAGACAAACAGCTCCATCTCCTCACGCCTCTCAGACCACCACTTCCTGTTTCCTGCCTTTAGTCCGTTCTTGTACTAAGACCAGAGACAAAGAGCCAGAGCTGCTACTGCTACTGCTTTGGCACCGATGTACACATTGGGGCTTATTATTGGGACATAAGTATCTTGGATCATTAAAATGAGTATCAAAATATATTTATTACATAACTGATATTCAGGAGTTTACCATATTTCTTACAGGTAGTTGGTGTTGGTGACCCTCATGATGTCTCCAATATACGTAGTTAAACATTTTCTTTCAGAATCCACAACATTACTTCAGCGGTGAGGTTTTTACTACTGGTCTACGACACACATTTCTGTGTTTGCCTTGGTTTTCACTGAAACGACAACATCTGCGGTTCCATAAGTCTATCTATGGATCGGTTGAAGTCGTTACTGCCGGCCCTTCTGTTTTGCAACTGTCTTTTCAAATCAGCACAGCTCAGCTGAGGCGCTCTCCTAAAAACACAGAACTCAGAAGGTCCACATGCTCGGTGCCAAGTTTCAGCAGAGCTGTGGCAACGCAGACCATGACCTGCGGACAGCGAACAAAGCCCTCCGAGGGTAGACCTTGGACGGTTGGGACAAACGGAAAATTCCAGAGAGACAGGGAGTCTGTGAGAGCAAGAACATGGATATGGGGGGGGTGGGGGTGGGGAACGGGGGGACAGAATAGCTTTACAGAGTATCCAAAGACTACGTGCGTTTTGCGAAGCGGCTTTTCTTGATAAGATAGCAGAAGGCCTGAAGCTCCGCAGTGCGTGAGAAAGAAGGGAGGAAGGGAACGCGAAGGACACTTCAGCAACTATCAACAACACAGGACCCCGTCCACATGCACACAGACTTGCACACAAGCACGTCCACAATGCCTTAAGTAGAAGCCTCTCCTAACTAAACCTCAAGCCATCAGACACCAAAGCTATTAATTAGAGTCTGGTAGGAAGAGAAATCATCATCACAGTCTTTGGTTAGGAGCCCCAATTATTTGGTTGGAAACAAACTACTGAATGCACACACCAACAACAACAAAAAAAAACGAAAACTGTGCAGAACTAACTGGCTCTTTTAAAAAACTCTCTCCCTGATCCAGCCGACAAGGGCAGCAGCACGGATCCAGTGGCTGAGGTGTATTTAGCTTTAATTGCCGAACGGAGACTCCCGAGCAACTCAGGCTTGAACGCCGTGACGGATTGTAGAGGGAGCTAAAATGGACTCCGAGGCAAGCAGAGACAAAATACTAATATTCTATCTCCGCCATCATCCAGCTAGCTAGCTTGCGCTCCCTACATCCCCCCTTTGCAAAGACAGAGAGAGTGTTCTTCACAGATTCATCACTGTCACGGCGTCCACAGCGGCCCAGGCAGGCAGAAGGGAAGAAGAGGCAGCAGACTGAATGCTCAATGCTCCTTGCTATCAGCTAGCGGGCTCTTTATGAAGAGCTGCCGGAGCCAGTATCTCACACAAAATTACAGCAAGCAGGCAAGCAGGCAGGCACGCACGCTTGCCAAGGTGAGGGTAGGGCAGGGAGCCGACCAGAAGTGAGTAAATGGTGCATTTATTTTCAAAGCAGGAAGTATGAATGTTAAGTATAGTAAATGGCTCCCCATGCATCACACAGCTGCACTACCCCCCCCCACCTCCACCCCCCTCCCACACACACACACACACACACCCCATCACAGCCTAACACCTGCAATCAGCCTCTGTGCAGAATGTTGCTCGGTTGGTTGTTAGTGCTAATGAGCTTAGTTACCATCAAATCCTGTAAAGAGCATACCTAGGATTTAGCCCATACCTTTCTACCGCACAGTGAAAAGTGAAAAACACTCTTTCATCGCAATGTGTCAAATAAATAGAGGGGGGGGGGGTGTAGTGTGGGGCTCCAAGTCACGTGATTGACAAGGGGGGGGGGGGGGCTGATGACCACAGGTGAATTCCGAGCTCCACAGCCTAATCCGGAACAAGGC
>CM059276.1:23848287-23910787 GCA_030347295.1 Setipinna tenuifilis
CTCCTTTAAGCAGGGCTTATAGTCCGACAATATTCTCCACTGCTGTGACTCAGATGTTGCTCCTTTGCTAAGCCCCAATGCAGCACTAAAGAAAACAGACTCATGTTCACTATGAGGGACTCCCTCACCAGGACTCTACCAACCAGCACTCCCACAGGAGCAGAGTGGCACACACTGAGATCCAGAGAGACATGGCAGAGGCACCCACAGGCTCGTAAGACCGGAGAGCTTTTTTACAAGCCCGCCTTATACAATTTTTGGCATCAACCTACAGACAGATATACAGGCTGGGCCAAAAGGAGGCTTAACCTTAGTAAGTATGCACTTTTTTTTTGTCACAATGTAAAAATGCAAAAAATGCAAACAAAAACCAAACCGCACCCTTTGTTTGTGCAGCCTTAAGAGTCTACAGCAATAGACACATCTATCTATCTGGATGTAGAAGGTCCTGCTGATAGAAGCGGTCATCTCGAGGCCAAGCACTGAGCGAGCGTCAGTATGGGGGGGTGGGGTGGTGTGGTGGGTGGAGTCTCAGCTGCAAGCCTGAAGGTCACGCCCTGCATGTGGCCTTGCCATCCCGCACCCTAACAAGCCCAGCAGGACTTGAGTGAGTGAGTGGGCGAGCGAGATGAGTGATTGGCAGGACAGCGAGGCAATGGCGAGTGTTGGCCAATGGGGAGAGGGGCTGGGGGGTAGGGGGGAGGGGGGGAGGGGGCTGAGGGGGGTGCGGAGCCTCTGTGAGGAGGCGGTGGCGTCCGGAAGAGACGAGGCCGCCGGGATCAACAGAGTCATTCATGCAGTGGGGATGTGTGTGCTTCACAGACACTTAGCTCTTCATCCTGTGTGTATGTGTGTGTGTGTGTATGTGTGTGTGTGTACGTTGAGTGTGTATGTGTTTTTATATATAAATTTGTGCATGTGTGTATATGTGGGGTGAATATGCGCATGTGTGTTACTGTGAATGTAGGTGGGGGGTGAATATGTGTGTGAGCATGCATGTGTGTGTGTGTGTGTGTGTGTGTGTGTGTGTGTATCTGAGGTGGTGGCCGCCACTGCGGCAGAGGCCTGTATCAGGGAGCGTCATCAAAGAGCCTAGTGTTTTGTCCGGGCCATGGGTCTCAAAGCCGGTGTGTGTGTGTGTGTGTGTGTGTGTGTGTGTGTGTGTGTGTGTGTAGGATATATGGGAAGGGGGATGAGCGTCAGTGTGGGCAGAAGCCAGGGCATGGGAGCCACACAGGAGGAGCATGGGTAGCACATGACCAGCACAGGACGCTGGGAGCTTCAGCACAGTGCCAGGGAGGGAGAGCATGAGAACATCGTCTTCTTCTCTGGCGCTCTGGGCAAGGGGCTGGTCACAGCCGAGCCAGAGAACCACTGACCTTGGAAAGTGTAAGTCTAACCATGTCATTGTTCTACCTGTTGAACATGAGGATTTCATGTATCAGATAACCTACCTGGGTTAGGGGTTGTGCTAATTACAATCAGCTGGCTTAATGAACAGCTGGAGCAAATGCATGCTGGGACTTTTACTTCCTGAAACGTCTGGGTGCCAGGACTGAGTGTGCATGGAGTGGGTACAGTAGGTAGGGACTAGGGTGTAGGAATAGGTATGAGAGGCAGGTGGGGGATGCTTTCAAACCACACATGCAGAGCACACTACCACTACCACACTACTGTGCAGCCTGCCTCTCTGTGTAGCACACGCGACTAACGCAAGGCATCGGGAGCGAGGGAGATGGAGAGAAAGGGGGAGAGATAGAGAGATAGATAAAAGGACGGAGGGAGGGAGAGATCCACTGCTGGTGGGCCCCGCTGGGACATCAATCTCACACCCCCCACTGGGGAGGCAAGTAAGGAAGGGCCTTTATGCCACATCTGAAAGGCCAAGGCAGCGCGGGGATGAGTAAAAGAGAAGAACTCCCCTAACGCACACAAACACACACACACAGATAGAGACAAACACACACGCAAACAAACACACACACACACGCATGCACACCCACACATATGCATGCACACCCACAACTAGACACAAACACACACACACACAAACACACCCACATAGATAGATAGATAGACAGACAAAACACACACACACACACACACACACACACACACACACACACACACACACACACCTCCTTTTCCTCCCGCTCCCTCCATCCCTCTGCTATGTGCAGCTGGGAGACAATATCCCTCCCCTCTTACGTCCATCTTGCAGTGCATGACGTACTTTCCCCCCTTCCTCTCCTCCTCTCCTCTCCTCTCTTCTGCAGCAAACATGAAAGTAACAATCCAGGCATTCCTGTTTCTAACCTCGCTGTTCTTTCTCTGTGGAGACACTATGTGCTTCACTGAAAGACCCACTCCCCTCCCACACCCCTCCCCTGCCCTCCACGGCGCCCCCCCCACCCCCCTCACCTCACTGGTAGGCTACGGCAGCAGAGTCACCGTTAAACACGGCTCCGCGACCGGTAACCTAGACAACCGAGCCGAAGCTTGTGCCGGCTGGCCGGATAAGCCGCGCAAGCAGCAAACTAGCTGGAGGTTTATTAACTTCATACACAACACACTCCTGGGAGCCTCCATCATCTACAGCGGTCAGGCGGAAGTCTTTATGCGGCAGCGGGGCCGACATTATTAGTGTTATGCACACACACAACGTGGGTCCCTCAGAAGCCATTTCATGTGTGCAGGTGGGGGCAACTGGTGTGCACTGGCTCCACACACACACACACACACACACACACACACACACACACACACAAACAGCTTGATTCTACTGTGCTTTGATGTCGCAGTGTTACGAAAACATTATTAATATTACATACAAATGATTATTTCTATAAATCTGAATTATTAAACATATCGTTATGAATATATTTAATTTTTCGGGGGTGGGCCGGGGTAGCTTTGTGAACAAGTCTCAAGAGCTAAATGGTGTAAACTGAACATTGTGAACACACAGAACTCACTACAGGAGGCCACTCAAGGAACAGTCCTCAAAGCTCTCCTTCTCCAAAAACCTCTGCCTCACCAAAAAGTAGTAGTAGTATTAACCTTTATTGTCACTAGTCACAAGTAGCGAACAGCGAAACTGGCGAAAAAGCTCTGCCTCTCCAAAAAGCTCTGCTTCTCCAAAGGGCACGAGAGAGGGAGGGAGGGGCGTTTTTGTTTGACTCTGTGATAGCAAGTCGGCACGAGTTGTGGGCCGCACCAAACCGTTGCGGATGAGTTGGTCTGCTCTCATGACTTCACTGCTGTGTCTCTCTGGTAGCTCCTGTATTGGGTTTATCCTTCTGCACTCCTGAGTGTGTCAGACAGACGCTTGCGCCGCCCCTCTTTTGCAATGTTTGTTTTTAAATGTTTGGTTTTTGCGCTTGCTTACCTGCGTGTGTGGCGAGGCTCGATGGACAAGTACCTGGAATATTTCTCTCCGGAATGTTCCAGCTCAGTAGATCACGGAACACGTTGACAAACAGAAGAAGATACTAGCTACTTCATTTGTCATTAACAGAGCTTTTGGCAAAATGCTACATACTCTTCAGCAGACTAATTCATTCATAGCCAAGCCTGCGAATTCTGAATGGCAATTTTTAATCTCAGCCGCTCTCTCTCTCTCTCACTCTTCTCCCCCCTCAAACGCGGGCCTTTAAATAGCTTCCTGCGATGTGCCCCCCAGAGAGGAGGCTGATTACTGACAGGCAGGCTGTTAGCGTTTTAGATCTGCAATGGTGTGCTGAGGCAGAGCACGCATCAGCACCAGAGCTCCACAGGCAAATCCATAACCATTTCGTTTGTGTGTGTGCGTGTGTGTGTGTGTGTGTATGTGTGTCTGTGTGTATGTGCATTTGTGTGGGTGTGTGTGTGTCTGTGTATGTATCTATGTGTGTGGGTGTGTGTGTGTCTGTGTATGTATCTATGTATGTGTGTGTGTGTGTGAGAGTGTCTGTGTATATCTGTGTGCGTGTGTGTGTCTGTGTATGTATCTGTGTGTGTGTGTGTGTGTGTGTGTGTTTCTGTGTCTGTGTCTGTGTCTGTGTGTGAGCGTCTGTGTATATCTGTGTGTGTGCGCGCTCGTGTCTGTATCCAGACGAGGGAGGGCACACAGTGCTCAGACTGTGCCAGTGCTCTCTCTGAGGGGAAACTGGGACGCCGAAGCCCCAAGAGCACCAGGCTGGAGGAGAGAAAACACACAGCCGAGACGTCTGGCTTTCCCCCCCAAAGATGTGCGCTCAGGGAGGGATAGAGAGAGAGAGAGAGAGAGAGAGGGAGGGAGAGGGAGAGGCAGAGGGAGAGAGAGACAGAAAGACAGAGAGGGAGACAGAGAGGGAGACAGAGAGGGAGATAAGCTTTCTTTACATTCGCCATGTCTGTCATGGTGTGCAACACCGTGACATCACCGATGCAGTCGGCCATTTCATACCAGCGCTCGACACATGCACCAATCTTCTCATCATCAGAGGTGTCAGAATGCCACAGCAGTCGAACAGTTCAGAAAAGCTTACGTTTCAGAGTGAAACATGAGTAAATTGCAGGTTTACATCTTGATCTGGGAATGAACCTGGATAAATTCTAAAAGTTTCGGGTCAGTGTGTGTATTTATTGTTGTTTCCAGTAGTGTATGTCTATTTATGTCAAATGGTTTTCATTAGGAAAGGTGTTGATGAGGGATAGTAGGATGATGGGATTAGGCAAAATAAGTTAGCCTGGTAAACGAACTGCAGGCTTGCACCTATGTTGGTTTGTGTATAAAACTAAATAAATCCTAAAAGTTTCTGGTCAGTGTTTGTTTTTTTGTGTGCGTTTCCAGCAATATTAGCCTATTTGTGTGAATGTTCTGCCGTAAGTGATGGTAAACAGGCTAAAAAAAGTTAGCCCAATAAACGAACTGTAAAACTGAATAAATCTCAAAAGGTTTCTGGTCAGTGTTTGTATTGTAAGGGTCAAACAGTATTAGCCTATTTATGTTGAATGTTTTCATCAGGAAAGACAGGTTAGGCTGGTAGTTACTAGGCCAAATCTAGCTAAAAACACACTCTACGTCCTTTCCTATTGTTTTGAATCGGCCGCTGTACCGATGTTGCGCAACAGTTACAAAATTTGGTGTGTGCACGACGTCGCGACAAACCCGCCAAAATTTGCTGCATGCTCCATGGAGATCGACGTCATTTTGACGCCACACCGTTGTGCGCACTGACAAACACGGCAAATGCAAACCAAACTATAGAGAGGGTGTGAGTGAGAGAGAGAGAGAGAGAGAGAGAGAGATGGGAGGTAGAGAGAGGCTGAAAGAGAAATACAGAGAGAGAGAGAGAGAGAGATGGGAGGTAGAGAGAGACAGAGGGAGAGAGATGGGAGGTAGAGAGAGACAGAAAGAGAGAGAAAGAAAGGGAGAGGAATGCCGGGGACGAGTGGCGGGGATGTGAGGAATGCCGGAGGTTTCACCGCACTCCGGGGGCGCTCTCCAGCGGGAATGCTGCGTGTGCACCTGGGAGGCCGAACCCCCGACGAGACGTCTGCCGCTTGTTTTTTTTTCTGTTTATTTTGCTTTCCCTCACTCGCTCCCTTTCCCTCTGTCCCTAATTTCATTCTCTTCATCTTTTGCTCGCTTACGCTCATTTTACCTCATCCCCTTTTCTCTAGTATTGCCTCTCTCTTTTCATCCATCTTTCTCTCTCTTTTTCATTTTGTCCCCTTTTCTCTACTATCCAGCATCTCTGTCTCTCTCTCTTTCTCTCTCTTTCTCCATCTCCCTGTTCCTGTCTCTTCCCCTTTGTCCGTCTCCCCCTCCACTCATCCCAGTTGCAACATTTTTTTGCTTCACTTTGGCCGAGTGCGTGTGGGGTGGCTGAAATTAGTGTGTGTGTGTGGGGGGGGGGCTAACAGTGGAAGGAAATGGCTTTTATGGATGCAAAAATAACTCTGAAATGACCCGTGCCCTGTTTGCAGGGGAGCAGCGGAGGAAAGAGGAAATTATTTTCAAAAAGCCAAATCAGGGGGGTTGGGTGGTGGTGGTGGGGTGTGTGTGTGTACCTTTGGTGGGGCGGGTGCAGGAGAAATGGAGGGTTAAATTGGCACTAAAGACCAGATGAGGGGAGAGAGAGAGAGAGAGAGAGAGAGAGAGAGAGAGAGAGGAAAAGGAGGTGAAGGTAGCGGGGCGGTGGCCAACTATAGCTTAGGGTTGCCCAGCCAGCCAGCCATACAACATGTGTGTGCAACACATGGCTGAGAGGAAGCTCTTTTAGGGCTTTAAGGCTCTGTGTGTCAGTGTGTGTGTGTGTGTGAGAGAGAGAGAGAGAGAGAGGGAGAGAGGCAGAGAGAAAGAGAGAAGATTAAAATGGTTAATTAGTGTGTGTGTGTGTGTGTGTGTGTGTGTGTGTGTGTGTGTGTGTAGTGTAGTATAGTATAGTGTAGTGTAGTGTAGTCCCAAACACAGGCAAAAGAAGCTAATGCCATTTGCAAATGTCACTATTCTCCTGTGCTGTTCACACTAGTGAACGACTGCACTACATTCCTGCACACGATAAACAGCCACACCAAACAATGCCCTGCCACAGCACAGAGACAGAGAGAGAGAGAGAGAGAGAGAGAGAGAGAGAGAGATACAGAAAGAGATACAGAGAGAGAGAGAGAGATACAGAAAGAGATACAGAGAGAGAGACAAAAACAAAGACAGACAGAGAGAGTGAGACAGAGAGAAAGACAGAGAGAGAGAGAAAGAGAGAAGATTAAAAGGGGAAGGAAAAATCAAACAGGACAGTTAAAAGAGTAAAAGGGAAGAAAACATGAAGTCAAGAAAAGGAACAGAGCCTAGTGTCTTACGTCTGCCCTTTTCTCTCTGTCATTATTTCACTCTCTCTCTCTCTCTCTCACTCTCTCTCGCTCTGTCTCTGTCTCTTTCTCTGCCTCTCCATTTCCCTCGTCTCTACGCTGGCGAACTTTGACCTGAAAAGCTCTGCGTTGCGCAAGAGGCCGATGTCAGCGCAGCCAAACAACACTCACAACAACAGAACAGTGTGTGCCAGAGGAAAAGATATGGCTTATCTGTGCAGGGGATCTGTTTGTGCTCTCAATCTCTCCCCCTGTCTCTCTCTCTCTCTCTCTCCACCTCTATCTCTCTCTCTCTCTCTCTCTACCTCATTTTCTCTTCTGCTAACTCTGAGCACTTTTTTTTAAATGGCATTTCATTTGAGCCTTGGACCCTCCCAGATGACATAAGAGGAGAAGGTTACCCTTTCACGGAGGTTTGGGTAACGGTTACTTTAAAAAAAAAAAACAGAAAAAGAAAAACGCCTTCAGACGCTAGCTCAACATTTAAAAAAAAAAAAAAACAAACAAAAAAAAAAAAACGAAAACACCTGGCGGAGACGACATCGTTTTGGCACAGCACCACCGTTCTGATAAGACACTGACCCAGTTCCTTTTGTCTGTGCAAAACAGTCTGGTTCAAAAGTGCCACTTGAATGAAAAATAAATGCAAAGCAGAAGCGGGCTACAGCGTAAAAGTGTCAAATATAGAGAGAGAAGAGAGAAGGTAGGGGTGGAGAATGAGAGGAAAAGGAAGAGGACAAGAAAAAGAAAAGGTGACAGAAAGGGTGCATGAGGACAGGACAGAGGAAATCAAGGATCAGGAGAGGACACCTCACACACACACTCACACTCACACACACTCACACTCACATGTCCGCAGGCGTGGTGTGTGTGTGTGTGTGTGTGTCCTGCCAAGGCTGCTCGGCGTGGCCCGGGCAGCGCGACGGAAGCCGGCGTCACGACGGCCCACTCATCTCCTCAGCGCCAATCTGCTCCTCCAATCTGCCCGCCGTCCCCTCACCCTTCGCCCTTCGCAAGGGGCGGACATCTCTAGCCCACCCTACCAACCACCCACCTACCCCCCTCACCACGGCCAGCACGCTTCTGCCTGCCCGCGCGCGCGCGCGCGTGTGTGTGTGTGTGTGTGTGTGTGTGTGTGTGTGTGTGTGTGTGTGTGTGTGTGTGTGTGTGTGTGTGTGTGTGTGTGTGTGTGTGTGTGTGTGTGTGTGTGTGTGTGTGTGTGTGTGTGTGTGTGTGTGTGTGAGGTGTGTGAGGTGTGTGAGGTGTGTGAGGTGTGTGTAGGTGTGTGTAGGTGTGTGTAGGTGTGTGTGTGTGTGTGTGTGTGTGTGTGTGTGTGTGGTGTGGTGTGGTGTGGTGTGGTGTGGTGTGTCTGCCTGCCTTACTACTTCGTTCTCACTTTGTCATCTTTCTCTCTCTCTCTCTCAGTCCATCTCTCTCTCTCCCTCCCTCATGTGCACTCTTCCTCTGTCTCTCTCCTTTTACAAAGTGGTAAAACAGACATCCCACACACACGCACACACACACACAAACTCACACACACACTCACACATATGGAGCACTGTGGAGTCACCGTCTGACAGTTCTTCTGCCTGTGAGATCCACCACTACTCAACTCGTATTCACACACACACACACACAGCCAGGACTGCTGCTGGATCGTGACCTGTGGCAATCCGGTCACAGCGGGTTTTTATAACTTTAGATTTATTTGACCGGAGATAACACGGTTAGATACCAATTCCCAAACAATAAACAAACTGATAACACCCCACTGTGATGTGAAACAAACACATGCCTCGCATATTTATCATTACACAACACCTGAATCAGACACCGGAAAGAACGCATAACATTTTTATCGCTTAAAAACAGGATGCGAATACCAAGCGTTTTTAAGTGTCTTTTACCATCACTTGAAGCCACTACTGGTCTGAGAACAGTGGAAATACACCGCGCACACACACACACACACACACACACACACACACAGAAATCCCGGGACACGGCATGTCGACACTAGTGGGCCACGGTGGAGGATTTCACAACCCGATTCAATTTCTCTACTCTTTCTCTCTCCTCGCGCCTCCTTCCCTCTCTTCTTCTCTTGGTGCTCGGTGTGTGTTTATGTGTGTGTGTGTGTGTGTGTGTTTCTGTGTCTGTGTGTGTGGCGAGGGGGGGCTGTAACTGCGGGGAGCATGGCCAAGCTGAAGGGACAACTGTCCTACCCCTCGCGGGCAAAACAAGTTTGTAAAAAAACAAAGCCGTTTTCCCCAGCAGGTTAGGCCCCATACTCCCCCTGTAGTGTACCAGGGAGGGAGGGAGACCCACGTGAGAGCAGAAGAAGATGGTGGAGGTGGGGGGTCGGCAGGGGGGGTAGTCATTTGTACACTCCTCCCCCCACCCCCACCCCCAACCCCTCACACTCCCACCTCTCCCTCCCTCCCTCCCGCTCACTCATTCTTTCCCTCGCTCTCTCGCTCGCCCCGTGTGTGTGTGTCTCCAGCGCTGTGCTGTGAGGCATTGCATCATGGTCCCGAAATGGCTCTGCGCTTTGACACAACACTTGACTAAACTGGTGCCTATCACATGACAGCTGCTGAGAGATGGGGGGCATCGCGTTCACTCCGCTGCCCTTTCCGAGCTAAAAGGACACCACCACCGTATGGGAGGGGTGTGTGTGTGTGTGTGTGTGTGTGTGTTTGTCAGAAGGCTTCAGGAGCTCCTTAGCGGTCACTCCTGGAGTAGTCAGTGTCACCCGCACCTCCCAACAAGGAGGTTTACCCGGGAACACTGTGTGTGTGTGTGTGTGTGTGTGTGTGTGTGTGTGTGTGTGTGTGTGTGTTCTGTGAGCGACAACATCAGTGTGTCTGTGCACGTTGTGTGTGTGTATGTTGTTTGTGCTAGAATTCCAGTTGCTTACAACTTAGCTCTTTTGACTTTGTGTGTTTGTGTGCGTGTGTGTTTGGGCGTGTGCATCTGTGTGTGCACGTTGTGTGTGTGTGTGTGTGTGTGTGTGTGTGTGTGTGTGTACGTTGTGTGCGTAAGTGTGTTTGTTGCTATTGCTGCTGACTTACAATCGATGGGCCCCTCCCTCCTTTCCTCGCCCGCCCCTAACAAACGCTAATTCTACTTTTAATTGATTATTGATTTGTGGTGGTGAATCATCCGCAAGTACAAGCCTTCAACACCCCACCCGTAACACACAAACACAAACACGCTCACAAACACACTCACAAACACACTCACAAAGACACAGAGTAAGAAGGTAAAATCAGACCACCAGCAGCCCACGCTGGCTTGTCAAGGGGAGGAGTGGCCATCATGGCAGCAGGGGACAGCATGTGATATTTGTATTGGCAACGGCCCCATGCATCATTCTACACAAGCCTCCTGTCCCCTGAGCATGGGAGTACTACTCTCACTCTCACTACTCTCTTGGTCAGTCTCTCTCCCTCACTTGCTCACTTTCCCCCCTCATCCTCTCTCTCTCTCTCTCTCTCTCTCTCTCTCTCTCACTCTCACTCACTTTCTCTCTCTCTCTCTCTATCTCTCTCTCACTCACTTTCTCTCTCTCTCTCTCTCTCCCTCTCTATCTCTCTCTCACTCACTTGCTCACTTCCCCCCTCATTCTCTCTCTCTCTCCATCTCTCTCGCTCTCACTTTCTCTCTCTCTATCTCTCTCTTTCTCTATCTCCAGAGCTGCTGTCTTCCGGCCCCGTCAGCTAAAGGACAGCTTTACATTGCAAATGGGCCAACACACGGCTGCCAGCTTTTTACTGATGACAGTACAGCACAGTGGGGTCAATGGGGGCTACTAAGGACCATGATGCACCAGGGCAGGCAGTGGGACACCATCAAACGCACTACCCAAAAACTAGAATGAACTATACACTGAAACTGTGGCTGACAGCTTGAAGAGGAAAAATAACAAAATCTCAGGACACATCCTTTTAAGAGAGTGACCTTCTGATCATGGTAGAATTGATTATGATAGAACTGATATAGTAGAACTGATGATAGTACAATTGATGGCTGATAATACCACAACTGACCATAACTCACTTGACAACTACAGAAAAATCAACCAATCTTAGAGCATTAAATTGTCAGTGGATCCCTATATGGTCAGCACTACGTTAGACAAGCTCCTTCCCCTCACTGCACCCTGCAAGAAGAAAAAGCAAAAACAAAATGGCTACTCACTTCTCTGGCAGTGGTCCTGGTTCCAGCAGCGGTCTCCGAAGAGCCCGTTGAGGGTGGTCTGTGGGCAGAGGTTCTTCCCTTTGTCCGTGCCGGGGCAGACGTCTCCGCACTCGCGCGGGTTCTTGTTGTACATGATGTAGTTGTCCTCCACCGAGTCCAGCACCTTGGACCAGTCCAGCGTGGACAGGTAGCACAGGTCCGGGTTCTTCTCCAGCCGCACGGCGCCGCGCGTGATGTTCATCAGGCTGTGCAGGCCGATCTCCTTCAGCTGCAGCATCTCGAACATGACGAAGGCGTAGTTGAAGAACAGGTTGTTGCCGCGGATCACCGTCAGGTTGGGGAAGAGGTCGCTCAGGCTCTCCAGGCCGTAGACGCGGAACAGCAGCAGGTAGTCGGTGATGACCGTCAGCCGGGGGAAGCGCAGGCCCTTGAAGTCCTCCGCCTTCGTCTTGAACATCAGCAGGATCTTCAGGTGGCCCTCGATCACCGTGCAGTTCTCCAGCACGGTCAGGTTGGCCGCATTGTTCCGGATGTCGATACTGGGGCAGACTGGAGGAACAAATAGAAGTGAGGGAGAAAGAGAGAGAGAGAGAGAGAGAGAGAGAGAGAGAGAGAGAGAGAAAGAGAGAGATGGTGAGAGAGAGAGAGAGATGGTGAGAGAGAGATACAGTTACAACAGTCTCAAAACAGTCACACCAACAACAATACTATGAACTGTAAGACATTTGTAAAGACGGTATACATTTGCTGCTTTGGGTGTCGCTTTGGCTAGATAAACGTAGGCTCCGGTGCTCGGAATGATACCAGCGCCAGACCCTCTGTACAAAACGAAGTGAAGTAGGCTAAGATAAACTACCTGTTGGCAAAATATAATGTTTGGGCTTTTCTTTTCATCGACACATTAATTTAACTAAAACTGCTCAAAGCCGAGTCGCAAGTACCCTTACAGACCATCTTTAAATAAAGCACACTCTTCAGCTCCTGACTGCACTGCATTATTCACACTCACACACACACACACACGGCCGCGGTACTTGAAGGTTTCAGCACCCCACTGGAGTGTCTTCCCTGTGCCTGGCTCCCTGCGGAGCTAACTGACGCTGAGCCCTGTTTGCTCAACAACAGGCAAGAACGGAGAGGGAGAAAGAGAGAGGGAAAGAGAGGTAGGGGAGGAGAGAAAGAGAGAAGAGAAAGAGAAAAGAGAGAGAGAGAGAGAGAACGAGAGAGAGAGAGTGTGTGTGTGTGTTAAATAAAACAAAAGCACAAAGACAAGAGGCCTGTAAGGCAGCTTCTCTTCGCTTCATTCATAATCTACAGTGTGTGTGTGTGTGTGTGTGTGTGTGTGTGTGTGTACATGAGGCTGTGAGTCTGTGCGTGTGTGTGTGTGGTTGTGCGATGATAGACGAGACTGGGAGAATTCATTAGCGGTGAGGATCCGCTCGCTCCGAGCATCTGCTGATGGAGCCGCTGGATAATAACGAGTTGTGGCCGACCGCGGCTATGGCCATCTCTCCGTTATAAGCTTGATTTATACCTGCTGTATCGCGCCGCGCGCGCGAGAAAGTGACGTCAAGATGACCTCAGTACACATCTGGTGCAGCGATTTTAGGTGCGCATCTGGCGGTCATGCATCTTATTTTTTTGCACACAAGTTACAAAAACTTGTGCGGGCACCACGCTATTAGCCCATTCAACGAAACAGGCAATAACGAGTGTACTAAAGTTAGCCTAGTAACTACCAGCCTAAATATGTCTTTTCCATAGCTACAAATAGGCAAATATTGTCGAAATACAAACACTGACCAAAAACTTTTAGGATTTTGTTCCATTTTATCCACAAACCAACATAGGTGCAAGCCTGCAATTCGTTTATTACGCTAACTTATTATAGCAATGGAAAAGACATTTTTAGCCTGGTAGTTGCTAGGCTAAAGTTAGCTTACACCACACTGGTCATTGCCTATTGTTTTGAATGGTTCGCTTCGCGCCCTGCCTGCGCAAGTCACAAAAAAATGAGGTGTACGACAGCCAGGCGTACATCCCCTTCTCGCACGCACAGCGTGTATAAATCTAGCTTCCCGCTCATTACAAAAAAAGATTATGGTGATGCCACTCTCTTTGTTCTCTGCTCTCAAACACCCCCATAACACCCCCCACCAGTCCCTTCTTTTTCTTGGCACAGCTTCTCGTCAGAGGTTTTTTTTTTTGCCTCATTTTCACCTGGATATGTTAAGCTGGCTTTAACTGGAAACTGTACTCAGGCCGGGCTCTCCGCAGGAGGTCTGGGGGATTTACAGTGCAAATATCTGTCACAGTTTCCAGTCGAGCCGCCGGGCTCTCCCACCAACCCACCCTTACCCGGCGTTACATCATTTTACAGGGTGCCTGTCAGTGAAGCCCCCCCTCTTTTTTTTACTCTTTTGAGACATTTAAGTCATGATGCATCACAGCTAGACACTGCTTTCGCTACTGCTTCTCCAAGATGTCATAGACCTACCTGCCTGCACACAGGATCAAAACCCCCAAAACAGGCAGTAAGACTTAAAGGTCTGTGAACTGTGAGAACAACAGCCAGTCTGAGTGCCAGGAAATGTGCTTCTCTGTGTGCAGGTGTTGAGACAGCACAAGCCACAGGATAGTGGCAGGTGGGCATTTTGTAGCCGCCTTGTCTCTTAGCATCTTCAGCCCACATATGCGTCTTTGTGGAGATGGCTGCGTAGTCGCATTTAATGCGCCACACCACACTGCACTGCACTGCACTTTATCTATTAAGCCACCTGTGTGCAAACACATCCACATCCACCCCCACAGATGGAATCATAAACATAACACGTTTTCGGAGAAAACAGCATTAACTGAAAATTGATATTTCTGCTACACTGCACGCTGAATGTAATTATGAGGAAAACACCATGACACCAATGTTGTTCACAATTTTAAGAACAGTTTTATGAGAGATAAACAGGCTATAACACAAACTGATGATTTCTCCCAAAAGGCTACCATTTATCTGTTTTTTTTTTTTCTTTCTTCTGCCTTTTCGATGTAGAGGCGTTCTCACAAATGTTTTCATAATGTCAGGAAAGAAAACAAATGGCGTGGTGGGAGGACAGATTTAAAAGTTCATCATTGCTCACACATTACCGCAGAAATTCACTGGGGACCTTAACCTCATCTCAGCATTTTCGCATGGCCACATTTGGGTCTATAATTTTTAGCAGTGATAACATGATCTTCAAAGCCAGCTTTGAACAGATTCATGCTTCGGCCTCACAATTCCATATAAGTACTAGAAAAAGAGAGAAATGGCTTCATCAGGTTCGCTCAAGTGGGTAAACAGTGGAGGCAACTCCTCGCCATGGCAACGCATTTCAACGAACACCAAACAGACAGGGAGCTGAAATGCGAAAAAGCTCACAGGCAGGAAATATGCAACATATTTTGAGGGAAAGTTTTTTTTTGCCAAACAAACCAAAATGCTAATGGAACCATTACAGTTTATTTATTCTTAGATTGACTGGCCAGCCTTGCAAATTCACTGATTAACAAACAAGCCACGGCACCATTTTGAGACTGTGTGCATACCATCTAATTATAATAGCTGTTGACTGGATACGCCGACTCGCAATGCAGTTTGGTTCAGCATGATATTAATTTCGTTATTTTTCCTGGGTATGGTATTCTCTTTTAACTTCCCACAGCTGTCACACAGGCACACAGGGAGGGGATTTTTGTACTGAAATCAGCACTTTCTTTAAAAGCAGGCTTGGCCTTAATGGCTTAGAAGTTAAAGCAGATTTCAATCAATAATTAACTCAACATTACTGTACATTAGTATCAGCGCACAGTTCACCGAGGCCATGGGCTTCACAAGGAAGAAGCAGGAATAAAAATAAGGTGCTGAAGGGACTATGTGGGGCGGGTGGTGAATTCTGTGTGCTTATGTGAACGTGCGTGCTTATGCGAACGTGTGTGCATATATGTGTGTAAGTGTATGTATATGGTGTGTGTGGGGGGGTTAGGGGCAGTGTGTGTGTGTGTGTGTGTGTGTGTGTGTGTATGTTGCAGGCGGGTGGGGGGTGGTGTTGGGGTAGGGTGAGTGGTAGGGTGAGTGGGTGGGTGGGAGCTGTATGTGATGATGTGGGACCTCCTGCACTGGGCTGTTCTCACACATGCTTGGCATAACACACTTCCCCTTCTCCCAGCAGCACGCTGGGCGCTCCGGAACACAGGGCCGTAGAGCCATCCCCCTGGACAGGAAAGGGAACACCGGCGCATCACTCAGCCCCATGATTTAGGCCTGTCAGCCTCAGTGACGTCAAGCTCAAATACGGCCTCTTGTTTACAACACTGCCACACACTCTTCCCTTTTTCATGAGCGGAGACGAGAAAGACAGAAAGACAAAAAGAAAGAAAGACAGAAAGAAATAAAGAAAGGCAGAAAGAAAGGAAAGAAAGGCAGAAAGAAAGAAAGAAAGAAAGAAAGAGGCAGAAAGACAGAAAGAAATAAAGAAAGGCAGAAAGAAAGGCAGAAAGAAATCAAGAAAGGCAGAAAGAAATCAAGAACGAAAGATAGGCAGAAAGAAAGAAGTAAAGAAAGAAAGAAAGAAAGAAAGAAAGAAAAAGAACGAAAGAAAGAAAAAAGGCAGAAAAAAGACAGAAAGAAATCAAGAAAGACAGAAAGATACTCAGAAAAAGAGCAAAAGGGGAGCTGATGAATCTCGACCATCACACACAGGAATCTATGCTGGCACAAAGCCAGAAAATAAAAATAAAAAATACGCCATCGCAATAAGACAGCGAGCCGCAGAACAAACATAACGAGCCCAGATAGGGGGTGGGAAAACACTAGAAAAACAAAACAACAACAAACCGTGACACAAGGAGAGAGGGCAAACCACAGAAATGATTGTCTTGTGCAAGCATTCACTGCCCTCCGCTTCACCTTACAACAACAGATACATGAGCAACAGCAAAGGCATTGGTCTGATTCACTTGCATAAACTTCAGCTCATCGCTTACATCATACCACCATCCCCAACACACACACACACACATACACACACACACACACAAACACCTCGTTACAGACCTTTCACAATAAAGCTCCTCGTTTGGGAGTGTGTTCCAAGTAGGTGGTTTAGTGACTAACCAATCTAAGGTAAGTCAAGAGTAAGTGATAAATCTCTTAATAGAGGAGCTCTTACAGCTTCTTCTCTCAGAGCAAAACAAAGCCACAGGGGTCCTGCTATTAGTAGATTTCCCACCTTGCTTTGAGTGAACATACCCAGGTATGCGACTAAACCTGCTTTCTGCCAGTTCTGACCGATGCACTTGCATAAACTCCAGCTCCATCGCTTGCATCACCCCAAGCCCTTGTTACAGGCCTTTCACTATAACGGTTTACAACCGCCACTAACAGGAGAGTAACGCTGTAGTAACCATGGAGCTCAAAGGACCAAAACAAAAAAAAGCCTGGATCACTGTTTGCCTTTGTTCATTGTTAAACAAACCCCCAACACAACATTGTACGGCGGAATGACATTCACAACAGTCACTTAACTTAATTGACCTCTGGGTGGACTGTTAGGCACGGGGGGGGCTTTATTAGGGCCTGGAAGACCAAAACAAAAAGAAAAAAAAAGAATGGAGGGGGGAGAAAACAAGTCCCTGATAAGGGCTCGGAAAAAGGTAACCCAACACCTTGTGCTTTATCGCGGCAGCCCATCGTCCACGCCGCACGCTGACAGGTTTGTCTCGTGATGGATTGGGCTCCTTGTGCAACATGCAGTAACAAATGTCACACGAGTGCAACTGCAGTCACCACCACCACCCCAACACAGCCCCCCCCCCCCCACACACACACACACACACACACATAACACACACACACACACACACACCTCCCCTACTGCAGTCATCGCTCCTTCGCCAAAAGCCTTCCCCAGCCCAGCCGAGGCATATCTTGCTGCATTATTAAAAACATAACACCACACACATACACACACACACACTCACACTTTTTGAAAAAGAACATTCGGAACACTCACTGATGCAAAAGTAAAAGCACTGTCTTCAGAGCTTAGAAGAGTTGGGAAATAGAATGGTGTGTGACGCAGCAAGTGTTGGTCAACTGAGCTGAGAGAGAGTATGTGTGTGTCTGTCTGTGTGGGTATGTGTCTGTGGGTATGTGTCTGTGTTGGACTGTGGAGTTTCTCAGCAGCGTATATACACTGTAAATTAAAACAGACACTTAAAGCTGAAACATGAGACCCCAGTCATGTATGACAAGAGGCTAGCAGGTTGACTTACATCACATGAATGAATAGACAGTGTGTGTGTGTGTGTGTGTGTGTGTGTGTGTGTGTGTGTGTGTGTGTAGGAGGGGGGGTTTGGTTGGTGAGTTGCTGTAGACAGCTATTCAACTGGTGCAGACAGGCAGACAATGCGCCGTGCTGAATCTGATTTCCTTATCAGAGCAGGGGGATAATATTAGATCTGGCAACAGCGCGAGGAGAGAGAGAGAGAGAGACAGCGCCGCCGCCGAGCCCCCCTCAGGGAAGCAAGCCCACAGCACTGCCTCCTCCTTTAGGGCCCGAGCACCTCTGATTGGGCGTCTCAGCCAATTATATGGTAGCAAGCAAACAGGAAAAAAAACTGTCACTGCTGCAGTAAATGTCTATAGAGTGCCACAAGTGGACTTTAGTTTGTCACACCATAGTAGACAAACCAACAGGCTTTGCACATCCGTGTAAAAAAAAAAAAAACAAACCTCAAGAAAGTCTAGCCTAAGTACAGCTTTAATTGGCTGCAAAGGATCACAAAAAAAAAAACAAAGAGAATTGGGAGCAGTTGGTGGTGGAGGTGGTGGTGTGTGTGTGTGTGTGTGTGTGTGTGTGTGTGTGTGTGTGTGTGTGTGTTGGGGGGGTGAAGGGGTGCTTCCTGCATCCAGCTGCACTGCCCATCACAGTCTCAGTCTCAGTCTTGCTTTTCAGAGGGATCCTTTATTTTTAGCATGGCATTCCCACACCGGAGAATTTAATACGCCTCCTCTACCAATAGTAACTGGTGCTGGGAAACTGGAGCACGCACCGAGTGAGTGAGCGAGTGAGTGAGCGGTGAGCGGGCCCACATGGCAGGAACAGGCTGTGGCCATAAGGGCTTTGGGTGACTGGAGACGCTCAGTGCGAGCCAGCGGCAGAGGCAGAGGAGGAGGAGAGACATTATCACTACAGGAAGCCTGCGCTGCCAAACGCAAGCACCCCACCGCACCCCACCGCACATGTCAACAGGAGGCTACGGACACAAACAAACATTTCACATGGATCAGTCAGTCATATGCAATACAACAACGTATCGGCTGCAAATAAACGATGGTTGGATGCATGAAAAAAAAAAAACCATTGCGTTCCCCAACACATCCTGTCAACTGATGTTAGGGGGGGCGAGGTGCATGTGGAAGAAAAGGAGGAGGAGGAGGAGGAGGAGGAGCAACAACAGGTTCGGAGAGGGTATCCGAGAGGGTAAACGGAAAATTCCACAGCGAAACGCGAAAAGCACACTGATGGATTGACTGCCTCGATATTCCTTTCACCTTCACCCGTTTTTCAGCGAGCCCAGCAGCAGCAGCAGCAGCAGCAGGTATAAAAGCACCTGCCAGGGCTGAGCGCATGCCCTGCCTGCCTGCCTGCCTGCCTACCTCGGCGGCCTGCTCCAAAAGCGCACCTATTTATAATTAGGATCCCGTTACAGGGAGCCTCGCCAAAGTGTGGCAGATTGCTCCACGCATAAAAGAGCAACATTCAAGGTCTGCCGTGCTGTTAGATCGCCTGCCAGGAAGACACCTGACAAAATCCCCAACTAACGTCACATTCTGCTCGGGCTCGTCAGAAGCGGAATCAACAAGGGGAGAGACGCGTCACCAAGGCACCATGATTGATTGTTGCTCCCTTTTTTAACGGAATAATTCGAGGGGAGGAAAAAAACATTATCTTTGCTCTCCAAGTTGCTAGTTGCAGGGTGGAAAGGCTGGAAGAGCAAAAACTGCATTAAATAAAATGGTGACAGAATTAATTCACAGCAACTCTGTGCCAAAAATATGTTTTTTTTTCCCCCTGAAACAGACCAAGGAGCTATCAGCTATCAACAACGTGAGCCTTGGAAAATACTTAAACGAAAAGAGACAAAAAAACAAAAACAAAAACATAACAAACCAGGTGCTGAGGCAAAACAAAACAAATAAAAAAGACAACTCCAGAATGGAGCATTCCTCAAATAGCAGTCTCACACACACCCAGACACACGACAGCAGAGCGCGCACACACACTCTCTCACACACACACACACACACACACACACACACACACACACACACACTAATAAAGAGCAGACCAACAGGGCTGTTTAACGCAGCCCCTCTGATAGCAGAGCCTCTGAAACACACCAGGCAGTACAGCCCGAACATGTGACGCTCCTTTTGATCTTGCATGACTTTTTACTGCAGTACAAAGTAGCCCAAACAGGGAGGAATCTGTCTAGGAACACCAATAACCCACCCCACCCCACCCCGCACCCCGCACCCCGCCCCCCCCCACCCTATCCCCATCTCTCCTCCACCCACTCCCCTCCCCACATACCACAGAGCAGCTGCAGCCTCCCTCAGGGTCGAGAGCCTCGGCCTCAGAAACCAGAGGTATTCCGCTGCGAGTACATCAATTGAAAAACAGATGGGTACTGGCATCTTGACTATTTGGCAATTTCTCACAACATTTTCTTTTTTCTTTTTCTTTTTTTTTTTGTTGTTTTTTAACAAACCAGATGGGTGGAGCTCCCCTTGCTTGGTCCAGCGCTGCTGGAAAGGGGACTTTTTGTTAAAGAAGACAATTCAACCCCCCACACACCCATGCACACACATGTGATCATTTGGGAGAGGACATTTTCATGTTCAAGGTTTTTTATTTGGAGGAGGGGGGCATATGACCATTCGCAAGGGTGACTAGGCGCCCGAAGAATTCACAAAATCTAAACTGTTGTCCAAAATCCCGAATTCAGTCCTTATTGTCCCCAAATTGTCCTAAAGCAGAATCCTGAGTAGTTATTGTCTGAGAAAACATTAGAAACCATGTGTGGAGATTGAGTCGTTCTGCAGCCAGCCTCCACCGACAGCTCATTGGCTGCAGCAGACCCTGCCGGCAGCTCAATGGCTGCAGCAGTCACTACTGTATCTTTTATGTTTCTTTTTTTTAAGTTCTACAAAGATACCATAGGCACGCATTTGAATATCATCGATAAGCTCCTTTTCATTCATTCATTCATTCATTCATTCATTCATTCATTCTGTTTACATGGCCAGTGTGTGGGGAAGTATCCATGGATTGCCACATCCTTAAGCAATGAATGTAAAACGTTTTGTAAAGTGTGTAGGAAAGAGTTTGGTGTTTCTCACAGAGGGGCGGTAGACAGTACTAGCTAGACAGGCTGCATGCTAGCAGCAACCTACACCGCAACAGTGGAGACCAAAACGTTGGTCTTATCCTTCTTTAAGAACCAGGATGATTCCATGTACAGGGTGAGCCAAAAATATGGGACACACAGACGTCTTTTATGTAAGGGTGGATTTGGAAAGCCAGCTTTTTTTACACAAAAAAACACAGCCAAGAATGCTTCAAACTACAGTAAAAGTAAAATTTGTGAAATGCAGGATTAACATTTGTGACGCAGGCTTAAGGCTTATTAGCACTAGGCTAAAGCCTGAATGCTCTGATTTATGCACTGTTACAACAGTCTTTTTTTTTGCACAATGACATTTAAGTTGTTGATTTTAATAAGGTCAAAATACCATCCTAAATTTCAGCCAATCTCATCTGTTCACCCTACTCTACCGCTCCCCTGGGAAATGTCTGTTCAAGTGACCAGTTCCTGCTCTGGTCCAAGTGACCAGTTACTGCTCTTGTCGACTGAAAATGGAGGCATTCCCTGAGAGAGGCAGGCACCGCCTGACGAGGGGCATCCTCCCACCTGCAGCTCCATCTTTCTGGTCGATACACTGGTACCCAGTACCCTTTCCCTGTATAAAGTTGCAGCTAGTCCTCACTACAATACTGATCTACTCTCCCGTCTTACCACCCAGCTTCAAGTCAAAGTCCAAGTCAGCTTTAATGTCAAAAACCATATGTACGCGCTCCCCGCGGATGTCTCCCTGTCTGCCTGATAGCATGTTAGCTGGTAGCTGGTGTTCACTACCAGGAGCAGTTTGACTATACGGGCAATTTGATCCAAACAAGGGTTTTTCCTGTGCAATTCTGTTTGTCCATACCCTTTCAGAACCGTCAGTGGAAAAATGCTGATCTGTGGCATGCAAAATGACAGCTATGACTAGCCAACTCTATTGCTACGAATTTACCAGCCAAACACAAACTGAGACAAGGTAACCCATTCAATAGGTGACAATAGGTACAATTACTGCATTGCTACCTATTGCGACCTATTGCATGGGTCAGCTTGGTCATCAGGGGTTGATGTGGTAAAAAAGAAAGGTGGGAAAAGCATATGCATAGTGTTAAAACAGTAGGTGAACAATTTATATGCCTAACAGTGCAGTGTAAAAGAGAGTAACTGCTGTTTTGTTGTTGAAAAGGTGTGAAAGTGGTGTTTATGTGCGTTTAGCCTCCACTACACCACTGTTTGTCATTATCAGAAAAATTGCCTCTCCTAAGAAAATGTTCAGGAGCCGTCACTGTTCACTGTTTACTACATACTGCTTTCCTCCCAACACCCAGCTAGTATTCACTACCATACTGCTGTTCTCCTTTCCCACTATCTATCTAGTATTCACTACCATACTGCTGTTCTCTTCTCTCACAATCAAGCTAGTATGCACTACCATACTGTTATTCTCCTCTCCCACAATCTAACTAGTATTCACTGACATACTGCCGTCCTCCTCTCATACTATCTAGCTAGTTTTTACTACCACACTGCTGCTCTCCTCTCCCCACCACCCAGCTAGCACTCACTACCATACTGCTTTCTCTGGCCTTTCACCACCCGGCTAGTATTCTAGTATTCTAGTAGATCTAGTATTCACTGACATACTCCTTCTCTTGCCTCCCACCACCCAGCTAGTATTTACTACACTCCTGCTTCTCTCCTTTCTCCCCACCCAGCTGGCACTCACTACCATACTGCTGCTGTCCTCTGCTCTGCCACCACCCAGCTAGTATTTACTAGCATATTGCTGTTCTCCTCTGCCAACCCCGAACCCACCCACCCCAGTCTCGCTGCACCTGGCCGAGGCTGTGTTGTTCAGACTGACTTTGGCTTATTTGTGCATGCAAGGCAAAACCGTGCCAACAAGCACACAACATTAGCCTACCGTTTTCTGGAAAACAAAAATAATAATGACAAGATTTCTCCCTCACTCCCCAAAAGCTTACGAGGAGGCTTTAACTGACTGATGTGATAGGAGGACTCTGGCCTGACCATCCCATATGAATCACATCAGCAGGGTGATGTATTTTATAGGCGATAGACGGCAATAAGGTATGAATTTAAGACCAGGCTCAGCAGCTCAGCAGCATTCCCAATATTTGCTCTTCCATTGCAAACCCTGTTGCCAAGACACGTGTTGTGTTTTCCACGTCTAATTATGCAATGTTTGCACACCGAATCACAAAATATTTCCAGAGGCCTGACATAAATCCATATCATAAATCCATTTTGTTTCTTCTCTTTCTTTACTTGAAGCCTACCATAAAGTCTGCTGAGCTCACCAGGGAGCCCTGTATGCACGCTGCTGGCTGCTGGGGACGCTAGCCTCTCTTCTCTTCTCGTCTGAGGCAGTATCGCGTCAGTCTTAAGAGAAGGAAGGGTAACGTGACACCTCACAGCCTCCCCTCTCATCTGTGCCCGTCAAATTGGTGTTGACGTTAAACAACAAGCTCAGACTTCTCATGCTTTCACATGGACGTGGGGACGTGAACGTCAAGCTCGGACTTCTCGTGCTTTTACACGAATGTGGGACGTGCGAGAGGGTGCACTGGACCAAAGCAAGCAAATAAATAAATAAATAACAAAATAAATAAATAAATAAATGGTGTGTACAAGTGCACTTTGTGTGAACAATACCTGAAGTGTTTAGTGCAACTGCACTGTGTAAACCACGCATAAATTCAAGCCCGGCTGGGCGGGCGCCAAGCCCAACAGGGCCCGTGGCCGGGACGGCTGGCACACGGCGGTGTTTGGGCTCATCTCTGAAGACTGAATGCCACTGAACGCATTCCCCTGTGCCGAGACGCCCGCCCGCCGCCCGCCGCCGTCCGCCCTCCCACCCATCCGCGCCACCACCACCACCGCCGCCAGAAGCCGGGAAACACCACACACACACACACACACACACACACACACACACACACACACACACACACACACACACACACACACACACACACACACACACAGGAAAGAGCTGAAGCCACACTGTCTGCAGCCCTGTATGAGCACAGACAGCAGCAGCAGCGCTACAAAGACTGACAAATGAGTGGCTCAACTGTTGGCAGGATTATACAAACAGACAGACCGATAAAACAGCTGTAAGATGCCTATGCAGGTGAAGGCCAAAGAGGAGCCTTGGAGCTGTAATGGAGGACGGGGGGGATTTTTTACATTTTTTACATTCCAATACAGCTGTGACAATAAATAGTCTTTATTGTGAACTATTTAAATCATAGAGTTTTTTGCGAACTACTGAAATAAAGAGATTTTTGTGAACTATTCAAATTATTCCCCTACTATTTGGGTGATCGATTTGTGATTATTATTTTTTTAAAGAACTACAAAAGTTTCTGGTTTCTTAACTGGTCAATATCAGTAAGATGAACATCTTTGGAGTGCAGACAAAACAAGCCATTTGTGGCCCCACTTGGGCATTGGGAGGAAACACCAATTGATATTTTCCACAAACTGAATCACTAACTGAAGCACAGCCATTAACTGGCAGATAGATAAAGCAAATACATCATTATTCACAGCTCCACAATCAGATTAGGTCCTCTTTACTGATACTCTTCCAAACCCACAGATTATTCCCATACACAGACACAGACACAGGTACACACAAGTGTCTTTCAGGCTGGACGAAGGCAAAGAGCTCTTTAGGCCTACAGTAGGTCCTACCAAACACTGTCCAGCCACTACTTTCATTCCAAGAAAAATAAACAATAACACTCTGACACTGGACTGTTTTGTTCCTTGAGAAAAAGCAAAGGGACTTCTGACTACTTTACTCAAGACCATTTCTTGAGTGACACGATCCAAGTGTCAGCTCTTAATTTGCAGGTCAGCTGACGGAGCATAATTAAAGGGGAGTGGGGATCAGATATAGAATGGGTGCTAAATGGTTGCTGTTCATGCCTTCAGAGTCTGCGAACAAACAGCGCAAACGTTAAAAACAAAATAAATAAATAAAATAAAATAAAATAACCTGTCAGAGTGGACACTGTGTGCCATCACAAGGGCAAACAGGGTTTTTTTTTTTTTTATACGTGCTCGCTCGCAAACATCTGTGGTGCGGCAAACAAAAACACACACCCACAAAAAAATGAAAAGGAAAAAAATGGCCGGATGACTGTGCACCCTGTGACCTTCCGTGGCTGCATGCGGCACCAGCTCCAGGGCCAGCGGCCACTATGACATGCGGCCAGGCGAGAGCGAGCGGGCGGGCGGGCAGGCGGGCAGGCGGGAGGGAGGGAGGGCGGTTAGGCGACAGGGCCGAGGGGGAGGATGCTGTTGGGAGAGGAGAGGTGAGGCTGCTGGAGTATGGGTGGCGCGGGGATGCGCCTTTGTGTCTCAGCTCCTCTCTGTGAGGAGCTAAAAATACACAGACAGACAGACAAGCCTCAGAGCCAAGAGACAGCCAGCCAGCCACCACATCCCACCCCACCCCATCCCATCGATGGACAACAGGCTCAACCGTGCCTCGGGAAGGGACTGGTGCACATTAACCCCTTTCTAAGGTGAAACAAGAGCATCTCGAGTGCCCAATAAACACAAGGAAGGTACACGACAAAAGTAGTGTTGTTGTAGTAGTAGTAGGGAGTTTGAGAGAAAATAAGTCTGCACCCAAACACACACAGACTTTGAGTTCAGCACAAAATAGACTGTGGGTTGAAATGTGCTGAACAAAGGCAAATATGGTCAGGTTAATTTCCTGATCTACAGGCAGTTTTTAATTAAGGCAATCTCCTAAGGCTTATAAATCAGGTTTTATGCCAATGACAGACAAGCTTCGCTGTCAGTGTTTTTTATCCAAACACACAAACAGTAACCATGCACAACTTCACATCCTCCCTGAAAAATGTGCTGGAGCTCTTTAACACTTACTTTCCTCCCCGTGATGAGCCTATGCCACCTAGTCACACAGGGACGCAAGGACAATTTCTAGTTCTTGACTGAAAATAAAGTATATTACCGCCATCATCATGATGATCGCTAGATGACAGACCGAAATAAACTCCATCTTCATCCCCAAAACCACAACATGAAACAAACTGCAGACAGCCCTTTCACCTTTGCTGAGAGGTTTATTGCCAGAATATGTTTGAGCAGCGCTAAGATTTTATGAAAGCCCTCACAGGTCTGGCAAAGGCTTCCAAACCAAAAACCTAAAGCAGTGCAAAGGCTTGTTGTCCTGGTGACGAGAGATTCATGTAAATGGGGCCATCTTAATTTTGGCCCCTTCAGGCACCACTACCACAGCCTGCTGGGAGTGCTGTCATATCCCCCGATGATTACCAACCCCACACAGGGCTGTTTATTCTGCCCCACACAACTCCATTTAGCCCGCCGACATACAAAATGCAAATGACATCCATTTTTATGGCCGCTCCTGTCCGTTCATTTATTTCTGCGTTAATGTCTCCCGACATTTTACAGCGTCTGCGAGTCTGGTCTGATTGCAGGGACCTCTTCTGTACACAGCCCAACAAGGGAGCAGTGATTAACAACTCAAAGTGAGCTATGAGTCAAAGGTCTGGTTTTCAGTCATATGACAGTCCTTAAAATACATTTAACCCGTCAGTCACTGGAGCCTGGGCAGGCAGGGCTGCATAACGCATGCAGGCACACACACACAGGCACACATACACACACAGGCACACACACACACACAGCACACACACACACACACACACGAGTAAAGCTGCAGACAAACCCCTCGCCATTATTACCCCTGTTAGGCTGGCCACAAGAGCTTCCAGCACAGCCTCAGCTGATCCCCGCATTACCAGCATAGCTTAAGGTGGGATTGTTTGCATGAGGTCAGCGAACGTCAAAATAGGACCGGCCCAAACAGCAACAAGCCCATCAAATCAAATGGTTCAGTTGTGCTGCAACTGCCCGGCAATAGCACTTCTGGGATGATCTCACCAGGCAGGCAGGGATACGGCTTTGATAGTTCGACAAACTAAACTCGTGTCAGAATCAATAAACATGCACCTGTGCAAGGAATGCCGGTCATATTATACTGGTTTTCAGGCAAGCAAACAAAAGACTGCTTGAAAACAGGACACCAGAACCCAGCTCTCTCACAATAACATTATGTTGAGCAAAGGTTAGGGCTTGTATTATTGACTCTGGAAGGGGAAAGGTAAGTACAAAGGCGATACATTCTTGTAAACAAACAAGGCTGAAGTAGTCTGACTGGACGAAGTGGTCAGAAATTATTTAGCCATACATCTCTGCTTACTTAATGACGATCACGGTGAACCCTGTAATATTAAAGAAATATATATGACGACATTTCTCTAGGGAATTTGATAGCTGTGACGGTGATAAACAAGCAACGTAAACAAGGAAACAGCGGATATCTGTAAAAGGCTTTACCAAACACGGAATGGAAACAATGCGGTCTTTTGGCATGCCGACATCCACAGACATTCTTGAGAAGCCAGCAGATACTAGTATAGTCTAAGCATCTCAGCACATCGTTTCAACTGTTCACAAGCAACAGCTGTCCCAAGAAAAGTGGCCTCAATGCATTCAACAGTTTTCCACAACACTTACTTCTCTACTTGGAGCCCGATTAAACAAATCTATTGTTTGCTGACTCATGCTGTGACTATCTGTCAGGCCGCCAGCACTGCATTTACACACGTCCCTTTTGGGAGCGAGGCTACTCCATGTGAATCATTCACTGCTTCACTTGAGGAGGAACAGCCATTTGCTCCACACCCATACAATTTAAAGGGCTCCTGAGCTCCGGCTGGCTTATCTTTACACATGTTCACACTGCCAGCTCCCTTGAAGATCCATCGCTTGATTGGATTGATTAATTGATTAACCGGTTTAAAAAAAAAAAAAAAAAAAGAAGTGTTGAGACAAGGGGGAAAAAAAAGACCAACCGTGGGACCTGAGAACTTCGTGTTCACATGCCAAATAGTGAATGCGGAGATGCATGACCTGGAAAGCAGGGGGTCAGTCAAGAGCCAGGCGGTAGACAGTGGGCTAAGATCTTTACCTCCTCTTCGCCCCTCTTCCTACCTCCTTACCCCCTCACCTCCCCCCACCACCACCACCACCGCAAGTGTTTCTACAGGGTGGCCCACTTCAAACACATTCCACACGCAAGGCCTGATGGGAAGAATGCCACTGTGATCTGGTAAGTGCCTGAGGATCCCAAACAGCACCGTTCCCAAACACAAGCTATTGGCCCCATTCCAAAATATTTCATAATATTCCGGAACAATGAGCAATCCCCGTTAAATCCTTTCACGGACACATAACAAGGCACGTTGCGCTGACACTGTTCATTAATACATTGTTGCTTTTTTTTTGCCTTCATTGCTTTGAACCATCAGGTGGAGGACAACTAAAAAACAACTATTACTGTGCTCAGAACCAAAAGGATTTCACCAAATCTGGCTACACTTTATTTTTATGAGCACAAATGCCTTCGCCCGGGTCCTCAAACATGTACGTAGCTGTCTCGTTAAGCAGCCAGGGGTGGCCTGCTGCACATCTGCTTGCTGGATGAGAAGGACTTTGAAACATTTCCTTCTGGCTCTATAAACAAGCCATGACTCACCTAGATGTCATACGAGAGCATGTATATCACAATCTAACGACATAAAGAGAAGACGGCGAGATGCAACGAGACCACAAATGGTTGTTTAATACTCAGCGTCTCTTATCAGTAAAGGAATGCCAAGAGAGGCGACAGACTCAATGTGAACCTCCCTGAAAGTGCAACATATTCCAAACACATGACATGACATGCAATGTTTGTCCCTTTTCCCAACGACATTGTTCATGATCTTGTTGTCTATTGCCACTAAACTGAAGGACCAGGTTTATGTTACAGTAAGGTGGGGGGGGGGGGTTATGAAGCACATGGTAATAACAGCATTTCTCATAGTGGCAAAGGCGAAACCTTAAAACCTTCCTGGGAATGGTGGTTTCCTATTGTACATTAGGGATTATCTACCCTCATATGTGATGGTGAAATTCATAGTCTTGCAGTGTGTACATTTAACTGACACATCGAATGGATTTTGTTATCGTAAGAAAACTGCATTAAAGACGTAGTCCACTATGTTACTATGACTGTGTGCACCCAAGAATGCTTCTGCTGCCTGATAACACCACAATATTAAATCCTCAATGGCAAACCGATCAGATATCCATCTAAATAAGGAAGTGTTGGAGTTCAGGCCTGTGGAATCATTAGATGAAAACAAACTTCCTCTTCCTCCACGAATGTTCCTGTTTCCTAGTAATGACTTTAAAAACTCCCTTCGCTTTTATGGTGGCTTTTATTTATTATGGGCCACTCAGGTCAAATCCAAAACTCAACCTGCATGTAACCACCACAACCGCAGTGGCTGTTGAATGAAATGTAAAGTACTAGCAAAGATGATGAAAACTGTATTCCAAGTGTGGATTTAAATATGTAAAGGTTTTAAATATTTTGCCTGAAATTCCTCCAACAATAAAATTAATAGGCTGTTTTGCTCTACCATGAAAAACACTGACTTGTCAGGGATGTCCATAAAACGAGCAAAATTACATTAAATTGAATTAAAATATGCACAGAGAGCACATTTGAGCAGCTGATTCAGTTCAAATAAATACTTATGATGTTAAACGTTGCTGGCTTACCACTGCATGAAATTATTGTGGGTCACATAATTAACTAAGTTGTTAAAGGTTTTATCGTTTAAGGCACTAGTCAGAATCCAGAGTGAGTGATTTAAGCTGTTAAAATTTCCATGCATTTTTTTTTACAGTGAAAAACATGATTTGCCAAAAGTTTGGGTAAATATAACCATTAGTCGCTTATACCCACATTCATTCACACATGTCCAAAATTGAGGGGAAAAAAGCCACAGATGCACGTGACTGCCTATAGATTTCGCTACAACATAACTCATTTGTTTTTCTTCCAAAAGATGACACTTAAAATAATATGGCCTTTTAATATTGACGTTGCAGAAATTATTGTCAATTAAGACAATAGGCTTTGAAGCCCCCACATTAAATGCCCATACTATGTCACATGTGAAAATGAGGACGCTTGATATTCCAATTTACAGAAAGGAATTGCGATCCAAGACCATCCATTCTACCGTCTGCCACGCATGGTCACGACTTGAAATACAATCGGCGTGCAAATTAAAATAAATTCTCTGAACGCCAGGACGTGGTGTAAAATCAGATTTACGAAACCAACCACAAGAAAATACAAGGCACCAGTACGCAAGTGGTAGTATGTAGGCTAATCCACCACTTATGGGATCTCAGAATCTTCTTAACGTTGGCTAAATTTGTTTACGTTTCCAATACAACGTGAGGAATGCTGCAAAAGCCGCCAGAGGGAGAGGCCTACGCATGCGAGCAAATCCTGCGACTTCCAGTTTAGATCCGCTGCCACAGACCACCCGGGTCCGGTGACGAGAGCTAATCTGGCGGCAGGCTCATGTACAGTACTAGGCCTCAGTAATGTTTTTAAGAGGGGGGCGGGGGAGTTATCTGCAACTTCACAGGAAAACACCACTGAAAAGTTGAAGGGTAGGGAGCAATTCCGCTATTCCCCTTCTGCCTCAAAATGCATGATTTCTGAATTTCTTTATAGAAGGCTAAATAATAAGGGCAGCATTTAACAAAACAGTTGTTAAAATTACAAAAGGGCAACAGAAAATGAGAGTATATGCATGCAAATATTTTGAAAGCTTAATCAACAAAATTGTGTAATGTTTAGTTTTTATAAATGCAGGTTGTAACAGTATTCTCACTTCACATTCATTACAAATTGGCAATTTCATTGAAATTAAGATAGTCCATCCCACTAAAAGTTATTAACAGCCACTTACTCTCTCCATGTGTTGACCCACAGTTGCTCAAAATGTAGACAAAAGTGACCAAAATGACCGCTGGCATTTGCAGACGCATGGTGCAAAAAAATTACTTTTTTCACCCTTATCTCTAAATCCTTCCGAGATAGGCTAATGATAGCCTATAGTAGGCTAATGAGCAAATAGCCTCTTAGTTTAAAGTGATGAAAACAGTGGGAAAAATCACTCAGGACAAAAATATGTTCAAAACTTTATACAGTCCCCCCCGAAGGACCAGGGGTCCAACGTGGTTTATAATCCAGAAGGTCTACTGGGCCAACTTTGTTCTGCGCCCCCAGAATGAATTAAATATTAAATGACGTGATCTTGGGTTCTGATCAAAAATATGCAAACAAAAATCTTCATTGTAAATAATCATTTGGCATATTCCACATCTGCTGAAGTTTCTAAACACCGTCGTTTCGGTAAGAAATCCCACACCACTAGCAAGGAGGTACCCGAAGGGGTACTATTCGGGAGCAGCTCATACCACGGATAATGTGGTACCAGTCAGAAAATTCCAGTAGAAATAAAGTTCGACAGTCATAAATTACTATCGGTCTTCCTGTCCAAGGCTGTAATGTGTCGATCTAATTGATCAACCACAAAGCATTATATTCTGCCTTCACATCAAGGCTGCCCTGCTGGATGCAGATATTGACTCAGAAGGGTTTGCCGAGCTGGCTTTAATCCACAGGTCGCTGTGTTTCATGCACTGCCAAGTCTTCTCCCTCTCCGTTCTATCACCAGAAGTTCGCCCTTGACGAAGTGAGAATGGGAAAGTGGATACATTCCTAGATCCCCTCTTGAGCACGCGTACAGGAAAACCGCGACGACTGTTCCACCTCTATATGGAATCGACGTTCATGTAAATCCGCGAATAGCAGGTCTGCTCCAGCGTGATAGACGAAAACAAATATCAAAACGTCATGTAGCTTTGGCTTGGTAAACTGCACCCCTTGAAAAAAGGGTAGGCTCCTCAACGGAGGAGCGGCAGCTTCCAGCACAATGCTTTCAAGTGTTGAAACTCCTCGCTTGTAGCCCCCGATTCCTCGGATCAGCAAATAGCCCCAGCTAATCTGAATCAAACGAGGCTTCTGGTTTTACGATTAACAGACGTAAATGCCTTGTCTGCAAGACTCAGGGTGGCTAAGTAAACAAACTTATTGGCGTGAGGGTAGCCGAAAAGAAGAGGAAAAAACTTAACTCGACCCGTCAGTGGTTACTCTCTCTCAGGTTCCCCCCTCTCGTCTCTCTCTGTCTCTCCCCTCAGTAAACAAGTAGCCTACTGCCAGTCAGCTGGACTAGATACGAGGGATACTGGAAAATGAGGACTGGATTCGTTCAGGAGACCATCTAAAACACGGATTGGAGCGAACCGAATAGAAAAGCCAAAAGTAGCTTTGTGCTCGACTGGCAAAAATGTTCATTCGCTTTGTCAGGTGTAGCCTAACTGGCATGGGTTTTGCGGTTTCAGTTGAACCTAATTAAAATTCAAGCAGTCTAATAATAGATCTTACCTTATGCTGATTCCAACTGCCATAATTGTATTCATTTATAAACAGTTGATCAATTATTTTACATTTTTCTGTCGATCAATGCAGAAGAAAATATTTCCATTTTTTGTGATCTTTAGATTCTTATTTATTTATCCAAAATGTAACATGAAAGGAACTAGACACAAGATACATTTGCAGTAGGAGATATGATTATGAATAACACACATGGCAACAGGCTGGATATGATTATTAGTGTCATTTGGTTTGTTGAGAATTATGGCTGCTCAGACAAACTCAAACAAAACCTGAATTTAGGCTCAAATTCCTGGACAATATAAACAACACAGAGATATCTGCTTATATTGTCTAATCTGCTTAATAATTTAGGCCATATTGATATTTTACATAATATTTTTAAGTAATTCATAGGCTACAAATTACGGAAAGATAAATTAGTTAGATTGTCATTATCTTTGAATTCCTCAGACTTCAAACATACACTGCAGATCTACAGTTCATTTTATGTACAACAGATGGCACTGTATGCAATTAAATAGGGTCGGCAACATGCTGTTTCCATTCATGCCTAAATACTACATGTAACTGCTGGTAGCCTCATGGGGCTGAGCTTAAGATAATACTAAGCTCAACCTCCATGAGAGAATGCATCTGAAATCAAGTCAAATCTTCAGTAATGTAACTCACCCTACTGGACAGGCTGCCAATAAAATAATCATTCATGAAGTCATCAATCATGATAGTTGAGAACATTTGAGAACGTTTGGTAGATTTATGGACGAAGGTCATTTAGTCATTTGTTAAATGAGCCTCTCCTGCTAAGAGAGAAAAGAAACGTGAAATTTTCGATTCCTTTCTTCTTTTTTTTAAAACAGGAGTGTTCTCATTTAGTTGCTGTCGTTAAGGGAAAGTTCTGTAGGTGCTGAGAGGAACAGGAAGCTATAAGTCTCTGTTTAGTGTCACAGCCAATTGTGCCCCTGCCCTCAGGGGGCTATCACAGAAGAGGCCCATCAACTCAAATACACTCGCAGACAAAACGTTCCGGGATTATCCTCCTTAAACTGCTCCTGAGGTTGGGAACGTACCCTCAAGCACTTCATGTTCTCACGGATGCAGCAGGGGCTTCCATACAAACAGGGTGGGGAGAGAGAGAGAGAGAGAGAGAGAGAGAGAGACATGGTTAGTGGAATAGTACTTGTCGGTGTTTCTAAGACGTCTAAACAGCTTTCATGTGTTTTCATCACCATAATGTTAATTGCGATGTTAAAATAACCTACAAATTCTGCACGCCAGGAAGCTGTAATGTCAGAGGTGATTTCCTATGTGTTTGTCAGGGAAAGTACAGAAGGCATTTCATGGCAGGCAGGCAGGCATTCAGGGTGAAACACAACGGGCATGTCAGACATGACAAGCACAGTACTCAAGCTGAATCCGAAATGTTCACTCGATCACTATACAGTACACTGTGTACAGAACAAAACAAAATACCTCACACTCTATACAGTACACTGTGTACAGAACAAAACAATATACCTCACACTCTATACAGTGCACTGTGTACAGAACAAAACAAAATACCTCACACTCTATACAGTGCACTGTGTACAGAACAAAACAATATACCTCACACTCTATACAGTGCACTGTGTACAGAACAAAACAATATACCTCACACTCTATACAGTGCACTGTGTACAGAACAAAACAATATACCTCACACTCTATACAGTGCACTGTGTACAGAACAAAACAATATACCTCACACTCTTTACAGTGCACTGTGTACAGAACAAAACAATATACCTCACACTCTATACAGTGCACTGTGTAGTGAACAAAACAATATAACTCGCAGTCTGTATAGTGCACTGTGTAGTGAACAAGTTGAACATTTTAGATCCAGTTTCAGTGCGTTCTCCTGCCGGGAAGCTGATGTGTTGTTGTGCTCCAGCACTCATCATTATCAGCTATAGATGCTGGCCTCCTGTGCGCAGCAACCTGTGGAAGACAAATAGGAGGAGGTAACCTTTTTTAATTTATTTTTTGGACACATGCAGTTTGAGGTGAGAAATAGACAGACCACTTTATTACAGGAGAATTGTAAGATGGTGGATTAAAAATTCAATTTCTGGCAAAATCTAGATGAAATATTGGAATGAATGAATGAATGAATGAATGTTTGTTAATTAGAATCTGATATGCATGGCAGCTAAAAAAAAATATTTTGGAATACTGGTATAATAAAAGCATAAATTTGGTTAAAAACTAGTGGATCAATGTAAAGTATATGGCTAGCTTGGAGCACTCTGCAGCTTGGCTTAACGAGACAAAACCCAAACCTCTGGCTGCTAAGACACATTTAGTGTTTGAGCTGAATAATAATAATAATAATAACCTTTACTTGTATAGCACAGTTCATACATACAAGATGCAGCTCAAAGTGAATGAGCGTCTTAGAGGCCAGTGATATATATCTGTAATTTTCGTTCACCTTTTTCCTGTTTTATTTAATTACTTACTTATTGGTGTCCCTCCTCTTTTGTTTTACTTTTAGCTAATGTGGTGGACAGCCGTTTTTCCTTTGGTTTTGACTTTTGTTTGTTAATGTGAGGTCCTGTTTGTGTGTGCTTTGTTCTGTTGTCCTTTTCTTGTATAGGTCCAAAACTCAATAAAAAGTTAATCACAAAAAAATTGATATGCAACAGATTTTCCTAATCCATTACTATAACAAGGTGACAAAAGACGCAATTAATTGTGAATGACATAGGCCTATGCAAAGTCATTAATTAAAGAGTCTGCTAGACTTCATACCATAGTAGCCTGTGATTTATTTGTCTCGGCAATAAGGCTCAGGGGTTAACTGCTCTTTAACACATCTGTTACATATGATGCCATAATTGTTTTTTATGCTGTAGGTAATATACCAGTTCACTCCAGAAGGGCACAAAATAATTAATTACTGCACATTAATTAGACTCCTGTCTGGGTAGTAGACTCATTGTCCCTATACCAACATTGTATTGTGTGGGAAGTACTGTACATACAACTGTATATGCACGTTTTAAATATCTGTCACCTTTAATTCTATTTTATGACAGCAGGATAAATAACACACCTCAGTGGCAAGCCAGTGGACGAAAAACTAAGTCTGATCCAGTGCCATTAACTTTCATCCATTCTGTTCTGGTAAGTACTCTATTCGTCTGCACTGTTTCATTAGGCTTCAAATTTGCCGTTCCCTTTATCTGGTTGTGACTCAAGACTACCATGGAAAGGTTGTGGCCAAACACTAAAACATTAATCTGCTATGTGATGACTGACCAATGTTATTAAGCCAATGAGAGGATCATACCCCACCTCAGAGAACGTTCTGTCATGATGCAAAGCTGTGATTATTTACTCCGTGATGCAGACTGACATCTTATAACGCTGTCTGTCTGGTCACAGCACAACTCTACTCCATGGCGTATCTGTCTAAATAAGTGGGACAGCTCCACCTGCAAAACGAAAATACCCATTGTTGCTTCCATGAAGGTCTCAATGCGCCCTCTTGTGGTAGAATGCATTCTGTACATTTTTATTTTAGGGCAAAACAAATATGCCGTATCCATTTGAAGGCCAGCATGCTAAACGTCATGGCTAAATAATCACAAATTGGTCCTGAAATGTCACCAGACATTTTTGTTGTAAATGACAACAATAGTGCAGACAGGTTATTCACATTTTAAAAGTAAACATACTGCCCTCAAACTCTGTTTCTGTTTTGGTCCTGTCTCTTGCTGGGAGACAACCCTTTATAGTGTTTCAAATTTGATTACTGCACCAGTTTTGGCCACAGTCCTACATATAGCACCTTTAACAGTTACTTTAACATGTTACTCAATACACACAGTTGTAACTGTGTTGTCCATGAGGTCAAGATGAGACAAATATCATGCTCCACTCTCCACTCGATTCTGTGGATAGTTTCAAAATACTTCAAAGCATTCTGCATGAGTTATGACAATGCTATTGCCATAACTTATCCCAAATCTGGTAAGATGGGCTACAATGTGGCAATCGGGTTCAAGTGTTGGCTAGCTGTCAATCAGAGGACTTCATTCATGTTCGCAGTAGGCTAATACTGTGGATTTAAGCATAAGCAGTGACAGAAAGACAGCATATAGATTCTGCCAGACGTTAATATGTTGTTATTATGAGTTAATAGCGATCATATTATTATTCATATTATTTACAATGATAACACTAGGCAAACAAAGTATGTGTGTCATTTATGAATAACTTTCCATTTCTTTTTCATAGGCGGAAAAAGAATGCATAGCCTGGGCATGTTCATGCACGTCAGCACCTAGTCTGACCACTCTCATATGCAGCTGTACACACACAGATTTGCACACCACTCCGCAAAGGCCATACCTGTTCTAGCAAGTACATTTTCATAGGTACATTTATAGTTGTTAATGGAATTTAATTGTAGGCACAATCTGAATGCAAGAAATACTTCCACTGATGCCGAATGGTGGAGTCTTTACACCTGCCACCTGCCATAGAGTACCCAACTATGACAGAGTTCGTTGGCTAGAGGAGATGCCCGCTGCCCTAGTTCTTAGTCCAAAAGCAAATGCTAACAACCAATCAGTACCCAGTTAACCACAAGCCACACAGCGGCACATTTTGAAGCTCGAACAGCAGAACATACCCCGAGGTAGGTACTCTGTTGGTCCTCTAAAAGTTCTGGGAGATTGCCCTTTGGGGCCAGTCCACTGTATTTAGACACATGCCAGTCATGAAATAGGCAAAAAATGCCTTGGAAGTTTCGATAGTGACAGCATCCTTCTAGACAACAAGCTTCACCCAGAGCCATGGTGTTCCATATGCCTTATTACTTAATGTCTGCATCTCTCTCCTCCTCTCAGGCAAAAGGTTGTTTGCTCAGTTATATTAAAATGTAAATTTGAGAAAGCATGTGGTAATTTTTACTGCACAGATAGGTTTTTTTTTTTCAAATGACTATGGTGGTGATACCATTGTTTGCATGGTCATAAACCATGATATTACAGAGAACTGAATGAGCTTAAATGTGTGTTGTTTTTAGGCAGTGTTTCAGATACGCATGCTTTGAGAAGTTACCATAAAACAGTACTGTAGAGGGTGCCATCTGCACAGTTCACAAAGTCATGCTAAGTGACCCTACAGGAGGTAGTGGCTGATTGGGAAGTCGAAGTGATTCTCATTTGTCGTTGTGGTAACACAGCACACTGTGCACACAACGAAATTCAGCCTCTGCATTTAACCCATTACAGCAGGGGGCAGCCAAGGCAACGGCAAACGGGGAGCAGAGTGTTGGAACGGTACCTCAGTGGCACTTCTGGCAGTTGGTGGATTCGGACCTGCAACCCTCCCGTCACAGGTCCATTAACTTACCTTATCTGGTGGATTTGAACTTGTGACCTTCCAGTCACAGTCATATCTTAACCACCAGGCCACCACTGCAAAACTGTCCTTGGGGCACGTATGTGCAATTTCTTTTTAAGAGGCACCAATTAAAACATGTAATTACACGACGCGATCATCTGATATTAAAGTGTTTTAATAGACAATGTTCAAACTCAACAGAACAATAATGAATTGATATAAAAGGTACTGTTTTTAAAGGAAACTCAAGTAAATAATTGATGTGGTTTAACTTTTGCCTCACTTTGGGTCAAGTGACACATAAATGCCCTAGTTATGAACTGATTCATTTTCAATGACAGAAGCATATTTTGGTTAAAAAAAAAACAGAGCGTGAGGTTTGTTCCATTCTTGAAAACCTAGGGTTACAATGTGCAGACCCTGGCAACACGCGAGTCTTTAAATCATTTTTTTGAATCATTTGTCCCTGTACGGGTTCTGTCACCTGTTAAATTCTTTTAAGGTTTTATTTTTTTCTTTCTCTGCTACATCTTGCCGTAACTTGGTGTTGGTTGTCTAAATGGGTTTCGATCTGGGTATGGTCAGCTGCATGGAGGCAAAGACTTTGACCTGAACTTGCTGTGTTTAGTTTTAAACACCTCCATGTTTTATGCCTTTGGGCCATGTAGTCATTGGGCATCATGTCAGGTGCTCTGAGCTGCTGCCATCAGCTTTCTGTAGTGCTCTAGTCACCCAAATGCTGACTCATTGCTTTTGTCGATCTAATCACTACTGTCAACTACTTTTCCTTGCTCTTCAAGCTGTAGTAGCTGTTGGTTTGAATGTACAATTACAGAAATACAGAGCAGTAGCAAGAGAATATAGTAGACTTTGACTGTCATAAGGTTTGATAAGATTTTAAAATCTAGACAGTAGAAGCCTTTTACACAACGAGATTGCATTTTATAAACCAAATAACTAATCAGTTAAACAAGGAAATATCCAACAGATCAATCAGCAAAACACAGTAATCATGCGATTACTATCTGCAGTCCTATGTATAATCTTAACTTTAGGGCAATGGTCATCTTGCCAAAATTACCTTTGTGCCTTGTGAGTCTTTGGAAAGATGGTACAATTCTATTCTAATAAACATGTATAGTTTAAATATACATGCAATAAATTGTAAACTGTGAATTATTTGTGAATATCTTTTTTTATTATTATTATAAATGACAGGCCTATTTGTCATTCTCTTTTTAAAATAGCAGACCACATATCACATGAGTGGTTACATACTTGTTTCACTTCAAGATTAATCTGAATATTTTATTTGGAATTGAAGGGATTTCAGGGGCTGCATTATTTTCCTTCCCAAAAACATAAAATATTCCTGAGTGTCATTAATCAACTAGAGGATGACAGGGTGAAAAAAAAGCTTACTTTAGCTAAAGGTGTAGGCAGCCTAGAGTAAGCATTATAACACTGTTAACTTTTTCGCAAAGTTAATGTAGGCTATGCTGCAATTAGCCTACTCTCTGGTAAGCACCAGAAGGTTTTACACGCACACCAAAAACATTTTAGTTTTTTTTTTTTTTTTTCCCCGCCTATTGTTGATTGATAAACCTTGTTCTACCTACTACTGTTTGGGGAAACGCTTAGCTTTTTCCATGCTGCTATTGTCATTAATCTAGGTGGTCATCTTATGTTTGGGTTTGTTTTCTAATTCGCACGGTCCAGTTGGTCTGTGAAAATTCCAGAACATCTTATCAGTACTCTACTTTCAACAAACACTATCAGTGTGAAAGTGAAACAGTGTGAAGCTTCCAATCAGGCCAACTCCCGGCTGCTTGCCTTTTACATCCACACATCAAGGAAAACTGCACCCTGTAGGCTACTCACTCAAGGCAACATGCTTTTTCCCATGCAAAAGACACAGTGGAGGTTATCAATAGTTCGTTTGCACTACTAGTTTAGTGCTGTTTTCCTCCAGGAGGATTTGCTTTATCAATGATTGGAGCATAGTGGCACTGACTAATTATTTCCCTGCTTCAGAGGATGCGCTAGCAGAGATGCTTTGATAGGAACCAGGCTCATCTGCAGGATCTGCTGGAAAACGCTTAGCTTCTTATGCTGTCATTTACTCCAAACTTTCTTCCATGCTATTTTTGTCATGAGTCTAGGGTTTGTTTTCTAATACGCAAGTCCAGTCCAGTTGGTCTGTGACAATTGCAGGACACCTCATCAGTAGTACACCTCAGGATCTCAGGACTTTAGTTGCTATACACTCTGGCCTGGGGTGGCCATTAAGTGTCCAGTATCCAATTAACCTATGTTTTTTTCTTCAAGAAGTACTAATGAATTTTGGGGACGTTAAGTTGGGGTAAATTTAAATTGGAAACTGAAATCCTGGCCATTAGTCTGTCCAATCTCCAATAGTCAAACACCATCAGTATGAAAGTGAAACAGTGTGAAGCTTCTATCAGAAAAACATCAGGCCAACTCCCAGCTGCTTCCATTTTTCACCCACACATCAAGGAAAACTGCACCCTGTAGGCTACTCTATTAGCTCAAGACAACATGCTTTTTCCCATGCAAAAGACAGAGTGGAGGTTATCAATAGTTCGTTTGCACTACTAGTTTAGTGCTGTTTTGCTCCAGGAGGATTTGCTTTATCAATGATTGGAGCGTAGTGGCACTGACTAATTATTTCCCTGCTTCAGAGGATGCGCTAGCAGAGATGCTTTGATAGGAACCAGGCTCATCTGCAGGGTGTCCACACATCCTAGAAAACGCTTAGCTTCTTATACTGTCATTTACTCCAAATCTTTTTCCATGCTATTTTTGTCATCAGTCTAGGGTTTGTTTTCTAATACGCAAGTCCAGTCCAGTTGGTGACAATTCCAGGACACCTCATCAGTACCTCACCTCATCAGTACACCTCAGGATCTCAGGCCTTTAGTTGCTATACACTCTGGCCTGGGGTGGCCATTAAGTGTCCAGTATCCAATTACCCTATGTTTTTTCTTCGAGAAGTACTAATGAATTTTGGGGATGTTAAGTTGGTGTAAATTTAAATTGAAAATAGGAATCCTGGCCAAAAGTCAAACACCATCACTATAAAAGTAAAACAATGTGAAGCAAGATCAAGATCAACAAACACCATCAGTATGAAAGTGAAACAGTGTGAAGCTTCTATCAGAAAAAAATACAGCACAAAAAGTGTGCAAGTAGTAAGCCTACTTCACAGTCATAAACTGATGGCCAGACATTCTCCTTTAGGAGTTGTATGTAGAAAGCAGAATTCATTTCTCCATCAGTCACAGTGAGTCGTTCAGGTTCTGAAGCAGCAAAGCAACCCACGACCACCATATTTTACAGTTGCTTTGATATTTTGTTCTGAAATGTTGTGTTACTTTTTTCCATAAAATCTTGGTATTTTCTCCCACAGCTAGATCTAGAAGTGGACAATGCTCACCCAAAAGTTTCTTCTGCCCACCCAATCGACCAAGTGTATTTGGTGTAATTACAATCTGCCTATCACGTTTTTTGTACACTCCTCAAAAAGCAACACTGTTTGCAGCACTGCAACGTACAATCATTGGTAGCAATACTGTTACAACCAGTAGCCTTCTTTCACTACAACAAGATCTGCCAGCTTACCAGACTAGCTTGTGGCAGGCAGCTAATTACACCTTTGCCTACAAACCCACGCAAATACAATGTAATTACATTACTGGAACACACTTTTTTATTTTGAAATAATATACTAATAGTGCAGCCGATTAATTACATATTTCAGGATAATTGTTCAAATAGGTATAAAAGCACGAAATTTGGCATAGATACTCTCTAAAGGCGTTGGCCACCAAAAAAATTCTAAATGGCAGCCATTTTTTTCAAGATGGCCACTATTTCTGTCAAATGCTCATTATATCAATTGTTAAAACTGTGATGTAGGCATAACATTTTGTGAAAATACTCTGTTAAGAATGTTTTTATGGAGAATGGTCCTTCTCCCTCACAAAATTAAGATGACAAACATTTTTCAAGATGGCCACCACCATTTTTCAAGATTAGGGTTAGGGCTAGGGTTAGGGTTAGAGTTATAGGGTTAGGGTTGGAGCTAGGGTTAGGGTTAGTTAGGGTTAGGGTTGGAGCTAGGGTTAGGGTTAGGGCTAGGGCTGGAGGGTTAGCAGGGGTTAGGGTGTGGCACCAGGTCTTCAATATTGAACCTTTGCACAATACTCTAATTTTCTGAGATACTCATTTTGGGGTTTTCATTAGTTGTCAGTTATAATCATCAATATTAAAAGAAATAAACACTTGAAATATGTTATGAATGTATACATTATACAAATTTCACTTTTTGAATGGAATTACTAAAATTATTTTATGATATTCTAATTGTATGATCAGCACCTGTAGTGGCTCATTTGGATTTCAGTAATGTTAGTAAAGACAGGATTTACGCTTTGTCTTTTATTTAAGTTTTGCAAATACTGCTATATGGCTTTTAACAAAATACATTATTTGTATCACTATATAGTGTACTATAATGTTTAAAGTTGAATAGTGAAGATGAAAAGTTGTTGTATGCCATTCATAAGTCTTCGTAGCCTACTAGTAGACTAGATTATGTAGGCTAGTATGCTATAGCAATTGATGACAAAAGGCATCAATAGAATATTTTTGCTTCCCAACCAGTTAACTGGAAATCTATAACCGTTCCCCACCAATGCATTTTCATACTTTTTTTTACTATTAATAGTTTTTTCTTCTTCTAGATTTTTGGCTAGAGAAGCATTGTGCTGTTGATAAGTGAACACAAAAGCAGAGGTGGTGGCATAACCCACTGAGCAAAAGCAGTAGAATGAGGTATGTTCATGGTTTTCATACTGTGCACATAACTAGAATTTTATAGATGAACAGAAAGACAACCACATTAAACTGTGCTTCTCAGTCAGCTACATAGAAGAGGTTTCAAGTGAAAGTGAAAGGATAGCTGGACAATTTATTTGAGGATGGAATGGTTCTTAAAAAAAAACCCTACCCCACCTCTTCAACATCACACTAACTATCGATATACACAAGCACAGTACTGATTACAAACGTATCTCTACACCCCCTCCCCACACACAGTTCTGAGACGAGGAATGATCTCCTCTCAAGGTTGATTATATTGTCGAAAACTTCAACTGTTAAAATATTCATTTGTGAACACTCTTAAAGCACAAACACAAACAAGTAACTGGTTTGAGATTATTTTATTAAAAATAAAACACTTCATACAGTTTTTTCTACAAGGACAAAGCAGGAGACCTTTTCAGATACGGGGTGGCGATCAGGAAGAAACTGAATCACAGTGTCTGTAAGCAAGGAAGAAATGCCTTTTTCGACGAAAATGGTTTTGAAAGACATGATTAGCTCTTCCAGTGAACAGATCTGCATAGCTCTTTTCCGACTCAAACTGACAAAAATTCACAGACAACAGACAAGCAATCCAAAAAACAAAAAACCCCCACATGACGAACACGAATAGGTAGGATGGGATTAAAAATAATCTTAGCATGTTGGAGACACAGGACAGCTTCAAGCAAGAATCTTTATTTCTTTTACACAACCCCCCCCAACACACACCCACGCAAACACACACACACACACACACACACACACACACACACACACACACACACACACACGCACGCACAAACACCTCTTTTGGTCTTTGACACACCTGGATGAAACAAATGCCACCAAAACTATGGTGACTTCTCCCGAGTACAAGCCTGGACAGGTCAGACTGCTAAATAGAGGATACACATGGGCCACAGCGTCCAAAAGCTTTGCTTCAGACCATTTAAGACAGGACATCCACTTACTGACCAGAGACAGAGACAGAGAGAGAAAGACAGAGAGACACCGAGAGAGAGAGAAAGAGAGAGAGAGACAGAGAGAGAGAGAGACAGAGATAGAGAGAGAGAGGGAGAGGTTCTCTGCTCTGTGTCCAAGTGTAGTTACAGTAGGTTATTGTTACAATTAGGGGTGATGTCTACATTGACTAACTTAACACATACACTTAGTTCCTTTTCATTTCCTGTTCCTTGCACACTGTTGAGGCTCCTGAGGAACATGCAGGAATGCGAGTTATCCACGTGGGTGCACCTTAAACATCATTTGCAGAGGTAAACATCATTGGGGGCCACAAAGGCACGACCCACAAAAGCCATCAAAGGAGCGGTCTTGGATGCCAAGACAGGACAATTCCAACGTGTAAAATTTACTCCAACACACTGACCAACTTAACCAATCAACCACGCAAAATAGGGCTATGAGAGGGGAAAAAAATAATACAGAAGATAATTACAATACCACACCTCATGGCTGGATAAATATGAAAATGGGCAAGTTGTGTGTGGATCTTAGCACTCGCAACAGAACAGAAAATGACACCACAAGAGCAGGATGCAGGACTGGTGATTAAGCCGTCATGTGCCATCTCTGCATCATATTTTCTGTGGAGGAAAGGGAGGTTATGTACTGTTATGACATTTCAGTTCAGTCCGGATGGTCAGCAGAGAAGTGGCACCCCAGTAGCCTGCTAGTGGACAGCCCCTGTGTGTGGATTAAGGCTCTTACCAATCATGTTCATGTCGTAGCTCTTCAAGACAACAGCCTCAAACTCAGCTGCTTCACTCTTTCCTGCATTTTAAATAAATACGGACGATTTGTTTTTTTTTTTTGTTTCTAGATGTGCATGTGCGCAGATATGTCTCACGCACTCTCCCGAGTATAATTCCTAACCTAAGCGACTACGTCGGCCGAGACGAACCATCATCACCATCATCATCATCATCATCTGAGTCGGGGGAAGATTCTGATGAAGAGGATCATGCTGATGAAGGTGAAGGAGACGAGGATGAGCATGAGCCACAGGAACCAGTTGACCGACTTCTTGGCGTGCTGCTCCAGCCGGTCCGACTCCGTCTTCAGCTTCTCGAAGTTGACGTCAGCCTGCCGCATCGACTGGCTCAGCGTCTGAAAGTCACGCAGAGATAACCGTCACTGATGCATATTAACCAAGTGCAATTGGTGCTTCAGAAAACGACTGAGGTTTTTTCCATCCAAGCACATAACACAACTAAAGAAATAAACACTTACTAAACTGTCACTGATGTTACGTTACACTTAGCTGACGCTTTTTATCCAAAGTGACTTACAATTAAGGATAGGATACAATTTCGCCTATTCAACTGCCTGTCCTACTGTACCCAGTATGTCTATGCTTGTGACAATACACCATCCAGGGCTAACCGTCACTGATGTTGCATTACACTTAGCTGGCGCTTTTTTATCCAAAGCAACAGTTATTTAGGTACAGGGTATTGGTTACAGTCCCTGGAGCTATGTTGGGGTTAGGTGCCTTGCTCAAGGGCACTTCAGCTATGGATGAAGGTGTAGGGAGTCTACACTTTCAACCTGCAACCTTCAGATCTCAAGACCAACTCCTTAACCATTAGGCCACAACTGCACTGATGTATATTAACCAAGTGCAGTTGGTGCTTCACAAAAGGACTGAGGTTTTTTCCATCTAAGGACATGACACAACTAAAGAAATAAACACTTATGAAAGGTGAAACCAGACTTAGACTAAACTGTCTAAAACCCTCTGTAGGGGTATTTAAAGTAGGAACAGGAAAGATTAGTAATGGAATCAATGGAACTGCACATATGAAAATTACATCTGTGTTTGTCTTTCTCTGATGCAGTATGTATCCAATTTCATTTGTATTACAACAGTCTGACTGAAATGCTGCCTTCTATGTGCTATTTACTTTCCATCCACTGAAATCAATCCAGTGCACTGTTGCTGTTAAATGACACCTCACTTAAAATATAAAATAAAAACTATTGCTCTGCAACTGATACAGCCGCATTTCCTTAATCTACTCCACAGTCAACCCAGCATGAAACATATCTATAAAGAACATCTTCACGATTGCTGTAAGCTACCTGCAGTGATCTCAGTGAAATACGACATCAGCATCTACATGGTGTCTACCTTACTCTACATATGGTGAATACTCTATGTCTAAACTTATTTTCTTAGAAGCACTGACCTGATTGTCCTGTTTAATGATGTTCTGCTGTGCCAGCGTGTTGTTCTTGAGGTTGCGGGCGAGGTTCAGCATCTCCTCAGCCAGCTTCTCCTGCAGGTTGTTGTGGTGCTGGAGAATGGCGTCCAGCTCGGCGGCAGATTGCCTCTCGTCCAACGGCACGACTCTGAGGAGGGGTGCAGACTGTTACCTTAGATATTTAGTAATCATACTCTCTCTCACTCTCTCTACACACAGACACAGACACACACACACACACACACACAGACAGACACACACACAGACACACACAACTTGCAGAAAACAGTCTCTCTAGAATTTAATGAATTAGGTGAGACATCATGGAAATGAAGTCTAATCAAATAAAAGAGGGTACTCCAATGGCTGTGCCGCTATATACACTGTGCTGTATCTTGCTATATAATAGCAATGGAGATGGAGAAAACACCATTTCTTGTCATATGGAAATTCTAAATGACCCTTTGAAGGTTTATCACCTAAGATAAACACAAGTCAACACTTTGTAGGAACAGCTGTCAAAGACACTGCAAATGCCATGGAGGACAATGTAGCCTGACAGGCTAAGTAACATTAACCTCCATATGAAAGTTCAATTGTAAAGTCTATGTTGACAAAAAAATGTCTGCCTGAGCAGTGGAACGACAGGGAATATTATAGCTGAAATATCTGACCCAGTGGCTACTAGGAAAGTATTCCTGATTTTTTCAGTGTACAGTAGCTAACAATCTGGTCTTGTAACATGCAACTCAGGAAACATGAGGAATCTACCTTCTCTGTCGGAGGTCTGATTCAGAGGAATCTGTGCGGAGAATGACAGAGTTGGAAAGTTCTTAGTAATTTCTTACACAAACAGTTGGTTATGAATATTTGCCCAATAACTGGGTGCACAACTGAAAGGGGAAAATAAAAGAGGTTTACCTGTGCCCGAAGACCCCTGTGGATAAAGAAGAGAAAGAATGTGAAGTTTATATCGACAAACTAAAATCATATCAGCATTATATGATTTTTAAAGAAATGTCATGCTAAGTATACAGATGACATTTTACCTTAACAGAATATAATGCACATAATCAGTATTACAACAGGTTCTACATAGCATTTTTAATTTTGCAGCTTAAGGATGTGCTATTCATTGAGTTTCAATCACGATTATAAATATAGCTTCCGACCATCTCAAAATTAATATAATCAGCTCACGCAAGTATTTTGGCACACTTCATTTTGTAGTAGGTTTAGATAAGACTTTTAGTCTGGGTTGTTTACACAAATCCAAGTCAAAGATTCTCCAAGAAGATTCTTAAATTAAAAGGGACAAACAGATACAACACGTTTCCAGTTAGTCAATAGTCATAACAACAGCAGTGTGAACTGCAATGGCATTTTCATTTCAAGAGCAGCTCACCATGCCTATGAGTTCATTGCGCATTTCTCCGGTGCATCGGGCCTTGGCCTGTATGTGAACCGTCTTGCTGGCAGGCATTCTCTCGTTAGAGATGGTGGGCGTCCGGCCCGGCGCCAGGAACTGGTTGGCCAAAGCCTTTTCAGCTGTGGAAGACTACATTCACAAACACACAAAGTGAAAGATCATACAATTGTGCTTTGTGCTGAAGGTAGGTGGGACTAATATCCTACCTCTGATAAAGGTAGCTATTACCTTGGGTGATTTACAAAACAAAAGTATTATTCTTTTACTTAGAAGTTCATGGTTTTGTACAGCAGGGTATTTTTAGTAGTGTCTTGCCTCAAATTCATAATTGTTATGTCTTAAAATCAGACCAATGACATAACAATTATGATATGTTTACATAACTCCATGCATTCTCTAACAATTCCTCATACTTTTGTTGTTTACATGTTTTACAGAATGTGTATAACTAACCAGTTTTTCTGCTTCCAGAAGCCCTTTTAGAAAATCCACCTTTCGAGTGTAATCTGTCAAGACCTCTGCTGTTGGTTTGCTGAAAGGAATGAGACATGGTTTGCATTTTTGCACATAGTTTAAGTTTAGACACCTCATAAGCATGTTAGATAGATGGGGAGAGAGAGAGAGAGAGAGAGAGAGAGAGAGAGAGAGAGGGAGAGGGAGAGGGAGAGACAGACAGACAGACAACAAATGCACCTTGGACTTTTCCTTAGAGCCACCAACATTTCTTCTAGTGCGCCAACATACTAAAAAGAGAAAAAATAGATGTATTGCACCATTGCATTTCTGACAACATGACCATAGCAATGTTTATCCTTATTTTTAGACACACAGGCCTCAGAGTGACATTGAGAAAATGTAAAAAGCTTACGTGATTAATAAAAACACTATACAGTTTCATGACAACAACAAAGGGGTCTTTGCTTGACATTTCCAAATGCATCATATAACAAACAACGTGCAATTAATTTCATTCATCAAGAGTTGTTTTGTCTGCTCAACGGACGACTTTGTGACACTTTAGTGTATCTTCCACCTTTTTAAATATAAAAGGCAGGTAGCTGTATCTACCAATGTATCTATGTCAGCACACTACTAACGACTAATGTTTATTAGTTAATTCAAGGTTAAAATGTTACCACATATGGTGTACACTCTACATCTAGGCAAGAGACAACCTTTTCGTCGGGCTTGATGTGGCTGTCTTCACAGATGTGTGAAGAGAAAGCTTTTGACATTAATGTAATGCATTTATTGAGCTAACTGTGACACCAACAACATCATTAAAGTCTATATTACGGCCTAAAGTCTGTGAGATTTGCAGGCAAATAGGCTAGGCTATTCACAAAACAAGCATCAGGAACACCGGCTTCGGCTGTCAAATTCTGATGCTGACGACGTGGCTCAAGTTTGCTACGTTCGCTATCTAGCTGCGTTAGCCTAGGGCAGATAGCTGATGAGGTTAGCTTTCATACTGAAAACAAAATCATTGTAGTGTGACAACTAAGACACGCGCAATTAGACAAATCGCAACATGATGTAAGATTACCTTCTCCAGTCTCCATTCCGTTTCCCCTCGCTTTTCAGAGGCGATAGATTCGCAACGCGATAATAACCTAATAAAATTTATTTCAAGCCTAGACGTCGCCATGTTTGAACCTGCTGAATTGTCGCAAGGATTTTACGCAATAAACAACGTCGGATTTTTGAGGGGGAGGGGCAAAGTCTTTCTGCTGCAGAGTGTCGAGACTAGGCTGACCTGACCTATGTCATGAACGCAGGCTTTTTATAAGCTTCAACAGGACTACAAAAGCATAAGTAAATATTCATAACAATAATAATTTCATTGAATAACGGAAAATAACCTATAAAATATGTATATGATCATATATATATTTAGTGATATTATTTTTTTCATAGGCCTAGGTTCTCCTCCGTTTTGCTTATAAGCTACATTCCACCTTCAGACTTCAGACTGTTAATATATAATTACCTTGCTTTAGGCTAATGACAATATCCTACCACTTAAATCAAACCTTTTTCTAAATCACACATCTTGTAACACTATGGGTTTCCTTTAATAGCCTAACTTATCTCATTACACTCACTGCCAAGAATAGGCTATTACACAAAAAAAGCAGTTAATGTGCGTACATGACATTGATTCTGGCCTCTCCATTATTAGGACTACCTTAACAGTGAAAACGTGAGACAGACTCAGCAGGAGCTATTTATGGGGAGCATGAAGCATCAGTTTGAAGCAAAAGCCTTGCTAATCTGTCACTAAGCCTAAATGTACAGTATTAACAAAATTTAACAATAAATAATATAGACAGTTTTCCACAGGGAAATATGGCTTAAGCATATATGTATACTTGACAAGATGGAGGAGTCTAATATCAGTTTTGGGTTGGGTTGTTCTATGAAGTTCTATGAACATCTGCTCCGTCCTCAAGAAAACACAGCAGAGGATGTAGCTCCAGCAGCTGCTGAATAAACTCAATTTGCGTAAGATCATAATGGTGCATTTCTACTCCTCCATCATTGAGTTTGTCCCTATCAAAACTGACCTCCACTAACTAAAACGTTATCTGAGTGCCTTTGTGTATGCATGTGTGACAAAGGAGGGGTGTGTGTCTGAAGTGTCTCTGCCCCGGGAAACTCAACCAAGACACATCTATCTCCTCCTGTGTGTGTGTGTGTGTGTGTGTGTGTGTGTGTGTGTGTGTGTGTGTTTTAACAGTACACCGTTAAAACACGCTTATGATTCTGATGTTGGTTTACAGTTATTTGTTAATTAACATGACATATTCCAGTCAAAACAATTAAAAGACAGGTTGAGAGACCAACAATATATTTAATAATTGGCATAAGATAAATGTACAAATGTTTTAAACACATTAGGCACATTAAACACATTAGGCAGGCTAAGAATAAGTCACATCAGAAGTCAACAAACAAAGAAGTCAATAAGACTGTCAAACACAGAGCTCAGTTTATTTAATTAAATGGAGGAATAGAATGAATATATTTAATGCATTTACTTAATGAATGTTATATGTGATTAGCAGTTGTGATATTAATGTCAGAACTCAGATCAGATCTTTATCTGTTTTTTCTTGTTTTTGGGAATTTCCAAGACATGGTGGTAATTTCCTTCCATACTTGCACGAGTAGCCCACTATTGACAAAATAGCAATAAGAAGGGCACCAGTGCTGCCCAGGACGGCCGTGTTGAATCCGGCGTTACTTTCTCCTGCAACAGAACAAAACAAGCTCAGACCCAAGATTGATAAGGGGTTAAGGATCAAAGTATTAAGGATCAAATACTACTACTACTAATAAGAATAATAAGAATAATAAGAATATTAATAATAATATCATCATCATCAACAACAACAACAACAACAACAACAATGACAATAACAACAACAACAACAACAACAACAATAATAATAATAATAACAATAATAATAATAATAATAATAGAATAATTGTTTTCTTTTCTAGTAGCTCCCCTGTCAACAGTCCATACTAATTTTACACTACTACCAAACTTGATAATCAATAAATTCCATCTGCATGTCCTTGAGGTACTAAAAATCTGCTGCTTAATGACTAAGCATTGAATCTCTTCCACCATTAGGCTAAGGGACTCATTTACCAGTGAAAGCCTATGAACAAACTTGCTCAGAATATAATTAAAGACTTCAAGTACCCAAGTACTCTGTGATGGAAAATGTCACATACCAGCCTTCACTGAATTGCTTTCAACAGCACTGGGGTCTGCTTCAGAGTCTTCAGGCTGTGTTGTGAAACCTGTAAAAGATACAGCAGTTTTAAACAAACACAGGCATTTTAGTTATATGAATTAGTAATTCTCATTTTAAATGTGCAACAATCTTTAAGCTCTAAATGGGTGTCTTGTTAAGACAAATGACCATGAATGTGCATAACACACATAAGTTACATGGATACTCGACTAGGGATGGCCACTGTAATATTTAGAGAAAAATGTGGTGCTTAGTGGTTAGGCAGTTAACTATTATCACCAATATTATTATTATTATTATTGTTGTTATTATTATTATTATTATTATTATTATTATTAGTAGTATTATTATTATTAATATTAATAATAATGATAATAATACTACTACTACTACTACTACTACTAATAATAATAATAATAATAATAATAATAATAATAATAATAATAATAAACTGTATTTGTATAGCACAATTCATACAATTCAAGTGCTTCAACAGTTTGGCAAGAAAACTCAAGACAGCATTTGTTGCAGCTTAGTAGTGCCAGGAAAGAGGAAGTTGGGGGGCTACAGGGGTGAGGAAAAACTCCCTGTTTGTGTTGGTTTATTGGTCAACATTAGTTTAAAACTGGATTTGTAATCTCAATGAACAACTCAGAGACTAATTCACCAATTAAAGTCAATTAATAAACCTGTCCATTACATTAAGTATTTTATTTCATGGGATAGAAAATGCAACATACTGGTTTTAACCGCATTGCTTTCAACAGTATTGGTAGTTACTTCAGAGTCTTGATTCTGGGTAGTAGAACCTGTAAAAGATTGAGCAGTTTAATAAAAGCACAGGCATTTGGGTTTTTTTCCTTTTTAAACATTCCTAGAGGGAAATATTACTTCATACAACAGTCTTATCTCTCTTAACCTTTGGTTTCTCCTAAAATCCAATTAGGAGACAAAGAACAGTATAAGACTGTTCCTTAAGTTAAACTTAGATTTGACTTATATTGGGCTTGACTATGCAATTGTCAGTTCTTCTACTGTTTCTAAGTGGAAAAATCTCTTTCTGTTTTTATTCCTTACTTTACACACTTAAAGTAAAGCATAAAATCAACTTTTAAAAAAATAATTAAGCCAACACGCTGCATGGATCTTTTTTCACATTGTTTTAACTTGCACTATTTTAGTATCATGACATTGTTTATATGTCAAACATGGTAAATAAAAAAAACAATCCATAACATCCAAAAGATCCATACAGCACAGCGCCTTAATTTGTTTAAATTGGTTCTTTGCTTCACTTTTTACAGCACAGGCCTCAGCAACATTTCTGTTTTGGGGTGGAATAAATAATGAGGTTATAGCCTCCAGGCTACTGCTGGCCATAAGCATAGGTGAGTGCCAGGAAAACCCCTAATCTTCCCAGGATAGTGTAGGGAATGTTTGCAAAGGTTCAGGCCTGGGCCAAGGTAGCAGTCTGTTACTTAATCATTGCAGCAGCTCGTTTCCTATGCTGCTGGATACGCACAGCCTATAGTGTTAGATTCAGCAAAACAACTGCCAGTCTCACAGTACCTTCCCTTTGAGACACCCTGCTACTGGGCTGAGATGAAGTAGTCTGTTCCTTTGAAGATACTGTGTGTGAGGTGAGGTCTACCATATCAAAACCTGCGTAATAATAAAGGGTTACTGACAATAATGGAGTGATTTTAAAATGTAAAAATATTACACAATATATTAAAAAAAACATCTGCTACTGGAAATTCACAGCTAGAATCAGCTTCAAACTGGCCGAGGGGATGATGAAAAGGAAAGGTCATAGGAACAAGGACGTATCATCTTAGGCAGAAGCGCCTCGTGCAACGGTGGAGAAGGTCCAGGTCCGGATATGGCCATCAGGAAAGCACACCCTTGACTGGAAGTTTCGTTATCACGCGGGTCAGACAACAGGACATAACCCCTTTTAACCTTTTATCACATATGAGATGTGAGCTAAATGTAATATGTTATATAATGTGTGATGGAACATTTTGGTATGGTACAATTTTACATGTACAATGAACGGATGCCCCACTATGCTAAGCAGATAGATAGGTTCAATAAATACTTCAGGAATAAAGCATGCATAGTTATAATACCTAAAATAGTTTATCAGTGATTGTAAGCACTATGTACATACTGTACATAAAACATACATACATACTTTGTTTATTTTAATTACAATACTTTCCTTGGGTTGACTTGCTCGCTGGATGAAAAGATGAAAACTAACTTTAACTGACTTGCCTTTTTCAGTGATTGGGTCCACCGATGTTGCAGCGGTACTTGTCAAACGCGTAGTAGGGGTAGAGTCCTGCCAGGACTCCAATGTTGTTGTGTCTAAGAGTATAATTCATATTCAGTGAGATTTATATCATATCACAAAGACAGAGGATGTAATACTAGACATATAAGGTTTGGAGTCTTACTAAATGAAATGACATCAGCTAATTCAGCATTTAGGGAAACTTATCACGAACAATTATGTATGCACAGAGAATGACACCATTCTGGTGGTTCTTGACTATTAATTACCTTGAAAGTGTATTTTTGCATTTGCTGTTTTGCGAACAGTAGTCCCAGTGGAAAATGTGAACACTGCCAAACATCTGTAGGCAACTTTCTCATCTGGACTTTCATCTGTAGCTGATAAGGTGAAGTTGCAAAAATCGTTGTCATCACACACCCCTTGCGTTGTCTCATTCAACTTGTTCTCCCGAAACAGCTTGATGTCCAGAAGGTATCCTTCGCTGCAATAAACATCATTCACTGTGCAGGTAATCTGTACAGGTTGTCCCAATGCAGGATTCAGAGGAGCCACAGTCAACTCAGGGTCAGGAAAGGCTTGAAGGAAAAAAAAGACAATATATAAAAAAGTATGGTCATTCCATATCACTACAAGTGTTACAGTGACATTTATAAATTACATATTATGTAAAATCTGTAAGCAATAATGAAATAACATCATACAGTATGTGTGTGAAACCTACAGTAAACAATAACCCTGGTCTTCTGCCTTTTGGTTTGCTGGCCTTGGCAGTATGCATGGCAACTATAACTTCCAGCATGATGCTGATGGGCCGATAGAACAGAGAGGATACTCCCTTGGTTGATTGTAGTCACAGTAAAATCGATGTCTTCCTGCAGAGACTCCCAGGTGGTCTCTCCTCCAGGGCAGTCAGTGGTACAGCTGAGGTTGAAGGCAGACCCCAGCTCCACCAGCTGTTGGCTGGGCTGAATGCTCACACTGTACAGGTGCACAGAAGAGCCTGGAGGTCAAAAGGCAAAACAAGCATTTGAAAATGTACAATAAACAACTAGTGTCCTGACTGACTATGAAGAGAGTGATTACACGGGCAAAAACTCTTGAAGATGACTGAAAACATCATCAACCAGATCCTAGACCAGAGCACAAGCACTATCAAACAGCAGTCTCTGGGTCAACATTTTAAGATATGCAATACTAGTGTCTTGGCTGACTGTGTTGCCATTCCTGTTTTGCTGTCCATGGTGTGCTTAGGCTCTACTTACCCAGTAGCATCAGTGAAAGACACTGGAGCAGAACGTGATGCTGCTGTGAAGCCATTGCTCTGCTGAGATGTGCAGGTCAGGAGGAGAGTGGGGGTGAAAGAGTTTAGGAGGACTATTATTTCTTTTGACTTCAATTGGAAAGACCACCTACTGGTAACAGTGCCAAAGGAATCAGAACAGGAAAGCAGAAGCATTGTGGGGTGGGATTGCAGATAACACAAAGGCAAACAAAAGGGATCCTATCTCACACAAGACAATAACAAACATTAATATTAAAATAAAAGGAACTGATGTAACTTTTAATGTGTGCCCTTTGAACGCACAGTGTTATTAGTAGTATTTAAAACACTCTTAGACTTTCACACTTACACTTTCCACTAATGGTATACAGTATGTATGAATAACAGAACCAACAACTCATATGCAGCCTACTTTGTACAATTCCAAAAAAATGGATTGGTCTAGGATTGCAGCACAATAGCTACATAAAATATTACATATAAGTGTGATCCACAGACAGAGAATATGGTAGCATGAGAAGTTAGGAATGGTGGGAACTAGGAAACGTCAGCAAAACATTTCCTGGGGACTTTACCATCATGACTGGAGTTGGCTCAGCATGCGTGCACTATGCGTGCTCTATCTAACGGAGGGGGATATTTGCCCTAGGAGACCCTGGTGGCACGTGTAGTGCTACTTGCGTGTCAGAATATCACAGTGGCATCCGTTACTGCACTGCGTTTGTTTTGTTTTTTTTGTTGGTAGACAATGGATGTGTAAATGCAGCAGCTGCTGACTCAATATACCAAATATGATGATTTAGGCAAAACTAACACCCAAATTAGTACCTCTCTATTTCTGAAGTTCAAGTTCAAGTGTGCAAAATATATGCCAAAAAGATTCAATAATGATTCTAGTAAATTATGATATATAGTAAATAATTAAATAAACTGCATTATAAATGTAAACAGCTTCTGTAGAAGTTCTAAGAGATCCTGTAGGTTTATACAAGTAGACCCCAATATTGTTGCAATAATTTTCAGGTTATCAGTTCGGATAACATACGTACATGCCATGTCTCAATGTGGGCTCACAGAGACAAAATTTTCCTTTGTATAGTCCTACAATCTCTATCCTCAATGTAGGCTCACAGAGGCAACATTTTCTACGGTATAGTCCTACAGTCTGTGGCCTCGGATCAGGAAGGGAGGAGCATAGAAAGAGACACTGCTGTTAATGTTTATATTAATTTAGCCTTCATTGTCTTGGTGTGTGCAGAGCATAGCTGAGAAGTATACCATGCATGTTTACATAGACTGTTTTTTTTTCATGCAACATAATATCTAAACATCACTTTGTAATAATCACCTTATAATAACCACCTTGTAATATTGTAATAATGGACAGTGGAAAAGAGACAGAAATGTTCACTTGGCTTCATTGAAACTTTTTTTTCCACTTTTTCTTTCCATTTTGCACTTGAGCTGTACTGGACAGAATAATTGAAAATCATAAACTACCGGATCAGAAAAATGTGTAAAACTTTGTGAAGAATGTTCAGCTGTGTATTTTGTAGAAAGAATTGTGTGTTCACCAAGGCTGCCTAAGCAGCACAGACTACTCCTAGTGGATCACACACACGACATGAGCCCAGGCCCTGCTCCCTCAGTCTAAGCCAGCCTCTATTTCAGGCCAGAGACAACACGTCAGATAACTTCAGTATAATAAACAGACACTTTTCTAAACAGGAAAAAAAACTGTTCTGCAATCTCAAGATACCCTGAAACAAAATAGGTCATGACCGCAGTCAGACTTATTAACATCCTCACTGCAGGTTTCTGATTCCTTCTCTGATTCCAGCTCAGGCACATTCTAGTCTCAGAACCAGCCTCTGCCTCTGACATTTAAAATGTAAACAATTTACATACCAACTTAAGTCACTTTGAAAACAGAACAAAATGCGCAGACGTATTCCTGACATCTTTATCTTCGACATCATGCTGTCATCCTTCATTCTTCGAGTTTGTGTTTTAATTGTAGTTCAATGAAAGCTCTGCATGTTGCTCTTAAGTCTTATGTTTTACTTTTTTAGGCAAAAATATTAAGGCAAGCGTTGGTGTTCATAGGTTGGCTTTTTTTGACCACATTTATCTTTTACACTTGTACTGTAAATGCAAAGGCATATTTAAACACACAATCACACATGCACACACACACACACCTTTCTGACTGTGGGCATTTTGTGGAAAGCCATGAATAAAGTGTGCATCAGCAGCCCAAGCTATATGCTAAACAGACGACTCCCAAGTGGGGTCAGGTGGTTGAGGCCATCACTGGGTCCCACTACAGAACTGCCTCTCTGTCCAGATAAGAACACAGTAGACAACACCAGTAGCACTGCGAACAGGCACATCATGAGAAGGAGGCTCTGCATACCCTAAATAAAAACAGTCTTTATGACCTATTGGGTCATGTGATGTGTATCTAAGGTTGGGGTGGGGTGGGTGGGTGTTTATTACTGACTGTACTGTTACTGTTTCCCATCTTGGGATTTTTTCAGAAATAAAAAACAGTGAATCATAAAAAAAAACAGTCATGACCTCAAGCTAAAAATGATTACTCCTAGCCAGCCTGTCAGGAAACCAGTCTTTGTCCATTACAATGCAGGTAATCAGATGCCTACAAAGGAAGCAAAAACTACTTACCTGGTTTGTACCCAGGAGGGACGTAATAATTAAAATATTTATGCCAGAAAGCTTCAAGCTTCAAGTATTCATTAAAAAGGGGGATTATTAGGCTTTCTTTTCAGTTATAAAAAAAAGTGCACCCCAGAAGAAGTAACTACTCCATAGATGGCCAATGTGAACAGTGTGAAAAGATCCATATAGCACAACGCCTTCATTTGTTAAAATTGGCTCTATGCTTCACTTTTTACAGCGCAGGCTTTAGCAACATTTCTGTATTGGGGTGGGATAAATGATGAGGTTATAGCCTCCAGGCTGTTGCTGGCCATAAGCATAGGTGAGTGCCGGAAAACCCCTAATCTTCCCAGGATAGTGTAGGGAATGTTTGCAAAGGTTCAAGCCTGGGCCAAGGTAGCAGTCTGTTAGTTGATTATTGCAGCAACTCATTTCCTCTGCTGTTGGAAATACACAGGCTATTTCCTCATGTGCCATGAAGTGTCACATTGTACTTCCTGTATCTTTTCTTAATTTTATTCTGGTAACAGACCTTAAGCAGCATGTAGCCACCTGTAAAAGTAACAAAACAGTTTGCCTTTGTAAAACTAGTCGTCACTCTAGTTGACCTTTACTTCCGTTTTTAAGTCTTAAAGCAGGAGGACACTTCTCCTTTTTAATGACCAATCAGACTGGAGTGGCCTCGCTGACTAACGGCCATCTTGTCAGACTAAGATCTTGTCAGTATGGGTCAAACACTTTAAAGAGTAAAACACAGAATCAAACTTAGAAATGCTGCATAAATGGCTTTGCATTGGCTTAACTTGCACTATTTATTTCATGCCATGCATGTTTCATGATGCTTGAAGAAAAATAGTGAAAGTTAAACCAACGTAAAGAGGTCCATGCAGCACCTGCTCTGGCAGCACTAATTATTTTAGTTGGTTTCATGCTTCACTTTTCACACCATGTAGAGAAATTGAGCAGATATATGTATAAATGAGGTTAGGGGTCCTGCCACCAAATCCCACCAGCAGATTGTTGGAAATCTTCTAACACATAAACTAAAACACTTCAGCCAGATCTAGAAATTACATAATGATAAATTGTTTTACACTTTAAGGGCATCAAAAATGGCCTTTAAAAAAAAATATTGATTGGTTAATGTTTTAACCATCATTCATGACTGACATGCAATAAGCCATGATCCTACTTGTCTTTTTTTTTTTTAAACATGCAGTACACACAGATCACACTAGGTGGAGGAAATGTTCTGAAAATGTATTATATATATATATTGACACGGTGGTCCAAAGGGTGCATAAGCTTTATGCCTTTGCGGAGCAACTGGGAGAGGTATGACTACAATAAATATATACACAAACACTTAACATTCAAACCTGCAGCCAGTACAAATTGTATTGTAAGAAAATAAAAGAGTTAATCATTTCTCCATAGTCTTAAAATGCAAAAAAAGACATTACTAATGACAAAAACGAACGGTCCACACACCATCACTTTTCTTTTATGATCCACGGTGAACACACATCCACTTATCATCAACACTAGACCAGCATTCATTCAACACAGCACAAGCTCTGTCCATCAGCAGTTTTAATGACATTAGTATTTTAAAACACCATGGCTATCATCAAGCAGAAGGCCTTAAAGCCTTCCATATTGTCCGTGTTCAATATATAAAAAAAAGTCCCATGTCACTCAAGGGTGTCCATCAGTCCACTCGAAACATGGAGACGCAGAGAAGGTAACAAGAGGAACATGGTGAAGGAAGTGGAGAAAAGATGATTTCTTTTTCAAAAATCACAACAAAAGAAAAACTCCTTGGTGGGGTGAGCTGTTTGTTTATCGTCTCAGAGAAAGTGGCTTGTGCTGCTCCCATTTTCCCTTTGTTAGCAGAAAGCAGTGTACTGAACATCCCAACGCAGGCTGTGTGTGTGTGTGTGTGTGTGTGTGTGTGTGTGTGTGTGGCAGCTGGAGAGCGTGGTAGTACATCCCAACGTAGACAGTGTGTGTGTGTGTGTGTGTGTGTGTGTGTGTGTGTGTGCTGTATCAGGGCCGGGGAGCGTGGCAGTACATCCCAAAGTAGACTCTGTGTGTGTGTTTCCGTTTGTGTGCATTTGTCTGTGTGTCCTTGTAGCGGGTGGGGAGTGTAGGGCAGTCGATGTGAGGCATAAAAAGCCTCCTTATCCCAACCTGCCCCATCCTCCCTCTCCCTTCCACCTGTGGAGCGAGTGTTTGGTCCGGTTCTGGACATGTCTAGAGTTGCACATACACCCCCCCCCCCACTGCCTCCTAAATTAAAAAAATTACAACCATAAAAAGATCCATCCATCCATCCATCCGGTACAAATAAATGCTTTAAGGAGAGAATGTAAGGGTTTGTACAAAGACACTGATGAAGGCACAGCTGATTAAATATGCAGAGTTGGTTTGGTTTCTACCCACGACAAGATCATACCAGGAGAGGAAAAGGTGCATTATCCTGACGTTTGACATTATGATGCTACCTCTTATCACTTACAACTCAGGCTTCAACAACAGTCTTTGTGTCCGAAGCACAGCAATAATGGTCCTTAAAAAAAAACCAAAAACAATATATTAACAGCATTAAAAAAGTGCTTGGTGAGAAACTTAAAAAATAACAACAAAAAAAAACCACGAAATACACATAATGGTATAGCATTCCCCTGCTCCTCGTTGAGTGAGTGTAGCTGGTGTATCAGAGAGAGAGGTGCAGCACGGATGGGGAGCTGAGGGCCCCTATTCCAGGTCTGAGAGAAACGGGCTCAGAGCTTTCCACACGAGCTTAGCACCTAGACAGGACAGGTGAGTACGACCGCAGGTGAGTCTGACCGCAGGTGAGTGCGACTGCAGTCCAGTACGGTCCAGTCCAGAGGGGCTGCTGGCCCTTCAGCTGCCCCCTGCATCAGCCTCTCCGGTGGGGCAATAATCGTCTATGTAGGGGATGTCGGGGTCGGAGAAGCGGCGGGGGGTCTTGGCTGTGGCGGTGGTGGCAGTGGGGGAGGCGAGGGTCGCTGAGGAGGGGGAGGGCGGCGAGGCGCTCAGGTCGCTCAGGTTGCCGGGGGCGATGTAGAGCGACTGGATGCTGTCCTTGCGGCGGCCCGGATGCTCGCGGCGCTGGACCACGGTCAGGAAGCGGGCGTGGCGCGACACCGGGCCGGAGCCGGGCGAGGAGGCGGCGGCCGCGGCGGACACACCTGGTGGCAGGCGTACGGTGCTGGGGATTATGGGATGCCGGCGCTGGATCTGCTGCCGCACGGCGCTCAGCCAGGAGCCCTCGGCCGCGGAGGATCTGGGGCGCTGCTGGGGGGGTGGGTCTGTGGGTTTGGGGGGGCACAGGGGGCGAGGTTTGCGCAGCGTTACTGCTGTCCTGCCTGCAAGACAGCGGAGGAAGTAAGTACACGCACGAACACAGACCAGCAGAGATACTGTGAAAAGTGCAGCACGGAGCCAACCTGAATATTAAGTTTCTGCGTAGCATTCTGCATGGATGTCTTTATGTTGGTTTAACTTAATGTAACATACAGTACAGGCCAAAAGTTTGGACACACCTTCGCATTCAATGCGTTTCTCTTTATTTTGATGACTATTTACATTGTAAAATTCTCACTAAATACATCGAAACTGTGAATGACCACATATGGAATTATGTACTTAACAAAAAAGTAAAGACTTTTTTGTTAAGTACATAATTCCACGTTTTCATTTATAGTTTTGATGCCTTCAGTCAGAATCTACAATGTTAGTCATGAAAGTAAAGAAAATGCATTGAATAACAAGGTGTGTCCAAACTTTAGGTCTGTACTGTACGTTATTAAAATACATGGCATTATGACATTAAACCAATGTAAAAAAATCCATGCTGCACGCCTTTTTTCTAAGTTGATTCTGTGCTTCACTTTTTACAATGTAGGTAAGACACTCGAGTCACAACTTTCAGGTCAGGAAAGTTGGGAAAATTGTTTTAGACAGATTACAGAAAGGGTGGAGAATATGAGTAACTGAAAATGTGCCAATACATTCACCGTGAACAGGCAGGCAGTTAAAATAACCATGCCAATGTGAGGTGTCCTATTAGTGCTCAAGTGTCTGGGAGAACACATCATCAAAACCACAGAAATTCCTGACATGATATTGATTGCGATTGCTACAACTACTCATTTTTGCCGCTCATTAACAGATTCCACCAAAATTAAAAATCTAAATTAAAAACTTAAATGTAGGGGTATTATTTGGTTATATTCTAAAAGTATTAATAAGACCATGATTTACCCAAATACTTTAATGTTAGGCAATAAATTAACATTCAGCTCTTAGGTCCACAATTAGTTCTGAGTACTATGCTACACTCAGGATCAAAAATATGTTACAAAAGAATAAACATACTCAGGAATTCAGGATCAGGAATTTCTTTGTGTGTGTAAAAGAATCATGCAAAACCACCACAAAAAAATCATGCAGTTTGCGTTTGGTAAAAAGACTTCAAAAGAGACTCAACCTGCTACAGAGCAGAGGGCACCGGCACTCGCTTAAAATGCACCACCACCATCTTCTCCAGACCTGCACCACAGAGAGACCACAGGGGGGGAGGGGGGCAGGGCCACACGTATGGGTCACCGAGGCACACGTGAGAAAGCCAGAAAGGGGAGGTTGGGGGTTGTGGGGTGGGGTTGGGTGTCAGTGGATGAGCAGTTGTTGTGTACCTTTAATACTGACCTTCCGTCTCGGGGACAGCGGAGGAGGTGGTGGTGGTGGAGGGGGTGGGGGTGTTGGTGGTGGTGGGGGGGCAGGAGGTTAAGGTGGGGGTGGCCACACGGACGTCCAGAAGGCTCTCGGAGCTGAGCGACGCCTCTGAGTCCAGGTTCTCCTGGTCCGACCCCGGCTGGTCCAGCTCGGGCAGCCTGCAGGCCAGGTCCTCTCTGGAGGGCAGACAGAGGGAGGAGCAGAGAGCAGAGAAGAGCAACCACTTGAGAAAGGTACACACATATACATACATACATACATACATACATACATACAGTACAATACCAATTCCAAAACCATGCCTCATATTCCTAGTTGTTCAAAAACTAGATTGCTTATTTTTTCACAATACCATTTATTTAAAAGTACTAGAACTTCTGGTTAATAACCTAAAGATGATTTGTCAACCAGTGTCACAACAGTGTCAATAGGAGCTACTGCAACATGAATGATCACACAGTAAAGCATATGGAGTACGAAGCCCCCGTACTTCTCCTGCTTGATGGACTTGATCCTCTCCACCAGGCTCCTCTCGGCCTCCGTGTCCGAGTCGATGGGCTCGTTCTCAGGCACCACGCACAGGTCCGACAGGGACGCCTTCTCCCTCATCTGGAGGGGGACAGAGACACAGATTAGAAGCCAGCAGAGGGGAGACATTAGCCCAGCGGCTGGACAGCTAACGCACCAAGATGGGTTAGTGGAGTAAGAGGAAAGGACACCTCGCCCAGGCCAGGCCACATGCTCTCCATGGGATCCTCTAGGAGAATGATTCAGGTTAGGGGGAGTGTGAGTAGGGGGGGGTTGGA
>CM059276.1:23913287-24020787 GCA_030347295.1 Setipinna tenuifilis
GTCAACATTTTCCTACCATTTCTCACATTACAGATGATGTAATAACCAAAATCTACTCAAGAAGATCTGCAGAATAATCTACAATTAAAGCAATCATTAACAGTAGCCCTGTACTTCTACGTATTCTTCATTTGTGAGGAACTATCCACGTTGTAACGTCCAGTCCAGTTCTATGGTTTTGTCGGTGAGCTACAAGGACACTTACGTGGTTGTCTTGGCGACATCCTTCATGCTCATGAGCGGGTCGGCGCTGTCGGGGCAGCGCAGGATGCACGGGGCGAAGACGATGGCCAGGGAGTTGGGGGTCATGCGGTTGTGCACCTCCTCTTTGGACACCCTGTAAGGCAGACAGGAGGGGAGGGGAGGCATTAGAAGAAGCGTACCATGCAAACATTTCACTTTCCCTTTCAGACAGCCAATGCCTATGTACACGGTCTGTGTCCCATTACTTCAATGTCTGTGTACACAGTCTGTGGCTGTGTCCCATTACTTCGATGTCTGTGTACACAGCCGGTGTCTGTGGCCCACTACGTCAATGTCTGTGTACATGGTCTGTGTCTGTGTCCCATTACTTCAAGAACAGACACTGGCTGACTTTTCTGCTATGTGTCTGTGAAGATTGTCATTTATCCAGGTGATGTTAGTCAAGCCGAGTCGTGAGCAACTGGACTTTTTTTAGTAGCTTGAAGACATTTCGCCTTTCATCCAAAAGGTGAACTACTCAGAACTGAAGACGCCTTTTTGATGAAAGGTGAAAAGTCTTCAAGCTACTAAAAGAAGTCCAGTTGCTTAGAACTCAGCTCGTTTGACATTTCTGCTTTGAAATACTTCGTTGTATTTCTAAATATTACTAGCAGAGCAGGTCAGACTCAGAGTAGCCATGTCTGGCCAGCTGTTAGACATGGAAGCCCACCTGACGAGGTGGAAGACGAGCCTCTCCAGGGTGCTGAAGTGGGGCAGGGGGAGCTGCTCCAGGCCCCTGTAGATGGCTTGGAGCTGCTCCTGCTTTTCAGGAAGTTCTACAAGAGCGGAGAAAGTCACGAGACAAAATGTTATGTTAACAAAGATGCCAAGTACGTGACATGGTCTATGCACAAAACTTGTTGCTATAACTTGCCTTTTGTACAACACTTTCTGGGTTGCTTGCGAGCATACAGAACAACCTTTTAAAAAAAGGTGTCTACCATATACCAAACATTCACAACAACATGAACACTAATCAGAGTGTGAATTACCCCTCCATAATTGGGGGATACTATATTTTACACTAGGTACTACCTTTTACATTTTATATTAAGTATATTAATATGTCAATATTCCCCAAACCCTGCTATTCTTGTCTCTTTGGGGGGTACTGGGTCTTGATCCGTATCCGTATACCGTATCCCACAGTACCCTCTGTAATTCAAACTATGACGCTAATACCTGTTGCAGTTTGCAAGAGGCGACTCACCCACGGCGCGGAGGAAGTCACTGTAGTATGTGAAGGTCATGAGGGGGTCGGGAAGCTCGCGGAGCCACTGCTTGATCAGGCCTGTGACGATGTGGATGGAGTAGTCCTCAAGGCACACACTGCTAGGGTCTGAAGGGGCAACAGAAGAGTACAATATAAGGATAAGAAATACATATAGATATACCTGCAGTTCTGTGCTAGCCATGGTAAGGGAGGCCAAGCCATATGTTGGTAGAAAATGTTTTGTGGAGCAAGAACCTTGTACTAGTCTTTCTTAAATAACACATCCAAACTGACTAATGTCACCAATTGCCTGGGTGCAGACCAACATCCAAACAACTTCAAGAACATCATCTTTGTCTTTGGTAAATATTGCTAACAGTTTTGTTTGAACATTTTCCCACTCAATTTCTGACATGTTACTGTATAGACCAAACAACCAACCGATTAAGACAATCAGCAGATTATTTGGCATTTTTAATAATTGCCCTGCCTATACTCTTCTGGATGCTGTTTATTTATAACTATCCACGTGCATTATCCAAAAATTGATGTGTCTGACCTTGTCCAAAATGAATAAATTAATAAAAATAAAATAAAAAATAAACAGTTGATAGCTGCCTGCAGTTCATCTGAGGACTTGCCTGACTCCAGCTTCTGGTAGAGCTCCTTCATGCGGTTGGCGGAGCCCGACTTCCTGTAGATGCCCTCGGTGTAGAGGCCGTTCATCTCCACGTGCTCCAGCATGATCTCCAGCACCACAGGCACGGGCGTCTTATCGTTGGTCAGGTGGCACACACGCACCCCAAAGTGGTGCAACCCCAACTCATCATCATTCTGAAACAAGAGGGAAGGGAAGAGGGGCATTAAGACATGGCCACAAAATGGGGAATCACAGTGAACCAGTTTAGATTCCCATACTGGAGATCACACCATGGGAGGGACAAAAGACAGAAATGTGACAGGACAGGACACGAACCTTCTTGGCACAGAATGAGGAGCAATCAGTGGTGATTTTGCTTAGGCACTTCTTGTGGCAAACCATTTTGCAGTCTGGAAACACATAAAAGATGTATGGGTGTGATTGGCTCTTTCACAGAAACAGAGTGACACACATCTGATAACTCAGGCTCTGTCCACATTAGTCAGTTTCTAAAGTTTCAGAACTAAAACGGTTTCGGTCAACACACACACACACACACACACACACACACACACACACACACACACACACACACACACACACTTTTTCCTTCGGTAAACTTCCATTTTTTAAATGGCTCTATTTATTATCCATCACAGTTTCACAGCCTAACGGACTAGTGTGGATGACGGGCAGTAACGTGACTGTTTTGTGCAGAATGTGGATTGCTGAGGGGAGGGTGTCTGTACTCACAGCTACACATGCAGGCCTTTTCCATTCCCCATATATAGGAGGTGCACTGGTCGCACGACTGCACAATGTTCACCTGGTAGGTGGTGAACATGTGGTCCAGAGGACTCTCCATCTAAAAAAATAAAAATAATAATTAAAAAAAAACCACACGGTGTCATCTTCAAGCACTCATTTAAGATATTAAATATTTTTGCAATATATTTTTGGGTCCAGGTTTTCAATTTGGGGACCTTCACACATGCAGCTGGTCCATTTTTGTGTGTGATTACAAAAAAGCACAGAAAGCCAAGAACAACATGGTAGATAAACCACTTATTAAAACCGGGACTCAAACAGCTAAAATATTAGAACAGGGTTAAAAAAATATATAGGAGCCCACTTAAAAAAAATAGGCATTCACCTATAAAAACACATATTTTCCTTTAAGGGTTTCATAGGTTACCAAAAGTGATGCTGGGGATGAAATGAATTCCACTAGTGTTTCACAAAGTGGTGAAATGTGCTCTACTTACACTTTTATCCTTTTTCCGTCTCTTTTTCCGGGTTTTAGTGGGCTGGAAAAATCAAGAAGGTCAGCAGGTGAATTCTCATGCCAACACTGCCTCAGGTATGTATACTGACAGATGTAATAAGTTAGCCATTAAAGAGCACACATGCTTTATCATCCGACATAACAGACTTCCCAGAGCAACTAATATTCATTACTTCAAATGAACTCCAGATGGCTCCTGTGTGTACACTTATGTGCGTGTGTGTGCGTGTGTATGTGTGTGTGGGAGTATTTCTTGTGTGCATGTCTACTCGTGTATGCAAGTGTGTGTCTGGAATATATGTTCTGTTTTCTTTGCGTGCATGTGTGTGAGTGTGAGTGTGTGTGTGTGTGCGCCTGCCTATACGGGTGTTGCTTGTGTGTTGTATACTTTTGCTGGCTCTGCTTCCTCCTTCTTGATCTCTCCCCGTATGAAGCCATCCAGGACGGACTGGAAGAGGTTGACCACCAGCTGCACCTCGGCCTTCTGCTTCTCCCCTGCCAGGGCCATCACCTTCATCTGGTAGTTCTTCATCAGCGCCTTGTAGCCGATGTGGGGCTTCTGTTCAGAGGGCAAGGACCACAGACATTTGTGAAGACACAAAGCCGGATCAATAGACACAAAACAAAAACGTACTAAAGAAGAAATATAGACATATTTTTAATGATATTTAATGGCAGACTTATTTTCGAAACGATGTCCTGTTTTTTAGTATTATAAATCATGAACAAAATTACTTGGCTAAATTTTGAAATGTAATGTAGTTTAAACATAACTAGCATAGGTTAGTAATAGTCACAAACAATTCATTTACTTCACAGCAAAAAAAAAAAAAAACTAGTCACTAATCAACTAAAAAAATCCATGTGTAAAGTAGATGGCCACGTACAGACAGGGAGTACATGCTCTTGATGGTCTCTCTGAACTCCCTGGTGGCCGTGATGAAGATGTCCTCCGTTGCAGACAGCTGCTTGCCTCTGGAGCGCAGATCATTCACCTGCAGGGGAACACAGAGCCACACACACGTAAACAAAAACACGTTAATTACAACCGTCAGGGTTTCTCCCTGAACAAAAAGCACCTACAGGGGTTTTCTTTGCCCCTGTGCCTTTGTGCTTTGCCTGGAGCACCGAATCCCCCAATTCAAATTCTTTCCATTACAGCTTGGTGGGGTAAGATGAAAAGAGAGGAAATTGGATGGTGCTGTTTTGAATCATTTTAATATTTTTTATGCATATTTTTTAACAGTTTTGTGCTTGTGGCTCAAACCGGTTTAAGGAAGATGGCAAATCTTGCTCAACCTGCAAAGCACATTTCTTCAGGAAGTGACATTTCAGAGTAGAGCCAAACTATTTGAGGCCATTATCACAATAATTACTGCAACTATAATGAATGGTTAGTGCCATATTCTCCCATTCATAATGAAGTCTTTTTCATGCACTCTGAGGTCACGATTTTCCGTTATGTATATTGGAAATTTACTTTGGAATCAAGGTAGACTCCAAAAACAGGTATGATTTATTTAAAATAATAGGAAATAATTACTTCCTCATTTAGTTGTCATTATTGTCCTCAAGATACATTAACAAAGAAATATGGACCAACAAAAACATTTTCAGTTGGAGAGACGAGCAACAGCAGCCACACGAATTCACAAGAGGAGTAATTGTACTACATTAGACAGTGATGTAACAGTTTGTCCAGGAATGAGGCCGGACCTGATTGCCGAGGAACTCGTCCAAGTGCCGCAGCTCGTTGGCGTTGGTGATCTCGCGGTCCAGCGAGGCGTTCCACTGCTCGGACACGCGTGTGGCGCGGCTGATCTTGATGGTGGGGTTGCGGCCGACGCGTCCACCCGGCAGCTCGCTGTGGTGGTGGTGGTGGTGCGAGCGGGAGGAGTGAGGGGGGTGGGCAACTGCAGAGAGGAGGAGGAGGAGGAGGAGGAGGAAGAGAAGGAGAAGGAGGAGGAGGAGGAGGAGGAGAAGAGGGGCGGAGGAGAGGAAGACAGGCCCACATATGAGACCCCCAATGGGAGTAGAAGCTTATAAACAGAGCTGTGATCTATGGGTAAAAATGGAAATGTGTATGGCTTGTGTCACTGGTTTGGAATGCATATGTAAGCAGCTGCCAGAGATACAGGAGTTCAAAGGTTAACTCTGGACTGAAGCTTTTTACATACACAAGTTTCATACAGAACTTAGTTTCTGTTTCATCATAACTGGGGTCCGAATTAAAATTTCAGAATCACAAGACACAATGTTTTAGGCTAATTTGGGGTGAAAGGTGACATTCTGTAGAGACTGTTGTTCTATGTTAACGGAACAAAGAGGCAGGTGATGTCATCAAGGCTCTAAATAAGATGTGTGCTAGCGCTCTTGCCCATAGATATTTGAAGGTTACTTGATAGATATTTTTGGTCCTGTGTACCTTCTGCAGAGCGTTCAGCCAGAGCCTGAGCCATTGTGAGGTCCCCATCCTCAGGCGTCTGAACTTTTTCACGCTTCTTCAGGATCTTCCTCAGGAACCCAGACCTAAAGCAAACCCGACCCAAAAAAGTTTTAATAGAATGTAGGCTTAGAGTACATGGACATAAGACAACATAACACCGAGACGCACATTGTGAACATGAAGCAGTAAAAACAGCATATTTGATTAAGATGTCACAAGTAAGGGAGTCTGGGACAGCTGTAACACATTTTTCCTATTTTGTACTTTGTTTTGTTGTTAGGCTTTGGCAACGTGGCCAAAAGAACAGGCAGACAAGACAACTTGGCAATAAACACTGGCCATGATTTTATTGGGGAAGAAAAGCAAGGGAAATTATGTTGTCTTGTCTGTCGTGAACTTCAAGTTACATCTCCTAATATGACATGGTTAAACACCTGACTGTTACAACTTCATGTACGTACAAGCTTCACTTTATCATTCTGTAGTATTTTACTCCTTTTACAACTACATTTAACTGTTGTCTGGTCTGCCAAGTTTTAATCTCGTCTTGGCCTTGATCAGTACAGTTCTTGGGAGTTTGTCTTGTTCTTCACTGACAAGATCCACCACACATTCACACGCCCACAGAACATTTGCTGACTTCACATGTCTGTTTAAAGACCCAACCGTATGTTTAACAGGGCTTCTGTTTGCATTAGTGCCATGGTTACACGGAACATCGAGACGGAACATACAATTTGATTCTCAGGCCGATGATAGCACCAGGGCAGGGAATGACCCTTCCTTTCCAACAAACCTCTCCCAGACAGCTCCAAGCAAAATCAACTTTTTCAGGAATCCAAAGCATGCGTCCCCTCCCAACACGCCGGCCTGAACAGCTATATAAGGTAGAGAGGAGAGTTTACGCACAGTGTAAGATGGATGAGCAGCCCCAGACTGGACTCAGAAAAGGGCGACGCAGAGAGAGAAGGGCTTCCAAACTCAACCAATGAGTCACGCACTGTGTGAAAGGGCTGGCCTCGCTTGACCTGTGCTTCACTGTGACTCACCGCACCGTCGCCTTAGTCAGATCTAATCCGCATAACCTGACCTTCAACCGGCCCGCACTGTCAGCACAGGACATCATTCATTCTTACGGGTGATTAAGTGCAGTCAAAGGGGGGGAACACACACAGCGGCCTGGTACTACAAAATACTACACGAATAGTATACAAATATTTAACATGTAGCTGTGTAATATCAAAAATGAAAGTGAACAGTGCAATATAAAAAAAGAACAACTCGCACCGCAGACATACTTTACGTACTTTGTTTCAACTAAAGGACAAAGGTTTATAGATTGTTGGACCAAACAAAACAAAAAAAGTGGTTTTATTGCTGTCTACATCTTTGTCTCTTTTCATCTCCTATCCAGTGGTGGGGGGACTGCCAGTTGGGAGTGTTTTTGGAACATGGGTGTGCAGGAAGTAGTTTACCTCTCTGGGGTGGAGGGCTGCAGGGGGGTGAGGTCCTGTGGCCCCACGGCCTCCGGGGACCTCCTGTGGAGCGAGCTGGCTTTGGCCCCGTCTGCCGCCGACTCCATGCTGGACTGCCTCTGTGGAACAACCATCAAGCGCGCTCGTTAGTACAAGACCAGGCCAGAGACCAGACCAGTCCCCAGCAGGGCTGAGACATACAAGCCTCCTCCAAGCAGACTTCCATGGTCATTTACAGAGAGAAGTTGAGAGTGGTTTTAGAGAAGATTTGACCCCTGGTTAGTAAGCTCCCATGAATGCTGTTACCTTTTCCCATCATTTAACCAGCAGCCAGACAGACCTGGGAGTGTGGAAAACACCCACTTAATATGATGAGAGCTTCAAAGAATCTTTTCCGCAAAGCAGGTTAGTAGTCCACCACCATTTTGACCTTTTTTTCGGGGTTACATGGGGGGGTTCTGCAATTACTCTCCGTCGACTGGTGATTCAGAAAGAAACTTTAAAAAATGTGATTCCTAGATGAAAATGTAGGCCATGTATGAGAGACATGTAAGAGGCAAGATTGCGCATAAGCAAAAAAATTAAAACTAAAATAAAATAAATTGCATTGTAGATGCATTATCATATGAAATCAAACAATCTAATAATAGGAGTTATTTCTATATGACAGCTTCTTTTGATTATTAGCTGCATGGATGAAGTTAAGCAAAAAGCCATATGTGATTTACACGTTACAAGTGGAAAGGGTTGCAATGTTCCAATAACTGGTTTATGATGTGGAGAAGGCTTGGAGGAAACACATAATAACAAATATAGCCAACTTTAATATTAAAGCGAGCTCAATATACTAAGCAGAGTGAAGTATATGGACCGTGAAATAGTGAATATGTCAATATGGATGTCAGAACGCTGGAATCTAATGTCCGACCAATACTTGAGCAAGAAAAACAAAAGCCTCATGTTGAGAGAGTTTCTTTGTGTTGAAGAGAAAGAGATGAGGAATGAAGAGAAGGGGGGGGGGGCAAAATCTCAAACCAGACGACTCAGGGCTCCACCCCCCAAAATGCAGTATCCATGTTCCTCCACAAGCAGGCAGCAGTTGACCAACACCTCCTTCCCCAACCTCACCCTCACCCTCACCCTAACCCCCACCCAACACGTCAGCAAGCACTGCCATGGCTTCACCTGAACCTGCTGTGTCTTTGGACTCTTTGGGCTCTTTGGACTGGTGGTCTGCACGGGACTCATGGGGGGCAAAGGAAAATTCCAGTACTCCATATCTTCCATTTCTGCGCTTTTAACCGCCAAGCAGCTGCGCGCAAAGCCTAGCCGGCGCTTGCGGTGCTTGCGGAAACGCACCCTTCCCTGAGTGAGTGAGCCAGAGAAGCACAGTGACACACACTACAGTACATCCTCATGACAGCTCAGCAGCACCGCTCATGTGCTGACAACGGAGAAACACACACATCACACACACCTGCTCCAACACACAGCAGCAGCCAACCATCTCACATAACACATGGTGCAAACGTGGGGTTAAAATTACACCACAGTCCTAACAACAACTGATCGAAGTCCTACTACTACGCAAAAACAACACAAGGTCACTTACCTGTCTGTTAATGGGTCCATCCGTAGGAGGGGAGCCATAGCTGGATACATCATTAAGAGATAATGAGATATCCCTGTCCTGAGCCCTGTGTTTAATACGCAGACATAGAAAACAAAAAATACGATTTAGCATAAACAAAACAAAGCAATCTACTTACAACACATGTTCAGGGACATAGAAAACAGAAATACGACTTAGCATGAACAAAACAAAACAATCCACTTACAATACATCTTCAGTAATATATGGGTAGAATTTAGATGTCGTTGCCTTGACACTTTTGTTTTTACAAGTGTTCATAAATCATGTTTTTAAACACTGCATTACAGTTTATATTAAATCATACTGCAGTTACATTGTTATGACTAAGTGATGTTAAATGGAATCAAAACAGTCCTAACCCTAGAGAAAAATGAATGAATTATGCAAAAGTCTTTTTTTGTTGCATTTGAACTCTTCACAAACAGCTGGATATTTTTGTACAAGTACATATTCTTAGCCACCAGCTGCAAAATCTAAAATGGGTCAGTGTACACTAAAAAAAGGGACAAAAAGAGCATGTACCGCAGGGCGTTGATTTTCCTGCTTTTGGGGATCTGTGGTTCTGGGGAGGTGCTCTCCGATGGCTCCCTCTTGCCCTTCCTCCTCTCTGACCTGTCGTGGTCACCGCTGGGCTTTGAGTGACTGGGCAGGTTGGTCGATCCCACTGGCGGGGAAGCGGGCACCTCGTTGTGCCCGTTTCGCTGCCCTTTAGCACCAGGGATGTCCAGGGCCAGCGTGGAGGGTCTCACCGGTGCCGGAGACGAGCTCTTGGCCTCCTTCGCCTTCCCTTTGTCCTTCCAGGCCACAAACTCGTACTGGTCCAGCTCCTTGCTCTCCGCAGGCTCCTTGGGCTTGCTGTCGGCTGCGCTGGCAGGGGGGGACTCCTGGCTTTTGGGGAGCCTGGGGGATGGGTCGTCCTTGGAGGCTGAGGCGGCCCGCTCCAGCTCCCTCTTGCTGTGCTCCAGGCCCCGCTGCCGTCTCAGCTCCCTCTTCTCCTGGCTGCGGGACACCTGGGCCTTCCCATGCTGCTGCTGGGGAGCCGCTTTGGACGGCTTGTCTGAGGCCGCAGCAGCAGTAGCGTCCGACGCGGCAGCAGCTGGATGCGTCACAGACTCCTGCTCCTTTTCTAGAGCGGACGCTGCCTCGTTGGCCTCCTCCTCCTGATCTGCAGTCAAAGCTGGGGCTGGGGCAGCTTTGTCGTCCTGGGGCTGTGCACTTGTGACTGACTCAGGCTCAGGCACTGCCTCAGCCTGTGTACCGTTTTTAGCAGGAGGATGGGCGACATCGGGGGCTTTCTGCTCCTCAGACCTCGAGAAGTCCTGGATGAGGGACCCGCCCTCTTCCTGGGCCTCAACCTTGGCCTGAGGCTCCTCTGGACCTGGTGTTTGTACCGCTGGTTCTGGCTGAGTGGCGTTATCGGGCGTCTTCTCGCTGGTGGCCTCTTGAGGCTTCTCTGGTGGCTTCGCTACGGCCTCGGGAGTCTTCGGGGCAGCCTGCTGCTCCGTTTCCAATGCTCGCTTGGCACTCTCTTCCTCCTCTTTCAGCCTCCTAGCTGCCTCTCTTCTTCCTCTGCCTCGCCCTCTCTGCCTCGGCCTCCGCTGCTAATCGTGTCGTCTCCTCTCTTCTCTTCGCCTCTGCCTCCTCCTCCTCCCTTCTCTTTGCTTCTTCCGCCTCCTTTCTCCTAGCCTCTTCCTCTTCTTCCTCCTTTATTCTCCTCGCTTCCTCTTCTTCCCTCCTCCTCGCTTCCTCCTCCTCCTCCTCTCTTCTCCTAGCTTCTTCCTCTCGTCTTCTCGCCTCTTCCTCCTCTCGTCTTCTAGCCTCCTCCTCTTCCCTCTTCCTTTTCTCTTCCTTTAACGAATTGCATCTGAAAGACAAAGGTGGCATCAAATGTCAACAATTTAAGCCAAATCAATTAGTGGTGATGATTAAAGATACTGAAGTGATGATGAGATATTAAAGATGATTAAGATAAAATGTGTCTGGGTGGTGCAGTACCTTCGTCGTGCGGAGTTGCCCCGTGCCAACGCCTGCATCTTCTGGATGGCAGTCCACTGACGCTGGTACTCCAGGCGCTGCCTGGCAGCCCCTCCAGTGGGCCTGCAGTAGGGTAGCAGCCCGCCAGCGCTTGTCCCGGTGCTGCCTCCACCATTTCTGTACGTACGGTGAGAGAGGCAGATGGGGAGCACATGTTACCCAGAGTCAATGTCTATGCCCTGTTTATTGCCTGCAGCAACATCTTATAACTGGCCTAACACAAACTTGAAAATTACTAAATCTCAAAATTTCCAAATAAAAAAACCAATCATATTTAAATGGTGAATACACATTTAGTTTTTGGTCAGGTTACATGCAACACTTTAACATATAAAGCTTGGAGCAGGCCTCACAATTCTTAAATCAAGATTCTGGAATGTGCAAGCCAGTCATAGATAGCCAAAGGTAATCAAAGGTAATCAGTCATCACGTTTGTTTGGGAGACTGCTTTGAATCTCTTTTTTTTTTTTTTTCATTGTTAACACAATTCAGGTTGATTCACACATTTTTCGTTTGACATGATCAGTGCGAGTCTATGATGTACAAGTCTGTTCTATTTTCACCCAGTCTTAATGTTTGTGTTTACCACCCACTCAAAATTACAAACGTCCATGTTTGTAGGTTTGGTGTACTCAGTTGCATTTTAATCTTAAAAGGCTACAAAAAAAATCACGGTGTTTGTTCCCAGCTTTAAACATCTCACTTTGAATAACAATACCTAGCACTATAGTACTCCAAAGGCACACAATGGTCACTGTTGTGTTACTGACGAGATACCCAATCCAGTTTCAAAGTTCCCCAAACTGACTGCATACAAATACCCTCCTCCTCCGCCAGTTCTTGCACTTCCTCCAAGTTTAAAAACTATGACTTCAATGTTTTCGGCCGCTTTAAACAGAAGGCCACCGCAACCATATATTTACCCGTGATGAGGCCGCTGCAGTGACTTCCTCGTGCAGCTGAGTCATAAGTAAAGCGGGGGACTAAACAGTGTCCAGATGTGTTTAGCTTACCTGAAGGAGGCTGGCGGCCTGCCTCATGCGCTCAAAGTGCCGCCTCTCCAGCTTGGCCCGGAACCAGCGCTGCAGGAAGATGATCTTGCGCATCACCTCCTTGTGCAGGGTGTCCTGGAGCTTCTGACGCTCCAGCTCCTTCAGGTACACCTGAGGTGGATGGTCGTTAATTGTTATTTTATGAGCTTCATATTAGAACTGTTGACATTAGTTTTACAATAACTAGGAGTCAGATGCGCTTCCACCTCGACTGGTGCTCACGGTCCAGGACACAATGTTCAATATTATGGATTAAGGAGCAAGACCGGAGCACTCCGTTTTTGACTCTGAAGAAGACGCAGTGCCGTCGAAACGTCAGTCGTGTTGTTTCTGCACCATTAAAAATATTGTAAACGGAGTGCTCCGGTCTTGCTCCTTAATCCATAATATTAGTTTTACAATATCAAGGTCATAAAGACATTACTAGTAAATACGAATGCACAAAACATGTTAATACAAATGCTGGCTTGTGATGTATTTTAATCAGACAGCAGTCCAATTCATCTTCTTTCCAAAATGATTTTGTGTATTCATATTCACTGGTTATGACTTTTTGGCCTTGATATTAGAACTGCTTGCATTACTTTTGCCATTTCAACAGTCAACCAAACCACATCCTGTCAGTATTTCTTCATTTACTCAAACTATCCTCAAATGCCAAACTGCCTTGTAAGATATTTATGGAAAAAAAAAACAAAGAACTATTTACATAAACAGCACTGGCTTGGCACTGAAGGATGCATGTAATCAGAAAACCAGTCCAAGTTATTTCCTTCCCCAAAATGTTTTTGTGCATTTGTAAGAGCGGTTTCGGTTACCTTGGTTTTGCCAATCTGATAGGTAGTGTTGTCCAGTCCCATCTTGCGTAGGAGAGCTGAGATATCCTCTTGGCAAGCACTGGCATTCCTGGGCAGCAGCACTCGAAAATGCTCCAAAAATTCCTGAGAAAAAAAAAGAAATAAATAACTAAAATCAACATATGCATGACCTTTAAAACTGACCATTTCTGTTTTGAATGCAAACCCCCAAGCAGCAGTGCTGTGATATGACTAGCTGTGTGTGTGGTGTTAAGTTCAGCACAAAGGGAATTATAGTGGCCTTATGAAATGAATGTCTGTTCTGTAGTTATAAGACAAAAGGCTTTTTTTTTTTATTATAGCACCCCCTTATGGAGCAAATGTTATGAAACATAATGTGCTTGCAGAGGTTGAAGTAGTAATCCTACATAGCAAATTTAATGTAATAATGACTTTCTCCGCCCAAGACACTGGCGAAAAAACCTAAATTTTTACTTGTACAATTTTCCCTAGGTGGCGCTACAAGCCAAATGACCATTTATGGACTGAGTTTATACACCCTGTCAAGCCAAGTATAAAAAATGTTGGTCTTCTTGGTTGCAACCATTGGCAAGTTATGCCGCAAAAACAGATTTCGGTCTTCTGACTTTTGGGGGGTCCAGTGCTGAGGAGGGGTGGCACCCTGGCACCAAGACCTATTTATTTCGTATCATCCGAATGGGTCTATATCGCCATCAAGTTTAGCAAGTTTCATGTTCCCTGCTCTTTTAGTGTTCCCACAATCCTCAACACAAAATCGGTGGAGGAGGGGAGCAAACAGCAAAAAAATAACAAATAAAAAACCTCAGACTAAGCCTATATAATCACTCTAGCGACGCTAGAGGCGTCCTATATAAACCAGCACTACTTCTTGGTGCAGTGCATTCTGAAGGTCATGGCAGCAGAAGCATGGCGAATGGGATTAGGGAATTATATATTCAGCGGATATGCCTCACCTGAAAAGTATACTTGGCACCGTATCCAGACCTGCGGATGCGCACCGTCTCCAGCATGCCCGTGTACCGCAGCTGCTGCAGCACCAGCGACTCATCCAAGCACATCTCCCTCTGAGGAGACACACACACACACACATACACACACACACAGACACACACACGCGTACACGCACAGACACACACGCGCACGCACGCACAGACACACACACAAACGCACATAAACACACACGCACAGACACAATTAACATCTTGCTGCAAATCTTAATGATCTAGCAGTCATCGCCAGTGATGCTGCACATTCATTATATTTTTGAAACTATTAAGGATTAGAAAAGCTCAACTCAGACACTGAACAAATTTAACATGAAGGCAAGTACATGAGTACATGACACAGTCCAGCATTATTTGGGCATTATGTTTGGTCAGGCTTTTTACCTTTTCAGCATTAGACCTGAGGCAGCGAATAAAGAAAGGCTCAGCCCTTCCCAGCGTCTCCAGCAGCTTGGTCAGCGAGGTCTGCAGAAGAGGAGATAAGCATTTCACACAGGTCTTACTGGGAGCGCCAAATGAAAGTAGGACACTGACAGGTCAGAAGGAGACTATCCCAGTAGTCTATTTCCATAGAGAGGTTGCCTGCCACTTCTCCACTTCTTGGGTACTTCTTTGTGGTTGTCTAGTCTCCTTAGCAGATGAGGCCAAAACCAAGCACTTTAGGGGGATTTGAACACTGAACCTGGTACCACTGAAAGTCCCAATTATAATCTGCAAACTGCTTGGGTGCTTTTTATTTAAATTCTTTTTTCCCCCTACGAAGCTTTCCAGTATATCATGTGGTTCTGTCTGAAGGTAGGGAAACATTTTAGAATGCAAATGCAATGTAATGCAATGCAATGCCAAAATGCATTGTTAGAATTGCCCGACTGTGATTCTTGGTAAATACTTACATAACAAAATTAAGGTATGTGCTTATATTTAAGGATAGACATATACAGCTCTTTCCCAGACAGACTCATATCCACAGTTGCTTTAAATTGCTTGAGATGATAAAACTGGACTGCATTTCTTTCCAGATATTTCCCAATTTCTCAGAGCTCAGCAGCTGTTTGTCTTACACTTTAACCATGTCCCTGGCATGAGTCATGTTGATGAATGACCAAAGGGATGGTCGGCGCGTCACGTCATATTTTTAACCAAATGTAATGGGAACTAAGAATGCTACTTTCAAAGGTTAAAATACGTATAATACACATTTTTATTGCCATTGGTTTTCTGGACTGCATGAAGACAATTGTGAGGACAAAAGGAAGTTGGCAAATGTCAAAGGCATCTGCAATAGCTATAGATTGTTTTAAGAGAGTTTAATTATTAACAACATGGCAGTTCCCACAGGGTTTCTATTTTAACATTCCAAAAGATGTGAAAAACAGCGGCAGTAGTCTAGGAACAAAATAGAACATTTGAGCATTGCTTTTGTTATTACCAATGAAAGGTCTATTGCCTATCCAAAAGTAACTATATCCTATGCACTTTACTCCTCCCTCCCCATGCACAGTTTTAGACAAACAATCACTAATTTCACGGCATGTCCTACTCTACCCAGTATGTCTATGCAAGTGACAATAAGAAGTCCTTCTATCCTTGTAACATCTGTGGTAATGAAGCTTGAGCAGCACAGGGGACGGTACCTGGAACATTTTAGCATTGTTTTCGTTTTTACCAGTGAAAGGTCTATTGCTTATCCATCAGTAACAGCTGTGGTAATGAAGTTCGAGCAGCACAGGGGGATGTACCTGGAACTGAGCGCTGATGCTGGGGGGCTTCTTCTTCTTGTGCAGGTGCAGCAGGGACTTTGTAGTCCGATCGTGCAGTGTGAGGCCCACTATGAACTTCAGTGAGCGGGAGTCCAACAGTACCTACGCGAGCAGGGACATCATGGGTAAGTCCGAATCACTACATAACTGCAGGACACTGGTACCTATACCCTACCATTAGAGGTCTTTGACATTTAAAATCTTCTGGCCAGTCTCACCTCTACTGTGACATCTCAGAAAGAACACAAAGACCTCTAATAGTAGGTTAAAGGCTCAAATATGCCCAAGTTATCCTTTAAGAAAAGATCTTAACTAAAAAATGTATATGTTACAGTTCAAATAATAATGCATTCACCATAATGTAATAAGAAAGATCTGTGCATGTTTTTAATTACTAGTTTGGTAGTACTTTAAACATCCTTGCGAGTGTTACCTTAGGAATGAGCTGCTTCTGCTTGGTGTTCTTATTTTTCCTGTGGGGAGGAAGCACAGCATGGTGTGAGGGTGTGTTTGTGTGTGGAGGTGTGAGGGGTTGATTGTGTGTGTGTGAGGGGTAGTGGGCTGGGTGGCTGGGTTAGTACAGTGAGTCATGCTTAGTCGGTGAGGGACGGGTAGGTGGGGAGCACCTGCAGGAAAAGGGTTGGGGTGGAAGGAGGGAGGGAGGATTTTGTTGGGGCGCAAGAAAGAAAAATGGGAGGGTGACAATTTCTCAGCCCACCCATGTGATGTTGCCAACTTCGGGTTGCCAACACTTCACATATCAAACACACACACACACAGTCGTAGTCGTTTCTACTTACAAACAGGCTCGGGGCTTTAGATGGAAATCTATGTAGCAGGCCACAGGATTCCTGCATGCCACACACATCACATTCCACACCACTCACTTGTCAGAATGTTACCATCAGCCTACTTTCTAGTGATTCATGACCAGAGAAGCTCGAGAGCAGCTGTGTCAAATCATCACGGCCAGCGAGCATTCAATACAGTAGAGGCCCTACAGTGGAGTCCTGTGGGCCTGGGAGAGGGGAAAAAAAGGGGGGTGGTGGGAGAACGGATGGACAGACAGCTCTGGTCTTGAGAAACCACATGTGTCGGTGTAATGCTTGGTCATGCAGCGGTGGCGGCAGCAGCAACAGCAGCAGCAGCTACGCAGAAGCGATTGCATCATCCGGGCGAGCATCATCCAGCGAGCTTCGTCATCCGGTTAGCACTGCCACAGCATGGTCAGTGGAGGAGACTGGGTTTGTCCCACTTTGTGGGACCCGAAGAGTCTTAAGCGTTCATCATCATCATCATCCTCTGCGCAAACGAGGATCACGCTGGCCTCGGACACATGAGGCCTCTCCTCGCTGGGCAGCCATGTGCTGTGCTATAAAAAGCAGCGGTGTGGAGCACACAGACAGCCGTCTACTCATTATGCCATTAGGTGTTAGGAATCTCAGTGAGGAAGTAAGGGCAGGCGAGAGAAGAGAAGAGGCGCTGGGTGGCCTCAGACTTCAGGAGGAAGATTTGTTTGCTTTGTTATGTAGGCTGAAATGACACCAACTGATAACTAGTAAATACTGAAAGGTGTCTTATAGATGTAGGGGGCGAAAAACAGCCTAGGGGGGTAAACAGCCTATAAGAGCACTGCTCTACTTGATAAATCAGCACTACATGCACGGCATATGGGGCTGCTAATCGTCAGCATCAGCATCAGCGTTTACTGCGGGGATGGGCTGATCATGTCTGGGCCATCTGAATCATGTGGGCTTTGTTACGGGGAGGAGGTTGGGGGCGAGGGGGGTGACATCATCACACTCACTGGAGGACGTGGCGTGGGAACCGCAGGCGCCCCCAGGACTTCAGGAGCTTGCGAGGGTCCTCACCGTCCAACTGCAAGTCCTTAATGGAGCTGATGATTTGGGCATGCATGTCCCTGATTCAGTTCAGCCCGCGAGGAGGTGCAGTGGAGCAGGGAGGAGGAGAGGCAGGGGAGGGGGCAGGGGAGGGGGAGGGGGAGAGGGAGGGGTGGAGGGGGAAGGGGGAGGGGGAATGGGGTGGCAAACAAGTTTGAGGTAAAGAAACACAAACCCTATACGAGGCATAACACACACACACATACCCTTCACCATTAGACTCACACACACACACACACACCCTCCACCATTAGAATCAAACATACCAGCAAGCACACGGATTACCATTAAATCCATACACACACTCGCACACACACGCACACACTCCCTTATCCCACAAAAACAGCACAGGCAGAATAGTGAGGGCTGTGACTAAAAGCTCATGGCAGGAGGGAGCAATCGATTCCCCTCTCAGGGATGCGTGAAAGCAATCAATCTCCAGATCAATCCTCCTGATGGGGAATCATGCTGCCTCCGCTCCGAGAGAGCAGCAACGTGGCCTGCTTTTACTGAAAGCTCGGGCAGCTACATCCAGGCTCAGAGAGCGGAAAAAAAAAAAACCTGCCGCATGGCAACTCCACCCATGCATCGAGCCTGCTGCATTTACCCTCACGGTTCTAGCTGCAAGCTCTGAAAAAGGCTTTTATTAAATACTGTAAATCCATAACAACCTACTGTACTGTACTGTGTCCTTTCTGAGCCTGTACTGCCCTTATAGTCACCTTCAGCCCTCACCATGCTGCCCGCATTAGGAGGTGAATTTGCGCCTGCTTGTGTTTGTGGCCTTCCCAAAAAGCAGATGAGTGAGGCCCAGTGAGCATGCAATTCCTGCGAACGTTGTGCGAACGTTGTCCCTGCGTTTTTTTTAATTTGTGCTGCCTTCCATGCGGGGGCTGTGCTGGTGGTGGTGGGGGGGTTAAACTCTGGTGGCAACCTGGAACTGGTGTTAACGAGAGAGAGAGAGTGGACTTTCGCCTCCACTTCTGGCCGAATCCATGCAGGCAGTACTTACCAGCGAGTCCAATGCAGGACACTAATGGGAGGTCAAACAGGAGACTCTCTTGCGTGGGGAGCCCTTGAAAAACTAAGGGGCTTTGGGGGAAAAAAAACGGCTTTTGCACAAAAAACTCTCTGGGTTTTATATGGCTCTACAATGACTGTCATGGCTTGGAGACGCTGTACAACGAATGTAAACGTGCTTTGTGGTCACTCAACAGACGCATGTTTCTAGAAGATATAAACCGTGTACAGGAAACACAGAACTGAAAAAGTACTTGTGATGCCTGATACAGGATTACTTCTCGGTTTGACCTCGTTTGTTTGTGTGTGTACGTGTGTGTGTGTGTATGTGCATGTATATGTGTGTGTGTATGTATATGTGTGTGTGTGTATGTGTGTGTGTGTGTGTGTGTGTGTGTGTGTGTGTGTGTGTGTGTGTATGTGTGTATGTGTGTGTATGTATGTGCGTATGCATGTCTGTATGGGTATGTGTTTAGCAAAGAATGCCTCTTTTCCCTCAAACACACCACTGGGGCTTTTCTATTTCTTTTCTTTGTGTGCAGAGCTTTCTGGGCTTCCCGTTGCACAAATCGCCATATCGCTGGCTAAGTCGAGCAAACAGTCCCAAGCTCCGCGCCGCAAGATTAATAAACGTGGCCGAGGGATTGCGAGCACAGTCTGAGATGGAGAGAATGAGGGCAAAAGCAGCGAAAAAGAAAACGCTGCAAAAAAAAGGAAGAAAAAAAGACAGCAGAGAGAGAGAGAGAGAGAGAGAAAGAGAGAGGGATCATATTTCTCTGTGGCCACAAATGGAGGACTGAGAAGAAAAACACAGGGACTGCTCTGAGAGCTCTGACTAATATTTCTGGGCAAAGTCTTTCTGGTTCCAGTGCGTTTGAAGGCTTTCGCCAACACAAACAAACTGCCAAACGGAGACTGCTTTTCTCCTCTCTAGCATAGTCGACGGGACCAACGACCGGCTGAGGATGGTGACCTACAGAAATCCTGTTACCTTCTTAGATTAAGGATAAAATTAAAACCAAACCCTCGGAGAGAGAAAAGGGCTCTTAAAAACATCCCCAACAGCTGCTCGCTTGCCTTGTAGACGCCAAAACAAGACCCAGAGAGTTTGGTTTGTGTGAGCGCGCCGAGAAGGCTTCCTCCCTCTTCCAAACCCCACACGCCAAATGTCCTGTTTGACCTCCCAGTGTTTTTTTCTTTAGTCCAGTCCACTTACTTTTTACTCTCAAAGCTAGCAAAGATGTCCTCAAAGGCCTCTAGGGGGCGCTCCTCTGAGTGATCAAAGGAGAATTCGAGCATTGAGGTACGGCTGTGGAGGGGAACAGACGGCACACACAGGGGAGTCACTACAGGGCAGACCGGAGACTGGAGACTGGAGAGGAGAGACGCTGCCAGCGGGGGCCATGGTCCTGGGAGAGAGAGAGAAGCCTGGGCCAACCTCTAACCACTAACCATTCTGGGCTGGAATAGCTGGCCTGGTACTTGAAAAAAAATAAAAAGACCCAGGCGAGTGGATTTGCAGATGACTAAATGTAAACACATTGTACATCAAATTTGATCATGTTGGATTGACAATAAAAGTCTTATAAAGAATATGGCGTTTTTGCAACTGGGGATAATGTAGTGAAATGAGGCTTTTTTTTTTTTAAAGCTAGTGAAAGTCAGAGAAACACTCAAAGGGACAGCCATCTCCACAGGACCATTGTGTGCAAACCGTGCTGGCAGTGTGTCTTAGGGGATGAGAGAAGAGAGTCACATGACGTCCCAAAACACAAAAGCTGAAGACAGGAAGAGATCCAGTTCCCCAACTGAAGTTTCCTTTTTCTCTATCTCCCCGTTCTCTTTCTCTACGGTCTACAGTAATGCTTGTCGTACTCCTTACCGGTACATCCTTTCAACAGGTGTGTTGGACCTCTGCAATTCCCCAAGGGGCGTCCTTGAAGAGGGCCTGGTCACACCTAGGCACATGTACGTACACACACACACACACACACACACAGAAAGATATCTCAATCAACAATGGAAAATCTATTCTCGAGCCCCAAAAACAGACTGCACCAACAACTATTCACAAACACAATGGTTCTGTTGTTCTGGGGCAATTGCTTGTTTTGTTCTTTCTCCCCTCCTCTTCCCCTTCCATAATTTCATTTAATTCCCAGATATAAAAACTGGCATCCCTCTGATGTCATATGAGCTCCATTTCCACACACAGGTGATAAATTCTTATAAGGTGATTAAAAACACCAAACATGCAGAGAATGCCAGGACTGGGCACCGAGCATCGGCTGTAAAGTCCTAGAATATATCTGGCGGTGGGTGGGTGCTGTGCCGCAGTGGGTAGAGCACCCGTACCATAAATGGGCAAGTGCCCATGGGGACCCAGGTTTGAATCTGGGTCATTTCCCGACCCTACCCCATCTCTCTCTCCCACTCATTTCCTGTCACCATCTTCACTGTCCTGTCACAATAAAGGCAAAAAAAGCCCAAAAATATCTCTGCCGGTGGCGTACCCGCCGTCTTAGCTGCCCAGCGCCGGCCCGCCTCGTTGAAGGCGGCGATGCCCCGGATGGTGGCGCGGAGGATGCCCCAGCGGAACATGGCGATGGGGTCCATGCCGATCAGCTGGCGCACATACGCACGGTCACTGCTGCGCAGCAGGGCCACGATGTCGGGACGCATGTGGTCTGTGTTCTTCTCCCTAAAGTCCTGAGAGAGGGAGAGGAGGGAGGGACAGACGTTTAAAATCCATTTATTGAGTCATCACAAGGTCCAAGCATCCACTACATGAACCCACAACCCCTCCCCCACCCCAACCCACCCCCATTAAAAGAAAAAAAAAACCTGACAGAGAGAAAGAGAGAGAGAGAGAGAGAGAAAGACAGAGCGAAAGAGAGAACAAGAGAGAGAGCGCGAGAGAGAGCGAAAGAGAGAACGAGAGAGAGAGAGAGAGCGCAAGAGAGAGAGAGCGAGTGAGAGAGAACGAGAGAGCAAGAGCAAGAGCGAGAGCGAGAGCGAGAGAGAGCAAGCAAGAGAAAGAGAGTAAGGAGCAATGTGATACTTGTTCAAATTCATTATTTTGTTTTCCTGTTTTCCAGACTAAATAGGAAGATTGCCATAAGGGAAAAATTAGGTCTCAAAGGGGTGAAAATATAGGCAGTACTTTCTATGCTTGGATGCTGTAGGACTTGTTGGCTCAAAGCTTTGAGGTACCTCCCATGCAATGCTATAGTGTGCTTTACACAATCTCGTGACAGTTTTTCAATATTTCATGAGTTTCCAGACCAAATACCATTTTCATGTTTCTGGCACTTAAAGTAGGACTACAAGTGCACCTTGCAGCTCAAGCCAACTGCCATAAGTCAGAATTCAAAATGGCAGTTGAACATTCATAAAGATGATAAAGGCTGACAAAACACAGTTTATTTCTGATTTGTGGATTATGATCTGAATGGTGGTACCTTGATCTGGTATTTGACGTTTCCAGCGAAGTGGTGGATGACGAAGGCTGGCTCCATCACCGGCGTGGCCACGAAGTACTTGTTGCTATGGTGCTGCTGCTTGAACTTGGCCAGCAGCGTTTTATCGGTGGCATGAGGAAAGCTGGGGGGCACACACACACACACATACACACACACACACACACACACACACACACACACAATTAAAAACAAATTCCCCAGTCACCATTAATACATTTAAATGTTTTCAGGTATAGGTGATACACAAGCCCTGAGACTTTAGAGGAGGCACAACACTGATAAGATGATAAAAAACTGATAGTGAGTGCTTGACTGCTAGTCCGCAGACTGAAAAGCAGTCACCATTAATACATTCTGATGTTTTTGGATAGAGGTGTTACACTAGCTTTGAGACTTTAAGGGAGGAGGCACAACACTGATCAGATGATAAAAGGCTGATTTAGGATAGTGAGTGCTTGACTGGTCCGCAGACTGAAAAGCGAGGAAACACGACTCTGATAAGAACATGAATAGGGATTAAGGGAGGAAATCCACAGCACTAAAGATGGTGCGGTAATTAAAAACAAGCATAACTGACATTACACACCAACTGAAGGCTCTGTGTGTCTTCATTGTTTCTTGACTGCGAAGCTTGAAGCATGATCAGTTAGCAACTCAACACTAAATTGTAAGCCTTTTTTATTCTTATTTGAGCGTTTGGAAAAAATATTTCTATGTTGTTTACGATATATGACATTTAAACAGAGATTTTAATGATATAATGTATGTGCCTGTTTGACTACTCCACATAAAAGGTACAGATTTCTCCCCATTCCTTTAGATTAACCTGAAATAACTGCCTGAAGGCATTGCCAAGATGGCTGCCAAGAGACTTGTCTTTCTTCCAAGGACTCTGACTAGTCACTGTGCTCAGTTTCACAATGAAAGCCCATGGTCCCTTTAGCCAAGGCTAGGCAGACAGTTTGACTTAAAGCCAACAAGCGAGAGTTGCTTGCAGGCTTCCCCATAAACCAATGTGCTCACACCTCAGGCAGACATCCTGGGTTCAGAAAATAAAAGTCCTGCCACAGAAACTAAAAGTCCTGCTACATGTTATGTTAAAAGGACAGGCTCTTCCTGCACATGGAAACACTTTTTACTTTCTCAAGCCAGTTTGTCCACCAAGCCATGTTGTCCTTGTTGCCTTACTTGCTCTCCTCATCCAGTAACTGGAGGAGGCCAGTGGGCTTCTTGCTAATCAGGTGGATGCATCCCACATTGTCCGTGTAGTCAATGTTGTGCCAGGTGATGCCCTCCGCCTGGTACTCCTCCTGTGGGACCAAAGGTGAGATGATGAGACTCTACGTCATCGCTAAATGATTACTCAGGGTAACTGTTGCATAAACAAGACTGGCAAAGGCCAGGAGGGCAATTCCAAGAAGGTGGTGTAGTAGTGACTTAACCCTGGTAAGTTAACTCAGAAGGATGACACTATGGGACTGTTCTATGAGGTTATTTCCTGCTACCTCTATCAAAACAAAGCCTCAGGGCTCTTCTATTAGAAAGTTCACCACTTGTTCTGAGTTGACATACCCAGGTTACATAGTAACAGTAACAAACTATTTGTTGGAAAATGGCCCCAAGAGTCTGCATGATCACCAACCTGCTCAAGTTTGAAGATGTGCTGGTTGAAGTAATACTGAAGCTGCTCATTGGCATAATTAATGCAAAACTGCTCAAAGCTGTTGTTGGGGAAGTCCTCGAAGCCGAAGATATCCAGCACGCCGATAGACAAGCACTTGAGGAGGAGGAAACATGGGAAACATGGGAAACATGGAAGACAAAACAACAGCAGGTCAATAACCAGTGACGGCTCTAAATACAGGAGCAATCAGAGAAGTGTCATCCGAACATCCACTGGGTTAATTGTCCCCTAATGACTCCTGTGATTAATGAGCGGCTGGTGACAGATGGCTTTCAAAGACAGCTGAGGCTCCAGAGCCAATCAGATCCGATCTGAGCAGAGCGGGGCGTCTGTTTTTTTTTTTTTGTTTTTTTTTTGACGAGACACTCACCGGTACGGATTCCTCCATGTCTTTCTTGTTAAGCAGTGCATGATTAATGCGCAGGACGATCCAGTCAAACAAGGCACTGTACAGAGATTTTGCCATGGAGTCCCGTGCTGTGATGGCCTGGAGGGTTGGAGGGGGGGACATCAGTGAAACAGGACACTTTTGAAACACTTCTGACAGTGCCGTGCAGGGCAGGGGAAGGGGGGAAAAAAAAAAAGAAAGCTTCCTTTCTTGACAGGCGATTAAGTTGGAGGGTAAATAATGCATGATAATGGCAGGCTTTCAGGCCCGGGCCCTCACCTCGCTCTGGCTGTAAGGGAGGATTAGCTTGTCATTGACTGTCACCGTTTTCCTCTTCGTGAGAGCCTCCACGAGCAGCTCTTCCTTAACCTGCAATGAGAGTAAGTGCACATAGCTCAAAGGACACTGCAAGCTGGTGCAGAACGTAGTATCTGGCTTTTCAGGGTCTTACGAATACTGTATGAAGCCCAAATGTCAACTTAAATGGCCTCGGTCAAACAGCAGGGGGCTTAAAAAGGCCTGCGAGAATGAATATTTTACTTGACACAAGGACACACTCTGCATAGAGGCAGAACACTAACTGCAGAGAACTGTTTTTTTTTTTTCCTCTCGTAAAGATGGACTGTACAAGAAGCACTCTACCTTCAGCAGGTCAGACAGGGTGCTGAGGACCTCGGGAGGACCCACATCCAGACCCTCGTCTCGACCGGTCGACTTGCGCCGGTACGTCACATTGCCCAGATACAAGATGGCCGACAGTACTGAGAATATTCTACAATGATCAACAGAAGACGGACAATGTATGAGAGTGCTGCATGTCTAACTGAGTGCTAACCTTCAAACCACAGTTCAGACCAAGGACCAATTTATCACCTGCACACATTCATATACGTGAAGGAAAAGAAAATGGGGATAGGAGCTAATTATCCTGCTAACAGCCTAAGTTGTTAGTTTGTAATGTATGTAATGTGCTTTATAAAGAGCAGTAGAGCAAATGGAAAGAGCAAATGGAGAACAGCACTCGCAGTTTCTTTAACACATTTTAATCTCCCCCCTGGGCAATGCAAATGTGTTAAAGAAAACGGCTGATTAAAATGTGTTAAAGAAACTGACTAACTGAGAAAAGAACTGCCCTCCATTTGATGAATACTAATTATACTTAAGGAAGAATCCAACACCAAGTTGAATTATATTCAAAAGGTGTAGGGTGTATTTCTGCAGTCATTTTATAGCCTCTAATGGCATCATATAGTCTTAGCCATCTCTACTTTCATAGCTACATGTAAAAGAAAAAGCAGGACACCGTTTTACCAAAACTTTGATGAACAAAAAAAAGTCTCAAACACTTGATCAATCATATATGATCATGCTCAATTTCTCAGCAGTCTGTGAAATGTCTCGCAGTACAGGGATATAGGAGGGCTGGTTCTCTTTACCCAAAACTTTGATCACGTTTTTGAGCTTTATTTTGTTCATCAATCATACATAATTATGCTCAATTTTTCCGTATCTGTAATGTCTCCACAGTGCAGGGATCCAGGGAGGCTGGTTCTCCATGAGGCTGTGTGTTTTCTGGGCCCCGTCTACTCACTGTTTCTTGGTGGCAGGCAGGAAGCCCACCATCTCCATAGCCTGCTGCAACCGCTCAAAGTCATGCCGAAGGTCTTCTTCATCTTCGATCATAAAGTTTTGCTGCACATTTGGGTTCAAGAGAAAGACAAAAAGGCTCATCATCAAGCTGCTGTTGAACAGAGCTGCCATTAGCTTTCAAAAGAGAAGCTGAACTTGGTAAACACTTCACCAACACTTTACCAACACTTTACCAACACTTTACCAACACTTTACCAACACTTTACCAACACTTTACCCCTTTACATTACACATGAGGAGTAATGTGTAGAAATGAGATGCACAATAGTGCTCAAGCACAGTGGATTCTTGTTAGAAGAGAAGTAGTGGGGGTAAGCTACCTTCTTGAGGTATAGAGGTCATGGAGGCAGTGACTCACCTGCTTGAGGTATAGAGGTCATGGAGGCAGTGACTCACCTGCTTGAGGTACAGAGCCCATAGGGGCAGTGACTCACCTGCCTGAGGTATAGAGGTCATGGGGGCAGTGACTCACCTGCTTGAGGTAGAGGTAGTCTTCAGGCTGTAGCAGCTTGAACTCTTTACGCTCCTCTTCGGAGGCGCCCACCAGCAGGTAGTAAAACACATGGTAGTTCCTGTGCAGGGGGGAGAGCTTTCACTGACCATTGCCCAAGCATGCCAACAGCCACGGACAACAATCACCAACAGTCACTTCATGCCCTACTCTACCCAGTATGTCTATGAAAGTGACAATAAACCATCCTTGTATCCTTGTCAGCTCTGACTATACCAGCTTTGGATAACAAATTGAACATTCCATGAAATATTTTTCAAGTGAAGAGATTAAATGTGATTAAGTGAAAACACAGGGGATTGATGTTTTTATAAATAATGGGCTGAAACTGTGTAAAAACAACGGAGTGAAGATAAATGCTTCAGACAGGTGTCTGACAATCTGCAGCAATATTGAATGTGATGAATGGCCCCCGAATATTTAGACAAAGAGCTTCTCGAGGTCAGCCCAAAGCAAAGGTCACGACCCCCTCTGGGGTTGCTTTACCTCTCGTTTTTCTCCCTGGAGACCAGGCGGGATTTCTCCAGCAGATACTTCTCCACCACGGCCCTGTTTGTCAGGGGAGGGGGAACAAGGGGGGAACAGGGGGGGTGAGAGAGGGTTTGGAAAGGAAAACATGAGTGAAAATCAATAAAGTGACACCAAGGCCAGTCTGCTCCCTCTCCCCTCCCCGTGTCTCCCTCCATGGACGTGTTTTTAAAAGGCCTCATAACGGGTTTAGAGAGAGTCAAGAGTGGCCGAGCAGATGGCCTTCACGGCTCGCTGAATAGAGACAACGTTGTCAAAAAAAAGGAGAAGGTGCAGCAAAGACGCACAGGGGCAAAGAAGTACACATTTTAGCTATGTCAGAGAAGTTAAAATGACCACTACACCAGTGATGGTGAGACATGCCTGCCTGCATAGCTATATAGTCAAACTACATTCTACACACTTTACTCCCCCCTCCCCATGCACAGTTTTAGGCAAACAACCACCAATTTCACTGCATGTCCTACTCTACCCAGTATGTCTATGCATGTGACAAACCATCCTCCTCCTCCTCCTCCTCCTTGTCATGCAGGTTTTCATTCCTTCTTTTCAGACAAAACATTCCTGCACATTTCAACTAAGGTATGTCAGAAAAGCAAAAATGACACCACACTAAAGTTGTCCGGGCAAAAAAATAAATAAACGGGCACAGCGAGGCGCAGCACAGCAAACGAGTGAGCGAGATAAAGCGGTGGAGAGTGGGCAGACACCACCCTGTCGGACCAGCCACTTTGTCTGCGACGGGCAGGCTAAAAAAAGGGCCTAACTCAATTTTGCCCAAAGGTGGGATGCGACAAAAACAAAAACATGTCAGCCACTTTCAAATGTGCTCATAAAAATACCACGCAGGTAATGTTTACGCTCTTAGTCTCTCAACAACACGTAAAGGGCAACACACACACACACACACACACACACACATACACAGCAAGGCCACATACGCACACAAAGCTGAAGAAAAAGATAAAAGCTGTTTTTAGTGTGTGTTTGATATCCCTTTTCTGGGATTGATTTAATAAAGCCCCTGCTAATGAACACAGGAAGGAATGTTCTGCTCTTGTTTATCCCTGACCACTCTCATTGGCCACTTACTGACCTGCTCCTGTGAAGTGGTGTGAGCTACAATAGGGGGCTATAAAAAAAAAAAGAAGAAAAAAAAAAAACCTCAGGCAAAGACAATGAATACATCTTCTGGCCGGCCAACTGCCAACTGCTCCTTGTTGTGGTCGTCTGTATTGACTCTGCTCGGACTGGACTAGCTCCACTCTCCAGCACAGCAAAGCAAAGGCCCATTCTGATAAGCACCGGGCGGCCACAATGGGCGCAGTGTCAGCCTGTGTCATGCTGAGTGAGAGCCACTCCAGGGAGAGCCATAACAGAGCACAATAAAACAATCAAGTCACTGCTTCCAACTCTCTCAGTCTTGCGCCACACAAAAGGTTTGATTACATTTTTACTAACCCCCTGTTCTTAGCAGAAGATCGTTAAGCACAACATGAAGTTTGAAAAAAAAAAGGTTCAGTCACACTGACTCATTTGGTAGCCAGATCACATCATGACATGTCTTACTGTTCCACACATAAAGCATCACTAAATGGAAGAGAACAATTTTGAATTGTAAATCAGCAGGTGAGTACACTAGTGTTCAGTGGGGAAGCTAGCAAAAACACAAGCAGCTTGCTTGTAGCAGACGTTCTCCCCGTCTACTGCAGAGGAGATGCCTTTGCAGTAAAGGGGAAATGACGAGCTTAACCAAACGCTGATGTGGGTCACAAACACAGCGCGATGGGGAGGGGCAGGGGTAGGGGGTAGGGGGAGAGGGGAGAGCGCATGCTTTGCAGAGGCCTAAATAAGGAATTAAAACCTGATGTCTACACATCTCACCAAGGCGATTCATGGCATGCCAGGTCAATCCAGTTTGCTTTGGCGGTGTCTTCGATAACTGGCTGCATCCTCACACACACACACTCACTCACACACTCACACACGTTTTCTTAATAGGAAAAAAAAGTATTACAGTTGGCACTCACCCACGAACCACGCCATTCTCCAGATAGTTGACCTGGATGAACTTCCCAAAGCGGCTGGAGTTGTTGTTGTGGGCCGTCTTTGCATTGCCAAATGCCTGTTGGGGTAGGCACAGGGGAATGACATCAGCAATTTTTACAAGATCGCACTTTCAGATACAATACTCGTCAAATAATAAAAAAAAACATTGGGGTGAAAATATAATGGAAAAAAAACCTTATATGGAACAACTCATCAACCGCTTTCTCATAATATGGCCTCGAGCCATGTCCACTACAGTCCACCATTCTTCTTCAAAGGCCTTTTGGAAAGCAGATGAATGCTGCTACTGATGCGTTCAGTCTCGATGACAGTATGCTCAGTGACGTAGCACGCCTTGCCCGCATACTCATCCTCACACTATGTACAGTAGCGAGTCACACAGACAGCACACAGAGGAAGCGTGTGTATGCGTGGGGGTTGTGTGTGCGTGTGCGTGTGTGTGAGATGTGATGTGATGTGTTTGTGGTGTATGTGAGATACGGCATAATGCGTGCACAGCTGAGCAGGGAGGAGCAGGGCTGTTTTTTAGCCGACAGCCACACAAGGCCCCCCTGTGTGATGAATGGGCATCAGGGGTGGCAGTGCCCCTGCAATCCTACACCCCCCCCCCCCCAGTCCACTACAAATACCACACAGCCATCCCCCAATCAACCCTCCTCCCTCAGTCCAACTGTGGGGCCAATGACCCCCTATCCCCCCACAGACACACACACAAACAGCCCCCCCTTGAGTACACCCCCCACACACAAAAACACACGTACACACCCCAGTCCACTGCCTACACACACACACACACACACACACACACACACACACACACACACACACCACTCCCACCTCCTCTGCCAGGAGGGCACCAGCTCTGGCTGCAGGTCTGAATGGAGATCAGTGTTCCCCTCACACACACTGGCCAACAAAAGGCCTGTGCGAGGGGAAGTCTACCCGGTGCATCTCAAATAGGGGCCTGCATTGTGCCCACATACACACATACACACATACACACACACACACACACACACACACACACACACACACACACACACACACACATGCCACAGCACAGCAGCAGGCAAGACAGGGGCCTGAGGGGGTGGACAGAAGGAGGAAGAGAAGAGAGTGGGACAGAGAGAGAGAGAGGGACAGGGACAGGGGGACAAGGACAGAGAGAGAGAGAGAAAGAGAGAGAGAGAGAGAGAGAGAGCGCAAGAGAGAGACAGAGACAGAGAGAGAGAGGGACAGAGAGAGAGAGGGACAGAGAGAGAGCGAGAGAGAGAGCGAGAGAGAGAGCGAGAGAGAGAGCGAGTGAGCAAGGGTGGGGAGTAGGGCTAGGTTAATTATGAACCCCAGCCCCTAAACCCCTGACTGATATTGACACTTTTTTAACCAATGAAGAGACATTAGGTTACATTAGCACATCTATGGCTACCTAAAAAAAAAAGAACATTCCAAACATCAGTCTAACACCAGAGAGGAGTACACAGGACATGCGAGCAGCACATCTGAGGGTGGGCCCTGGGACAGGAACTGGCAGAGGTGAATTTAATTCTGCTAAAGCCTCTTGGCCCTTGATGAACACTGTTTGGGAAAATGGACATTGTGCACTCTAAAGCCCCCCCCAGTGAGCTCCCGAAAAAGGGCAGCTCAGTGTCAGAGGGGGATATTGGTGGTGGTGGTGGTTGGTGTGGGGGTGGGGGGGTATTGGAGACCCAACTACTGCCCTGTCGGGGCACTATGTGACCAGGGGGGGCTCCTGACACCCTGCCACGGGTCTGTCAGGTTAGGCCGACACGCAATACAGAGCCCTGTAAAGGGGACTCATTGTGGCTCCCAGCGCGGCCAGGGCTGGGGCCAAAGACAAGACCCGAGACTCCTGGGAAAGGCCTTGCCCACCTCTCCCCTTAGCTGACAGCATCACTGTCGGAATTTTTAACTAACGTGGCAAGTGCATTCACGGCCTCGAACATGTTTCCCCCCCATTCCAGCTCCATGATTGGTTGCGAGATTCAGAAAGTATGGAGGGGGGAAGGGAAGGGGAAAAAAAAAGGGCTGAAGTTCTGCCCAAACAGACACGCTATCACTTCATCGAAGTTTCGCAAGAAAAGCAAACTGTTTGTGAGAACAGGGTGAGAAGGGGAAACAGAGAAGGGCAGAGAGAAGGGGGGATGGGGAGGCGCAGGGGGATGGGGAGAAAGAGAGAAAGAGAAATAGAGAAGGAGAGAGAGAGGGAAGGAGAGAGGGAAGGAGAGAGAGAGACAGAGAGAAATAGAGAGAGACAGAGAAAGAGAGAGAGAGAGAGAGAAAGAGAGAGAGAGGTGCAGTAATTTTAGGTCGTTGCTGTTCATTGCCACTTAAAAAAAACAAACATAAAGGACTTACAGACAGGGAGAAAGACTAGCTAAACATGAAGAAAGAAAGAGAGGAGAAGAACAAGAGAAAAAGAGAAAGGGAGAGAAAAGAGCAGAGTGGGGGAGGAATGTTGGTGCATTGGGATTCAGTTGTAAGGGCATTTGCACGTTCGTCCTGCTTGTCTTGACTGGTTTGTTCTCGGTGCAGCTCTCGTGCAGGCGACTGCCTGTAGATTTCCACAATCAAACCACAACAGGCAGTTCCTCATTTCTACCCGGCGATAGCACAAAATGGAGAGTTGGGGCTAACGCTTTGTGCTTTGTGCTCTGTGGCCCTACAGCTAAACAAAAATTTTACACGCAAATGAGACAGGCCAAAAAACATGTCCCATACCGTTGGGTGTCTTGCGTCAACATCACATTCGTATCAGCAGCATTTATCCTTTTACTGTTTTAGTACCTTTAAACCACTTAAAATTCCAGGCCGGCTTAGGTGCCTTTGTGCTACTTCTGTTTTTAAAACAAGAGTTTGGCCCACACTCTCAGCCGCTCGCCCGGACTTCGCGCAGCGCGTTAGTTAGCGCAGTCATAAACAGCCTAGCGCCTCTACAATGCCAACATTATCAACGCGGGGGCTGACAATGGCCGCTCACTGTTCCTCAGGACAAAATAAGCCTGTGGGCTATTCACATGACTGGTAAATATAACCGCTCCTGTCGACAGCTTCTCCTTTATGAGAGGAGAAGAGGCCTTGCAGTTGGGCCTCTGTAGCAAGAGAGAGAGAAAGAGAAAGAGAGAGAGAGAGAGAGAAAGAAAGAGAGAGAGGGCCCATCGTTCAGACATCTCCACTGCAGTGACATTACTCCATAATGAGCTCATTCTTTTGGGGGAGATAAATGAGATAGTGCCAGCGGCGGTACTGTAAAAGCTCCAGAAAATAACTTTTGTTCGCCCAGAGGCCTGGGGGTGACGTGCAGGGAGGTCAGGCCATGTCATATGACGACATTTTCAGCTCTCGGCTCCAGAGTCTCTATCAACAGTGCGTGCTCACAAGCACACACACAAGTGCACACACACAACCACAGAGATAAGCCTGCCTTGGTCTGCTTGTGACATTAATAAGATGTTAATTTAATGTTTCAGTCAAAAATAATTTATGATGAGAAGAATGTGTACAAAGAATGTGAAAGAAACCATAAAAGCTTTGCTGAGAATACAAAAGAGGGGAAACATGGAGATTAAAGCAATCTTTCAAAAATGTACTTTAAATCACTTCAACATGTATCTGAGGAGGAGTGTGTGTGGGGGGGGGGGCACTGCACAAATGAATTCCTCATGCCAGCCCTCTGCTCTGCAGGAAAGGACCACTCCATGAGATCTGGCTCCATAAAGGCGATCGCTCCAGACCACTTTTTCATTCATCTTTTACCAATCCCACCTTTCACGGTTTCCAAAAATGGGCTTTGGGCTTTTGTCCTCATCATATCCAGGATGTGATGATCTGACCCTAACCAGCCTCAGACACTAATGCCGCCCTCCCGCCCGCCTGCCTGCCTAGCCCAAACTTTCCATCCCAGCCAGCTACAGCTACAGACACAGACGCTAATGATGAATTTCCCCTGCCCTTATTAAAAGACCATTCTGCCCTTCTCCGCAGAAGAGAAGTGTGCAATTTCCATACACAGACTCGGAGAATGCAGTAAAGACTACTTAGACGGCCAAGCTTTTTAGCTGAGCCGTACAGTGCATCTGAGTACAGTACCACTCTGCAACCCACACGGCCACTGCACATTAGCCCCTAGCCAATGGCCTCAATAGCAGCTAAGTCTGCAACACCAGTAATCTGCTTCCAAGAATGTGAGCCCTTCATGAGCCCTTCCTTCATCAGATGAAATGTCATAATTAAAACCATATTTTTATGAGACCAAATTACTTGTATGGTGGACTTTATCCACCAACTTTATAGGCCCTTGTTCTGTGCTTCAGCATTCAGACTTTAGACCTGGATATGCTGGATACGAGTTCTACATTACTCACAACAGGAGCTAAGCTAAGCATTTTGCTGTGTGGAGTATGTCACCACTGACATCCACACAGGGAGTGTCAGCACTGCTGAACAGAACAACCTGTAGACTGAGCGGGCTACTACTCAGGATGATTCACTCAAGCGTTTTTCCTTCTCAGTAGAGTCAACAGGTGAGACGGTAATAATAGGCGTCCTGTTGCCAGCTCAGAGCAGTGACTGCCTGTGTCATGTTGCTGTTGCTGCTAACTGCCTTGACTGTCTCTCGGTGTCGTGTCATCACCGTCTAGAGACACTTACAGAGGAGTGTGCATTTTTACATGCTGATTGCGCCATTGGTGGGAGTCAGTTTTAACCAAATATAGTAAAGAGAGGGCCAGAGATAGTGGAAGCTGTGGAGGAGATAAACAATGGCCACAAAATAGTGTCAGACTTCCTCAAAAAGAAAAAAAAAAAAAAAACACAACAATAACCCTATTGAGACAGGCACCCCTGCACTGCACAGTGAAGTCAAGCCAGCCTCCACTCCACTAGCTAAGGCTACAGCTTCCTGTGAAGGAGAGGAGAGGAGGGGAGGAAAATAAATCCCGCTTCCTGGCAGCTGGAGCAGAGCGATAGGAAATTCCTGTCTGCGAGGCTAGGAGGCGGTGGAGCACCACCACCACGTGCCGCCTCCACCAGGGCTGGGTGGCAGCAGGGAGTGGCAGCGCGCAGTGGCCCCCGCAGGGTGGCCGTGTGCTGGGGGGGCAGAGGAAGGAGGAAGGTGGTGGTGGCCAAGTAGAAGGGCCAAGGGAGTTGCCATGCTCTGGTGGCGCTACAGACCAAAAAAAGAGAGAGAGAGAGAGAGAGAGAGAGAGAGAGAGAGAGAAAAAAACTCAATCAGGAGGAGGAGGAGGAGAAGTGGAAGGGGGAGGAGCAAGTGAGTGCTGTGGTCTGTGAGCGAGCGAGCAAAAATGACATTTGATATATGCTGATGTCATACCATTTTAGGCCCTTAAAATACATTTCTCTCTCTTCCTTCCTCCCTCCCTCCCCCTCTCTCTCTCTTTGCAGCACAGAGGAAGCTCGCTTTTGCGTGTAACTACTCTTTTTGACTCACTTACTGTTCCCCCACCACCACCACCATCAGCAGCACCACCGAAGGCATACAGAACATTGTGTCAGTCTGGACGTCAATCACACAGTCTGCTCAGCTCCAGGAGCACCTAAGGGGACAGTGGAGGCTGGTGCGCATTTGACGCAGAGACACAGAGAGAATGTAAGTCTCTCGTCTTGCCTGCCATGTAAGACTTTACACGAGGAGCTGATCTGGAGGAGAACCAGAGGAACCTGTTTGTGCAGTGTAAAAGGGTTGGCTCTGTGCAAAGCTGCCTTTTACACTGTTTATAAAACAAAGCTTTGTGGCGGTTTGAAGGAAAGAGAGAGGGGGAAGAAAAAAACAAAAAACAGACAAACATTCGGTGACCTGCAAGGTAAAACCAATACGCCCTGGATGTGACTGTTGTTCATAGGGCCTGTTTAGTGGTACACAACACAGTCTACTTTGACCTTAGAAATCAGCTTAGTGTTTCAGCTGCCTGGCAAGTCTTACTTCTACCATTAGAGCTCCACATAGGAAGGTTCTTGGGTTTTTATTCGTTGTTTGGCTACCAACCTCCTCTAACCGTACAGACCCCTAACAGTACGATATGGGTTCAAATGTGCCGAAAGTGCCGTTTTAAGGGTCGTCGTTACATTTGGGTCTCAGATTCATGACACGCACAATAACTTTAAGGAATCCTGACACCCAGACCTCGTGGAACCCTGCAGAGAAAAACAGAAATGGTGTTCATTTCAACAGGCGGCCAAATACAATCACCCTTCAACTCAGGGCAAATTGCCATTACTAAAAGAGGAGGTGGGTTGACGGGGGAAGGGGGGAGTGGGAGGCTCAAATACCAAGAAAAGGGAAGAGCGTAATAGCCTAGTGGTCTGCATAGCATCTCAACGGCGAATCATGTGCCTCGGCAGCCAATGTTCCGCAATGGAGAAGAGAACAGAAGAGCGCAGGCCCGCGAGCTAAAAGGGCCTCGTGTGGAATGGAAGCGCTCCACTCCGTGACTCGCTGGAGCCAGAGCCGTGTGGCTGGCGTCTGTGTCTGTCTCGGGGCTTCGCTGCGCTGGGAAAAGCTGAAGCGGGCCCTCGCGCCGACGCTGGTTTCACAGCCTGTTTCTGCGACCACAGGCGAAGGGGGAAGCAGGCAGGCGAGCGAGCGCCTGGAATGGAGGACAATGACTCTGCTGACGGAGGGGAAATTTGTTTTCTCCGTAACCACGGAGAGGGCCCGAGCGTCTCGATGCTCTCTGGCCCCCTTTCATCTTACTTCACTTGAGCATGAGAGGGTAGACGGAGAGGGGTGGAAAGAGGAGGAGAGAGGAGGAGAGGGTAGACGGAGAGGGGTGGAGAGAGGAGGAGAGGAGAGGGGTGGAGAGGAGAGGAGAGGAGAGGGGTGGAGAGGAGAGGAGAGGAGAGGAGAGGGGTGGAGAGGGGTGGAGAGGAGAGGAGAGGGGTGGGGTGGAGAGGAGAGGAGAGGAGAGGAGAGAAGGGGAGGGGAGAGGGGTGGAGAGAAGAGGAAGGGGAGGAGAGGAGAGGGGAGGAGAGGAGAGCAGACCAGGAGGAGAGCAGACCAGGAGGAGAGGGTGGGGGTGGGGTTGGGGATATGTGGGGGAACCACCCACATCGATGAGGCGCTGGGCTGTCCACTGCAGTGTTTCCAGTGTCCCAGTTCCGAAACTCACCGCAGAGAAGCAAATCACATGCAGCTTCTCTCTCTAAGTTCACGCAATTAAAATGTCCATCAGAATTGACGTGAGGAAAAACAATAGTGACAATTGCCTTGCCTCACCTCACCCTCTAACAACTCCCTACTTGCGTCACGAGACTGCTTTAGCCTATTACCTGCCCCTAGCTCTAATACACAGCACTCCGCCTGAAAAAGAAAAAAATAGCTAGTGGATTAATCAAATATCCCCCAGAGGCTACAGCAGAATGAGAAGGCTAGAGAAGGAGAAGGCAAGAGAGAGGTACTGCAGGAAAACAGCGACTGCTGTGAGAGCAGGACTGCCATGGCCTTGTCTGCACACAAAGAGAGTGAAAGACAGACCAGTCACGGCAACATCTGCGCTGCACTTCAACAGACTAAATCAGGCTAAACCGCGAACCAGAACTGGCTGACGTCACTATGACTGCAATAGGCAGGTTAGCAAAAATAGAATCAAAATGATGAAGACATCACATTACTGCGGTGGCGACAATCTTGACCCACGAATGTTTCTGCCAACGTGCAATATTGCTTTAATTTAGAATTGCTTAGTTTAGGATTTTTAACTTGGTGTCTAAAGTTTTAACCGAGGCTTTAAAAAAGGATGTGTGCAGCTTTTAAAAATAGTCTAATCTAATAAACAGGGATAGTATTTAAATAACAAGATACAATATTCTTCAATAGCAACACAAGTACATGACTTGAATGACTTAGTTAAGAATGCTCCAGTCAGCGTCAAGAGTCATTATGAAGAGCACTTAGACACCTTTATGGTGTATGTGATGAAAGTAATCCCAAACAAGGGCAGAGGAAATGATACCTAATGATGCATACGATGGCTTTGGTGTGGCCTTTGCACAACGAAAGCCAAAAGATTACAAGGAGTGCACATAAAAGGGGTCTTGGGGTTAAGGGCTGCTCAGAGCGTAATGATGCTCAGTGAGTTTTTTAGTGAAGCGACACGGCTGTGGTCTGAGCCACATCCACGTAATGAAACTGAAAAAAAAGAAAAAAAGAAAAAAAAAAGGTTGAGTAAGACAGTTCTCAGGTCTGTGACTCCCCCTCAGCACAGCGGCATACGCAACCTGCAGTTTACTTAACCAGTTAAGGGTGTGGGGTTTTGAACATTATATAAAAAAGATTCTAAAAAAAAAAAAAAAAAAGATTCTAAAATTCCACATTATATTCTATGCACACCGACATTCTTTAGAACTCCTCCCAACATTCTCATCACACTAGCGCACCACAGACTTTGCACTAAAACAGACAACTTATGCACATCACTGGAGATAATAGATGTCTAGGCCTGTATGACAACCTGACAAAACAAACCATCTGCTTAGGTTATCATAACTAAAAACTGTGATGTTAATACACTTGCAGACATTAATGTGATTGTGTGTGCAAAACCTCCTATAACTGTCCTAAAGAAAACATTAATCAGGGCAACGTAACAATTTGCATACTAACTGGATGCTTTTGGATAACTGGATTTTTAGAAGGCATTTGAATTTCAGAGCCGAAGCAATCCATCTGGGTTAGACATGAGTTTGTTTGGAAGAAATAGAAAAGACGTCATTCCTTAACCCCGAAGTGCTTCACAGTGCAAACAACCAAATATAAACACACGCAAAGCCAGCATAAACGCATCCTTGCATTTTCACCCAGGAATTGGCTGCTACAGTACATTCTCCCCACTTGACCCTAAATCCACCTACATTACCTGACTGTGCTGTGTTGAATGAGTTGCATAAGAGAAGACCACAAGTGGTGGCGCACCTTTGCCATTACAAAGGGCACTGGATGGTAAAGAGGTCACTGTGGCTGAGGCTCCTGCCCTGGGCTTGGGGGCTAGCCATGTGGGGGAGGGCAGGCGGAGCAGAGAGGTTTCTGTTCGCTGCTCTTTGGCCTCCCGAGAGCAAACACCAGACAGGCAGAATGGGAACTCGACTGCCAATAATGGGAGAAAAATGAGTATGTATGTGGGAAAGCACATCGAGGGACCTTTTGTTCCACACATATGCTCTGCCATGGTGAAATCAAATTAGGAGCCCAATGGATCCGTGAGTGCTACTGCTCTAATTAGATAAAGCCAACTTTAAGGCTCGAGGCAACCATCAATTTCAGCCAAAACAGCTTATGGAACAGGGAACTGTGTTATCCTACACGAACTGCAACACACCCACGCACGCAAGCACACACACACACACACACACAGAAACACACACACACACACACACACCTCCCTACTCCTGCCATTTTGTGGTCATGGCAGTCCTTGTTTACATGCTTTGGAGACACGAGACAAGCATTGAGCGAGGTAGTAGTAGCTTCCCTGACTCTTATCTCACCCTCATCCTTCGCATTCTTAGTTCCTCATTCAGATCCAACACCCACACTGTCCCCACATCACACCGCCTAAGAGGGACTGCACGTCGTGATAAAAGAAAAAAATGTCTTTCTGATGACGTTTGATGTGTGGCATGCTGAGGTGCTCCTACCACACAATAATGAGTAATCAAAACTTACACATACCTCAAAAGCCAACTAGGGCTGCTACTAACTTGTTTTCATACTTGGTTAATCTTTCCATTATTTTCTCGATTAATCGAGCCCTTTGACCTATTAAACAGCTTGTTAAACAGTAAAATGGTTCCCAAAGGCAAAATTGAATTACATGCCCTATTTAGTGTACATGCCAAAGACATTTATTTCACCATAAAAGTATAGTAAGTCAAAATTAAAAATGAAACAATTTAAAACTAAAATCAATTCATTTAAAGTTTGGAAAATCGTTAAATAATGAACAGTTGCAGCCCCAAATCAGACCAGCATCACCACATTTATAAAAAGCAACCAAGGACTAGTAGTGTTTTAGTCATCACAGCAATAGAGTTAAACCCTTTGTGTCTCACCTCCAGCACAGGTCCTGCCCCGAGGATGGTCCTCTCCACCCCGCTGGCATAGCCTTTCTGACTCAACGCCGTCAGACAGTGGATGAGGAAATTGGTGCTCTGGGTCTTCCCAGAGCCGCTCTCTCCAGAGATGACGATGCACTGGTTGACACGCTTGCGTAGCATGGCGTAGTAGGTCACGTCGGCGATGGCGAAGATGTGGGGCTCCAGCTTGCCCAGCTGATGGTTCTCGTACATCTTGACATACTTTGGGTTGTAGATGGGCAGAAACTTAAAGGGGTTGATCGCGATGAGGATGCTCCCAGCGTATGTGTAGATCTTCTTCTTGCGAAAGCGGTTGCGCAGGTTTTCCAAAATGGTGTCCTCGTTCAGGACAGGAAGGTTGCAGAGGTCGTCGAAGTCCTTGTGGGGGGAGGCAGGAAGCCTCGGGCCACCAGCCTCTGGGCCTCGCGCTCCTTTGAGAGCGCAGGGAGGTGCACGTAGCGGACGGTGCCGTCGCGATTACGCTCCTGCAGGAGGAAGTAGAAGCCCTCACTCTGGAGGTGCTGGTCCTGAGCTTTGCGGGGCCACAGCAGCACCCGGTGGACGGGCAGATCCGTGGCCTCCAGCACCCACTCCTCCCCGCCACACTCCTTCACCTCGGCCAGCACGTAGCTCTTGGACGCGTCCAGCCCCAGGCTGGAGGACACGTCCTGGATGACCGTGGCGGCGGTGGCATCCTTGGCGACCTTGACGTTGCAGCAGGCGTCCGAGGCTTCGGGGAGCCGCGGGTAGACCTGGAGGACGTAGGATCTTCCATCTTGCCTAGCTGCCCCATTGCCGTCACTGAGACTCATTCTGGCACTGGCAGGACGGGCTCAGCACGCCTCATGGCCTTCACATCCACCATCTAGCACCTACACAGGACACAACACACACACACACACACACACACACACACATTAACTTACAAGGGCACAAAACACACACGCTAACACAAAATATGATGCTTAATTTATGATAACAGTCATTAGTTTTTAATAACTAATATTAATATCATCACACACACACACACACACACACACACCAACTTACAAGGCCACAAAGCAAACACACACACCAACACAAAATATGATGCATAATTTATGAAAACGCCATGAAACTAATAACATTAATATTTAATTCATTTTGCCAGTTAGACATAGCGATCGTAAGTCAAACAAAATGTACCCAAAGCTACCCAAATGTACTCACGACTTGTATATTTCCATAGCGCTGCTCAATAGCTTAATCAATGCTATCTGAAAACTATATTCTAATTTCTTCCCCTTGAGACAAATTATAGCATATCTTGCCAAAGCCACAGGGAAGGCTATTCTTAGATGAACCACTTGCGCAACTCTCTCTGCATATTTATGAACTTCAGATTGATGTTGGTTTTGGAAAACTGCTCTGAAATGCAATACACTGCAGCAAAACACAAAAACTAGCGAGCGAGAAGGAGAGAAGACTTGGCGCAAAGTCAAAGCTGGGGGTTAACTGCTGGGGTTTCTGACGTTTCTGGAAATGCTTAAGTCGGCAAAAAAAAAAAAAAAAAATCACAGTGCCTTTAAGATTTTCTAGGCCATCTTGTAGAGGGGAGTGAATGACTGCAGAGGATCTTTCTTCCAAACGTCATCAAAGATTATGTCCAGCAAGCGCAGCAGACAGACACGCTATATATTGCTGCCTCCTCACACTTCCACCAAATCTGATGGGGAGATTGCAAGAGCGAGCTGCGCAGGAAACTGTGGGTACGGTGGCACACACACAAGCTGGCATGTTTTGCAACACACACCAATATCCGCGACACAAGTGAGTGCAAGTCTGCCAGGTCTAGGACATGAAGCCTTTATTGACTGTCTCAGGCTTACTGTCTCAGGCCTTCGAGGCTGAGAATAATGTTTTAAATAGAGACCAGCAATGGGCCCGTCTTACTGTTTGACAAGGATGCAAGCATGTTTTATTGTTACCTGCATAGACATACTGGGTAGAGTAGGACATGCAGTGAAATTAGTGACACCAGAGACACAACACAAAGTAATGCTGCAGAGGCTGAGCATAATGTTTTAAATAGAGACCAGCAATGGGCTCGTCTTACTGTTTTACACTGGAGACAACACAAAGTAATACTGCACAGACATGGCAGCTGGTGGTAACCAAATAAACACCTTCTGCTTATCTGCAACAGCATACGAAAACTGTCCCAAAAACACAGATGCCACATGCCCAGCTCCAGCTCTGTGCAGACTGCAGCACAGTAACATGCATAAAAAAATCAATGATTAGGCCAGCAGGGCTGTGATGTGTGCAGTGTGCAGTGATGCAAAAGGGGAACCCTGCTCAGTGACCTTCCCGTTTCTCTGCACAAAAAGAAAAGACAACATTGAACAAGCGAGATGCAATTATGGGGGACTGCTGAAATTCGGAGCGCAGCACAGGCTCTCCTCTCATTGCTGGATTATTAGATTCAGCCTGGATGGGTGCCACTGTGATATCGCTGGCCAAATAATGTGAAACATTAAGGCCGTTGTTTGGACTGTAAACTAAGGGATATAAGTGATTTCCTGAGGAAAGTCCGGCTAACCCTCGCTAAAGCTTTGCACCCAACTGGAAGAAATTTGATTACTTGAGAGGGCATAGATCAGACGAGACATACGTGCAACACTAGAAAAACCTCAGTAACAAAACTCCTAACGAGTGTACTCCGTCACACCACGAAGTGCGGCTTATTTAAACAATTTGGTTTCCCTAACATTATCAGGACAGCAGCTTTGGTTCCTATAAACATGCAAACTTCATTATCACAAGCTGGGGCAGGGGGGAGGAGAGAGCGATCACACTCAAGTTCAAACTCCCACAACGGGCCAAGAGTCAAAACAGCCAAAACCACTACAGGCCCCCTCATGAGAGTTCATAGTCCAAGTTTAAAAAAAAAAAAAAACACACACACAACAAAAAAAAACAAGCTACTGTTTGACAAGTAATTACTGGCCTTTCTCAAATTGAATGAAACTGTACTTTATGGAATAACTACGCCTATGTCAAATGATTTGATAAATTTAGTTATCTGGTTGCTTATTAACTGGTAGTAACTAATATAAATAACACATTAAGCATGTTTGCTTGATGTTCTGTCGTTAAGCAAATTTGCACTCGTCTCTCCGCTATTAAAAACTTACAAGTTCTTGGTTCTGCAGTACATGTGTGCTAAAGGCAGCAAAGTGCTGTGTCTCTTTCCCGCTGTCACAGAGTCAGACAAAGACAACCTGAATGTTCTATGCTGCGGGCTAACCTACAAGTTGGAGATTCCTGTCGTGTTTGTAACAGACACTACTTAGTAATATCTCCGATTGCCAATAGCTGTGGCGCATACGACTGCACAATGCATGAGGCGCACACAGTTGTTGGCTGGATGAAACTAATCATTTGACATTTGATAACAGTTTCACAAATTGACAGTGGTATAATGGTTCGGTACAATAAGTACAGTAGTTACATCAGCATGATACTTTATCTTAATGAAGGTGAAATACTATAGTTACGCAGTGAAACAACCACCTTTCATTTTAAAATAAGCAAAAACAAAAAAAAAACAAAGAGTACCTCTTTGTGTCTTGTCTCATAAAGACACCTACCCTAGCAGGCACTTCACTTGACAAACAACAATGACGGCCATTTCAAGAACACCACTAATTTGGTTTGCTCATGTAATGTCATGAAGGAAACGGCGACTGACTTATAGGCTACTATTTTATTTGTGACCACAACCCCGAGAAACCAACGGAATGCACACATGCAAAACTTTCAGACCCAGACTAGACCCTCTAAGTGTATTCATCATTATGAATTCCCCATTGTGGGCAGACCAGCCATACTTAGTGTAAATCTGTTGGCTTAATCCTTTCATTCTTACCTCCTCAACTCTAGATCTTATCTTTTAAAGCTAGACAAGCTGCTTGGAGAAAAAACAGTAACTGTAAATGATGTGTATCACCTTAAAAAATGTAGCAAGGTATGAATGGAAGATAGGTCAACATGGCGAAGGTGGCAGAACAAAGTAACAAAGGTGGCGGAATAAAGTAAATGTATAGCCTATGTTGAAAAAGAGTAAATATTTCAACTTTTGGCACAATAAGTGTAATCTTGCTCACTACTGCTTCAAGAAAGTAAAGATAGGAGGACATTTGTCATGAAATTAGTCAGAAATCCAATCTTTTTTTTCATCCCTTGAGCCTCACAAAAGTTTTAAATGTAAATCTGCAAAGACTGCCCCAGCTAAGGTGGTGATAAACTCACTCCACTCTAAACCAAGCAATACTGCTGTGTCTATTTAAAGACCTGTCGTCTTATTGACCACCCCCGTACGCCTAATGGCTTTCACATTAAATAATGCATTAGTAAGGCCTGAGTGTGTGTGCGATTGCCACGGATAAATAGCAGAGACTCAATGCAATGAGGCACCTTTGGATGACTGGGACAGGAAGTGAATGAGCCATTACCAAAAGAAAACAGGAACCAATGAAAGGCATTGCTCATTAACCTCACTCACACAGGCTGCTGCAGACAAGCGACTCAGAGGAACCCACAGAGCCACTCATCAGACAGACAGACTCAAGGGCACAGGACACACATCTCACATCTCAGAGGTCCTGATTCGCCTTGACAACCGCCCAAACGAAACGCTCCATTGCAGGTAGCTCAGCTCTGGAGACAGCCCCCCGCCCCCCCGAGCATTTGAACAGACAGCATTTGAACCGTGGGCAGGTATGGTTTCTTTCTCTCTCTCTCTCTCTATGTCTCTCTCTCTCTCTCTCTCTATGTCTATCTGTCTCTCTCTCTCTCTCTCTCTATATGTCTGTCTCTCTCTCTCTCTATGTCTATCTGTGTCTCTCTCTCTCTCTCTCTCTCTCTCTCTATGTCTGTCTCTCTATGTCTGTCTCTCTGTCTGTTGTCTCTCTGTCTGTCTGTCTCTCTCTCTATCTCTCTGCTCACCCACGAAGAGAGAGCCCATTGAGGTGTCGTTCACTGTAGCAGCAGCGGCGGTGCTGGACGAGAAAGAGAGAGGAGAGAGTGGAGAGAGAGAGAGGGGAGAAAAGTGGTGGCGACTGGCCCCAATCCCAGCTCATTCTCTGGCAGGGACAAAAGAGCCCTCCCCTGAGTGGTAAATCAGCCTGGGGTCCTTTATGGAGGGCAGATGCAACAGGAGCCCCGGCCCTCAATGAGCAGGGCCATCCTCTCCTCTCCTCGCCTCGGCTGAGTGAATGAATGAGCAGAAACAGAAACATATCTTTTGTTGAGGAAACACCTAAATTTGGACGTTTTAATGCTTCTGCAGATGCCGTGGCCTCTGAGCCTGTGAAAGGAGCATCTGCTCCCTTCCTTTTTTTTCTTTCTTCTTTTCGCGAAAATGGCAAGAGATTTGGGGAATTTCCAATGTTATACTAAACCCTCACATGCGCACATGCATGCATAGACACAATGACAGCAATGAGAGAGCACAGGAGAAAGTAGAGTTTAGAAACTGCATAGGGCATGTAAACTTATGGTCTGTGTAAACCGTGAGTCATACCAGCCAGGTCTCTCATTTATGATAAATCGACTAGACCGCACACTCATAAACACTTTTGACAAACACACACAATCTCTCTCTTGACAAAACACACACACACACTTTTAACAAACACAAACAAACACACACTCTAAACAAAAGATTAAAGACTGTGAGAAGAGTTGCATAAAACTGCAAATGTAGTAATGATTTCAGTAACAACACCTAGGCCATAGGCTGCTGCCCATCACTGGAGGAAAATGACCTCATACTGCAATTAAAAGTCAGCACATTGTGTTGAATGACAACAAAAACAGAAAATAAACACAGCTCAGTTCCAACACAGCTTGTCGGACAACATGTGATCGTCAACCACTCAGCCATTTCTGCTCTAGTCAAGAGTTCAGCACCAATTTTAGCACAGCTCAATAAAACATTCTTTGTGTAATTTACACAGCAGGTCGGTAATCCAACAGAGCTGGCTGCAAACCCAAAGCCAGCCCCCCCACCGGCCTACATGTGGCCCCACTCCAGTAATGCTCTCCAGATGCCAAGTCCCTCCCCCCACCCACCGACCCACCGCACCCCACCCCCTCCCTCTCTCTCGGGGTGTCTATCATCTGAGTGTGCCTGGACAATACACATAGGGGCTAACTATCAGGGTTGGTCACTGATGGACACCCTCCTTATCACTGCTATAATGCCTGGCTCTGCACAGTAAAGGTGTGGTGGGTGCCATAGATAGGCTATTTTAAGGTGCTGAGGCGACTGTTGGGAGATGGACGTTTTTTTTTGTTTTTCTTTTTTTTTCCTTCCATGGGCCCCAACGGTTCTTCTTTAGGCCTCAACCGCTTTGAATTGGATGTCATGAAATCACGGCTCCTAACATATGGTTTCTATGCAAATCTCATGCAAATACCTCTAAGCCAGAGCCAAGCATGGCCAGCACAACAACAAACCCTACCAAGGTCCTGCCACCGCCGAGTGAGCGAGCGAGCAGGGAAGCAAGAAGAAAAACATGGTCTTCATCAGCCTGGATGGATGGGGCTGAAATCCGACACTCCAAACTGAGCGCATCCATAGAAAGCTAGCAGACAGCAGACAGAGGCTCCTGGACGAGCTGCCAAGCAAGCAGCATCCTCTATTTAGTGGCTACAGCCATCAACCCAAGATTGAGAGGTTCTCTCATCTTCCCTGAGCCCTGGGATTATCAGCAGACTGGTTCCACATGTGATCTGCTGCAGATGTCTCAGACACACAAACAGGGAAAATAAATAAATAAATAAATGAAATAAAAACAAAGTTGGGAAAATGGGGGGAAAACTAACTAAACTCTGGGAAGACTGACTTTGTTGTAGATGTTGCAGCTGTATGCTAAACCCAAGAGTAGCTCAAGGGAAGCCAGGCGGAACAGAAGAAAATGGTGTGAATGGGTGCTGCTGATATGGGTGTCTTTTCAAGAACACTTCCCAAACACACAAGAGCATTCTGGCACCACGGCAGCAGCCATAAAACACCTCCCTGCTAAAAAAAAAAAAAAAAAAAAAAATCAACCTCTCTCTCACCTTCCACACTTCCTCCTTCATAAAACAACACCATCTTCCCGTCAAACAAAAGAAATCACGAGATCAGCTATGAAAATGTTGGCAAAGGTTTATCAGTCATTTTTGGTGCATGTGTTTACCTGGCATCTCTTGACAGAAAAAACAAAACAAAAGACGAGCAGGCCTTATTTAAGAGGCTTATCTGATCCCTTCGCCTGAAATCCCATCATCCTGTTAGGCTCTGCCATGGCTACTCACCATGCCGTATCTCTGGGTAGTGTTTGGGTACCCGCGGGATTGGTGTACTAAGATGTGCACATAAGCACATTAGGGACTTCAGCACAGCCTTTCCAAATCACAGATTTCGTTACTGTGGTTTTGGATTGGGAGTTTGTTTGGGCTACAAAACGGAGTCAGCCACACGTCAAAGTATAAATAAAAAAGGGAATGGAACAAAAACGAGAAGAAAAAAAAAAACCCAGATCACATTAGCCATCTATCAAGACCGTAAGTCACATTTTGGCATTTTGGGAAGTTTATTAAAAAAAAAAAAAAAAAAAAAAGTTCAATGGTGGCCAACTTTTTTTTTTTCTTTTTTCCTTCTCCGCTCTCATTTGGTCACTTGACGACACTGTTATGGCAACGTTTACAGTGCCACAGAAGTGGACAGCAAGCGTGGTCCTGCCCTCTCTGACTCACTGCGGTCTCACCAGCCAACGTATTCATCAGGAATAGCTTGTTAGCGAGGCGCCCTGCCCATTGCCAGTTTGACTGTTGATCCCATATGCCAATTGCTCACCAGTGTCCCTGCTGCAGCTCACCAGGCTTGGCTATGCCAGCTCAACATAACTGGAAACAGAGGGAAGAGAACAAACACTGGTGCGTGGAAGGGCCCCTATGCTTTCGTCCATTTTCCCTCTTGGCTTAATGCAGTTTATACACAGCTCGTGAAAACTTGGCCATCTTCCTTGCTGGACCTATTTAGAGTCAGTGAACTCATCCTACTCAGACGACTGCACTTATCATTAAACAGACCCACCACATACAGAGCTGCTTCAAGTAGTACTTTCCAAGACCGTTTTCTTTTTTTCTTTTTTTTTTCTGGCACGTCACACAGCTCAACGTCCCTAACGGACAATTGTAACAGAATGGGCTTCATTCACAGGCAGCAGAGAGAGCTCCAGAGAACAGAAACGGGTGAGAGTGAGACCAGGCAGGAGTGCACAGGCTCCACTCCACTGGCCTGCCCTGGCCACAGAGGATGGAGGGGGTGTTTCGCACAGGCCTGCGTAAACATCAAGTCATCCTGTCCGCACTCAACAAGCCAGACAGGGCACTTCCTGCATGAGGTCAGAGGCTCAGTCAGTCAGTCAGTCAGTTAGGCAGGCAGGCCAGAGGGAGAGGAGAGCTGAAGCACACCACTAGCCAGCACAGACCCTCCCTGGTCATGGGTGTACAGTGCTTCCTGCAGGAATTTCGTTAGTTAAGGTGGCACATGTCTGGGAGAGGTGCAGGGTGTGGTTGTCCAGGGAGATCTGAGGTTATGAGGTTATGGTTGAGAAATACAACCCATCATTCCAAAAATGATTCATATTAGTCCTCTGCGTCATGTTTGTTTAAAGCTTTCCAGCTGGTAGCGTGTTTTCCGGTCATACATATTCAGATCATTTCATCAATTAATTTTAAACCCAAGTCTAATTTTATTGTTCTATTGGGACAACTTTGTTATGGTGGGAGGGATGGGTTTCTTTCAACTATAAAAGTCTGGGGGAAAACACTGGATTGTAAGCACATGTACCAGTTCTCAATGCTGCTGTGGTTTTTACCTCTGTTTAAACACCTGACTGAAGTCATCAGGCTGTATTAAGCCCTTGACTGGGTGAGTAAGATGTGTAGTTTGCACTACGGCTGACGCAAGCAGCACGGTAGTGACTCCCTTCCCAAAATAATGCTCATCAAGGACACAAACAGATAACATGTTACTTTAGTTTGACAGCCAAGATAAGTGGTGTTTTTTTGCCCAAGCAGCCATTACAAGCCAAATGAAACACATCTGCAGTCTTTTATGAATGTCGAAACTACACATTTAAACTTGTTGGGGGTGATGAAAGGCCAATAAAAGACAACTTTTTTTTTCAGACGTAGTCTTTTTAACTTGTGGGTGCAGACTGTAATTATGGATATTTATAAACTCTAACACTCTCCGTCTGCCCACAGCTGCAGCACAGAGATGCCAGGACGCCCGAGTGGCGCAAGCAAGCGAAACGCCGTCCAAGAAAAGGCTACCCGCTGTTTGATGTTACAACTTAAACAATTTCCATACGCCGGTGCTCCAACTCGCGTCATCAGGAATCCACACCGCATAGCTCGGTTAGGCACTCGCGACTAAACTCAATGACTTTTCTTTTTTTTTCTCCCTCCTCCGTCCTGCTTCTTCTTCTTCTTCTTCTTCTTCTACTCTGCCCATAGAATATGACACACCCATCTGCATTCCTGTCAGACGGCTTCGGAGCTCCTTTCTGGATTAAAGGGCAACACCAAAAAGCCCAGCTGTGCCCTTGGGAGACCTCTCCGTCTGGCTAACCTGCATGGCCAAAATGCCCACCAGCAAGAATCCGGAGCCATGGTCTCGCACAGATTTGAACTCAGAGCAGGGATCTGAGCAGGATCTTGCTTACAAAGCAACATCTGATACAAGCCTATGATCTGTAAAATAGTCTCTTTGTCATTTGAAAAAATCACAAACACTGCATTTATAAAGTGTGGTGGTGAGGTTAGACAATTAGATTTCCCCATTTTTCAGTATCAGCAGCATAAGGTGAATGGCTCCGGTGTCAATGCACTGCTCCAATTTCACCTCACACAACTGAAATACAAATAGCTCCATGAGAAAAAAAAGAACCCCCTAACAAGCCTGAGCTGGTCTTTCACAATGGAAAACTGGCCACAGAAATGTTTTATTCTTACAGACATAAGGAGACACTGCATCCATAAATACACCAAACACTAAGCAACGGTAGCTTCATAAAGGAGCAAGGATTGTTACTGGGGTCTGCAGAATTCTCGCTGCTCCCCTGCGGAGGGAATAATATCAAGGGGGATTCAATAGACCGTGTCTATGCCCTTCTACTCTACTACGCTGCAGTCTATTACAATGAGCAGCCATGCTCCTATCCCTTGATGCGTCTGCAAATAAGAATCGTCTTACCTGGCGACTGATTTATGAGATTTTCCTCCTTTTCCCCCCGATTTCCTCCATTCTAGCCCTTCACAGAACGGTTAAACCAATTAGTTCTCTCTACAACTCAAAAACGACCACTCCTCCTGCGCCGTTTCTCCTCCTCCCACGTCTCCAGTCTCTCCTCTATTCGCTACCATAGTCCGAACAGAGGATGTGAGCTGAATGCCATATGGTCCCTCTCGGAGGATGAAAAAGAGCTTCTAGCGGGCTGGACTTCGAGGCCCCTCTACATTGTCTAATGCGCTTATTTGATCAAATTTGCACAATCTGTTCAGACAGGTAGCCCAAAAATTCTGTTTAGTTTAGTTATTAGGGAGTTTCGCCATTCTCTCCCAGCACGTTGGTGTTCATTTATTCACCCATCCATGCATCTACTCATTCCTACCAGGGTAACAGGTAGGCGTACTCGGTAGTTAAACAGTATTTAAGGTGTCTGTCCCAAAGAGCAGCATAGACTGCATCCAGTGTGCCCCTACGTCATGCCAAACGGAGCGGTGTGTTGGGTTATTTCTGTTGGAGAATGCCTTGCTCCATTTAGCTAAAACACCAAGCAAAGGCGCAGGGCACAAGGGCCAACATCTCTCTCCCTTTCCATTCACTTCTCTCAGGCTACATTATCCGCTTTTTCCATAGCTACGATGCAGAGACATTACTCATGTACAAAAAAGAATGGATTTAGGTCACTGAGCAGGCTCGAAAAGACAGTGACGCGATATTTTAAAACCAGATTGGGAAAAACTCAACCGCACAATGCAAAAGGTGTGCAAATCGTTCAAACGCTGCCGGGGTGCCTATATCAGCAGGAGATACGAGTGACATTAAACTAAATTCCCTCAAACCAGCACCACGAACTGCCAATGTAACCACTGCCGAATCCTTAGCTACTTGCTAATTTGCAACAAGTTGCAAGATCTCCCATTCCAGCTGATGACAATCACAGTAGGTAATACTAAACTACTAGAGATAAAGTTACACTCACAAGTACAGATTTTGATCTAACAAAATGTGCACAACAATGTTATCAATCAGACCACGGACTTTAACAACTAAGCAAATGTAGTTTCCATGGCATCAAGAAAAAGGAAAATAGCATAAAAGTCACAACTGGTCTCGTGGTTATAGAATAATCATCGCAATTGTTAGCTTTGGAGAGATACAATATTTGGCGAAAGGTTGGAAATAAGAGAGGCCAATCGACTTTTGCTCGGAGCAGTGGAAAAATAATCAAAGTTAGGGCTATTCGCATGGCAATATGACACTGGCATAAGTTAGGCTAATGTTCATAACAGTTTAGCTTTTATTCGCATCACACTGAACAAAAGCAGGGCTACTGACATTACTGTTTAGTCACTCATTTCAAACCATCTTGAGACTGAACTACTAGCCAACTCGCTCGTTAAGCTTCAAGAGACATAATAAATTAGTTTTGTTGTCGTAGTCTGTGTCGTTTGTTGCCTACTACAACATACATGGAACATGAACAACTCATAGCAGAGGTAAAAGTTATCAACATTATTAGTAATAATGTAAACACCAATAACTTAACCTACTTAGCGATATCAAAGATTTCATCCTCAGTCTCTCTCCTAGCCACAGGGCTAACATAAGGCAACGTTAGCCAGTACCCTGTAATATTTCCACATCATATGACAAAAGATCTCACAACAGCATCGTGAGCTTACCTCATCAGGATAGTCCGTAAAAGTATATTAGCTTATACTAAGGTTCATTCCGGTTTCATGTTTCGCCGCTCTTTCCCGATTGAAAACAAAGCCTGGAGAGCACTTCGCCTTGTCTGCGATTCCCAAACCAAGTTTTTACACTCAAACACTGCTAGTCTTTTCTGCAGCTAATCGCTGGCTAGCTCGCTAAATAAGTTCCTCCTGTCGTTTGCCAAGCCGGTGAGGTTTACTGAAAATACACTTTAACTTCTTGCCTAGCAAGAAACAATAGCTACCTAATAAATTAGACAAAAATCAGTCGTCAGACACACTAATTTTGTCTAAGTTCAGATACAACAATAACTGCATCCTATTAAACGGAGGCCAGACTACTCTGCTGGCTGGTGTACTTCCTCTCCGGAGAGCAGCCGTGCGAGTTCGTTGTGAGGAGAAAAAAAAAGTTGAGCAAAAAGCCGCAAGTCCAGTTTTAATTCATTGCGCCTTTTGACTGGATAATGTCGTGTAGCTTAGCGCCCCCAGCAGTACGGAGTGCCGCCAACATCCACGAAATTATTGTATTCTGCAGACATCAGTCATTGATTTTGTTTACAGTCATGGAGTTCTGAATTGTAACTAAGGTTTTTTGCTGTTTCATCAAAGTTCTCAAAAAACAAGAACTTATGGTAGGTTAGGCTACATCTGACCATGGAAACCAGCCATTCCTTAAAGTTGCTTATGTACAGTTTGGTTGCAACTTCTGACTGCGGCAAACCTCAAATGGTAATACATACATCAGTTGGCCTTGGGCTTAAGTATGGTTTAAAAACAGACTAGGATAGGGCTCGTGCAAAATGCTAATTGTATTCGTGCATCCTGTCGGTTACCCCAGATCAAAATTCAACCCAAATTCAACATTTAAAGTAATTATCTCAATTTTGTAGGCCTAGGGTAGATACAGACCTGCTAGGCTAACTCAAAGTTAGTAATTCTCCTAACAGATTATACCTGAAGAAGCCGTGTTTTTGCAAATTCAAGTTTAAGATCAACTTAAGATCTCATGATACTCATTTTTTTTATTTTTGATCTATTATTATCTCCTAAAGATCCATTCCAAACAAGCAAGACCTATTTTTATATTTGGCTTTCCAATGGAAAGATTAATTGATTTTTACTGATTTACTGATTAATTGATTTTGACTATGTTTCAGTGAGGCAGTGTAAAGAGTGGTAAATCTAAAGCCTGATGTTCTAGATCTGTTTGTCTATTTGCTGGGCATGGACAGGAAACTGCATCAGCATAACTGGGTAAACCCCTTTTCTTCTGCTATGAGATATAGGTTAGTCTATTTACTCCTTTTTAACTTACATGTTTAGGCCACCAGTATTTGCAGTAGTAGTTTTACTGATATTTTATTTGATGTTATCTGGGGCCGAAAACTGATTGCTTATTACCAATGTCATCCACAAACCATCAATCCAGCATTTTGATGGGTACTAGGTGTCCATATTTGTTTACACTGAGAGGTTAACACATCCACAGAGTTAAGAGATGAAATAGATGGGTGTGGCCAGAAATCATAAAATAGGTCAGAAAAAAATCAGGTAAGCTTAGGCCAGAACACATAGGTTGCTATTATCACCTAAACAGTTCAAGCAAAGGGAGCATTCTGATGTCATGGGCCTGATTGACAGGTGAGGCCACGCCCACTAGGGCTCACCCATAGCCACGCCTATACCAGCAATTCATAACATTTCACGATCAACAGCTACCTTCCAATATTTTCACCTAAAATATGCTCATAAAACCTAAGTAGGTATTAAGCATGTCTGTTTTTAATTCCTGCTAGTACAGAGCCCTTTGATGCAGCTATGTTGTGTCAAATAGGGAGTGGCTACGGGCGCCCAGAGCAACACAGACGAAAGGCAATTAAAGCTTGTTTTACAAATATATATTTGCCATTTTTTGTCCTAACAACATGAAACTTGGAATGGCACTCACTACCGCCATTAGCAGCACACATACCAAATTTGAGCTCAGTGGAACAAATGGTTCGAGAGTTGTGTGTGGAACAGACAGACACACACACAGACAGACGTTCCTTGCATTTATAGATAGATGTATTTAGTATTCTTAAATAAATATTTATTCATTGTTGCTGTCATATTGTTTCCATTTCTTTCTGTTTCACTTTAAATTCTGGTTTCAGGGGTTTGATTTGCTTAGAAGTGGTAAATGACAGAACCCTAAGCTCTCTGATTCTGTTATACATACACAGTAGACCAACAGGTGTCAGTGTTGCTTTACCATTTCGTTTCAGAGACCGATCATCAGCCTCACATCCAAACACAGAATAGAGTGACCCGTCCCTTCCTTTCATTATTGGAGTATTAGAAAATCACCCCCCCCCCCCCCTCTAAACCATATCTAGCCCAAGTGTTTTTTTATTTCTAATACTAGTTGTATTGACAATAACTGAGATATTTTATGCATTTTTAGTGGTGAATCCAACTCAATGGTGATAAAATACAGTCACCTTTGTTCAGTGTAATTCTCCCTTTATCCTGATGGTTTTGCATGCAAGCTCTTGTACACAGTCATTTTAAATCACTGAAGAAGTAAGTCTTCAAAATGCATTATGTTGGAGCATGATGGAGCTGGCATGGCCTTTGGCTCTTTGCATTTCTAAACCATCAGAACTCATGCATGACATAAAAACGTCAGTGACTTGTTTCAGTGAAAGAAATGAGTAAGCGGTTTCACACAAAAACCTCACGTTATCACATTACATGCACTAGACCTACACATCTTTAATCTGCGGGTAATCCCAATCAGTAATGGAATGTATGCTTCTGTATATTTGTCATGTATATGCAGAACAAACAAATCACTGGACCATGACAGTCTGACATGGCCAAATGTTTCTCAGTTCACAAACTTGTCACTTGGTTTGCAATGTGTGTGGTATTGCCCTTGTGCTTGATAATGAGTCATGCCTAAAGCATGGTATGCTTATAGAGCTGTCTAACGTGTGGTGCTTAATGGATTATTCATATCCTTACAAGGTAAAAGTGTTAACCACAGAAGCCAGTCACCCAGTGGCTTCAGGAACTATGCTAGCCTACTTGGAGAGATGGAGTTGCATGTTGCAGAGTAGCTTGGCTCATGTGCAAGCCTTCACAGAAGGCTTTAAAGCAGCTCTGCTTATCTGCTTTGACTAGAAGGTGGATCTAAAGTCAGTTAGCAACCTTCTTTCTTTTGTGGCTTATTATGAAGATTAGTTGTATGCTATAGTCCAACCAAAGTAAACAATTATGTTATGGCATGACTTAGCACGTTAAAACAGGGCGATTTCACACTGTCAGGTTTATATCTGTAAATCATTTCACTGGAAGGACATTAAAGTCATATAGACATGTATAAGTAGGACAATATATGCATAACAAACACAAATAAGTGTGGCTGGCACTGACACCATTTTGTTCTTGCAAAAATGTGCATTGTAAAGCAACGACTCAGTGTTTTTCCTCGAAATTGTTTTTATTTTTATCATATAAAAATTACCTTTATATCAAAAAATGTCAAAGAACAGACAACAAAGAGATTTTTACTTTACCTGCATAGATATGTTATAAAATGCATTTTTATGTTGTTTTCTTGTTTGATGATGGAATAACAAACAAGGTAAATACGTAGACCTAGAATATCCTGTTTGTAGGGTGTTGTTGAGCGGTTGGATTTACAGAGAAAGGGCGTTTTAACAGTTAGGGGTGTTAAAAACAGGATGTGGTACATAATCCACTGTCATTGCTGTCAGTCTAGAATAGACCTGTCTTTTTTCCATTTAAAGGCATTGAAGACATAGTATGGGGAAAATAATTCGTTGTTTAACAACATTTGCAGTCAAGAAATTAAAATAATAATACGTGTGACCAATGATGCAGACAAAAAGGGGAAGTAATATTTACGTCTGTGATAAAATCAATTCCAGCCTGCCAATCAAAACCAAGTATGTTTCTAATTGTGCAGCATTAAGACTATGCACCTCGAGGTTTGTAATCACTTTAAGCGTAGCGTTAAGTGTAGAAAGGATAATATAAATGATTAAAAAAGTGAATGGTGTGGAGAAAATACATTAGATACTATGGCCTTTAGCCTACTGTACATTTGCAGCTGTGTGAAGTGATCTGAGAAAGCTGAGGTGGCGTATGTATAAGTGTGTGTTAGCCAAAGGGAGTGGTGCTTCCCTTCTACTTCTGAGAAGGATTGAGCAAAGCAAAATTTGTAAGTTGAGGCCTCTGTAAGAGTGATGGCATAATAGTGATTTAGTAGCAAAACACTTGTCTTGCAAAATGGTTAAGGAAGATTTAAATGGGCACGTGCGTCGATTATTTTACTTTTTCTCTGGCTATCATAAACCTATTTATGACTGTCATACCTATGTACATGCAATGACATACATCTAATGTGTATGGGGAAAAAACATATGTAAAAACACTCACAACAACAAAGAACATTATATCACAGATACTCAAATATATAATGATTGTATTACATTTTATTCCACCCACATTATTACAGTATTACAAAGATATTTCCCATGTTAATGACTTGAAATGTCATTTTGTAAGTGCCATGGCACAGACTAAAAACGTGAGGAAAGCAGAAAGTGTTTGCATCAGTCTTTTTCCCGTAGAGGGTGTGCCAACCTGCAGACACAAAGCTTCCTTCCTCCCTGCCTTTTTACTCGCAAAACATCTGCACAGGCTCAGAGCGAGGGGCTGCCTGTCTGCATGTAGCATCTCTACAGAGGTGAGTGAAACCGCTCAAGCCCGGCATTGCCATAGTATCAGTTCTTCTTACAATAAAACAGTACTCCTTAACTTTAACTAAATAAATGTGCAACACAGTAATATTTAAAATCCTTTTATATGTTGTAGATACCATGTTTTTTTGTGTGTGTAGACGTTTCGAGTGTTTTTCTTCAGTTGTGAACAGTTTTTTTTCAGGGGTTACATTTAAATAAAAAGCAAAAAAATAGTTGAGGTATTTGGTAAACATTTTATCTTCTTTTCTGCATTGTTTTTAGTAGCCAGATATATCTGCGGCAGTTTATTTTACCGTATTTGGCATCTATACTTGCAGCGAGCATTTAAATCCCCTGTGAGATTGCCAAGTCACTTAACCACAAAGAGTAGTGAAACTACAGGGGTATTTAAATACACATGACTGTTAGGGGTGTGAATCACACCTCAAACTCAGGAACTATGGTTTTCCTCATGCTATAAATTATTAAAAAGTATTTTTTTGTTAACCATTTTTTATTCACGAGTAGAAAAGTTGCATCCTAACAAACATCTTTAATGTTTTCCCCACTCTCTGTTTTATTCCAGATCATTATTTGCCAGATAATCAGGTCGCACTCGTGTCTGGTTGTGGAGGTCGAGTGATAGCCTGAGCCAAGACAAAAAAAAACGGATCAAAACTTCAGGAGTTTCACTGCAGCTTCAGCACCAGCATGGAGGCCCTCTTCTCTCTCAGCTCCCCCGTCTCCTGCCCTTCTGTGTACAGCTCCAACACCTCCAACATCATCCTGGAGCACTACAACTACACGGGCCGCCTGCAGCATCGGCAGCCACCTCGCAGCGGGATCAGCGTTACCACGGCGAGCTTCCTGCTGGTCAGCATCTGCATCATCCTAGAGAACCTGGTGGTGCTCCTGGCCGTGCTGCGTATGCGTCTGCGCAGCCGCTGGGTCTACATCTGCATCGCCAACATCACCCTCTGCGACCTGCTGGCCGGCGTGGCCTACGTGGTCAACCTGTGCATGTCGGGCATCAGGACCTTCAAGCTGAGCCCGGCGCTGTGGATGTTCCGCGAGGGTCTCCTGTTCGTGGCTCTGGCCGCGTCCATCTTCAGCCTGCTGCTGATCGCGGTGGAGCGCTACTCGACCATGATGGCCCCCGTGCACCAGAGGTCGTCCAAGAAGTCGTGCCGCATCTACACCATGGTGGTGCTGTGCTGGATCCTGGCGTGCATCATAGGCTTCCTGCCGCTGCTGGGCTGGAACTGCACGTGCAACATGGACAGCTGCTCCACCTTCCTGCCCCTCTACTCCAAGAGCTACATCCTCTTCACCCTCATCCTCTTCTTCTTCATCCTGATGGCCATCGGGGTGCTCTACGGCGCCATCTTCCTGCACGTGAGGGGCAGCACCACACACTGCTCCACCAAGAGCCGCGCTCGCTCCATGCGGCTGCTGAAGACCGTCATCACCATCGTGGGCGTCTTCGGCCTGTGCTGGGGCCCGCTCTTCTTCCTGCTGCTGGTGGACTTCTTCTGCACGTCCCGCGACTGCAGCCTGCTGTTCGGCTCCGACTGGGTCATCGCCCTGGCGGTGCTCAACTCCGCCATGAACCCCATCATCTACTCGCTGGGCAGCATGGAGCTGCGCAAGGCCATCGCCAGCATCCTGTGCTGCTTCTGCCTGCTGGCGGGCCTGTGCGACCCCAAGACCTTCATGTCCAAGGAGACGGGCAGCACGTCCGAGAGCCGGCACGACAGCCTGCGCAACAGCTTCAGCAAGGTGAGGAGCCTGAGCACGAGCCCCACGCCCCAAAAGACCAGGAAGATGCGGCTCAGCACCACCACCTCTTGCCTGTCTGTGTCTAGTGGTTAGACCGCAGAGCACAGTAAACAGTACAGTAAACCACAGGATACACCTTTCTCACTTCTCGACAAACTCCACCCAAGCAAGCATCGCAAAGTCAAGCACTTCTACTTCAAAGCCGAAGGTTGCAAACTCTCCACTTTTTTTTCCACTTGCCTCTCGTCTGTTATTCACATAAAATGAAAGACTTACTCACACCTCGAACACAACTGTTAACTGTCAGCTGGCAAGGAGGAGACCCGATGTTTTGTTTGAGACGTTATTTGCACTGTTGCACTTGCAGCGTATGATTTTTTTTTCACTGCCAAGTATGCTGCACCATGCTTGTAAAATCTATGATGAGTGTGCTTCATGCTGCAATATTTTCTCATAACCTATGTCATCATTTGGTCATCTTTTTACATATTTTTATGTAAGCACAATAAAAGGCCTAAGGATGTAACTTTTATGTATACTATGAAAAGATTTGAACTGGCAATATTTTTTTACTGGCAATTATTTTTTTTATATTTCCTATAATTCTTCATTTATGTATATCACATTAGTATTAAATGTCATTTAAATGTAAAACTGTGAACAGCATTTGTACATCTTGCACATCAATGTATTTCGTGACAAAAAAGGATCTGAAAATGTATTTTTGTAATGAACATGAACTTTTTTGTTAATAATAAAGTTATTGTGAATATTAACATGATGGTGTCATCCATTCACTTACATTTAATGTAGCCGCATAACCAGTAAGAAAAAGGACCCAAAAAAGGACCCTTTCTACAGCATGTACCACCATCTCAACTCAAGGTGGAGACATTCAAGCAGAGAACAGCATTAGTGTAGTCAAAGCCCTCCCCGCCTGTGCTTGCCACTAGGGCTAGGCACTCCTTCAGAAGAAGGCCCAGGTGTGGGCACGCTTCCTGTAACGCTGCACCCAGGCAGCCAGTAAAAGAAAGCGGTTTCCCCTCAAGGAGATGCCATCTCACCTTAGAGGCTGCTTACTTAGTGTTCCCAGAACACTGTGTGTCTGTGGTCTGTTTTTTTTTTTTGCATTATCTCAGAGGTAAATTCAGATTTACCGCAGCCTATTTTACCATAGCTGCCTGCTGTTTGATGTTACAGGTTGGAAAAAAAGTGGAAAAAAAGTGAATGTCTTAAACGTTCATCTGTGTGCATGCCCCTCAGCAAGATGTTAACTTTAAAAGATAATGAATTGAGGCGATAAAATGTGTGATTATGCCACATCCCAAAGGGAGATTAAAAGATCAGTCATGCGGCAAAGACAGCACTATGTCACAGTACGTTCCGTCTTTGGGAAACACGTCACTTACTGTTCCGACTGCATGTACGCTTACTGGGAGGGTGCTGAAGAAGTACAGTGGTTACCTCAGTGGTTACCTCAGAGGTTACCTCAGTGGTTTTCCAGCTTCTTCTCTCCTACAGCTTCCTTAGGACCCAAATGTCTTTAATAGGCAAGCGGCTGCCAGGATGAGGTGTGGGCGAAACTGCTGTCATAAATCATCCTGACGGATCACTCACTGGGCAGCACCCATGGATAATCGATGAGGGGGGACGATGAAAAGTCGGCCGCGGTGGAGATGAAAGGGACGTCTCGTGATCCGAGTGACAGGGCGGCAACTGTCTCCATCCACAGGGCTATACCATACCGGGGGGCTGCTACTTGGAGCCAGATGAGGTTTGAGCAGAGGCAGAAATTCATTTTTGTCCTCTCCTTTCTCTCTATCATCCTCTCTCTGTCTCTCTTTCTCTCTCTTTTTTCTTTCTCTTTGTCTCTCTTTCTCTCTGCTCTCTCTCTCTGTCTCTGTGTTTGATTGATGCACCCTAACATGGAGGTATGATTCATAGCCTCTAATTCATATGTCCTTTTTCCCTCTCTAGATAAAGGTCAGAATAGCTAGAGGTGTGATTCAAATGTGTTCCTCTAAGGTTGTTCCCTGCAAGCAAAAGTGTTACTATGGAGAGCATGCAGGCAGAGCTAATGTAATATTCTCTCTTCAAAGAATGTATGCATAACTCAGAACATTTTGGGAGAATCAAACATACAACCATGTGCCAATAGCTTAAGACAGCCAAACAGAAAATTGCATTAAATCACTTCACATATTTTCCACATAAAACATTAACAAGTGCTCCTCAAAAAACACAGGCTGTCTCTGAGTAGGTTGTTTGTCATGCAAACAAGTGGTTGCTAGCACGGACCTCAGTGTATTCCTCAGCACGGCACACATGGGTGCATTTTTTACTGTTAAAGTGGATAAAGCTCTCATCCTGAGCTCTGGCAGCGGTCCAATTCGTGTCAAGGGAGGGAAAAAAAAGAACCAGCGAATTCCACAGTCTGCTTTTGTCAAGGGGCTTGGCCACCGGTTACGTGATATTTCGCGTGTCAAAAGTTGATCCGTGGACTATGGTGCTTCTTTCTCACCCTCACACACCTATTTATGTCTCGCATTTTTGTTACTCCTCCCCTTCTCTCCTCTCCTCTCCACTCCTCTCCTCTCCCTATCACTTTGACGTACAGTAGGGTTAATAGCAGTTGCGTGCAGACGCAGCTGTGCCCTGCCTTAATTACTGTGCATCGCCTCCAGGTGTGTAGCAGACAGATAGTGATGTACTGTCTGAGGACTGTCCCCAGTCAGCTCAGCGAGTTTGGGTGTTCCCTAGAAGCCAGTTGGCACACTGTGTATGCTGTCCAACAGAAGAAACACTGATCTTGCAATGCCCAACAACTGCAATACACTGGCTGCATAACCTCTGCACTCCACAGGCCTGCTTTAGCTGTGGTCCCAATTCAAAGAGGACATTTCCACCACAGAGGTCAGTTTTTATTAAAATGATGGCAAAGTATGGAGTTTTGGAGCAGCACAATCTAAATGTTTTGTATGTACCTCGAAACCAGCCCACGAGATTGTGTATTTTTACTCCCAGGCATAATAATATCTAACAGAGTAACCCAACCAAAAAGTTTCCCCTCAGAAATATCAAAAGAATGTAGACTTACCACATTCATGGAAAGTATCAGAATAATAGCAGAACACAGATGTATAATTGGTTGTGAAATCTGCTAACATTCCCTTATTTACATTTGAAACTGTGCAACTGTCGCTAATGTATGTAATGTATCTAAGTGGCTTTGAATGTCGTTGTTACTGTGGCAGGCCTAACTCTTAAGTAGAAAAAAATGTAAACGTATATATGTGTTTAATAAGTCAATGAAAAGACCTCTCAGTACAAGTAGTGCAATGATTTATTGTAGACACAACAACATAGCTGTATGTTTACAGGAAACCACAACCACACAAACAGTTTATATATTTATATATTTACCAGGAAATGAATTTCACATCACGAATGTGGGACACAAAGAACCCTCTACCATGTCCTGTTTGTAGGTTGAAATAGCTGGGTCTATGGTTTTGCCACTGACAAATCTGCAACACCTACACACCTACAGCAACCCCCAATGACTTCCTATACTGTGGTGCTTTTTCATGTCGTGACCCGCGACAGCCCGCAGAGGACGCAGGCCACGGCTGCAGTGGTTTCTCGCACGACTTTGTTGTTTTATTGAACAGATGGTATTGCTCAGCTTAAACTAATTACAAAGGCTGCCCACAGCCATGGCCCAGACCAGAAAGACCCTGATTGAAGAGAGATGTAGACAACAAAAGAAAGTCACAAAAACATAAAACGGCCACATCACGCAGTCTGGTCAGCATCAAGGAGAGTGGGAGAGGCGGTATGACATTGCTATGGAAACTTAAATACGGAACTAGTCATGAGCCCCCCCTCTTTTATCTTGTTTTACCTCCCTGGAACCGGCCGAGCAAGAGAAGCCATTTGTTCACCAGATATCATACTTTTTTTTACCATTTTAAGGCATTGTAAACTACTGCAGATGCATGAATGTTACACAATCACAAATAATCTGTCTACAGCTAGAGTAAGCACACAGCTGTTCAGTCTTTTTCTGAGTCTAGTAGGATCCTTACATCCACTTACCAGTTATTGGTCTGTATACAATGCTAATCAAACTATGGCAACCACAGCATATTACCTGAGTATGCTAAGTGCTGCATGTAGTTTAGTACTTTAGGGTTAAGGTTGGGGGCTTTTTGTGTTATGTTACAATGATGTTATTATACCTTACATTTCAAAAACCTCACGAAGACACAAAGAAACATTTCTGGTACAATAACAAACAACCCAAGATGGACAAAAATAAAACAGGAACTGCATGACCTTGCTGAGTTGATAGATGAATAAGAATAGAAACGTGTTGGTTATTTTGGTGTTTGGTGTATGACTCACCTTCAGGAAATGACAGACAAGGAAATGGAATTTACCTTGCACAGGCCTGATTGTTCAAACATGACTCACCTGATAAGCATACAGTAATCAGAATAAGAAGGTAGGGCAAAGGATCTGTTTTATTATAAGTCATTTTTCATGTTGTAAAAGACATTTTGTTTTAACAAAAAATTGATATCCTCCTGGGATACAACATTTGATGTAAACTCAAGAGCGTGTGCTTGTGTCTATTCACTAACCACTAAAACCAGGTGAACAGGAGGGACAGCTGTTAAACTCTGCAAAGGTAATTCAATCACCCAGCTGCTCCAGGCCTAGGGAGAGTTTCATGATTAAATGTTAGTATGCAGAGAGATATGCAAGAAGGGAAGGGTTTAGACAGCAAAGGATTCACAGGCTCTGCAAAAAACAAGGGTGGGAGAGGAGAGCAGCTCTATAGTCTTTAGTGCAAGGGCAATGGGGTATGAGCTAGGAATGCTATTGCCACAGTCAAATGACTTAGGATGATTCAGCTTCTGTGTGCAGAGGGAGGGAGTGGTAGGACTGCAGTTGCTAGTGGCTGGGAGGGATATGTGGTGCAATTATGTGGTCTACTATGGTGGGAAATGAAGGTAAGGCAGAAAACAGGGGTTGAGAAAGAGATAAAGAGACAGCTCCGAACGTGACACTTTCAGAGCCCCCAAAAGAGGGGGAGAGATGGCGGTGCTGATTAAAAGACGGTTCTGGATGGGGCTGTTTCGCGGAAAGATGGGTGGGGAGGCCAAAAGATGATAGCGCACACAAATGAGATGAACATTTCCCGTAACGCTCAGTCATCTTTGGGTAACCTAATGATGGAAAGATCAGGCCAGTTGCCAGTAGATGCCTGCAGGAGGTTCAGCGGAACAGGGTACTGCAGCTGTGGCTGGCAGGTGAAATTGAGAAACACAGTGGCCAGAATCCAGATGGGTGGGGTGGGGTGAAGCGCTGGAGCTAGCACGAGCAGTCGGAAGAAGGGGAGGGGAGAAGCTGGCAGCCAAGCTTGTATTCAGTTTTGTGTTGAAATTATGAAGTGCCACATTCCATCAGCTGTTGACATGTGGTGCCAGAGGTGTGATGCTGGGGACTATGGGGGGGGTAGAGGAGGTGGTGGTGCGCAGTAGGGTGTTGTGGGACTGGGCACAGGAGTTAAGGCTTACTGGAGATGTTATTGGAGTCAGACGACCTATAGCCAGTGATGGGCAACCTGGCTTCAGAAGCAGTGATCCAATACCACATATTTGTTACAACCATTCACTAAATCAGATGCTTATAGTTAGCACAGGCCTTCAGTCAGGTAGAAAAGTCAATTAATGAAATGAAATCACCTGTAGCAACTTCACAGGTAAAACCAGGTAATTCGGACTATGTGGTACTGCACTGTAGCTTCTCTGAATCCAAGATGGCCGTGGCTGAGCAAAGCCTAAAAGCTGATGCTGGGGGTCAAAGGCTGGGTACAGGTGGAGAGGATGAGTACGGGGGCCACGGAGCTGGGAGTAAGGCATGGAGCTTAAGATAAGCCCACAAAGCTGAAGGCAAGAAGGTGAAGACAGAAGGGAGGACTTACCAACTGTAAAATTGCAAAGATCAAGAGGTGGATATAAGAAATGAACAGTTTAGCCTGTAACATAGATCAGCATGCTGCACATTTTAACTGAAGGATGGACTGGAGATAGATGTAAATAAATGTAAGGCTGCAGGTTGATGGTTGAACTGGAGCCAAACAGCTGATGTATCTGTAGCATATAGATATAAAATTAGATCATAAAGTTAGTGGAAAGCTAAAGACATAAGACTGGGATCAAGAGAGCCTCTTAAGTTATGTAAGCCAGTAGTGAGAGACTGGTGTGTGTTGTGTATCATAGAAAAAAATAGCCCTCGCCTTCTCTCCTTGTCTTCTCAATGAAGTACTCTAGGGTCTGAATGAAGTATGAAATATACCGCTGTCTGTCTGAGAGGAAACATTGACCACAGTGGAAGGACGTTGGGCAACAATATGTATGATTCCACGCCTATGTTAAAAAGTCTTGTCCTGTCCTCTGTGACTCTAACGCAATAAGCAAAGTGAGCGTGGGGAAGTGAGTTTGTGATAGAGTAACAGTGGCCTTTCCCTTAACCACCAGAAATGGCCTCATTATTGCCTTGTGTAGTGCTACAACTTAAGACAGGAACTTTCCCTCTCTCTCTCTCTGGAGACATTAGTAAAGTACAACAGGAAAGGGTAAACCAACCAATAACATCTGACCCCACACCGAGGTTTTGAAAGGGTTAACCAACTCAACCATAGCACGAGACCCACACTGAAGTAGTGACTGGGGCACTGTCAGCTTTTGGCAGAGTCGGATAAAACCGAGTCCACAGGTACAAAACCGAACCTCTTCCCCTTTCCTCTCCTCTCCCTTCCTTCCTTTCAGGGACTCCAGGTGGTGGATTGAGAGACCCAAACAAGTGGCGGTCGACTATAGGGAGCTTAGTGGGGATCTCCACACTCATTATAGCTCTCTTTGAAAGTCTGCAATTGTCTGGTGAAAAGCAGAGGCTGGCAGATCCACTTACAGCAGAAGAGACAGATGATAGCCTGTAATCTAACCCAAAGGAGTATACAGTGAATTGGTAACAATGCAGTTGAGGGAGAAAGGACCAAAATTCCACAAAAGAAAAAAGACATTCCAGGAGCATGGCAGAATGTAAGACAGAGGTGATGTGAAATATAACCATATGGTCACCTCACAGCGTTTAGATAATTAGACATTGCTGAAAGAAGATTTATGTTAGTGATTTTGTGTTTTTGCTCTTCTCAATGAATTGGGGTTTTAGGTTGACAGACGTACAATTCAGGGGGGAAAAAAAGCACATGTGAAGCTCACCAACAGTAATTTGATGTTTATTCCTCCATCTTTGTCACAGACGAACATAAGGTCACATTGCACACATTCCAGCTCTCAGATATCTTGCTTTCAATCAATTACACAAACATTTCTAACATTTCCGAGGGATTGTGCCACAAAGATTCTCAGTTTGCAAAGTCTGAGATATCTTTCACATCATGGCTGTTTGTGCTTCTGCAAAGCTGTAAGAATGTAATGCTGATATAATCTAAAAGAGCGGCCTGTGAAGTAACTCTCAGCTAATTTATCATGAACCCAGAACTCAGCTCTGCCTGTCAGGGAACTTAGCTTATCAAGAATTCATTCAAATATTAATATTCATATCAGGGACCTGTCCGTGCGAACTGTTCCTTATGTCCCAGGGTCATAACTGGCCAAATGGAATGCTGGGATCGGCCGCGCCAATTACAGGATGAACTTATGTGGCCTGTGTCCCTCCCGCCACCCGACCTCTGGTGACCTCCTCTGTGTTTGGTGCAATGGCTGTAATGTGCGACACTCCCTCCAGCTGATGAGGGATATTTACATACATTAGTTGAAGTTGAGAGTACGCGCACATCCAAAAACTCTGCAGGTGCAGGGTAAAAAAGTTCCACAAATTAACAAAAAGGATTATCCGCCCTGGCGAAGACCATAAAGGTCGAAACGTTGTCTGTAAAATAAAATCACTGGGAACATCAGTAGCAGTGTGCGGGTAATCCTTTTTGTTAATATTTACATACGTTCACACATTAAATTTCCCAGTGTGGAAAGTCGTATTGAGTGAGCTGGCACTTACAGTAACTTACAGCTCAGGAAGCATTTTATTTTTTTTCCCCACAAGAAGCACACTCCCTCTGGCTGATGAGTGACGAATGGAGGGACTGATGTGGGAGCAGTGGGCCGCACTCCTGTTCCTGCTGAACTGAGCCAGTATACTGAGGTCACACTGATACCAGTTCAGTAGGCACAGAAGGTCATAACCCAGTTCACAGGCGGCGGCAGCAGCGGCGGCAGTCGCATGTCACACAGAAAGTGTCTGAACTCAGGATGACAATGGAAACACATGAAGCAAAAAAAAAACCCTGTTATACTGTCAGCTGGACAGTTCTTTTTGGCACATCAGATGGGATTTGTGTACCACAATGAAAGGATTGTGGGTAAGGTAATGACAACAAAACGATTCAGAGAGGCTTTCACAGAGACACTCTCACTCTCAGCCATGAAGCAGTGGATGTTAATGCAGAACACACGCATACATTTTCTCTCTCTCTTCAACGTCCATGGTGCAGCTCGCAAGTCAGCAAGAATGGGCAACTCACAAAACGCTGTCCATTAAAGGGGAATGACGTGAACACTTGAAAAAGAGAGAGAGAGAGAGAAAAAAAAAACTAAAAAGGAATCAGGGCGTGTTCTTTTATCCCTATAAATGAATGGCCTCCTTCAGGGCTGTGAGCTCTGACTCAAGGGGACAGGCCCACTGCATGCCGCAACTGGCTTGACATTTGCAAAGCATTCCTTCGGTCTTTTATATGAGATGTGTGCAGCTCACCACCACTGCCGAGTCTGAGCCCACATCACTGAGTGGGATTCCTGAAGCCCTGTGATTAACTCTCCCTTCTTCTTTTACAGTGAGGTGAGCGGCTTTTCCAGCAGTGTAGCCCTTTTTTTTTACACCCATCCCTCCCTCCCTCCATTCATCCCTTCATCCATCTATCCATCCATCCATCCATCCTATCAACTATTTCACCTCAGGCACTGAACTTAGCCACTGTGAACAGTATGTTTTAGGGATCAATGCTCATCAATTAGCTAAGCTCTGTGCCTTTAGCAAGCAACATTATAGGATGTATGGAACTTATACACACAATGAGGAGAGAAGGTTTGGCCACGTGTGATGAACAGCATAGTTGTTTATACTGTCTCACATACTGGGAACGACTGTGAGAGGAGTTGGGAGAGGTGATGTGGAGCTGGTTATGGGAATAGTTTGTGTGTAGTGGCCTTTGCAAACACATCACAATCTTTGCCAGGTGGTCCATAGACCGCACACCATGCAGTACAGTAACTAGCCTACAGTCATTCAACACAAGGCAGAGAGCCGTAGGAGGACTGGCCACTGCTGAGAAATCCCAGACCTATTTCACAGTGCTTATTTTGTGCACTTTACAGATTTAATTTGTTGTTTACTGGAATCTCGCATCAGCAAAATTAAATTTTCATACAGCACAAAAAAGCAAATTTGGCAGCTCAATGATCATGTTTGAACTTGACTTTTTGCTAAAACTATAATGTCAGCCAGGTTATCTTTTAAAACCTTAGCCAAAAAAATGTGTGACCTTCTCTGTGTTTATCTGACGCTGCAAAACCTTTTTTTTTGCCCTTGTCATGCCACTTGTCCGAGGTCCAGGGGAATCTGAGAAGTGCGTGCAGATGTGCGTCAGAGAGAGACAGAGACAGAGACAGAGAGAGGGAGAGACTGGAGACTGGAGACCCGGCGGTGCCAACCCGTGTCTTCTCATACACCTGGAAAGCAATGAAGGAGTGGAAATCCCTGGCAATGTGATTTTTGTTTATGTTTGTCCACCAAATCACGGTGCCAGGAACCCTCCCCACCATTGCCAGGCTGGACCATGCACCAGATGCTGCGCAGCTGCAGTCCAGCTGTGTGACCCGCCGCTGCTCTTGCCCTACAGGGATGAGAAAGAAAAAAAAGATACCTTTACCTACACATCATCACAAAAATCTGAAAAGTTTAGTCCACATGCAAAGATCTAGATATATAAACAATAATACAATACATATATCTTTTTGGACCATGTAAAGATCTAGCCCACAATAATAAATACATATATCTTTTTTTGACCACATTGATACAGCACTTTCATAAACTCAGCAAAGTACCCAAAGCGTTTTACTGAGAAATGTCTCACATTCATCCACACATACATCACAAACTTTCATAAACCGACCGTGAGTGCTGCCACACAATCGGCGTACTAGTACATCGAGAGCAGTATGGATGCATATCTCTCTAAAGGCTCGCATCCTCTCCCTAATCGATATATAGAAACAAACTAATGACGTTGCATCAGACTACAGACTGTAACAGGAGACAGGAGCTGGCCTGGGTGGGTGGGCTCGCTCGCTCGTCCCGCCAGACTAATCCAGTAAATTGTTCCTCACATTACTGTGCGTTGTGAAAATGTTCACAGAATCCTATTTCAGGACCATTAATGACGATTCAAGCTTGTTTCGGGCTAGTGCACGAGAGGGAGAGAGACCACTTGGAAGGGGCAAGCATATTGGAATAATGATGCTAATTCAAACTGTAGAGTGTTCCGTTGCCATCAGAATTTACCACAACAGGATATGGTGGGGAGAATAAAATGTTTTAGAGATTGAACACTTTTGCACTCAACTGAAAAGTGCCATGTTTATCACAGCTAATTTCCTTCCTAGGAAAATTCCAAGGCCACCCTGTCTGGTAACCACAAAATGCAGTGATTGTTCGTGGAAAAGTAGTGAATGAGTTGCAGCTCAATGAGAGATGAGAAAGACTGCTTCTTGCAAGGTACTTACAAGGTACAACGTCACAGACTACACCAAATTTAGATCTGAGCAATGCACTTAATGGACAAGAGGCATGTTTCCATGCATCGTTTCTCAATACAACAAAGTAGGGCCTCACTTGGGTATTCTGCAGGAAATTGTTGCTGTGAGTCCTCCGAGGTATATAAGGCAGCGTACCTTTGGCTAGCACTGTGGTGCAGAATTTTTCCAGTAGGGGAAATGTATGTGTCAGTTTGTGCTAATATTTAAGACCCTCCTTCCCAGAGGAATCGTTAATACGTACGGTGTTTATCAGGGCCCGAGACTAACATGTGAGGCCTGCACGCTACCAACAGGAGCCACAGGAAGAGAGAGTCTGTGGAATGCCAGCAAAGCATTAGATGAAGACAAACTGCGGGACTGAAATATGTTAGAAATGTTGCCCCGGCCCATGGAGAAATAGATCGTGAAACGTGAGCAGGATAGCGACCAATGCTTCAGAGACCTTGTGCATACGTCCTAGACACAATAAAGGCCTTAATGCGTGGCTGAGGAGCAGAGCAGGAATTAACATAGAACAACATCCGCACTCAGCATGGGATGTCTGCATGACCATGTGGAGATGCTGTATATTTACATACATTCGCACATTAAATCTCCCAGTGTGGAAAGTCGTATTGAGCGAGCGGGCACTTAACTTACAGCTCAGGAAACATTTTTTTTTTTTTCCCCACAAGAAGCAAGTGGGAATTCAGCCAATAAAAAAATATTCAAGCCTCACTACGAGATTTTTTCCCCTCCATAGGCTCAAACCACAGTCGCAGAATCGCAGGCCAAGTTATTTGTTTACCCAAAAGCCAGTCGCAGGTCTCTGAGATCTGCGAGCTCCCTGTGTCACATTCGTCCCTCTCGCCATTTTACCCTCGCCATGTTTTTTTTGTCACACGATCCAACCTTATAAAGGGGCCCGCACAGCGATTAGCTATCAGAATGTGTTTACCGCGCAGTGGTCAACAAATGGTCAACACACAGTAAAGGTCAGCTTCAGTGGGAGCCTTCTGCTGCTGCTATCTCACATCAGTGTGAGAGCTCCACTCACGGCACCAGCCCACTTTGAAATGAATACACGGTGACTCATGGCGTTGGGCGCATGCAGAGGGTCAGAGGCGAGGTTTGAATATCAACTGAAACACTGCTATTTAAAACCAGACTTTGGAAAGGGCACGACGAGACTATAACACATTCATTTCCTTTAAGTTTTTCTGTGTGTGTGTGTGTGTGTGTGTGTGTGTGTGTGTGTGTGTAGAAATTTGTGGTAGAAATGTATTCCGAGGGGGAATTCCATTAGCACTGCACGACTGGAAAACTGGAATTTTGCTTTTAATTTTCTGTCTAGTAGACTGTAGACTGTAGGCAGACAGAACTGTACAGACCTATCTGTCCCAGGCCTGCTACAACGGTCTGACAGGCTGATGCTAGTTTTCCAATGTGAACTATCACGTCACCATACAGCACTGTTACACGCGCACACACTAATCACAAACTAATTCCTTCAAGTAATTAGACAGAAAAACAGCCATATATCAGTGCTCGGAGTGGGTTAGTGTGGGAAAGGAGTGCTCGCATACATACTTAAAGGCCAAATTGTTGCCATAAACACAGTATTAATCATGAGCCACTGACTGAGAGACACACGCCCAAATCAAACATGCAATCTGTCTCCCAGATGTCTCCGGTTGCAGCACGGAGATACACGTCTTTACTATCACATCTGAATCTCTGGGTCCCAGACCTGCTCCACACACTCTGCACGAAAAGTGCTGCTTTGAACCAACTTATAAAAAATGAAGGCAAGAGGCTGCATGGATCTTTTTCTATGTTGGTTTAACTTAGCAATGCCATGCGCAGTATGTTCATAACATACATGAAAAGGTTAAGTCAAACCAACGTAAGAAGATCCGTGCAGGATGTTTACTTAAATTTTTAGGTTGGTTCTGTGAGTCACTGTTTACAGTGATACACTGAAGTAAACACATCTGATTTAGGAATTACATGTCTTAAGGAGGTCCTAACCATCACCTTGCTGTTAGTGTGGGCAGGTATGCCATCCTCTCTGTTCCACTGAATAAACAGTTTTCCCCCGGGGGTTACCATGCTACAGTGCCACCCCATTTAATTGCAAGTGCATTTGGCCCATAATGCTGCAGAAATGGTGGCAGAGTGTTGCCTGCGCATTCATCTATGTGGCAATCTTTTTTTTTTTTTTTTTTGCAGTAATCATGTCATCAAGGGTTGGAGGATTGTGTTGCAGTCTCGCTGGCACCTCCCATGAGGGTTCTGTCCGAGGCTGGCAGGCAGGATCGGGGAAGTCAGTTTCAAACAAACCTGAAGAAATCATGTCTGGATGCTGCCGAGGCCATCACAGAGAAACCTCTCTCCACAAAAGAGCAGTAAAATGACACCAGTCATTTGGCTAATGGTTGGGATCTGTGGTTTACAACTTATGATGCCTTTTGGCTTATGTTAAAGTACTTCATGCCAACGGTGTGATGCTTTTTGCTCTCAGATATGAGAGAAATATTTAGAATTTCAGAACGGGATTCAGTAGTTTTCAAACTCTGAGTGGTTGGTAGAGATTTGCTAAAAACAGTGCTGAGAGGTAACATAATATAACATTTAAGTAGAAATAACATCACAAATGTTAAAACCACCAGTGTGTTTAATTTAACAGGTATTAGACATGCCTTATTTGTTTGGCTTTCCTGTAAACAAGACTAACATCCTCATCTTAGTTACTGACCCACCATCCTATCTGAAGTAAAACAGAAATACCTTACTTTTTTCATCTACTGCTTCACCTTACTCCCTCTTATCTTATTCCCTTTATTTCTTTAGCATATTAAAGAAATGTTAAAGTCTGCAACTCCCAACTAAGTGTCTGAGGGCATTTCATGAACATTTGAGACATGTTTTGAGCCAGCCACCTGAGAGAGAAATTTCATCAGTGTCCACAAAAGAAAACAAGCACACGGGGCACAGAGTAACAGATTCGTTCCTTAAAGTTTTAACTTACATGTTTGGCTGTTTGTGTGTAAAGCGAGAAGAAGAGGGAAAGAATGCTGGGAGAGGAAACGCATCACTCACCGTGAAGATTGTATCTGCTGTCACCACCACACAGAGCACAAAGTTCAAATGAGGATATGAACAGTGAAGCAGAGTTCAGTTCACGCCTTCAGATTCCATGAGAAATGCGTAATGTTCCCATACACCACTATTCCGCTTTGTTGCATGGGGATGAGAGCGCCGCGCTCGCCCCTCTCACCGCTTGTCCATCTCCCTCTCTTTTCTCCGTATAGCCTCCCAGTCGGGTGGCGAGCGAGGGACTGAGAGAGAGAGAGAGAGAGAGAGAGAGAGAGAGAGAGAGAGAGAGAGAAAGAGAGGGAGAGAAGGGTCAGGTGTGGTGTGAACACACCCGGTAGGCTTGTTGCTATCCTGGTGTCTATCTCAACCTGATGAATCATTCCAGACAAGGCAAAGGCTTTGCCACAGTGCGCTCAGGCAGAAAAAGGAAAGCAGAGAGAGAGAGAGAGAGAGAGAGAGAGAGAAAGTGAGACAGAGAGAGAGTGAAGCAGAGAGAGAGGGACAGAGAGAGGAAGAGAAGGAGGGAGTGTAAGAAGTAAGAGGGAAAAGAAAGCAGGAGAAAGAGAGAGAGAGACTTTTAACTGGTAGTCCCAGGAGATCCACTTTCCATTTGAGACTTGCAATCAGTGCTGCCTTCTCTCTCCCTTCTCTCTCCCCGCACCCTCCTTCCCCTCCACCCTCCGGCTCCGCACCTCCACCCCCACCTCTCTGTTTTTTTCCAGGCTCCGTTGAGACTGCTTTATTGTAGCAATTGCATTAGCCTTTAGCCAGAGTGGAATGAGTCTTAGTGCCTAATGCATTCTCTCTCCCTTCCTCCCTCCCTCTCTCTCTCTCTCTCTCTCTCTCTCTGTCTGTCTGACTTGTACACGTACACACCTTCTCACACTCCCTCTTTTGGAGTCTCTTTCTGTTTTATCCCTTAAAGGGCCACTGTCTGGCTTTGGCAGCCGAGGGCTTTTGGCCATTTCTTCTGCATATACAGTATGTACATTATGTAATAATCAATAGAGCATAAAGGTGATAGGTTTGCAAAAAATAAATGCTCAAACTAAATGAGTATGGTAAATGCTGTCGGTGAGTATTTTTCCATTGCTAATGACAGAACAAACTTCATGTTGTATTGACCAAAACTTGTGCAATATCAGTGCCTGTTTTATCACTGTCATTGATTTCCTAATAAACTAATTTAAAAAAAGACAACAAAACAAATATTTCCACTGTTTCGTACTTTCGCTTCAGACTGGAATAAATACTGTCTGGCTTTCAGAGGACTCCACTAGACAGTTGACCTTGACTGACTTGGCTTCCTCACTGACTTGGCATGCGGGGATAAATAAGTATTTAAACTTATGTAAATATCTGTGGATGGTGGACAGACTTGCAGACTTGTGTAGCCAATGTGAAACACTATAAAATCATCAAAAGGTCATCCAGTAGACTTTGCACAGAACATTAAATGCTTTGCAGAACAATTAAATCTGTCAGCTGATATTTTTTTTCCACCACATAAATCATGTTACTGGCCATAAAGATCATATCAAAAAAAGCGTTGGAAGTGCAACTATCTGTGTCTGTCCATACTTACTCATGTGTCATAATGACAGAGAGAGAGAAGAGAGAGAGAGAGAGAGAGAGAGAAATAGAGAGACAGAGAAAGAAAGAGCGGGGGGGTGAGATAGAGAACATTTTCAAGGTTATATATTCCAATTCTGGAAGAGGGCAGAGGATCTTGACATATTACTGCACTGACACAAACAACATTATTAGCCTCTTTTCATGTGTGCTCAATGATGTTGTTCTCTTCCCAGCAAGAGGAGGGCTGCTATGAGAAGCGAGCAGTCATGTGGCTCTGGACGAATAAGTGGGCTTCATTTTTCTGCCCCTGGTTTATTTATTCTAAGATGGGGGCATTTAGACTTTCCAGCTCCCGGTGCCAGGGCGGCCGAAAAAGGGGTAGCCTGTCTTTGTCAGAAGAGGGGGACTGTGGGCATTGGACGGCACTGGCCGTTTGGATGCCATGCGAATTACCCGTCGAGAATACACCCACACACACAAGGGCACCAGTCTGCAAACGTTTGCAGGAGGAGGTTGCATGGCATGTGGCGGCAGATGCCAGGGCTCCTGTGCCCACAAATGAGCCCAGCAAGAATCCGGCTTTTCATCAGAGCAACCCAGAGCATTGGCCTCCGGTACAGCAATGAGAGGTTAGCCGTAGACTCAAAAGGATTTATTGGAGGGACAACGTTTTATTCAAAACAAATGCTTTGACTTACACAAATGTGGAAGATACGTAATGAAAATGTAGGGGGGGGGGGGGGGGGGGGGGGTTGAGCAAATGAAAATGCAATATTCATACAAACAAATGATATCACGATTAGCTAATGCTATCGGGATTGTTTCTTCTTTTAATTATCAGCCTTCAGCGCTGAATAACCCTTTAAAATCTGCACATTATTACGTTTTCCATGCAGTTTATCATATATGTTCTTTACGTGTAGCACATAAACTCTGAAATATGCTGGGGCCATGAAAGATAAACAAAGATTGTTATCAGATTTGCTAGGGGCAAAACTGATATCCCTCAGGAGCCTAGTTCGAAAGGACACTAAATCACTCTGTAAAGAACACATGTGATTTTGTGTAAAAATCTGTAAGAATTTAACTTTAAGCCACGTACAAAAACGGAGTGTGCAGCAGATTGCCAGTGGCGCTGCTTTCGGTCAGCTTATTACACTCTTGCTGCCGTTTCATTAAAACAATCATCTGGATCCTTCGCAGAGCGAGCACAGAGGGCTGTTAGACCACTGTGACTTGTTCCCCAAAGTGCACCCTGGCTGCCGGGTGGCTCTGGTTGCACGAGGGGCAGGACAGATGGTTAGATTACTGGCCTGGCTCCACCCGGGCCATGCCTGGGAGAGAGAAGAGAGGAGAGAGGAGAGGGGCAGCACATGTGGAGCCTGGGTGAGCACATCCGCTGCAAGAGGACGGTCTGACCGACCCGCAGCCTACTGGGACCATTTGAACTCCCCCGGTTGTGAACCACAGCTGGGCCTCCACATCTGGCAACCACCCCTCCTCCCAGACATCAAAGGGGCCGGGTCCTCGCTCCATGCAGACAGGTGGCACAGTAATCCTGCTGGAAGCCCCTCCCAGCTACCACCACAACTACCCTCACACACACACACAAACACACCGTCTCCAACACAGCTACCCTTCCTCAGAACCTAACGCCCACCACACACACACACACACACACACACCAACACCAGCTACCCTTCCTTAACCCCTTCTCACCCCACACACACACACACACACAACAGCAACTACCCTTGTCCAACCCCACCCCATACACACACACACACACACACACACACACACAAACATACCGTCTCCAACACAGCTACCCTTCCTCAGAACCCAACCCCCCCACCTCACACACACACCCCAACACCAGCTACCCTTCCTTAACCTCTTCTCACCACACACACACACAACACCAACTACCCTTGTCCAACCCCACCCCACACACACACACACACACACACACAGACCCGCATACACACAAGTACACACCCCCCTACCACCCTTCCCCTACGTCCCACCACCCTGTCTGTGACCCCCCCCCCCCCTGGCCCTGGGGGCTCTCGTGTAATGAAACGTGCCGTGCCCCAAAAGCAGGACACGCTAGCGTTCCCCACCGCCAGCCCCACCGCTAATAAAACGACAAAAAAGAAACAGACACAGAAAAAGAAAAAGAAAAAGAAGAAGAAAGTGAGGGCTGGGGATGGTGCAGGCAGCATACATACTGTAGACCAGCGTGCCTGCCTGCCCAAGCTTGCATATGGGGCAAGCCACCCGATCATTCCTCGCCCACAGCCCATCCATCTCCCAAGCCCCAAACACTCACATGTGATCGGGGGGGGATTACACATACACTCATACATACATACACACACACACACTCATACGCACGCATACACACATGTACACCACACACACACACAAAGGCACACCCACATCCACACACACACACACACAGACACACTCACACACCCTCAAATGGATTATATCATGCAAGACTAGACAGGTCATGCAAGAGACGGTAAGCCTTAACCTTCAGTAATAACTGATATAATGACAAGCATATTTTATCTGGCAAGGAAACTCATTTCCCTCAGAACTGGTATGCTGGCGCAAATGCCATTAAGATTTTCCTAAATGTATCATGTGACTACAGTAATTTCTTTAAGGTTGACTAGATGATCACTGCCGACAGAGGATAGTGATTGAAGGGGCACATTATACATACATCATTTATTCTGTCACACTACATACCAAAGCCTTATCGAGATTCAAATCTTGTTTCAAATCTAGAGCTATTACTCTGCTATGCTATTACGTGACACAATTTAAAAAGTATTGTTTGCATACGTGCTTTTTTATTAAAACATTTTTTTAATTTATTTAATTTTTTTTAAAGGGGTGCTGTTGCTTATTTAGCAGAAACACAGGGGCACATTGGGAAATCAGGAACTCTGATGAATGAAGCCACTCGAGACTCGACATAAGCGAAAGAAGTGAGGTGGGTTAAAGTACTCAGTGCCACATGGCTGGTATCATTAGCATAGACCCCTCTGAAGCAACCATGTGTATGCTAAATTTAACAAAGTGTTCTCAGTGACTCAGTGCTAGGATGTGATGACTTTATAGTAAATATTTCACAACACGCTGGTTTCCTCACTTCCCATGGACATCCTGCACATGTCAGTCTGGATGAGCGTCCGGTTATCTACTCCACTGTGTGAAAATGCCACCGCAATTCTGGTACATAGATTGAAACCACTTGAAAATCAACTGATATCACCCCCACCCCAACCCAGCCCAACACTACACAAACACACACACACACACACACACACACGCACACACACACACACACACACACACACACAAGTTATTTTATCTTTTATCTTTTATGCTTTTATATTGTCCTTTTATTTTTGTTAAGCACATTGAACTGCCTTTGTGTATGAAATGTGCTATACAAATAAATTTGACTTGACTTGACTTGACACACACACACACACACACACACCCACCCATGCAACAGCAAGCAGTGGCAGGTACAGTACATCACATTGTGTTTTGTGTAAAAACGATTCTTGATCCCACTGTTTTCCATTTGCTCAGCGCGATCTTGTTAACACTAAAACACTGATACGAGTTGCAGAGTGGATAAGCTATAGGTCAGTGTAAAGACCTCTCTTAGGTCATGTGAACGTAAGTCTCATACCACACAAATCTCTAGGTAAGCGTAAGCTTTGAGACACACAGAAATGGTCTTTTCTGTAGGAGATTACTCTCTGGAAGCACACACTACTGTTCCAATCATCCTCTCTCTCTCTCTCTCTCTCTCTCTCTCTCTCTCTGCATCTGGCTTTAGCTGTTGTTTGGATTCATAACAACCAATGAATCCACACGGAAAAACACACAGGGGATAAAAATAACAAAACCAATATGGTTCAAGTGGCTGACAGGTTTTATCATTCTCCTTTCACCACAAAAAACTACTGATAGGTTAGCCGGAAGATACAACAACACAGAGACATAACACAGAGGCTTTGTTGGACCTATAATCAATACAAATCATGCTTGGACAAAGCTGTCTCGGGCACCGCTAACCGACCCATTTCCATGCCGAAAAGGAAATCCAAACAGTCTTCTCAAGCAGATCAGTGTTATTATATCGCATATCTGCTGTTGATACAACAAGCATGAACCGAGGCATAAAACAGACATATACTTGGATTGCTAATTTTGTTCCCAGTTGTTTATCCTAATGACTAATGGTCCACAGAGCTAGCTGGCAGCCTGACCAAATAAGGGGAGGGGGGGGGGGCTGCCCAAATAAACACAGTGCAGGTTTTTGATGGTAGCCTAATCTAACCCCATGATCTAACCCTATGGTTACCCCCCTCTCTGTCTCTCTCTAACCAGGCAGTCGCACTGACCACACTTCCTACTCCTGGGGACATCTCGCAAAATGGGCCCATTCTTTCAAGCCAGTCCTTTCAGGCCAGAAGGCTACGTGGGAGTTTAATTGCCTCGTATTTCCATTGCCGAGCTCATTACGCTAACTGCGTGGCCCACGCTACATAACTCGGACTTGCTGCAATTTGTTATGCTGTTTTGTTGGTTAGTGTCAGATCGCCCAGACTGCCAGACTCTTCCTCTCCTCCACACAGAGCGAAGGGGTCAGCAACAGTCAATGCGGTTGAAAATGGCTCAGACTGACACGAGTGTGTTTTGTGATTCACCACCAGTCATGCACATCCTAAATATTATAGGAAACAATACTGTGGAACACAGGGAATCATTTTTGAACGTTTCGGAAAGGTCAGACGGAAAATGCTGTGACAAGCCACTTACACATTTTCAGTCCTTCCCTCCCTCCGGGGACAGTTAAGGGTTTGTAATTATGGAAATAACTTCACATAAGCATCCAGTTAAAAGCATGATGACCTTTTGACTTCCTACTAAGGGTTGCTAAGCATTGGAAAAATGAAAATAACACAAAAAACAAAAACATTGTCAAATGTCAGCAAAACATATATTAAGATCCTATTTTGATACCTTTCTTAGATGCAGAGAGAGAGAGACATAGGATGCTTTAAGGGCAGATGCTATAAAAACTGATGAATCGGCCTGAAAATGGAGGACCCAAGAGCAGAGATCTTCAACCTGTGGTCTGTGACCCTCAGTGGGTCCTTTACAGTTACAGCAGAGGGCCCACATTTTTTGTAACAACTATCCTTCCAGCACCTCCTGAAAGAGATAGGAAAAATATAAAATATTGAATCTGCAAGTAATTACTATTTAATGATGCTGTATTCTATACAATCACAAAGTAGTTTTCAACACGGTCCAGTTTAATAATCACCACAACGCCAACGTCACCACAATCCCTCTATCGTGTCTCTATCAGTAAAGGGGTCTTTAGCCTGAAAAGATTTTTAAAAAGATTGCAGGCTTCTGTCCTCGAAGTCATTAGGTCCCCTCAGCTCCTCCAGTCACTCTCAACATATTGCTATACTGCCTGGACATCTAATCAGGATGCTGCCCTGGTAGGCAATCGACTTTACTCATTTTTACTGAAGGAAGGCGATAGGGGAAAGGAAAACAAAATGAAAACAGCTATGGCATTTCAGGTTTGTGTTTATGAGAGCAAACAGATGAGTTGCTCACGAGACTTAAATTAAAAGCAGAAGCGGTGAGAGTAAGCACACACGCTTTAAATCCATATCAGTACATCTGTTCTGTTCTGCAACCTCACAGTGATATTATCAGATTTACATGGAAAATAAATGCGGTCAAATCTGTACGGAACATAGTTTTTTGCATTTTAGTCGACTCTGTGAAGTATGCACAAACTTTTTACCTCAGTGTTTTTTTGTAAACACCAGATAATGCGTGTGATGTTCGGAGATGACATTTTGCTCAGTTCACGGAGAGGCTGAGCACTGGCTGTGACTGAAGCACACGGTCTGAAACAAGATACGCAGACACGAGCGAAAAAAAAGAAAAGAGTCCTTCCTGAATGCATTAATGTAACTTAATGGAATCTGTGGCTCCAAGGGACCGCCCCGTCCATTATCTGTGTCCATAGCCTACCTTATGAGATGCTGAGCAAATTACAGCATTGACTTCTCATAAACACTCACTCACATTCATACTAAAACAGCCATATTAGCATAGTCAGTCCAGTATGCATTACAATATTGTTTTGTTTCTCTTTCTTAGATGTTTGGTGGAGTTAATTGTATTTGTAACCTTAAAATAGAAGTAGAAAAATAGCTTGGTGGTTAAAACATACGTGTGTATACTATACATAGTACATTTGACATTAAAAAAAATTATGCAAGAATTATGACTGTTGAACAAAAAATGTACAGCAGTTCATATCATATAGTAGCAAATAATGGGTTTATTTCTTTGTTGGTGAACATTTACAGAACTCGCTTTGAAATTATGCCAAATTACAGCATATTTCCATTCAAAGCTAAGCATGCATGTATGCATTGCACTCTATATACAATGTGGTAAAATTGATGTTTGTAACCCTCCCCAAAATTGTATAATTAACTTTGCATCGCAGATGCAGACTAGACAGAATTTTGCATCCACTGCTACCATCAGACCCCTGGCTCCATTAAGTGAGATGGCAGAACAACATCAGATTTTGACGACCTGATCATTTGTCTCGCTAATGGAACCCTGTGACATTGAGTGAAACTGCATGACATCATCTCCCCCCATCCCACATTCAGCTGAGTTCTGGCAACGCAACATTTATTTCACAAGCAGGACAGGCCTAATTATTTACTGTGGTATATGTTTGCAAAACATATTAATATGTGGTAAAATTAATATGTAAATTATTTCAATGCACATTTAATTCTGTCAGGTTTTGTATTTTGTACTTGTTGGGGTCACAGAACAGAGTGTAAGACCTTAAGACAAAGACAATGTCTCAGGGTGCTACAAGGAGTGTTAGATGGATGTAAACTTTCAACAGGTGTTTTTTTTTTGTAGCCTACATGGTTAAAAAAGGAATATAGCAAAGGCAAATACATAAAAGGCTTTAATGAAACATGGCACAATGTTTAAAAGCACATAGGCCAGAGTGTTATGGCCATATTGGTCATCTAAGGATGCCCAATGCTTTCTTTTTCATAAGACCTTTGTTTGCCTTTGTGAGTTATTGACACTTAAGAACATAATAATAAGACTTGGGGTATTATATATCCACAATTTCTATTGATATTCTATTTTTATTCTAGTGGTTTTCAACTACAGTACATGAAACATGATTATAATTGACCATACCTTTAGTCACACATCTACATATGCTCCCAGACTCTCCTCCACATCTGGTTTCTGGCAACTTGGTTTGAAAACTGCTCTTAGGCTTCCCTCTGGTGGCAATCTGCATGCTTTTGAAGCCATGGATAGATCCCACTCTAGCTCGCCCTTTATCCCAGGGAGACATCAATTTGTGTGTGTATTTCTTTTGTTTTTGTTTGTTTGTTTGTTTTTGTTTTGGCCTCAAATATAAATAGGCCTATTTTTTTTGTTAAAAAAAATAATCTGATGCCGTTTGCTTATATTCCTATTTATACTTTACACTTTGCAACATGTGAACTTCAAAATAATTCAGAACTGTACTGACTATTTCCTAATCAAAGAATACACTGTTAAGATTCCATATATTACATCGTAACATTTTGATACTAATCTAACTGTCAAAACCATGGCTTTGGCAAGATATAGACAGCCAATAGGATTGTTTCAATGACGCATCTTGAGCGCCGATGTCAAAAAGGACCCCATTTAAATAAAGGATCATAGTAAATAGGATATAAGGAGGTTGTCTTGTGGTTAGTTAGCTTTACAGCATGTTGCAGAAATAGACAATGACGTGTCATACACATATGCTCTACTACACCATATAGCATTAGAATAATTTTCACACTTGTCTTTGCTTTTAACCCCAGATCATGGCGTCAGCCATATTGGTAGGACTCAAACTATCCAACTGTACTGAGATTTCGCAAGCACTGCAAGTAATATTACTACACTTATAATAGTACCGTTTCACTGTTTCTACCATGCACCTGAAGCTGTAAATAACTGACTATCAATTGCTCTGTGTCTGCTCTACTTCATGGTTTTGTATCTTGTAGGTCCCACCAATATGATTTCTTTTTGGTTACAGAAAATCTCTTCTGCCATACGTAACTCCATGAGCTCAAATGCACGCGACGGGCGTTAGGTGGCAGTGGATATTGCCTGTAGCAAAAACGATAGCAACAAACTAGCTGAACAGGCTTCTAGCTCCGTCTGACAGCGACCGGTGTGCCTAACGTCTGACGATTGGAGGAAGAACCACGTTTAGCTGAACCGTTTTCTCTCTTAAACTTGCTACATCTTAACGCCATCATGTTTGAAGAAGCGAGTGAAGTGTTTGAGAACATGTTTAAATCTTCATTTCCTTTAACATTCATCGTATTTTTGCCGGCTGTGCTGATCTTGGTCTCACCACTTCCAGCTGAAGCGGCGCATGAATTTACAGTGTACCGCATGCAGCAGTACGACTTGCAGGGACAGCCCTATGGTATGTTACATTTTGAAAAAGTGATACGAAAATTATATCAATGGAGATTTTGGAGGTCTACATATTTTTTATGTTTATTCGTGTACGAGTGCTAGATGACGTGAATGTTCACAACAACAGTTTAATAGCTTTGGTTAGCTTAGCTGGGCTAGTATTGCTAAGCTTGCTAGCTGCAGTGTAATTTCATTCAAGGTTGCTAACTTCATTGGCTAGATTAGGGTATCCAGCTCTGTAACCACTAGCTAAAATGAGGCTATAGTCTGGACAGATTACATGTGTATGTCAAAACGCTTAATCGGAACCACTTTTCTAGGTAGAAAGTCATTTCAATTTAGACAGCATGATAATTTGGTTTTGTGTGTGTAACAAGTTTACATTAAAAACCGCTAATGGCCAATCCTAACACGCTGGAGATATACTGGCCAGACTAAATTAGCTAATAAGCTAATGTCAACAGGGAATGATCATGTTATTATTTTATTGCCAGTGTATAATATAAACAGACATGTATGACAAAAATAGGTTTAGACTAATTTGTTACATGTCCTCTCGCAGGCACAAGAAACGCGATTTTAAATACCGAAGCTCGCACGGTGGAAGCAGAGGTGCTGAGTCGCCGTTGCGTGCTCCTCCGACTAGCAGACTTCTCCTATGAGAAATATCAGAAAGCTCTTCGACAGTCGGCCGGAGCTGTCGTCATTATACTTCCCAAAAATATGTCCACCATGCCGCAGGACATTGTGCAGGTACAACATTGTTAACATTGTTTTGACCGACCCTCTGGGTTGTACGCCAATGCAAATAAACATGATTCAAATGTATTAAAGTAAATGCAAATAAGTATGCTGCTGTATGTGTTTGGCAAGTCAAAATGTGTTTGACTTTTCCGAAATCACTGTTTAGTGTTGTGTAAAAAGTATGCAACTGACCTTCCTTTAAGGGCTTTGCTGAATCAGTTGTAACTGTTTTTGTATGCCATGTGTCAGTATTCTTGTAACATCTGTCAGTGTCAGTATGCCATTTGACAGCATCAGTTGACCATTTGTCAGTTGAACTGATACTTCTGTATCTTCTTTCAACAGCAGTTCATGGAGATGGAGCCTGAACTTCTTGCCACAGAGACGATTGTCCCAGTGTACTTCGCTCTGGAGGACGATGAGCTGCTGTCCATATACAGGCAGACCCAAACCTCATCAACATCACAAGGATCGTCATCAGCAGCTGAAGGTAACGAGGTGTCAGACAAGCCTGCCTTCAGAAAGCTAAAACCCTGCCACATATTTGATCCTGACAGTTTCTGAACCAGCTAATCCTAATGAGCACACAAATCATCAAACAATCATCAGATTGGCAAATTATTGCATTCACCCTGTGATAAGTGCACAAGCAGAACAATAACACAACAGGGTTTTAACTTTCAGAAGCTTGGATTGACACCTGGAACACAGTGAACACTGAGGCTTATTGCATTGCATTGAATTGCCACATTTGCACCAGTGGTCTAGCTAGACTGTATTTCACCTCATGCTTACTAGGCGTATTTTCTCTTTATTCTAGTGTTGTTGCACACAGCAACTGCCAATGGCTTTCAGATGGTCACTAGCGGGGCACAGAGCAAAGCAGTGAGCGACTGGGCCATCACTAGTCTGGAGGTGAGTAGACTGAATCGAGAGCTCTGCTTCTCAAGTGCAACACGGTGGGGTTAAACAAAACTACTACTATCCTCCTCCATCTGCACAATTGGTATAAACCTCTGCATACCCTAAGGGTTTTTCTTACAAATTATTTTGAAAACAAAGGGGTCCACATGAACTGTGTAAAAAAGAGGATCTACATTTAATAATCATTTTACTCTTCTGGATTTTCTCATGCCACGCCTGGGACTAATGCTTTTTCAGACCATGTTAGCTACACATTGCATTTAGAAAAGTAAAACAACAATTCTGTAGTATTCTGGTAATACTCCCATTACAGTGCATTCATTAGTTTTTAATGGCTTTATGATCTACAATTTTTTTCCAAATAAAAGGCCATTTCAATTGAATGTGTGTAGTACATGTTTTAGTGAATTGATTTTGTAGTTTGCAAAATGTACAGAAAATGTAACAGACATAGTCTGGGTCCCAGTTGTCAGTTTTTTGAAAACCAATACATGTGCAGAGAAAATCAAAAAGGAAATGTTAATACTCTGTGTGAAGATCTCAATCCTACTGCTCAACATTGTTGACCTCCTTTTTGTGTGTCCGCCTGTCTGTGTGTGTGTGTATTGGTGTGTAGTCGCATGCATGCATGTGTGCACCAAAGCCCTACTTTGAAACTGGTTTGGATAAATAGGCTTAGCACTGCTGGGTAGTGTGGGTGATTGGGGTTCAGCTTACAAAGACCCCCTTGGTTTGCAGGCCTTTGTCCCAGCTATGGGCTTGTCACCTGACCAGTTTATGGGTCTATAATCATCTATGGATCTAATTGTGGAAGACCACTGCTAAAAAACGGGAAGCTGCCATTATGGGAACTGTGCAGTTTCATGGGTTATTTCTTTACGATGGCTTATCATGACTGGGAAGTGTTTAAAAAGATTAGTGATTACATGTGCTGGCAAATTATTCTGTGGGGAATAACTAGCATCTAGTCATTTCAGGAGCACAGTGGTACTGATTGACCACACATTACCAGCGCACGTGACCATATAGGTTTTGCAGTTTCACACCTCTGTGGTTTGCAGGATGTTGGTGAACTGTAGAGCAGTCGTTTCATACAGCAGTGCACACTTTTCAGTACTGTCATGGAGGCTCAGCTATACTGTTAAATGAATTTAGTTAGTCAAACGTATAATCTTGCCACCTTTCATCAGGATATTTTAAAATATTCATTATTGAACAGAAATATGGAGGGTACAGTTGTTTAAGTAGATCATACTATAAGTGCGGGGGCCAGTGTTGGAAGTCCCAAGGTCATTTATCTCACTTTGTCTGTCTCTTCCATTAATTTTCTTGTCACTTGCTATTGTCCAATTCAATCAAAGGCAAAAAAAACAGACAAAACAGAAATATACACAGATGCATGCTACCTAGCAATCTGTAAGAGTAAATCTGGACAACCCATGTTCAAGTCTGACCCAAAACCACTTTCCGATCCTACCCCATCTCTTACCCAATCATTTACGGTGTCTCTACTGTGCCAGAAAACCAGGAAAGTGTGATGATTAAAAAAAACAAAAAAACAAATCAGAAGTGCACACAGACTGCTACCTAGCTATCTCTGAAGGGTGTTTCATAGATCACCCAGATCAGATTACATCAGACATAGGCGGTTGATTGAGAGAAATCAATGAGTTGAGGGATCTTGCATAATGCATTTCCATATTCCATCAGGGGAGACTGGCTGGAGTTGGAGGGGAGGACTTGCCAACCATTGTCCTGGTGGCTCATTACGATTCCTTCGGAGTGGCGCCAGTAAGCTTATGTTTACTTTCCCTCATGCTGATTTATTCTTTTATAAGAGGGAGAAATGCTCCAAGCACAGGTGGGTCTTAAAGGGGTCGGCCTGTTGAAGTTTAATAGACTTTCAAGTACTAAGATCTTACAGGCTGATATCAGCCTTTGCACTGCTTGTAAGAGTTTTTGGTTATAGATTAAATAAGACCAGCGAAGTGGCCACAACCCTCTGAATGTATTTGCTTGTTTCTTTCATAAATAAGTGGTTGGTTTATCCAGATAACCTTTCAGCAAATCCTACAACTGTGTGGGGGAAAAAAAGCCTAGACAGCCTTAAACCTTGTCCTATCCTCCCTTATTGCATGGCTTAAAGGCCCACTTTTAAAGGCCCTGCACTGACCTGATGCTTCTCCCAACAGTGGCTGTCCTACGGAGCCGACTCGAATGGGAGTGGGGTGTCTGTTCTGCTAGAGTTGGCCCGCCTCTTCTCCAGACTCTACACATACAAGAGGACACATGCTGGGTAAGGTGGCTATTTCAAAACATACTGGTTAGAGTGGCTCTAGCAAAGCATGCTGGTTAGGTATCTCTCCCAAGGCATGCTGGTTAGTTATCTCTCCCAAAGTATGCTGGTTAGATATCTCTCCCAAAGCATTCTGTGTAGGGTGGTTCTCCTAAAGCATGCTGGGTAGGATATGTTTCCCAAAGCATGCTGGGTAGCTGTCTATCCCAAAGTGGCAGAGAAGCAAAACAGCTTTATTATCTCGCCACATCCCATCTGAGTGACAGCAGAGAAAAAGCTGATTGACTGATACTGCAGTGCCAATGGACCGATTGGCAAGAAGCCAGTTGCTCTGTCCAGTCAAATAGCAGAGACAAAGGCGGTTGTGTCACTGCGATGAATACCCCCTTGAGTGACTGCACTCAGCAGTATCCCTTGTTTAAAGCCTCCATTGAGATAGATATTTAACAGATGCTGGGGATGGTAGAACAGACGTGACAGTTTAATGGGATTTTTATTGCTGTGTCAACTATGCCACAAAGAGATTTTTTTTCCCCTTCAGGATTTTTTTTAAACTAATTAAAATGATTACCATGGATTTTAAAAGGTAAAGTACGAGCCCAGCGTGTGATCATTTCAGAAGGCTGTCAAAGAATGTCTCATTAATTCACTTCTGTTACTTCTAGCTACAACTTGCTGTTCTTTGTCTCTGGAGGAGGCAAGTTCAATTACCAAGGCACCAAGCGTTGGTTGGAAGATAATTTGGACCACACAGGTAAAGTTCTGCAAAATTCCTATTAGTGAATTCACATTCATGTCATGCACAATGATGTAGTCACAAAGGTATACTTGTAGTACAACAGTTGTTTGAACGCTGTACAATAACAAGATACTTCTGCAGTCTACAAAAAAAGCATCAGTGTTTTTATTGTCCTCTTTCAGGACGTTCGCCATCTGAAATGTTGCCATTTTAGGCAGGGCTGTGTATCCGTGTGGCATGCTGACCTAATTTTCCCTCTCCTCTCACGCCACCCCAGACTCCAGCCTGCTGCAGGACAATGTGGCGTTCGTGTTGTGCTTGGACACGCTGGGCAGCGGGGACGGCCTTCACCTTCACGTGTCCAAGCCGCCGAAGGAGGGCAGCCCGCAGTACGCCCTGCTCAGAGAGCTGGAGACGGTATGTCTGACTCCTGGCAGTGCATCATGGGAGATAATGGATAAGGTCACGACCCCCACAGATGGAAATGCATTCTGCATTAACCTCTTGTAGATGTTAATGTTTAAGTGGGGTTAATTGGTGATATTCTGCTATATATATATATATATATATATATATATATATACAGATAGAATATACAGATGTCATGTCACACATGTCACATAAGGTAAGTAGTTACAGGAAGAAGACAGGATTGTGAAAGTACTGACAGAAGCATTTGAATTGACAGATTCTTTATCTGTTATTTACTGCCTTTTATTTATTGCTCTAGTGTTTTATTTGCAAAGTGGAAGAGGCAGTCCAGTTTCATTGTTGTGAAAGCAACAATGAAAGTAAAATGTCTGTCTTCTCTTCCTGTCTGTCCCTCATCTTACTTCCTTATATATGTAACCTCAATGTTCCTTCCTATACATCCGCCTCCACAGGTGGCTGCCAGTCAGTACCCTGACGTGAAGTTCTCCATGGTCCACAAGAAGATCAACTTGGCCGACGACACGCTGGCCTGGGAGCACGAGCGCTTCGGGATCCGCCGGCTGCCGGCGTTCACGCTGTCGCACCTGGAGAGCCACCGGCACGCGCTGCGCGGCAGCATCATGGACATGCGGTCAGTGTCCCCCTCTCAGGACGGGGCGGGAGAGGTGGCCGCTGGGTGGGTGGACGCCGTTTTTGCATCAGCCCCCTTTTTCTGTGTTTCTGTGTCCTGACAACCACTCCACTCTACCCCTAACCACACCCCCCAACCCCCACTACCACCCCCATCCCACCTTTACATCCCCTCATTGTACTTTACCTGCCTCAGTGCCCACCCTGTCTTCCATTTCATTTTCATTACTCCCATTTACTTTCATTACTCGTTATTGTTGTTAATATTATTATTATTATTATTAATTTGTTCAATTCATTTTTTTAAATTGGAGGAAATATGATTTTATATTTGTTTTTTTTGTGATGGCTAATTGACTGGACTGGTGGACGCTGGTGTCTCACATTCCCCTTCTGTGTTTTTGTCCAACTCCACCCTGCCTTCAGGCTAGGTTGGCCAGATGTCACCATTTTTGGGGACAGTCCCAGACAAACACACTGTGTTCCTGTTTTTTGGGCTGGAACATTACTTATGTAAATGAGACTGACCACCAAATTGGAACTGTCCCCAGTGTTTTCAGGAATATGTCCCCAGTTTTTTAATCTTACAGATTTGGTCACCCAACTTCACACCCCCCTCTCATCCTACCTCTCATTTCTAGTGCCCACCTTATCATCTATCACCATCACATTGCTCCCTATTCTCCATCACCCTTCGTTCGTTAATCCATTTTTCAATATCAGAGCAAAGATGCTTATGTGCTTGTTTTTGTGAGCGCTAATTCCCACTCGTATTCACTTGTCTGTCTGTCTGTCTGATTTTTTTTTTTTTGTAGGCCTCATGTGGACTTAAAAAAGCTCGGCCGCAACACCAAGCTGATAGCCGAGGCGTTGGCCAGAGTGGTCTACAACCTGACGGAGAAGGTAATGGAGCAGCCAGAGTCCATCTGCTCCCCCTCAGCCAGCAGACACCACAGACACGACAGACACAACATCCTTATTTACTGACCACCGGCAGGAGCCTCAGTGGCATCGCCGGCTGCCTTATGGTCTCTGGGATAGATAAATGAAGGCCGGCCAGACACACACACACACACACACACACACACACACGCACAGCAGCACACACAGCCACACACACATGCACGCAGATGCACGCAGGTGCGCACGCACGCACGCACGCACGCGTACACACACACACACACACACACACACACACACACACACACACAGACACACACACACACACACACACGCACACGCACAGAAGGGCTTAACAGGCTGGCAGTTACACACTGATCACCTGATCACACATTTTGCAATTCTGCGTGTGTTTGTGTTTTGTTTTTTTTTTTCCTCTTTGCATGTGTTGTAATGGAGCCATTTACTGTAACTTTCTGTAGAGTTTGCATAACTCTGAGGTAAACACACAGTGGTTTACAAAAGCTATTTTTAAAAAGGGAAGATAGACCATGGGTAAATATATGCATACTTCACAGAGTCACAGAATTAGACGTGTTGCTTGTATTCTGAGAATTTCTAATGTTTTTGAAGAACAAAAAAGTAAAGTTGTGTTTTGGTGTGTGGCCTGCCTGAATCATCACGCTAATTTATGTAAATCTGCTCCTTCCTGTTCCTAATCCATCAGGGTGCACCAGGAGACCTCCAGATATTCACAGAGCAAATGGTGAGCATTAGTGCTTGGATCCCTTTCTCTACATTGCCCTCAAATAACCCTGCACACACACGCACACACTCACACACACACACACACACACAAACACACACACACTTGTGGTGATACCACATGGTAGCAGTTGAGATTCCTATGAGCCCTACCACTTACACTCTGTCACTATCTCTTTCTCTTTCTCTTTCTCTTTCTCTCTCTCTTTCTCTCTATCTCTCTCTCGTTCTCTCTCTCACACACGCGCACACACACACCTCCCATCTACTGTCTGTATGTGTGAGCACCTGTTTGTTTTGCTGTGTCATCTGGGCATTTATGTGCTAAACATACTTCTGTGTGTCTGTCTGTGTGTGTGTGTCTGCGTGCGTGTGTGTGCGCGTATGCACCCTCCTCTCCTCTTTTTCACCCAGCAGGTGCAGGAGGAGCAGCTGTCCTCTGTGGTGGACTGGCTGACGGCCCAGCCCCGCGCCGCCCAGCTGGTGGACAAGGACAGCAGCCTGGTCAGCACGCTGGAGTACTACCTGGCCCGCTACCTGAAGGACGTCAAGCGGCACTACGTCAAAGCCGACAAGAGGTGATCCCGCCATCCCGGCCACTGCGCCTTTTATGTAGTCTGTGCCCTACATCCCCATAGAGCGGAGCAGCACAGCGGAACGATGGGGGATTTAGTCATAAAGCACCCTTTTAAAAGCAGGCTTTGTGTCTTCATCTCTCCAAGTCTGCGGTAGCCAAAATGCCTGTAAATGAAGAACAAGGTTGTCCTCAGAGATGTTAGATGTCATTGTTTTATTTATTTATTTATTTACTTTAAGTTTTTGGTCTTTTATTGATTGGGGCAGTGTAGAGTGACTGGGAATAACTGGGAGAAAGAGTAGGATGGGGCAATGACCTTGGATGGGGCAATGACCTTGGGTCAGACTGTTGCGGGGGCGGTCTCCAGATTTACGGTTTTTATGGCTGTCTAACCCAAGTGCGTCACTGCACCAACCCGAAATGTGACAGTTTCCCTGTCTCCCCACAGAGACCCAGAGTTTGTGTTTTATGATCAGCTCAAGCAAACGATGACTGCGTACAGGTAAGACCCTCTGCTGTTTGACAACGTCCATTTGTCCACATTCATGTCTTTTATATTCACATTTATTCATATTTTTTTGTTTTGTTTTTTGATGAACAGAGTGAAGCCAGCCATCTTCGATCTGCTTTTGGCAGTCTGCATCGCGGCTTACCTCGGAGTCATGTATCTTGCAGTGCAGGTCAGTACCACTCTCAGTAACACATGTTGTGATCAGACGCGTTTTGTAAGGCAGGGAAATGCAGTGTAAACACATGCACATGCTCTTGTTGACTCGAAACCTCTGTCTGTGTTTTTTTGGCAGAACTTTGGCTTTCTGTACAACACTCTGCGCCGGGTTACCCAACCCAAGGCTGCCAAGCAGCATTAAGGACGTAAGTGTGTGTGTGTGTGTGTGTGCGCGCGCTCGCTCGCTCAGGATCGAAGTTTGTTTTTTTTTTTGTTCTTTTTCCCACTGAAACTGGTACTGGTACCAACTCCAGTCCTGTTTGTCTCGGAAATGAGCTCTACAAGCCGGTCCACGAACTTCCAGGTCCCAAGAGCTGCCTCTTTCTGGAGGGTTTTGGAGCAATTTTACCTTTACGAGTCCCCCCCTCCCGCTCCCCTGATGTGCCAGGATCAGCTTAAGTGTCTTCCTGTTCTCTACTGCCATGTGTGTCTCTTTCTGTTGTCTCTCTCTCTATCTGTCTCTCTCTCATGCAAGTTTTTGCTGTCTTCTCAAACTCCTTTCACAAGCCAAGTTTCAGAGGGTGGTCTTCTCAGGCAGCTAAGATGCGCTTTTCACTGTGTGGGACAACTTATTTGGGACCTTAACTACTGAGATGAAGTCTCTTTGATAACCTGCCTTTTTTTTGTTTTGTTTTGTCCGTGCCGTCTTGAAAATGAGAGGTTAAAATGTGCATTTCTGTGTGATTTTTTTTTTTCCCCCCCTCTGTCCCCACCACACATTTGCTGTGCACCAAACGTTTTTAAACCCTGACTGTAATATGGAACACTCTTCAGCCATTATACTTCCCTGAAGCTCATATTTTAAGGTTGTATCCTACACTCAGATGTGTTGCTGTGAAAATGACTTGTGATGGGAGATGACTTCCTGCATATTTTATAACATGAAGAGATTAAAGATGTGTCAAAACTTGAAGGTGACCTCACAGGTGAAGATTCTGAAATGTATGCAGTGTTCTAATGTTTTGTGTTTGTTTGAAAGGAGTAGCAAGAAACTTTGATTTCCTGCATGCCCATGTTTTCATAAAAATAAAATAAAACATTGATGTAGTTGAGTTCTTGTGAACATTTTTGTCACAAGGGAAATGCTGTGTGGTACTAGTTACAGAGACTCATTTCTGGAAACATGGAACTCCACTTCACACTGTAGTTTGGTGGTACATCTGATGATCCGCTGTTCCCTTAACATATTTTTTTTTGTTACATGAATGGATGATAGAAAAATAAAGAACATGTGTTGAAATACAAATGAGAAACAAAGTTTTTTTTAATTTCTCATTTTTAATTTAATGGGTAAACAATACAATAACACTGGTTTCATGGAATTATTAAAACTGTTTCATTACAAAAGAGAAAGTACCTGTCATACCCAAGTGGTCAGATTTTTTAGAAAGTGGTCAGATTACGATCCTTCATATAAGGGGGGGAAAGGGGCAGACAACGGATTCTGGAGTTAAAAGTGTCTGGTCCAAGTTTTAAATAGAAGAAGAAGAAGGAGGAAAAAAAACAGTTAAAACGCAAATTTTAATATTTTTTACTTGATCCAAGTCCTCTTGAAGCTCATTCATAAAAATCCCCTCAGAAATTTTCCCTATTTCCTAATGAACAATACAAATAATAGTAATAAATTACAGTGCAATTTGTAAGAAACACGTTCGGGGCGGCCCCTAACTCCTTATTCTATCCCAGGTCTCTCGGTCATAACACTTCTCAGTGGTTTTACAAGTTCGTATTTGGCACATTCTCGAAAGATATACACACTTATCAAAGGAAATGCATAGGTTCAGAATTTTGTAAAGCAAAAATGTCCACATTTTTTATTCCCCAAACCCGGACGGATTTGTGCTCCAATGCAATTAAAATCAAATCTGCCAAATTTTGCAAAAAAGGAACTAAAAAAAACCCCCAAACAAACAAAGATAAAGGCGATCAACAACCCAAACAGGTCTAAAATCAAGTGCTAATTCTCGATTAGAATTGATGCGATACTGTCCCCCATGGCGCGTCTGAGGGACGCTGCCATCAGGAGACGGGTAGAGAGACCAAAGAAAGTGCAGGCTGTGGACAGTACCATGGTAGACAAAGGGCACCTCATCTGTACAAACAGTGAACCAATGCATACAATAGGGAGACGGGGACAAGACAACTACAGTGTTCTCAGAGAGAGGAAAAACAGCAGCGACTCAATACACAATGTTCTAAACATAAAAATTGGAAAGCTAGTTTAACCCCACAGAAGACTAGCGGAGAGAACGCTAGTCTGGAGTAAATGGAAGACGCGTCCATGGGATGGTGGAGTCCGTTTCTCTAGCGGCATCTGCGGCCTGTTCCAGCTCGAGCATGCTGCCCCGTCATGACAGATAAGCAGTAGCATGGATTTGATCAAAATGACAGCACGTGGTCTCGACACACAACAACACAAATTCAGACCTGGTGCAAGACACGTTAATGCACACGTAATACACATGGATGGACTCATGAGAACATTCAGAACAGCATGTAGGCAAGTAGATTTGTCATTTTTATGATTGTGGTCTCTGTTCTTTTAAAAGAGTGACATGGCATGTTGATTAGGTACATTTAAATAGTTTTTCATTTTAACTTTTGTCATAGGACTAGTTCATAACATACTTGGAGCCATTCCAATATCATGCATTTCCAGAATACCATATTATGTGCATATATATTTATATTTGCCTAAGGATTTACACATAGTTGAAAGGGCTATTCATGTCAATTGGTTTTTCTCTTATTCGCTGATTGTAAAAGAAAATAAAAATGAAACATCCAAATTTCCCCTTTTTTTTTGGAATATATATTACGCAATCCATTCAATCAATTCCTGCTATGTCAGATCAAAATCAGTGGTCAGCGTGTACGCTTTCATATCAGTGCAACAACAGATGCTAAAAAATCTGAAAATGTGGCACCACATTTTCCCCCAGACAGGAATGCAAGCAACATTATTTATCAATCCCTATTTATCCACACAGAAAAAGTGAAAACAAACAAAACAAAGAAAACAAAAACAGATTCCCTTAAAATTATGTGTTTTTTTTCCACATTCAAGCACACCGATACTACAAAGATGTGGCTCTCGCGTAAGAAAAAACAGGTCAGGCTGGGTAAAAGTCTTTTGGTCTGAAGTAACCTGTGCAATGATATAGATTCATCAGTGCATGTCTATTTGTTTTTATTTTTTTAGGAAATTAAAACCAGCGTTTTTAAAACATGCACTCTCTCCTCAACGTCCCCTTTTCTTTCTGAGACAGGATACAAATGCACCAATGATTCCCTTTATACAGCCGTCACTCCTGGAATTAAATAAAGTTCAAACATCAAATTAAAAACGAAAAAAAAAAAGAAAACAAAACGAAAAAGCCACTGGCTATTTAAAAGGAAACCAATTTCCAAATATGTTTCGGGTCTTGACGAAGCATGATTCACCAGTGTGTTTTAAACTGTGAATGCTAAAAGTCCTCCTGCTTTTTTCTTTTTTTTTTAGAGGGCTGTTTCACACACTGAGGTTAAGAAACTGAGGTCTCAGCATGGTGAAAGAGATGAGACGTTTGTGTATATATACCCATCAGCACACAAGAGGAACTTCACAGAACTTACACCTTTTGTTTTTTTTTCTCTGAAAAGTAAATGTATAAGACATAAGTCACCTGAAAAAACATTCACAGTGCTATAATTGAAAAGAACAAACAAACAAACAGAAAAAATAGAATAGTGTAACTGAGAACATCTCACTGTCTAAATGTTTTGTTGTCGTTTTTTTTGTTGTTTTGTTTTGTTTTTTTGTTGTTTGTTTGTTTCGTAAAACAATCTAGCGACTTAGGCAGCGGGGTCAAGTCGCTGTCGATCATCTAACTTGTATTTCTAGGTATGTGCCACAAGGTGGTGCTGAAGAGGCCTTCTTCTTCTTTTCTACTGATGCTTCTCCTTGGTGATCCCGTTCTGCACGTGCTTCCTGTGGTTGGGTAGAGAGAGAAACAGGGAGGGACAAAGGCCGGGTGATCAGCGATCAGGAGATGCACAATAATAGCGAAGGGATATCACTTCTCTTCTCTCCCCCTCAAGGTTAGCAGATAAGGGGGTTAGGCTCTACTGCATGTCAGCCCGCCCGCCCTCCCGTTCGCACACTAATCACATCTAAATAAGCTCTTTGATCCTATCTGTGCCTGGTTACACAAGGCAGCACTGTATCTCATTGTCCCATGAGATTGTGTTACTGACGATGGGAGGTTTGACCCCTGTGCCCCCCTCTGATCCTTAACCACCCCCCAACCTATCAACTTATCAAACTCATCAGTGCTCCACGACCGAAGGTACCCCCTCTATGATAGCTGAGGAGAGAGCAAGAGAGAGATAGAGAGATAGAGAGAGAGAGATAGAGAGAGAGAGAGAGAGAGAGAGATAGATAGAGAGAGAGATAGAGAGAGAGAGCGAGCACACTGTGTGACAGGGTGATGCAATGCCTGATTTCGGTGCAAAGACGTACTGCCTGCATACTGTAAGTGTGAAGCCAGTCCATTTATATGAATGCATGTGTGCACAAATGTGTCTGTGGTGGTGGTTTATGTGGTGTATGTGTGTGTGTGGGTGGGTGGGTATCTGTGTATGTAAGTGTAAAGTTGAGTTGAGTTACTGTATCTTGACTGTATATCTGAGCAAGGGTGGTTACACTATTATTTGCTGCTTCATTGTCAGAGCGAAACTCTTATCTCCATAACTGTGCATGTCTTTTGTGTGACTGTCATCTGTGTTTGTGACTATAAGAATAAACCTGTGTGTGTGTGTGTGTGTGTGTGTGTGTGTGTGTGTGTGTGTGTGTGTGCAGTCATGGACTCCAATTCACCAAATTCAGTATGCCGAATTCTAAGTGATCTGGTTCCACCTGTGCAGTTAATACAGGTGTATTTAACTAGTTAACTCCTAACATGGCTAAATAGCTGTGCTAATTACAATCAGCTGATTTAGCTTGGCTACCTATCAACAAACACAGACAGAGCTATGTTGCTCGGTGGCAGAGCTGAGAGTGATGACGTACAGTAACGATTGGTTGAGAAAGACTCACATAAATGTGTCCGTGTGTGTGTGTGTGTCTGTGTGTCTGTGTGTGTGTCTGCTCACCCTTCCTCGTTGTCCTGATGTCCAGCATCAGAACGCTGCTTGGCCAGTTTGGCGGCCAGCAGAGAGGCCTCCTCCTCCTCATACTCCCTTACATCATTCACCTCCTTCATCTGGCCCGTCAACACCTTCGCCACAAACAGCAAGATAAACTGCAGAAAGAGGCAGAAAGAGAGAGAGAGAGAACGGGAGAGAGAGAGAGAGAGAGAGAGAGAGAGAGAGAACGAAGGATAGATAGATAAATGAAGGAAAAGGAGAGATGGGCAAGAGGGAAAACAAGATAAGTCAACACGCGAATGTGCTATCACAGTGAGAGGAAGATATACCGTGAGATAACTACAGAAGGTATCCAGCATGGACAGAGACAATGAGAGAGTTTGAATAAAACATGAGTCTAAAAAAAGTGTACAGAAACAGCACCAGAACCCAGATAAATAAGAAAAGAAATAAAACCACCAACTCCAACACCTGAGAACACACACACACACACACACACACACACACACACACACACACCAACTCCTCTAAATCCCACACCACTCCAACAACCCTGCACCAGAACTGAAATCCGAGCTGAAAGAAAAAACCGCACCAAACCCAGACACTCTTTCTCACCAACTCTCGTCTTCCAGTCCGGAGTTCTTGGAAAGTCTTTACTTTAGAAGGATACTGCCGACATGCACGCGAGAAAGGAGATCACACAATGTTCACAGCAGTCATTAACAGTAGGACACTTTACTTCTCATTAAGATGGCAGAAATTACATCTGCAAAGCATGAGGTAAAAAAAAAGGAAGGAAAAAAAGAAAAGAAAAAAACGGCAAGTACGGAAACACTGCAACAGTGTCTGTGTGCGTCTGCATTATGCATGTAGGGGCCAGTGAACCTGAAAAAGAGCAGACATGAGCAGACAGACACATACACACAGCGAGGAACTATGAGGACAGCACAACACTCCAATGGAGATGGAAAGAGGAAGAGACAGAGCCAGTCAGGAGAAAAGGTTAAGAGAGAGAGACAGAGAGAGAGAGGAAGAGAGACAGAGAGAGAGAGAAAGAGAGACAGGAGAGAGAGAAAGAGAGACAGAGAGAGAGAGGAGAGAGAGAGAAGAGAAAGAGAGAGGAGAGAGACAAAGAGAGAGAGAGAGAGAGAGAGAGAGTATGATAGAACTGGCAAGTAACAGGCTCAAGCTTCCTTCCTAAGCCACTTCTAATAAGGGAGAATGAAGGCCTTTTATAGTCCGGGCAAATGCTGCTCAACCAACAAGTGCCGCTTAACACAATTTGACATTAAATAGACGACATTCCTGTCTACTAGGGGACTGCAGAGCTTGTTGAGCACATCACAAAATAGATAGATTTTATTAAACAGATAGATTTTATTAAATCTATAATGCTTTTGTGGTCGCTGGCAGATTCCTATTAAGGACTACTATTAACTATTAATTTATAAATTGGCCTTGACAGAGACATAGTGATATCTTACATCCAAGCAGACTTTAGCAAGCTAGCAAGCTAAAATCAAGCAAGTGTGGGCTAGCCATGTCTGAGAAAGCCAATTGTAGCTCATTTGTAACTAATTTTACTGGATGGTCAGAGAGAGAGAGAGAGGGAAGAGAGTGGGTAGGTGAGACAGAAAGAGACAGAGAGAAAAAGAGAAAGAATGACAAAGCTAGAAAGTAGCTAGCTTTGTCAGGTCTGAGGGGAAGTTGTGGTATCTCACCAGAAACCAATGTTAGCAACCAAGCTAACTAGGCTGGGCTACCTAGCTACCAGGCTACTGTGGGCTAGCCAGGCCTTGGAATGCCTATTCAGGCAATAGTAACTAACTAGCTTACTTGTCATTACTTATTCGTATCTAATGTGACTGCAAGGTCAGAGGGCAAGAAAGAGGGAATGACAAAGCTAGCAAGTGGCTGGTCTTGAGCTTCCTTCCTGGTGCATTTCTCAGGAAGTGGAGATGTGGAGATAGAGAGGTGAGAGGTGAGAGGTGAGAGACAAACAGACAGATAAGAGGGCATAGACATATAAACATAGATGCTGCATTGAGCTGGTGGCCCGTTGCTGGGATACGTCAGCGTGTCCGCCATATTGCATGTGGCAAATCTACCCAGTAAACTAGTGGAAGTAAATGGACCGAACTTCATAAAGCGCCTTTCTACAAAGATATTTAACTTGATGCCTTTTATTCACCCATTTAGACACACACGTATATATTTGGGAAACAAACAGGCATGAAAACAACATAAATAACCTTTAATGTGATTGTTATAAATAGTGTGCGAAATACCCCTCAATATTCATGTTATCTCGTTTGGACGTTAAACCTGTTGGTACAGTTAAACGCAGCATATAAATGAGGCATCTTTATTCTAGGCTACTGTCTCTAGACGCTATACGAGAGACGGTTGAAGAATCTCCACTTTGCCACATCCAATATGGCGGCGAGGATGACGTATGGTTCTAGGCGGAAGGCGGCGTCTATGTTTATATGTAAGGTTAGAGGGCAAGAAAGAAGGAATGACAAAGCTAGCAAGTGACTGGTCTTGAGCTTCCTTCCTGGGGCATTTCTCAGGAAGTGGAGATGTGGAGATAGAGAGGTGAGAGGTGAGAGACAGAGACAGACAGACAGATAAGAGAGGAGGTGTGCTGCCTTACCAGGAACCAGTAGATGTTCATGAGGAGCAGGGCGAGCAGCAGTGTGTTGAAGAAGAAGTAGAAGGGGATGTTAGGCACCGAGTCCAGGCTGGACACGCAGGTGGCGTACAGAACCTTCAGCGGGAACCAGTAGAGGCGGAACCAGAACCTGCCGCGAGCAACACCACAGTCACTCGGCTGTGTAAAGGGGTCACGACCTTAACGGTCGATATACAAACACAACCAGGGTCAACAGGCTACTCTATAGCCTGTGAATACATAAGCCATCTCCTGGCACAAACAGAGGATCACATCAGGTCAGTGACAGCGTGGGTGTGTGTTTGTGTCTGTGTATGTCTGTGTGTGAGTGCACGTGTATGTATCTGTGTGTATTATATATATGTGTCTCTGTTTTTCTGTGTGTGTGTGCATGTCTGTGTCTGTGTGTATCTGTTTTTCTGTGTGTTTGTGTGTGTGTGTGTGTGCATGTCTGTAGCTGTGTGTGTATCTGTATGTCTGTTTGTCAGTGTGTGTGTGTGTGTGTGTGTGCGCATGTCTGTATTTCTCTGTGTGTGTATATGTGTGTATGTGTGTGTGTGTAGGTGTGTGTCTGCCATCCAGCTAAGCCTTACCAGGTGATGCTGAAGCTTACAGAGCCCATGTTGGAGAGGATGTCGTTGAGCAGGTGATAGCTCCCGCCGCGGGTCTTGAAATAGACGTTGAGTTTGGTGAACTCCAGCTGAATGTCGTTGATATCATGCAGGAAGAGCACCAGAACCCCAATGTTGTGATATCTGAGGGGGAAAAGCAACTGTTAGCTTTCAATGTGTAACTCATGGAGAGGGCTTTTTAACTAATGTTTTGATGCACATTTTGGACCATTCCAATAAGACATCCCAGCTGCTAATACTTGCACTATGTGTAAACACTCTTAAGATAAATACAGACACAGACACATTTTGTTCAGCCAAGTTACTGTTAATGCATCCAACTGAATGAAAGGAATGATTTAGATAGAAAAGCCAAACTCCAAGCACATACACATAAACTTATTTGTATTATATGCAGTACAAGCCTTATTGTACTTTTTGCTATGTTTATATTGTCATGTTTTGTCATCATGTCTTACTGTCATGTTTATAAAGATGTTTAATGTTCACTGTGGAGCGCTGCAATTTCAAATCCTGTGTGTGCAACCTGTACATTTTTGACAATAAAGCTGACTTTGACTTTGACTTTTCATACAGTGTGTGTGGAGTGAGCAGTCACGCCTGCTGGGCCTTGAACTCAGGTCTGTGGGGGGACTACAGCACCCTGCACCCTGAGCACAACACCAAAGAGCCAGGCGCTCTGGAATGCAGTCACAGCACATATTCAGGCTACGTTTGTATGATGATGGTCTGAACAGAAGACGTAAAAGTGGCGTTGTGTCTTTACTTTACTTCATTCCGCGTTAAGATGAGTGTTTTCAGGAGAAATCTGCGTGCATACGGTGCATACAAGTAGTGGTTCTACCAGGTCTTGTCCATAGCCATGTAGGCAAGAGTGGACAGTTTGAAGAGATCATGATGGGTGTTCTGTGTGTGTGTGTGTGTGTGTGTAAGAGAGAGAAACAGAGAGAGAGAGAGCGCGCAAGAGTGAGTGTGTGTTTGTGAGAAATAGATAGAGAGAGAGAGGGAACGAGAGAGAGAGTGAGTGTGTGTGTGTTTGTGAGAGATAGATAGATAGAGCGAGAAAGAGAGAGACAGAGCGAGAGAGAGTGTGTGTGCGTGTGTGTGTGTATGTGTGTGTCCACTCTCACCTGAAGGCGTAGGAGAAGGTGATGAGGGCCAGCGTGATGACGTGGTGGACCACCATGACGGCCGAGTCTTTCCTCCAGGCGTCCATGTAGACAGTGGCGTATATGGAGTGGCCGTAGAAGCTGCCCTGGATCAGGTAGGCGATGGCGATGTCCGTGGGCACTGACATGCCGCTCTTCCAGTCTGTCACAAGACATCACCATTAACAGATCACCATCAAGAGATCACCATCAGGAGATCACCATCAGGAGATCACCATCAAGAGATCACCATCAAGACATCACCATTAGGAGATCACCATCAAGACATCACCATCAAGAGATCACCATCAAGAGATCACCATCAAGAGATCACCATCAGGAGATCACCATCAAGACATCACCATGGGTGGTCAGCATTTGAGAACGTGTACACACATACTGTACCGGTATATGCACGCCCATTCCTACATGCAGTCATACACACACATACTCACACACTCTCTCACACACACACTACCACAAGCACTCACAAACATGCAACCACACACTACCACCAGCACTCATACACAATTACCTTCACTCACGCAACCACACACACATGCTTTCACATGCACTTATAGGAAACATCACCACACACACTTACCCCGCCCCTATATTTCATCCATAACATACACTCACACACACACTCACACGCACACACACACACAGAGTTCCTAAGCTATCTAAGACACACCCTGCCAGACCAGACACACACAGACACACACACACAGACACACACACACACACACACAGCATCCATCTATTTCCATTAGTGCATGTCAGAAGCACTAAGCAGCTCTGCTGGCTCCCGAGCGGCAGCTGACTGACGACGCCTGTGCTGTGCTGCTCCATCGGCATCTCGGCGGGGTGGGAGGGGAGGCAGCCTGTCATTAGAGCCTAACTGGCAGCTTTCATGGGATATGGAGGCTCGGCTGGGCTCGACAGGATGGGATGGGATGCAGTATTTATGGAGCGTTGCTCTGCACCCCCTGGGGACACATTAACCTGGAAGTTTGAGGAACTTTCCATGCTGAGCTGAGCTGAGTAGAGTAGAGTAGCCGCTGCTGGCCCTGTTGATGGCTGGCCCTACCACTACCACTACCGCTGCTGCTGCTGCTGCCGCTTGCTGTTGATGCCCCAGCCTTTAATGCGTATTGATCACATAGCCCGCCATTAAACATTGACAACGCGGATACAACAGTGTCGGGTCGGGTCGGGGCCGCTGAGGTTGCGTTGGGCTGAATGGCCGTGGAGCTGGGTGAGAGGGGAGGGGAGTGGAGGGGAGGGTAGAGGAGAGGAGGTGAGGGGAGGGCAGGGCAGCGGAGAGGAGGGTAGGGTTCTTTGAGAGGCTCGTAATGACCCATCAACGCTCACTGCTTGTAAAGCTTCCCTGGCCTCTGTTGTGGCCATCACTCAAGAGTGGACGCCCATCACTGCGCTACAGGAGGGCTCAACAAAACCACAGCGTGGAACATGATCTGTGTGGGTCTGAAAAGAGCCACAGCAAACAAAAAAAATGAATTGTTGGGGTAAAAACTGGAATCAATGATGTAACTGGAGCTCAATGACACTTAAGTAATAGTGTAGTAATTTGTGAATTCCAGCAGGTAAGGCCAAAACAGATATTGTTCGCATAAGGCTCAAATTGTATGTTTTTTTTTCTTTGCACAAGGTCCTCACAGATCCTGCTACTTGTAGGGTTTACAACCTCCCTTTATGCACTGGCTATGCAAATATGCAGAGTATGTCAGTAAAAGAGGAATATGGTATGTCACTAAAAGGGTATTTGCTTATTCAGAAAGGGCTTCAACTCTGAGCTGGGAAAAGTCCACTAGTCTAACAATAAAGTACACGTCATTATGATGACTTCGCTTTCAGACTACAACCGAAACAAACATAAGAACTATTATGGGCACCAAAACCATAGATGACAGAGTGAGTTTTTGTTCAATAACAGCTTAAACACCAGGGGTCGTATTCCCAAAGAATTTTATCTTAAGTTTAGCAGTACTCCTAAATCGGACTAAAAGTTTTTATGTAGAAGTTGTTTCTTAAAAGTAATTCACAAAGCTGCTAAGACCTACTTTTAGTGAGAAAAAATGACAACTCTTAGGATAAGATACAAACTCAGTTGCTCTGCCTCATGCACGAACCTGTTGGCATTTACATCCGTGATTGGTTGATGAGTAACAGATTGGTGCAAGTAGGCGTGTGCTACGCTATCATGCTGTACTGCTGTAGGAGTGAGTGAGAGAGTGATGACGGAGATCCCGGGCTACAAATTAAACGGTGACGGAATTGCACTGTGGATTGACAAAGTATCTACTGTATGCACCGTTTGTAGCATTTTGTAGCAATCATAAATGCATTTATGATTACATGTTTACATAGATAAGAAGTAGACTAATTTGATTTGGTTATGAATAAAGTGCATACATACTTCGACAAGGCTTTTGGTGGTGTTACTGAATTGCGTTGAAGTTGCATATTTATTCCCTGATGATAGATACTTCGAATACACAATGTCCTACGTGCATTTTTAAAAGATTACGGATGTGCTGTATACAAACTGCTGCCTTCGGATGTTTTATGAATAGCTCTTACTGAGTTAGGAGTCATCTGGGCTACTTCTAAGCTCTTCCAGACTTAGGTGCTACTTTTAGGCCTAAAATATTTTGTGAATAACTCTTATTTTAGTCCTGAAGTTATGACTAACACTAAAATATGCCTGTTAGGAACTACTTTTAGCCCTAAGATTCTTTTTGAATACGGCCCAGGTGTTGAATGTATCAGAACCAGTGGCCTGACAGATGTGCCCTTGAGCTGTGTGACAGCGAGGCAGCGTGCGGTTCAGCACGACAGACCCTGTCAGGCTCTTGCCAGTGACTCACTGAGACTCTTATCTTACTCACACAGAAAAATGGTCAGTTAAAATTCAGTCCTGATGACACATTTTGTTACAAATGTGGCTATAGCTGATACAAGCTCATAGTATTCTCAAAACTGGGAAACAGTGAGTTCTTGTCCACACAAAGGTGAATTTGCAGATCAGCACAAAATTGTGCAACAGTATGAAATGACAGACAACTCCAAGGCCTTCCTGTGTCGACTGCACTGTCTCTGAATGAGCTGGCGTTTCTGTGTCCTCTATGGGTGTGTGCTCACTGCTCTTAATGGTTTCAAATAAACACATTAATTAAATATTAGCCTCTCCTGCATGTTCTTTGAAATCACTGTAGCACAATTTCTATGAAAACTACCATCGCCAATAGAGAGGAGAAATAACTGGAAAAAGAGCTGGACATGGGAATTGGGCCCTTTTTCATTTAGCACAAAGAGAACAGGCGTGCTGATAAAAATTGCTACTGTAGCCACAAAATTGAAATCCGTTTCAGAAGGTCTCTGCTGTATGCTCAGGATTAATATGTGGCCGTTTGTAATAGCCCTGCTCAGACCGCAAGTAAAACCAGCGCTTCGACATCATCCGACACCCACAATTTAGACTGTAATAAGAGACCTTTTGAATGGCAGGCTGCGGAAAGCCCCTTGAATTTTAAGGTAGCCTCCCTGCAGTGATGCCCTCCACCTCTGCCTTTAGGGCTGTGCTCAAGATATATCGTGATATATTGTGATACATCATGGCGCACTCCTGTATCGATATGTGTCAATATAGTGTCAAAATATTGATATAGTTAATGTGGTATCGATACAGCATTAAGAAAAACTAAAAACATGAAACAACCTAAAGGTTCATTTTAAGTTAACTCTCAAAATTGAAATACAGTTTTTAAATTAGTATTTAAGACCTTTGTGGGCCTTAACTGAAGTGTTGCACAAGTTGCACAATCCTTTAGCTTTAGAAATTGCTGTGACGTACAATTATAGCATTATAGAGAGAGAAAGAGAACTTTGTGTTGGACATGGTGATTATTCAGTCTCAACCTGCATCGCGATAAAGTATCTTATCCTGGCCTCTGTATCGTGTAGCGTATCATGTTATGAGGTGGCGGGACATACTAAGCCCTGTCTGGCTTACCGTAGAAAACGGAGGGCGGGTTGTAAAAAAAGGTGTAGTGGGTGAAGAAGAGAAGATAGGTGCTGTAGGACCAGGACATGGTGTAGAAGACCAGCTTCCACGCGCTCTCCGGCATCTTGGCAGTGTCTTTGGGCTGGAGACAACACCAGTGTGCAAACGGCTGCGGAGACACAAAAGGAGACACACACACACACACACACACAGAGGACAGACGTGTTATCAAACATGAGGAACCCACACATATACACACACACACACACACACACAGAGTCCTCTAGGGGACATTCTGATCTCAAACAGGGTTCATTCACAGTCATTGACTCGGCCTACACATCTGTGTGACCCCCATAAGTGTTTATGTTGTGTTAAGTTTGTTTTGAAAAACACATGAAGCCAACGTTAAGAAGCACGTGCGTGCAGAGGGGGAGGAGTGGGAGTTGGTGGGAGTTCGGCTCTTTTTTTTGACGAGTAACAAAAACGCCGACTTTACAAGCGACGGTTCATGTTCGTGTGTGCTAACGCCAGCACAAAAACAGGAAGTAGAAAAAGCTGAGACGTGCTTCCTCCATGGAGAGAATCCTGGGGTAACCTGCACACTCACAGGAGATGTTTGCCGTTGGTGGAAGGGTCGTTGGGGAAAGTGATAAGGGTGGGGGGGGTCGGTAGGGGGGGGGGCGAGATGATTAGCAAAAACACATAGCACATGCTGAGATAAGCCTGAGCAGCAGGGGGGGTTGGGGATTGGGGGGGTGGGGGGTGATTGGGTACGTGGGGTTGGATGGATAACGAGTGAGAGCACGAGCTTGTCAGCGAGCGACCGAGTGAGCGAGCAGGAGAAAGAGCAGCACACACACACACACACACACACACACACACACACACGGGCTGCGTGCTCACAGGTGGCGTGGGCCGAGGGTGAGAAACAGAGCCCGTCCAATCTTATCTCCCTCCACATGACATGTATCTGCCGCCGGTCACCCTAGCCCGCGCGGCGTAACCTGAGATAAAACAGCGAAAGGACGATTTGGCCTCACCGAGAGCGTCGTGATCATTTATCTTTAATGGCACTCCGGCACACTAAAGGCACACGGGGTCGAGCGCACCTACTCACTTTCATTCCGGGGACGGATTCACCTAACCACTCCGCCCCCCCGCAACCCGCCCCCCACCTGTCGTAAAACCCCTCCCACACACACACATACACCCACACACCAACATACTTACATACACATGCACAATCACACATACACACTCACACATATATACGCACACACACATACACCCACACACTCACACACACATGCACACTCAGACACACACATACTCACACACACATACATACTCACACACATGCATATACACACACACACACACACACACACATCCTGGATATCATCAGACGCTAGAAACGTGCCTGAGGACTGGGCCAAAACTGCTAGTCCTCCAGTCACAAGTGCCATGTGTGTGCAGGGAGACAAGAGAGCAAAGGGGAAAAAGTGAGAGAGACAGAGAGAGACAGAGACAGAGACAGAGACTGAGAGAGAACGAAAGGAGGGGGAAAAAAAAAAATGCGCATGCACATGTCACATGACCACATCCTGGGGCAGCGGGCCACGCTGCTTGTCGGCGTGTGATTGGCTGAGGAGGCCGGGCCATGTGTTCGGGGGAGTGAGTCATACGCAGCGGTGGCGGCAACGGCGGCCCTGGCGGGCAGAGAGAGCAAAGAGAGCAGAGAGAGCAGAGGGAGCAGAGAGAGCAGAGAGAGGAGAGAGAGGAGAGAGAGGAGAGAGAGGAGAGAGGAGAGAGGAGAGAGGAGAGAGAGCAGAGAGAGCAGAGGGAGCAGCGGCAGTGGCGGTCACAGCAGCAGCAGCAGCAGCAGCAGGATATCCACCGCGCGTCTTCCTGCCCCCTTGGCCCCGCCCCCTTCCCTCCCCAGCGCATTTATTTATAGAGGCCAGCTGTCAGCAGCACGTCCACCGCTCCAACACCCCCCTCCCACACACACACACACACACACACTCAAACATCTCCGTCACACACACACACACACTCAAACATCTCCGTCACACACACACACTCAAAAATCTCCTCCACACACACACTCAAACATCCCCCTCCCACACACACACACACACACTCAAACAATACCCTCCCAAACACACACACACTCTCAACCCCCCCTCCTCCCTCCCTAACACACACACACTCTCAACCCCACCTCCTTCCCCCCAACACACACACACTCTCAAACACCCCCCCCCACACACACACACCATTACAGACATACTCAAACAAATCACACACCCCACCCCTCCACACACACTTAAATATCCTCCCCCCACACACACACACTCCATCGCCCCCGACCCCCCCCACCCCACCTTGCCTGGGCATGTCTGCTCTCAGACCCAGCTGGCCGGGTGCCACATGGTCGGCATTCGTCATCACCCCAGTGCCGCACTGAGCCTGGCCGGGCAGATGGAGGCGTAAGGGGCTATCAGTGCACTGGCTATGGAGGAGGGGGGGGAGTAGGCTGCTCTGGCCATGCTAGACTGGTCATGCAGCAAGGGGCTAGGGTACAATAACCAGACTGGTTATGCAGTAAGGTGCTATTGGTGCACACTGGCTGTGCAGGAGAGGGCCAGGCTGCTCTGGCCATGCTAGACTGATCATGCAGAAGGGGGCTAGAGTGCTGTAGCCTCACTAGCTATGCAGGATGATGTTAGGGTGCTATCACTCGATTGGTCATACAGGATGGAGGAAGGCTGCTATAGCCACAGTAGATTGGTCATGCAGCAAGGAGCTAGGGTACTATAGCCACACTAACTTGGTCATGGAGGAAGGGTGCTAGGGGGTTACAGCCACATCAGATTGGTCATACAGGATGAGGCAAGGCTGCTATAGCCACACTAGCTATGCAGGAGGGGATTAGGGTGCTCTTACTAGATTGGTCATACAGGACTGGAGGGTGCTAGGGTGAGAGAGACACACTAGCCATACTAGCTATGCAGGATGGTGTTAGATTGCAATCATCACACTGCCTGGCCATGGAGGAGGGTGTGAGTGTGTCTCCACCGCACAGGCAGTGGCAGTGGTGGTGGGGAGGCTAGGATGCTAGCAGCACTAGCCTGGCTGTGCAGGAGGGTGCTGGGGTGCTATAGCCACACTAGCTATGCAGGATGGTGTTAGATTGCCATCACCACACTGCCTGGCCATGAAGAAGGGTATGAGTGTGTTTGAATGGGGGGGGGGGGGCATAGGATGCTAACAGCACTACCCTGGCTGTGCAGGAGGGTGCTGGGGTGCCATCACCAGCCCGAGGCCAGCTGTTGAAGAAAGCTCCACACTGCTACAGCAGAGGGGCCTTCTCACTGTCACCCTTGGTTTTGTCACTTGGGTTCATTTTCGGCACATTTCTTGCACCATCTTTTGC
>CM059276.1:24025787-24058835 GCA_030347295.1 Setipinna tenuifilis
TTGAATGCAGCATTCGTTCAACGTCATCGCTTTCAGCACTGACAGCTACCAACAAAGTCCTCCCTCTGTTTGCAAAAAAACTTAGTCCAGGTCAACTAAAGCATAAGTAGAGTTTTCTGACGGTGTACTGTAGCAACATACAGTATTGAGCGGAGTGGTTATGGTGGCACTGGCCTTGCTACAACGCTGCATCCTTGAACAAGTACTGTAGCCTTTAGCACCTCCTCAGTTAGGTGGTCTGTTAGGCATATGGCGGCGTGGCCTCAAAAACAAACAAAAAGTGTCTGGCAAGTGTCTGACGATAAACATCATCACCCCTCACGAAACCAGCGAGTGAGCGCGAGGTCTCCTGCCGCGTCTCCACAGGGGGAGGGGCCAGCGAGGAATTTACAAGGGGGAAATAAAGTGCAGCTAAATGTTGGTACACGGGACGGGCAGGCGGGCCGACAGGCAGGCAGGCATTGCTTCCTGCCCGTGTGTGTGTGTGTGTGTGTGTGTGTGTGTGTGTGTGTGTGAGGGAGAGACTCTGGAGAAGCCATGTATCAGGGAGGTATTGACCCTTTTAATGACAACGCAGTGTGCTGAGTTAGCAGAGAATGGCGTATTTTGGAGGGAGGGAGCAAGTGAGTGAGTGAGTGAAAGAGAGAGAGAGACAGAGAGATAGACGGAGAGAGAGTGAGACAGTACAGAGAGAGAGAATGTGTGTGTGTTAGAGAGAGAGAAAGAAAAAGAGACAGAGAGAGAGATAGTCTGTGTGTGTGTGAGAGAGAGAGAGACAGAGCATGCGTGTGTGTGTGTGTCTGTGTGTGTATCCTTATATGTGTGTGTAAGACAGCGAAAGAGTGTGTGTGTGTGTGTGTGTGCGTGTGTGTGTGCACGCGTTCATGGGTCACATAGGGCCTTTAGTTATTCCACTGCAGTACCTATGCAGGAAGTGAAACCATTATCTTTGTTTCACACAGTCAAGGTGCAAGCAGAGACTACTGGTGTTCTGAGTACACATTTTGCTTACACTGTAAAACTGTTCCATAACTGTGAATTACACACCATTGTGTTAGTGCTACAGGCTAATATACTGACATCCAAAGAGCTGGGCTGTGCTTCACGAGTGGGCAGTAGGCTTTACTATTTTGTCCCCATTCTAGTCCTTGCTATGAGGTGAGCTGCTTTCTTTTCTGCCTCAAAGTGTTTAATGTTTGAGATACAAAAAAACGACTTAAGCAGTCCCTTTAACTGAAAAGATGCGCTTGACAGAAATGTAACACCTTTCTCGTTGATTTCTAATGTCATTCTGGAGGCGTTCTCAAGCCTTGGGATGGATGTTCTTGGCTGTTTGAATCAATCCAGTCTATGTAACCCCATCTCCACCTGAACCCACCAGCTCAAATGCTCTTTAGTAAACATCAGGCCATGGAAGCCAAGATGCGAGGCTTCCTCTAGAATTAAAATATTTATAGGGTCAAAAACCTACTCCAATAGTAATGTAAAGGAAACTGAAGATCTGTTTGTCAACGTTCTTAATTGCAGGCAATTTAATTAAGAGGGCTCTGGGGCTCAAGACACCAGTTTTTAGGAGGTTGTGTTGGCAGATCTGTTGCAAAAGTAATATGCATCTATCACCGCCTAACTTCTAGCCAGTCTCCTTGAAACTATCAAACTTTATCAGTAGCAAGAGCTGATGAGAATGGATGGCACCCAGAACATTTCTCCTGACAGTATTGTTGCCATACATCAGGAGAGGTGCTTAAGGTTGCCTTATGTATTCAGACATTTGGGCCTAGATTTTGCATTGGGGTACCAATGTTAGCAAATAACGCAGAGCTAATCATGATGGCTACTAATGATGGCTGTCGTAGCAGGTAAATAGAAGGCACTGACAAAAAATATACTTGGTAAACAAGAGCGGAAGGGGTCACACAGAATTCTTACTAAGCATTTACCTTGAATAGGCAATGGGTCAGCCCCCGTCGCGTCTGCGTCCACATAACAGCGCAGAGAAAGAACAGCCCCATCTCGGTCCAGGTAATGTAGGCATTGTCCAGCAGAGTCCTAGTGGAGAGCTCCAAGCCGCAGTCGCCACAGTTCCTCAAGGCACTGGCCATGACGGTACATGCTTTAGTGATGAGCTCCACATAACCAGGCATGGGCTCCACAGCCATGTCGCCGTCCATACTTTCATCTCCGTTATGTCTGTCCATTGTGCTGAGTAACTCCTAACGTTACAGTACTTGCACGGGTAAAAATCAGGTGACGGAGAAAAACACCTCACTGACTATTCAGTGTGCTCTTTGCGCAAAGCCCTGCCACTAACTTAACTAACCTTATAACGTGAAAAAAACTTTAAGCTGCTTAACCACTCAAGGAGCCTAATGCTTTGTTTCTATATAAAGACTATGGCATATGCCCATGTCAAAAAACGTGGGATGATATATCTCAGCTAATGTAACCACGCTTTTGTCCTTGTACCCCAAACCTTTAGCTGGCATATTATGGGGCCACAGATGTATGCTCTGAGATCTCGATAGTGGCAGCTGGCTACAGTGATAAATGTGATTGATATAAAATTCAGAATCTGGCGCGGTCAGCTAGCTAAAAGCTGGCTAACTGGCCAGCTACGAGTACCACGTCCCCTCTACTACCATGGCAGAGTGAAGGGTACTAGATAAAGGTGCAGTCTCAACTAAATGCATATTAAACGAAGGATCAGGTTTTCCAATGCAAAGTAACAATGACCCACGTTAATTGGTACCGGTATTAACTAGCTAACGCTGGCTGGTAGCTAACTATTAAGCTTTTACTGTCTACTGCCGCTAACGTACAGTAACTGTCAGCTTCACCGCTAGCTTTCTTTATAGACTATGAAATATGCCAGTTGATGGGTACGCTGAAGACAGCGAATACATGTAAAATAATTAGTTATCGACCAGTATCTTCATTAGCACTGCTTTACCGCTATAATATTAACGTTGGCGTTGATGATGATGCATTCTGTCATCACATGCAGCCAACAGAGGCAAACGTCAAATATACTATCCACTGCTTTCTATCGTTCGCCTTATATAACCTATTTTTCTTGTTTCATTTCGTAAAATGAACGTCTTTTCGAAATTAAACTACAAACCTGCAACATCTTTGCCACTATCCAGACAGGCTGATTCGATATATATCCTGTAATCCTCAGTGATGCGCGCCTTGTGGAGTGCAGTCTGGCCAACGTGTCCAGGGTGCGAGACTCGCTACTGCGCCTTCCTTGACAAACGTGGAAAAAAACCGCGTTCTCTTAGCTGCTGTCGGGGGAGCAGACGAGTTCTAAGTATTGTGACTAATTTCCCAGACAATGTTTCATTCGAAAAGGACACGTCTTCCTCCTGATCTGAGAGGCGCACCACCACCGTTAAGAGCGGAGGCTTTGCGAAAAAAAGACGAGGTGGCGTGACGTAATTAGGTCCGCTATCTTCTTCAACTGTTAGATTATGGGGAAAAACCAAACCGTTAAAGACACAGTGCCTCTTAAATGTGTGGACGGTACAATGGTTACTTCCAAAAAAATGCTAACATGTTACACAGCAGTAGCCTACAGGACAAAGTATACATAGTTGACCAGAATAACGCATGTTAAGCAGTATAACTAGGTCTTCTTCCAAAGACGCATTGAAAAGGGCTGCAAAAGACCATTAAAAACAACAATAATAACATTGTTATAATGCATAGAGTATTTTTACAGATATTGATAGCGTCAAACACGAATCAGATAAGGTCACAAGGAGTCATTTAAAAGTTAGCGTAATGAAAATTTGTTTACCAAACTAAGGAATAACAAATTAGCAAGTAGAGTTCTAACAGTATGTTGCTTTGTAGCACTTTAAACTAATGCCCATGAAGGCAAATCATTGGAAATTGTGCAGTTTAAAAAGCATTAAAAATAATGTTGAAGTGCATTTTCCTGATTCCTGAAACATGAATTTGGAGTTGGCTACTGGTTGAGCGTACTCTCTGTGATGTCAGCTAAATGGTTTACTTGAAGTGTGATCGATGCCATTAATGGCCCGAATGAATGGAATAGCTAAAACCACCCCATATGTTAAATAGAAAAGAATCTGCCAGAAAGTAAATGCAGTCAGAAAAACACTGAAAATTAACAATTAGCAATGACTACCAAGATTAACATGGTTGAAATTCTGGAGATTTCAACTGCAATCTTGTAATTCTTTTTTTTTTTTTTTTTGTTGTTTTTAAGCTTGGCCTACAATTTGCATATAGCTGACTCTTCAATACTTCCCTGCTGATTTGCTTGTCATGCTGATCCAGTCCATCACTTTCACATTCTTTGCTGCTCGAAGATCCTGTTGTGCTTATGCTATGCTATTCTCTCTTGAGTTTTTTGCATGTGAATTACTCGCAAGTGTTTAAGTCTATGTAGGAAGTAAGTTGACACATGGCTTCTCTATTGGTTAACACTTACTGACATTACTTCAACCAAATATTGTTTATTGTTTGCCAATATTCCCCGGTATCTCTTGGGGTGCCAAGAGTGTTTGAGCACATTTAATCATGCCATAGAAGAACTGAAAGAAACAGGCTAAAACGTGGTGCTAGTATTTCTATACAGCTGTTCAGACAGCCTGACTTGGACTTCTCAAGTTCTAAAGTTTCATGTGAGATTTGTTAAGATTACCTGACTCTTTACAGACACCACATTTTACAGATTCACATTTTACAGATGAATTTGCTTAGCCACTTAACATCTTGAACATTTTGACACAAGCCAGTTTTTTAAGGTTTTGCAGAAAGACTCTTGACTGGAATAAGAGTGAACAAGATTATTTCATCCAGTTTCAAAACAACAACAAAAAGAAAAAAAGAGAAATGAAAGTCCTTTCAATATTTGCTTATCAAGGACCTAAGCTGTTCCCGTGAAAGCAGGGCATCCTGACCATTGTCCTTTCAGTATGTGTTGTGTTTCTCATTAGTTTTCTCATTGGATTTGATGTGAGCTAACACTATAAGAGCATGGTACTGTGAAGAAGAAATCCAGAGTATTTTCATGCTTCAGTAATTTAAAGCTGTGTGAGCTGAACACACATGCATGGCCCAAAGGTGAAAGATGACATTCACTCGGGACCTGCATGTCTTGATAAAGACAATCAAAGCCTACTTTGACCTGTGCACAGAGATTGGCCAGAGAGTGCAATGATTCGATTGATTATTTACCTATTATCATTTCCATCTGGCAGCTCTGCAGAATTCACTATCCTTGAACTTTGTGTCCTGTTGTTTATGACTGCCACTCTGCTCCAGCTCAGAGGCGTAACTTGTCAAAAGGCAACACAAGCCGATCAACTGCTTGGGGCCCCCAGGCCACCACATACAGGGCCACCAAGGTGTACCTCACACTACATAAGTGGTAGTATGGTTTGGTGCTGCAGAGTGAACCCACCACATAAGCAAAAACACAAATAAAGTCCACAGACACACACACACACACGTGTGCCTTTCATAGTAATGGTCTGATGAGACCAACTCTACAAACCATTACTTACAGAGTACAAAGTCTCAGTGGGGTGGATGGTTGGGGGTGCAGGTTCTTAAAAGAGCTTTGTCTATATCACGTCAATAGTGTTCTTAAACCAACTGCTCTGAACACCATGTATGCTGCGTACGATCCTGAACAGAAAGAAAAAGTTCAAAAGTGTTATGAGGTTAGGGTTTATGTGTAATTATTTGATGAGTAACATTTCAGACACTCAGCACATCCAGGGCCTGGAAAATGTCAAGCTTGATCCTACTGGTATTATTTAACCAAGGGTCAATGGGACAGTCACACTAGACAGAGTCTTGAACAGGCCAAGCCTGCAGAAACCCTGCAGTTACAAACACAATGGCACTGCCCATACCAATAGCTTTTGAGCTAAAGACAAGGACATACCATATAGCCAAAAAACATCATTCCATCCCTATTTAATCTATTACTAAACCCCTAGTAAATGCATTTAGTCCAAAGTAAGTACAGCATAAACATGGCTTGTATGTGTGCTAATAATAAACATGTAAGCATGGGTTGCTGCAAGGGGGTTGGGGTGGAGGTTAGATTGTGTGTGTGTGTGTGTGTGTGTGTATGGGGGGTGGGGGTCCTGACAGGGGACCTTTGTGGTGGCATCCCTGGCTGTAAGCATCTTGCTCTGCATGGTGCATGCTGGAGCAGCCAGCATGGTGTCCTAGAATAAATGGCAGATATGTGTTGTTTGTTGGATGATGAGCCTGGTTCCACAGAAACACCGCAGTTATTATGGGCTGCCTGGGTGATGATGGCACTCTTTTTAATTAGTCTTTCAAATACAAATGTACTGTATGCTGAGGCATAGGCGATCATCAACCTCAGTATCCCCTGTCCCCAGTAGCTTGCTGTATTTGTTTTAATTGCTACATAGGTAGCTGCCATTTTATATAGAAAATAAATTATCTTAATTTTAGCTCTTTAGATTATTTGAGAATATACCTTAAATGGCCCTCTAGCAACATCTGCTCAGAACATACATAAAACAATGTACGGAAACTCTGTTAACTACAATATATGGTTATGGTTAGTCTTATGGTTTGGTTGTGTGATGTTTGATGAACTACAGAATGAAGAATGAAGTTAAATTTCAACAAACCATTAATATACATCTCTTTCAAAGTAAGAATAATTCAATTTAATTGTTACAGATTTTTTAAACTAAAGATGTATTACAGCGTGTCATTTTGATTTAGGATTTGGCAATGTCTTTACAGTAAGTTCTGTATCCGCTTTACCTCATCCACTTTCAATTAATTAGACTCAATCCCACTTCACTGTGAAACCATTGTTGTCTTGTTTTCAAAATAAGTTCGCAAGTCTCCATCTAGTGGCCAAAGTTGGAGCTACATCTTTCTACACCCCACTGAATGAAAAATGGCCTTGGTTTCCCACCACTGATTGTAGTATTGAACGGCACACAGCAACAAAAGAAAAAAACACTTAAATGTGTAACTGTAGGATTCTGCAGAGAGTCAAAGTTAATGCAAGTGGATGCAGTAGAATTCGTTTTCCAATTTTCTACCTCTTTCATAATGAATATTTTCATTATGATATCTTTCACAACACTTTCATAATGAATATTTTAGCAATCAGGCAGAGCCAGAAATTGTAAGTGTTGTTATTGACATTTAATAAGTATTAAACAGCTAAAAAGGGCACATATGCACGAGGGTAGTAGGACTAACAGGGAAATAAAAACAAAAAGTTATGGTAACACATGTACAGCAACACATGAAAAAACACAATGGGGACTTGAATGATTAACACAATAAACTACCTAATGCCTTATTGTAGATGTTAACAAAAACACTGGATATTCTAAATTCCACTTTTTTTGGCCTTTACACTGTCACTAACACATGGGCATGGCATTGTCATGTCATTATAACCTTGCTAAAAATAAAAGGAGTCAGCACATGTAACAGTAAGACTGTGATTCATTTCATTAAGTTTCCTTGTGGCCTTGCTATTTTGGCAAGATATGGCGATGCTTAAACACTCCTGCACAGGAGTAAGTAGTAGAAGATTAAATGACCAAAAAAATCCTGTGGCAGTTAATTTAAACACACTCTAAGGTATATTGGCATCGGGCAGTTCTTCACTCCCATGGGGGGGGGGTATAAGGGCAACCTCCTCCTTACAAGGGAAAAGGCTTAGATATGTACTTTGATTTAAAACCTTTTCTATAACATTGTCATTCTATAGAAGTCAGTCTCTTTGATTAAAACATTACCTCTTCTTTTGTCTATTAAATAAACTTTTGGAGCATACTGTAGGTGTGCAGACTTCCTCTGTCACCTAGTCTGTCATTTATACACAACAAATAGAAATCTCCCACACGGACTTCTCACTATCACTACATAGCCTATATCATGATGATGGACTAAGAGTCCTTTATACCAAAGCCCTCAGTGAACAGGGAACTGTCTTGGACATTGTGAGTACCCTGGAGCGAACCTTGGGGCAGGTGGAGAGGTGGACAGAGAAGGCTCTCCATGCTTAACATCAAAGTGCTCAGCACTCAGGGTAAGCAGAGGGGTTGCTAAGGAACCAGCTGGTCATGATGGAATGCTTTATCTAACTACTTTATCCCACTACCCAACCAGATACAAGGATACAAGGACACAAGGATGGTTTATTGTCACCTGCATGGACATAGTGGGTAGAGTAGGACATGCAGTGAAATTGTTGATTGTTTTTTAGACAAACAATCGAAGGTAGACCCTAAACTACATCAGACAGTATCCATAAGGCCACATGGCCCAGCCCACTGCCTAAAACCCACTTCTGTCTCTAAGTGGACAGAACAGACTTACCTGATGTTCTCTTTAGTAGCACAGATTGCACGGGCATTTCTGCTGTACTCCTCAACTGCTTAGTTAACTTGTGGAGCTCCCACAGTCCTGCTTGAATCTGACAGTATTGGTCATGTTTTGGGTGAACGCCAACCCCACCCCTGACCAAAACACCTCGCCCAAACACATGGGACATCTTTGCATTCTGCATTTTGGTAATACGCCAGTTCAGCCATGCATTAGTCTGGACTGAAATGTGAAACTTCAGTGTTTCCACCACAAAGAATGCATTAAGCAGTGGTGTACTCTGGCTGCTAAAATGATGAGCACTGCTGCTGATCAGTAAGATCACTATCTAAGTAATGCCTGTCATTTGCCCACTCTGAGAGCACTACACTAAAATGCATTCTTGTCTCAATCTGTCAATTTCTTGACTCAAAAGTTGTCAGAAGTCATCATTTATTGGGTTATTCTCAAAACACCCCCCCTGCCCCACACACACACACACACCTCCCTGCATAGTTGAGAGGCAACGTTTTTTACGCACTGTTGCTCCAACAGAATTCTAGGGGAAACACTGTAGTGTACTAACATACTTACGACACAGCTTAACACCTGGCCACCAGTAACTCGTCAGCTGGAAACCAGTACACCAACCACCCCCACCCCCCCAAACCTCACTCCCATTCAGGTCAAATTTAGCTTACAACAATGTGTTGTATTTCCTATGCAGTACTTCCCATTTAGTATTGTGTCTTGCTGCCAATCCAAGGTGCTGAAGAGTCACGTGTTCAAGTCAAGGCAACACCATGGATTGAGATGAGGAAATATGCCCAAGTTAAAACTACTCCAAAGCACTCTAAACAAATAATGGCCAACATATCTCTATATTCATTACCATTCATTTGTTGGCTGCAATCTTTTATGGTCAGGAAACCAACATCCAGCTCTGCACTGTTCCAATGGTAATTGAAAAAAATGACTTCTGGAAATGTCAAACTTAATCAACTGCATCTAAAAAACACCGATTGATGGTGCTCACTGACCCATCTGTTGGTGCTTGCTGGAGTTTATAGCTGTTGTTGTATAGTTTATTGCTGAAGCAATGTACAAAAATACCTATTGTCAGTATGTGCATATCCGTCAGCCATCGAGAGGGAGGATTACTGTGTTACAGCTACCAGATGGACAGCATTATACACACCGCTCCACGCTCAACAACATCATAGCTGCAGGCAGAGGCATAGCTAACCGACAGGCAACACAAGCAACTGCTTAAGGCCCCCAGGCCACGAAAGAGCCTCAGAGGGATGATAATCTTTAAACTGCGGTGGTAGAAATGCAGTTTTCCATTAAAGTGGTGGGCTTCTGGGCCTCTAGGGGCCCCAGCGGAGGGTCCACAGGGGGGGGTGGGCAGCACATAAATGTGCAATGCCTACCTCAAAGTGCAAGCTTATTATTCACAGCCTCTATACATAGCCCTTTTATTATTTATTATTTATTATGACGCTTTTATATACTTTCTTCTTTCCTTTGTTTTTTTTTTTTACAATGTTTCTTCACTTGACACTTTCACCATGCACTTGTATGGCCCTTGCTGTCTAATTTCATTGTGCAGGCAACTGTTTAATGACAATAAAGGTCCTGAATCTTGAATCTTGAAGCTACCCTCCTGTCTATATCCTATGCACTTTACTCATCCCAGTTTTAGACAAACAATCACTAATTTCACTGCATGTCCTACTCTACATAGTACGTTTATGACAATAAAACATCATTGTATCCTTGTATCCTTGTCTTGTATGGCCAGAGGACCAGCAGCAGGTGGCAGTCCCCAGTCGCACTGTCAGCAGCAGAGCAGCAACATGAGTTGCCATGTTAAACCACTCACTTCACCAGCTCGTTGCTTTGTGGCTGCAGTTATGCCATTCTGTGGTTTTCTTCATGCACAGCCACTGACCACTCTCCAAACACCATGTAGCCTGTAGCCTCGATGTTCTGCCCCTGATTGCTGTGTAAGTTCTCAGGCACACCACAACAGCAGATCATCTCAATGACCGAGCAGTCAGTCAGGAGTGGTAGGGCTGGCTACACTCTGGTGTGGATGTGTGTATGCCTATGGTCACTTTGTAAATTGATGATTACCACAAACGTGAGGTCGTCACTGATGAGAAACAGGCCCAACATAAACCCTCTATACTGCTGCAGGGGTGTGTGTGTGCAGGCACCCCACTGATGTAGTGGAAGCTTCCCCTTGTAACAGTAGCGAGGCCGGTGAATAAAGGCCTTCAGCTGATGCAGAGTCTTTGTAATGCTGCAGTGGTCCCACAGCTACCAAGCCATGGACCAGCCAAAGAACTTTCTGGTTGGAAAGCAAAACATAGCATAGTATGTGTAGTCAGTCAGTGTACAGATCACAGTTTTCACCAAGCTGACTGAACCTCAGATATTCAGGAACAAGTGAAGTGGGGCGCTGGCTACTGTCACTACTGCCCTCTAGCTTGCTGTAGGGCTGAGGGCAGTATGGCTTCCCTGCTTGGCAGTCAAAAATGGGTCGACAGCATAGCTCACTGGGCAGGTCATTCCTTAGGTGGCTGCAAATGTGCATCTACGGCTTCCACCATAGCTTCAAAGTTGCAATCTACTCCCAGTCCTGCTATGGGATTCTGGTGCCACCTATTTTACTATTACGTCTATTACGTTTTCATATACAGGATAAAAATGCTTTTTACAACCATCATAGCTAACAGTAATGGTAGAGAACAAGTAATTAAAACTATAGATTTTTTTTCCTGATTTGTTTAATCCTTTTTCCCCTTAATCCTGGCTAGTCTAAATACCAACCAAGTCTGAGTTGAAGCATTTAACAGCAAAAAGATTGCATTTGAAGTAAATCCAGCAACAAGTATCCAATTATAAACCTGGCCCATTGTGACTACTCGGCTCTACAACACATTCTTTTTTTTTGCCAGACTTCCTGCAAAGTCCATCATGGAACGGAAAATAACAACATTGCTGTCCAGAAAACATCCGGCTTCTGTGCACCTATCCTATAGCCCGTCTGGATTTATAATCAGCTCTGTGTGTGTGTGTGTGTGTGTGTGTGTGTGTGTGTGTGAGAGAGAGAGAGAGAGAGAGAGAGAGAGAGAGAGAGAGAGAGAGAGAGAGAGGGTCTGTGCGCCAGCGCGCATTGCAAGGGCGCTAAAAGAGCACCAGGCCAGGACAAGCAAAACCCAAGTGAGCCGTCTAAATGGTTGTCTAAATTCTGTCTCCACTTGTTAGCCTCTGTGATATATAGACCTCGGCTTTTTGTTTATAGAAAAGTGGCAAAGTTCCTTTGCATTGTTCGACTAATGCAACTTCCTTTGGGAAATTCTCAGCCTTGGATTTCGAAGCTAAATGAGGATAATTACTGGAAACCGAACGTGGGCAGGGAAATTGAGGCTCTAACGGACTTTTTGCCATTTATGATTGGTCACGCGAACACCAACTCTGTGCAATGATTGGCCAAATATACTATCAATCTGCATGTTCTAAAGACCCTCAACTTTGAAACTTTTTGCGAGGAGGAGTCAGATTACTCACTCTTGTAACCGATCTGGAAACATAGGGAAGAAAATACCGTTTCAATTATTTACAGCGACCCAGACAGAAACACTGTAGGGGTTACGAGACCCGAAATTGCTTCCTCTAGCAAAGTCGGGGTCTACATGGTCTTTGTCAACTGGTTTTGCCTTCTGTTGACATCATGAAGATTCGACGTTTATCTTGATCCTTGTATTGAACGCAGCCAAGCAACATTGCAAGCCCACATCACGGTTTTCCCTCTCCCGTATCCGGTTCAAAGTTAAGATATCCCAGGAAGGTAAGGAAGTTGTTTGTATTAAATGTGTTCAACCCAACCTTACTGTTATCCATGGTAACCAGTTTTGAATGACTTGTAGGCTAATTTATGTTCTTGTCTGTTGGCAATAGTTTCTTTCCTTTCGCTGTTTATGTCTCGTCGGGTGCGATGGGTTTGCATTGTTAATTAATAAGCAGCGTAGCAACGCTGTCTGAAAGAAAGCCACACGGTGAAATATTCGACTTTCTGAATTCCTCCCTCAGATGTAACACTTTTGTTTTTCTTTGTAATGGCTCATTGTAGCCAAAACGTCGTAGGGGATGATTGAATGAACTCATGTCATGTCACCATCTGCTATGTGGGTCAGGGGTGTGAGAGGGATAATTGTTCGCAGTGACCATGTTACCGAACACTGGACAGAACTGCGCCTGGACACACAAGCTCTCTGATTGGTGTGTGAATGAACATTTGCAAGCCTACATTTCTGTGTGTCTAATAGACATGCCACTGCTTGCAATGGCTGCACCTTAAATAATGAGAAAGCCTGTAGCTCTGTCAGTGCTGGGTTATTAATGTTCATAGATTTTCCTCACTTTGAACTGTAGTCATAATATCAGAGTGATACTAGCAAGATAAATATTTGAATAGGCTTTATTTAAATATGCAGTTGTTGTGGTGCTGGTTTCCAAGTCAGACCTCACTGTGGTAAATCCTTTATGTATTTTCGCTATAGGTCTGAAATGATACATAATTGTTGTTGTTCGAAGCAAAGTGTTGAGTACAGTCATTCATTTACAGACAGGATGATATGTTTGACCTGATTTAGGCCTACAAGACAGCAAAGGTCAGTTGAGTAGGCTGTTTCATTTGTTACCAAGGAAACATTAACAAGTTTGCTCTTTGATTCATGCCGTCAGCAGGTTTAAAGAATGCCCTTTTGAATTATTTCATTATTTTCTCACACTCTCCACAGCAACCAGTGCCCGAGGCGGCATTTTAACATGCATGCATTCATTCTGAACATGTTCTCGTTAATTTCAGATGGTGTTTTTGTATGTTGTGTGAGTCGCTGTCCAAGTATCTTGCCTCTAAGATAGTCATTAGTGATTCATGTTGTTTAGTATTTGTCAGATCATTTTCCCAGTGGCACATACTGTAATGATATTAAACTCAACATGGAAAACTGGTCATGCTGGCTATTCTCTTCACAAACAATAGGACGTTAAAACAATGTTGCACACACATCCCCTCTGTGTTGGCAGAAGGTGCACGTCAACACCATGTGGGGGTGCCATTGCAGAAAACTTCGTAGAGAGCTCTCCTGACACCTTCACTCCTTTCCCACATCGATGTACTGTAATTTTTTTTTTAAGTAATTTACATTGATTTGAAGCATAAAGGCCTGGTTTGTCTAACAAGGCCTTACTCCTCGAATCATTTCTTGGTTTCTTCACAACAAGCTCACACCACAGTGTCTTGGAGTTTGCACTGTGGCCTACAGCTTCAGTATAATTAAGTGCCTATTATTTATTTGACGTCGATTATCAATAATTTATTGCACCACAGGCATTTTTAGGCGTCATGAGAACATGCTGAATATTACCTCGCTTTTTTGTTGGGAGCTGGGGGGGTGCTGCTACACACTCAAGTATTCTGTTCAAAGCCTGCTTGCTGGTGGGAGGATAAGAGACAGCCACACACACACATCATAGCAATACTAAATAAGGTCCCGCTTCACCATCCAGCGTAGTGATTTGTCTCTTATGTAACAATGCAAGAATAGAGAGAATAGCCTGAGAAAAAAAAAAACAAAGACTGGTTCACTCTGCAGTCTATTTCTCAAAAGTCTATTGCCACGGTTTGTTTTGCTGTGGTGAGAGCACCTAGCTTTTGGGGATTTTTTTTTTTTAAACGTGAAGCAGGACTTGATTGGAGGACTTGTGTTGCAGTCCTCAGGTGAATACAATCTGACACCCCACTCCACCTGATACAATCAGCCTGCAGCCCCCCCACCCCCCACCCCAACCGCCTTCTCCCGTCACACACACATTCATCAACACAGTGTCCACTCAATCTGTCTAGAAACTTCTGTTGTCTGGCCAAAACACAATAATCCCTCACCATGGAGCTAGAGGCTGTGTTGTATATCTCCGAGGGTGAGTCAATGTTGAGATGGGTGTTAAGGACTCAAGAACTATTTGTTTGCTGACCCATTGTTTCAATTAGCTTGGAAGGGCGAGACCGTTTGTACACGTTATGTGCCAGAAAAGATCAGAGAGAATTCCCACACTCGGTAGTCTACTCTAACGTCGTTGTATTGCAGCATGGGGATATAATGTGGTGTGGTGGATTTATTGCTGCGCGCGCAGAGAATATTGATATCGGTTGAAATTGCATAAACCAAATTCTGTGGTCGATGCGCTTGACAGGAGATCTATCTTCGTCTCTACTTTGTCTTATTTTCCTGTCACCTCCATAGTTTACCGAGACTTTTCAGACGCCAATATGCTTCTGCCTCAGAAGATTTCTGGCCTGCCACCTAGAGCAACCAAATTACCGGGCATGTGTTTTAAATACAAATACAACGGCCCACATTCAAGCAGCAATGAAACACTGTGATACAAGTATCTTTTCAAATTAGACAGCACGAAGGAGCTCGTCGCAAACCTTGTGAATTAACGTGGCTTCAGTATGCTATAAAAAAATTGGGACGACCACTGTTGATTTAAGAACATGAGACAAGTAACACGAAAGGCCTATTTGTATCTCAAGTCCGAAATATGCTACACGAAGCAGACCAAGTTTTCGACAATTTTTAGTGTCTGACGCACCTTTCGTTCTGAAGTCTTGTCAGCCTTGGCTACAGTAGGCTGTTAGCACCACCATAAAACCGCTTTGCACTTTCGGCTATTTTTTCCACCTCATGACAGGTGCTTCTTATGTGGTCCCAATTAAGCGTTTAGGTTTTGTAGACTAGACATTAGAGTTCAAGGCCATAGCAACAATGAAGGGCCCATTCTTCTAAACTTGTCAAGAATGTCTTAAGGCAAGTGTTTTAAGTTTGATACCAACGTTTAATTGGATAAAAGATGAGCGGAGTTGATTTTGGTGGCCAAAGTTCAAGGTCAATCTGTCAACATATATTTCTGGTGAACGGAATAGTTCAAAATTTTCTTGGGGCACTGAATTTGGTATAATCAGTTTTTTACTTAAACATTAAATAATAGATGTTATAGGGCAGACGTGAAAGACAGGTTGGATAACATGGACATACCATGATGTTACTAAAACCCATTGTTACCTTTTTAACAAGGTCAGTTCAATTGTGTGCACCAGGCACCAAGCCAGTTAGATGCCATGTGTTGAAGGTGGCCCCATGTCTGCAGTCAATGTGGACTGCTGAATAACCCCAGTCCATGTACAAGTTTAGTAGGCCTATGTGTCCTCACATGGTCATGTTGACAAAATTATTTATTATAGAACATCTGGCTGCTTAGATGTGGGTGCCATTTTGCTTATATGGAGCCTGATGGCTCTCCCTAATAACTAGCTCCTCAAACTCTCTTGTTACCTGGCAAACACTGCACATGTCAACACTGTGCCTGTCTGTGTCTGAGTATGTATCTGCTTAGAAGCTTGCTGTGTCTCATTGATAATTCTACATGATGCGAATGCACAAGTCACAACATGTAAATAATAACATTTAAATGTTGTTTGGTCATCTATTGGCATGTTCCTTTAAAACCTGATCAAGGTATGTGTAGCCCTGTAGGCTTGTCTCATGTAACCCTTGAAAGAGAAAACATACTGAAGAGGTAAAATATACTTTTGCTTACATCGCCTGCCATCCAAACAAGGTATGGGTGATGCAGTTTTCATCTTTCGTAGAAGCTGCACAGATTGTTGGTGCAGCAACAAGCTTTTGTGTTTCTACTGACTTTTGTGCACTGACTGTCTTGAGAGGAGTATTCTTCAGGGTCAGGGTTATACTTTGTGACTATGAAGGGTTTACTAGGGGTCTAAGTGACAATTTATACCATTTATGTCATTAGACTGTGTATGCACAGCTCTGTGCATATGCCAGTGTACCCTGCAACTGTTGGGTGACTCTTACTAGTATGCTGCAACCATATGCAAAAGCACATCAACATTTATGCAGCAACAGGTTGTAAATAAAATGTGTGAATGAGTTGTAAGCCTGCCTAAAAGTTGCACTGCTGGCAGATTTTCTTGGTTGCCTGTAGCAGCCTGTTTGCTATGTGAAGGACTTGGCTTGGTAATATTGGAAAATGAACAAACAATGAAGCACTCAAGAACTTCCATTTTGGTTGGAGATCAAAGCCAACTTTGGCTGCTGTATAACACTGCTGTGGATCATAATAATGAAAACATAATGCAGTGTTGTTACAAAAAAAACATCAGCCAATTCATCCAAACTCACAGACACATTCTTGTTAATTGGTTTGCTTGCTGTTCACAGATTACCTAATTGGCCAATATCAGAGCTACCAAGACTCAGCGTATAATGATGCCGGGTATTGGCAGTCTGTTAGACTCAGTGTGAATGTTGGTTTGGTTGCTTTGTTAAGTTTAGACATTCAGTTATACAGCCTCCAGTTATTTGCCACTCTCTGGTGCCTACAGACCATACACCAACGCTTTATTTTACTGATGTGCCAACACTGGAGAGCCAAATCTAGTGGATATGATCAATGATGATGATAACGGTGATACTGTGATAATGAAATGGAGTTGGAGTCAGTCTGTATGTCATGTCTTGGCTGATACCAATGATTCCAAGCACAGATGCCGACACACAGGTTGAATGGGAGGTGTGAAGAACAGGGCTTTGGCTAGGTTGCAATCTGAAACCTTAGCCTCACTTCTAGATGACACTAAAACGAAGGGTGCACCCTTAACAACCTGCTAATTAATTAATTAGGCAGTGTTTCCACTGGACATCTTGGCCATTGATGTTCTCATCTGCCAGACAACAGCATCAGTTAAAGGCTTGCAAGCATAAAGGCAAATGTAAATTTTGAGGTAATTCCTAATTTGTTTTCTTAAAAGGAGCTAAAGATTCTAAGTCAGACCCACTTTATGCACCCTTATGATTCTGAATGGTGCTTCAGCCCCCTCCCGTCTCCCCACCCACCCCCCCCCTCCCCCTCCTCCTTCCCCACATCATTTGCTTTAAGGAAGTAGCTCCTGAGATAAAAAGGCCCGTATGCCAGCCAATGACAAAGTGACATTTTTTTGTGCTTAGCTCTGTGTTCTGGTGCAAACTCTGGGAGGATTGTGCCAACTCTCAACTCAAAATTATGCGCATCAGATTTAATTTGAGGACCTTGCCATCAAGCTGAATCGATTTTGGCACTGCGCCTTAAAAAAGTTGATATTTAATGAGATGACAAATATATATAAATTGTTTATTTTCCCCACTATGCTATCTTTTGCATTTTCTTGTTGGTGGTGCTGGTGGTTGGATGATGGCACAGGCATGAATATAGATATAGGGAAGTGCTTTGATACCCGCAGCCTAATATCATGATCTCACCTAAATCCTCTAAGCATTTGCCCTGATCCCCCCTGACATTTTTGATTAACTGAAGGTAGAGAGCGGTTCCTCTCATGCCGGTACTGTGGAATTGTTCCTGCAGTTTTATTGCTGAAGTTTTCTATGGGAAAAAAGACCGACAAGCGCGTACGTGAGAGAATGCAAATTGTGTTCTTTGTTGGACGTCGTCTCGGAATACAAATGAATTATCTCTCGCAGAGTACATTCTAATTGGCGTGACATTGCTGTATGCACTAGAAGATGAAGTGCCAGTTATGCAGATACAGGTCAAAGATTTCTTCCTCAATAAGCTTAATAAATGGACTCGGTATAGGCTACTTCTTGCTGTAGTTGTCCTTTACATGGCTGTGCGATTTATTACTGACTTCAATATTGTATCTGGTTCTGTATCTCATTTACTGTATCTCCTTTACTGTGTTAATATAAAAAATGAGGTGTTACAAGTGTGACAAAAACACATCTTAATGACACAGACTGAACTATCTGTAGAGCTGTGAAAGTTATTTATAAAGTGAAAGGTCCCTTTTAAGCTGTGTCTGACATTTCTCATTCTAATCATGTCAGCAGTACCATCGGCAGAGCTTCTTGCAGGGCTTGGGGTCCATTTTAACATGAAGCTCTGCTCCTCCTCCAGTGGATTTGAGTTTTTGTTGGCGAATATCAGCACATGAAGTAGCAGTGAGTCACAGCGTGTTGGCAGGCAGCGTACTGATAACTCATGGCCCCACCTCTCTCTCTCTCCCTCTTTTCCTCTCTCCATCTCTCTCTCTCTCCATCTCTCTCTCTCCCTTTTTTCCTCTTTCCACCTCTCTCTCTCGTTCTTTCTCTCGCTCTCTCTCTGCCTCTGCTCATGGTTTGGTGCACTCAAAGGAACCGCAGGATGTTTTAGAGGCGGCCTCGCTACTGGCTGCCCCTGCGTGAGATGATTGGTATTTCTCATCCTCCTTCCCTACGTGCTGGCTTTTTTAGCACAATCCAGGCCCATGTTTTGCTCACTGTAGAGTTTTTTGGCTGGCAATCTATTGTTTTGAACTGAATGAAAAAGTGGAAGCAGTTAGAGTGCTGCTGTTTCAAGAGTATATTTCTTTCCATTGATGTCTTGATGTTTTTAGAGAAAGTTTTTTTCTTAACGTTCAAGTCTTTATCTCATGTTGGTCTTTTATGATATGCTGTAAATTTGTTCTCTGCATGAAATATGAGTTGATTTTCATCACTTGTTAGGATAAAAAAAAAATCTCTGAAAACCTGTGAGGGGGAATGTGTTTTTTTAAACTCCTTTGCCTTCATTTTCCTCTTCTTCAGACATTATGGATTCCTTCAGCACCAAGAGTCTGGCGCTACAGGCTCAGAAGAAGCTGATGAGCAAGATGGCCAACAAGACAGTGGCAAACATGTTCATCGACGACACCAGCAGCGAAGTTCTGGACGAGCTCTACCGCGTCACCAAGGAGTACACGCGGAACCGCAAGGAGGCCCAGAAGATCATCAAGAACCTCATCAAGATGGTGGTCAAGCTGGGCGTCCTGTACCGCAACAACCAGTTCAACGCCGACGAGCTGGTGCTGGTCGAGAGCTTCCGCAAGAAGGTGCACACGCTGGCCATGACGGCCGTCAGCTTTCACCAGATCGAGTTCACCTTCGACCGGCGCGTGATGAGCGGCATCCTCAACGAGTGTCGCGAGCTGCTCCACCAGGCCGTCAACCGACACCTCACCGCCAAGTCTCACTCCCGCATCAACCACGTCTTCAACCACTTCGCTGACTGTGACTTCCTCGCCACGCTCTACGGCCCCACCGATGTGTACCGCGGCCACCTTCAGAGGATTTGTGACGGCGTGAACAAGATGTTGGATGAAGGCAACCTCTGACCCCCCCCAATCCCCCCATCCCCCCCTGCCCTTACATTTTTTAAAAGAAAATAGTGTGCGTTTGTGAACATTTTTGATGTTTTTCTCTGTTTGCCTTTTGGTCTATGTGTGTCCCTTCTCTTCACGAGATGATTCCAAGAGATCTTCAGACTCAAAACACTTTGCCCTTTTGTCATTTAAGATGATCCTCATTATGCATATACACGCTTCTTTTGATGACCGAACTAGCTACCTAACATGGTCTTTCACTGAAAGTCTGTGTTTTAAATTTGTGAGTTGTGAGTGTGTGTGTGTCAACTTAGTGCTAATCGAGGACATTACAATGAGCCAACAAGCCTTAATGCCTTGTGAGAATATGAAGAATTTAAAGCACAACTTGAAGCAAAACTAGCACTGCAGTTTATAAAATATAAATAACATGTTGAAGTCCCATTTGAGACTACAGGTAGGGTTTGAATGTATATCTAATCCCACGTTTACACGCCCCTCCTATCACTATCCCCATGCCGGCTCTATTCTCGTCGGTGAGCAGGTGAGTTTGTTTGTTTTACAGCAAGTAGTTTTAGATTACAGCAACACCAAAGCCTGTTTGTTTAAACTGTGTAGCCGGTGCTTGACAAACCTGACCTTTTATTTTGGAGTGTAATGAATATTTACCAAAGTTGTGCAGTACCACGAGAGACTCAACCGCACATTAAATATAGCACAGATTCAGTGTAGTTTTAGGATTGCAAGTATTTTATGGGATATAAATCAAATGCAGTACTAGCATGGCCCTAGACCTGGTGATTTTAAAAACACGTGATAACGATAGGATTGTACTGATTGTACTATTTCCAGATTTTATTGAGACCAGGCTCCAGTATTTCAGTATTCAGCTACAGTGCTTTAGACCCTGGACCCCTAACTAATGTGATAGTTGATGCAAGTCCTTAATCAGGAATGAAGTTTTATGTGAATAATCCTTTTTGCCTCTGACACTACTTAGCACATACAGGCTCTTGATTTATTTTTATAGTACTGTATGTGTATGATGTGTTATTGTCTTAATGTTGTTTCGGGTGACATTCATGAAGACGAACATGGAGCAGTTTTTTTTTTTCATGCACCAGATGTGATACCCCATATGAGCAGTCATTCTGTCACTGAATCAATACCTGTCCAAGCTCTGCCAAAGAGGTTTCAAATGAATGTTTTAAAGATGGAGCAAGGACCCAAACATTCCCCAGGTTCCGTTTTGGAATGTTGTTTACATTCCAAGTGAAGATCAACTCTGGAATGCTACTATTCCGTATCTATGCACTTAGTAGATTAGTAGTTAATATTTTTGTACTTTCTAAATATACACGACCCAGCTGTAAGGTGATCACCTGTTGGGACTCTTCTAGCTGGTTATGTGACACTAAAGCTCATGAATAAAGGATTTGAAAGCGTATGCCAACACAAGTACTCAAAAGAGAACAATAGACCGGAATATCTTTTTTTATGGAGCTGTAAAGTTCAACTGCAATCAATGCCATTCCCTCTCGGTCTTGTGCACTCAGGGTTGAGACTGAGATTTTTAAGGTTCCTGCTCTTTGTCAGTGAGCCAGCATTGAAACAATGTTGGACTGTTGTTATATTGTATATATTTTGACAAGAGCTCACCCTGACCATAAAGGGAAGATGTTTTAAAATCAAATCCTATTGTGTTACCTTTTGATTGTGAAGGTCGTTTCATGTACGTGAACAAATCATGTGAACATAAAATGTAACGTCGTCATCTGTTCTATTTTCTACGATTGTAATATAAACAAATACACTTTTCCTAAGAAATAACGTCTGTGTTTGGTCATCAGTACTCAGTACCCCTGAATCAGTTCACCAGTGCTCAGAGCCCCTTCAAGCTGCAGAGAGAACATTCAGCTAATCTTCATGCATCTGACCTGGATTAGTCCAAACAAATCACTTGTTCTTGGCTCGTGCATTGTTATGCTCAAAGCCTGCATTTCCTACTCCACAAAACAAAGCGCTCCAGCGTTTTCCCCCACTCACAGAAGTCAGTCCAGTCGAGTCAGCTTAGCATGATGGATTTTCATGCTGTCTAGTTTTGGAAGGGGGGGAAGCAAGCAGAGAGTGTTTCTGTTTGTACGTGTTGTAGCCACACTTCAACTTGTCATATTTGTGTTACACGTCATGTTTACACAACACAACAAATTTTAAATTGGAGGGAGTGATTGGGTTTTCGGGAAGTCAGATTTCCTGATGGTGTTATGGTGTTATGTGATGTGATTAACATTTTCAGCCACCCAAATGCTCCTCTCTGCTGGCGGTTTCTATTTCAGGGGCTGCTCACCGCCACTGCTCTTTGCCTCAGTCTCGCTTCACTGTGTTTGCTTAATATCCTCTGCCTCCAGGCAATAGGAAATATGACAGTTACCTGAGACTCAGTACCTGAGCCCCCTCCAATCTCGCTCTTTCTTTAAAGTGTGTCCTCTGAGGGAACAAGACTGGCATGTTTATTTGAGATAAAACGGCAGGAGAGGGGTGTCAGACGGAAAAAGCGGGTACCCTACCCTATAAAAATGTGCTTCTGACAAGAGCATAAGCCGGCACCGTTTGCCGTAATGTATTCCACACTGGACCCGGACCACCATACGTCAAAAGGTCACTTGACAAACGGTCCACCTCACCTGCTAAGAGAGCCACAAGCCGCCGCTATTGTGGAGGCTGCCCTGTCAGTCCGTACCAAGACAAAACAGCAGCCCTCAGGAATACCAAGTGACCCAGCCCTCCAATCACACGCAGCGGTGACACTAATGATTCCTGCCCTATTCTATGGCCTGCTGTAAAAAAGTTGTTCAAATGCCCACAGTCGGGGCATAAAGTTTGACCATTGCTGTCATGTGCTGTTGTTGAGCTAAGGCAGAGGGAAAAATGCAGCAGTTTATGAGAACCATTTTTCAACACGCGTACACACATATTTATGTCACATAGGTTTTTGCTGAGATAGTGAGGTAATGTGAACAGATGTGATAATGATGCAGTCTCCAGGTCTCTACATAAGCACCTGAGTAAGACGAAGAGAGAGAGAGAGATGGGGGGTGGGGGGGGGGGGTGGGGGGTGGGGGTGGGGGCGTTGTTGGGGGAAACCGAGAGGCTGCCAACTGACAAGGCTGGGGAAGTTTTTTTCACTGGTACAGGTACAGAGTGTACTTGTTGGCGAATTTAAAATAATGTAGATTTGGGCCTATTTATAGCCCATGCACAGCGAGTGGGTGATGGCTGAAATGAGAGTCAGTGCTGTGATGTGATGTGACACTCCGCCAGCCAGGCCCCTTGTGTGTGTGTGTGTGTGTGTGTGTGTGTGTGTGTGTGTGTGTGTGTGTGAGAGAGAGAGAGAGAGAGAGGCGTATATATAATGTCATCAAGTGGAAGGAAGTTACTGTTCCATTTCCATCAAGCATGGAAGACTAAAGGCCTTTCCCCCCCTAAGAAAGGACGAGAGACAAAAGCCTTGACAGCCCCACTGTATTCTGCTGTCTCAGATAGGATCAGCTGCTAAAGTCTGTAATGTGTCTCTGTAATTCGGTTTCATTCAAACTGTCCTCATAAGTTGTGCTGTGCTGAGAGGCACATTTGGAATAAAATTACAGCACAGCCACTGCTGCTGCTGCTGCTGCTGGAACCAGTAATGTACCATGCAAACATAAAGCACAAACAAAGACAATACTTCGAAGGCACACAGTGTGTTTGTCTGAGTAGGAGCACTGAATGACAATGAAGCCAATGTTTCATCAGCAAAATTACCTCACTGTGTTTTTTTGCTGGTTTCCTGTAACTCAGGTCTGCTTGGTCCTTGTATGTGTGTGTGTGTGTGTGTGTGTGTGTGTGGTGGAAGTAGTGGGGGGTGGGGTTGGGGGGGTGAGTCAGGGACCCCCCACCCCACACCACCGCCCCCAACCCCAGCCCCAGCCCCTGGCTCCCTCCATCTTTGGAATCCCATGCTGTGTTTAATTGTAATGAGCAAGGCAGATCAGAGCAGCGGCAGGGAACTCACGTGGAGGCGCATTGTCTAACCCAGGATTAAAAGCAGGCTTGATTGAAGTCAGACTAGTCCACGCAAAATGAATAAGCAAAGGGAACAGCTCACGGAGAGAGAGAGAGAGAGAGAGAGAGAGAGAAAGAGAGAGAGAGTGAGAGAGAAAGAGAGAGAGAGAGACAGTCTATGTGTGTGTAGTGTGTGTGTGTGTGTGTGTGTGTGTCTGTGTGTGTGTGTGTGTGTGTGTATGTGTGTGTGTGAGCGAGAGAGTGTGGGAGGAAGAAAGAGCCAGAAAAGGGGAGACAGTGCAGTATGTAGGGGGAGTGAGTGAGTGAGTGAGTGAGTGAGAGAAGCGAGAGAGAGGGAAGCGAGTGAGCGAGAGAGAGAGGGAGGGAGAGGCAGGAAGCGTGCCGCTGCTACTGAGACAGAAATGCAGGGAGGGTGCAAGAGAGAGAGGGGAAGAGGGAGGCCCACTGCAGCAAGGGGTAACAAGGGAGAACGCTGAGAGGTAAGAGGAGGGGGAGAGGCAGAGCATCCAGGAGCAGGAGGAGGAGGAGAGAAGTGGGGGGAAAGACCAGACCAGAACAGAACAGAACAGAACAGAGGGATAACATCAAGGAACAAGCACAAGGCAGGAAACGAAGGAAGGGAGGACAGGAGGCAGAGACGGAGAGGAGGAGAGGAGGAGGAGGAGAAGGAGAAGGAGGAGGGGGCACGAGGAGCACAAGCAGGAGCAGGAGGAAAGTTGAGTTGAGGGAAGAGAGGAGAGGAGAGGGGGAGAGAGAAGAAAAGCCCATTCAATGCTAATTCAAGTGGCGGGAAACGGACGACAGGCTCCTCGCAGGAGGACCCCCTCCTCCCGCGCCGGCTGGACCTCTTCTCCGGTATGCTCGCAGACGCCAGGGTGCTGGGAGGCCGGGACAGCATTACCCTAAACAACAACAACAACAGCCGCACAGATCACCCTCAGTGGTCCTCCTCATACAACAAGGTACAACAGGGCTTTTTTCGGGGGGAGATGGGGCTCGCTAACAGTAAGCACAAGATGACATGTGACGGAAACAGGGGCTTGGGCTTCGCGGCGAAAGAGCACATTGTAAAATCTCGGGAGAGCACAGGAGGAGGGGGGCGGTGGCGGCAGCAACAACAACCTTTCAAAACACCGACCCCGGCGCCAGACAAAGACGCCTTTGGCCCCTAGCGAGGGCCACGCACGGCCAGATGTGGCCGGAAACAGCTGTGCACCCAAGGCGCCCAGCCCTGCGCGGTGGAACAGGTCCGTGGGACGGCAGCAGAAGAAACACTGCTTGTTTGTCAAGGGCCGCCTCAGAGAATGCCGCTTTGTTGAGAACTGCCACGGCCAGACGCCAGACACACACCCCTCCTCGAGGAAGTGCTCGCCCGCTCCGGCAACTACACGGTTCAAAGGTCAAGCAAACTGTGGCTCGCCTGTTAACGGGCAGGGACAAGAGCGGGACTGTGTGAGAGAGCCCTTTCAGGGGGAGCCATATGGAGCTGACATGCCCGACACAGGTAAACAAGACCTGCCCGCACACCACTACTTAAAAGCCACTTTAAATTCTGATGCTGATTGCGAGGCGGATAAGAGCTGGAGGGATCGAGTCACACCCAAGGTCACGAAACTGGAGAGCCTCAATCAATCCACCAACAACTCCTGCAATTCTCTGATCCTCTCTGCCGAAGTTCCTGGCGGGGAACCGAGTAGTGCCAAGCGGCGGCAGCAGCAGCAGCAGCAGCAGCAGCATCAACAGAACTGTTCCCAGATGGGCGAGAGCACAACTAATTCTGAGAGACTGCCCTCGAGTGCAGCATTGGGACCAAAGCTCGAGCGGGAGCCAGAGACAGAGCCAGAGCCAGAGCCAGAGTCTCAGCCTCGGCTGGTGTGGACCAATAGGAAGAGAAGGGCCGTGCGGGACCAGATCCGACGAGTCGTCGCTGAACTTGAGGGGATTCTGCACGGCCTAAAAGAGGTTCATCTGGAGATGAAAGAGGTACGACCAAATTACATTTCCATTTCTTGCCGGAAGGATTGAAAAACAACTAACTCTGAAACATTAATGACATGAATTATTAATGGCTGTGCAAGTACAGTGATACTTTTGAAACATTCTGATAGCTTTCAATGCACTTGTATAAATTCTGTGTTGGAGACTGTTGAGTACAAATACACCAGCCTCTTCTGCAGGTGAACAGCATTTATAGGACAATCACAGGCTACATTGTTCACTGCAATCTGTCCAGAAATACAGCCATTATAGATAATGTATGTTGTTATGCTGCCTGTCTTAACCACCTAAGTACAGCTGAACAGGATAATTCTCTGAGCATTACACATGCAAAGAGAAGTGCTGTTTGATATGCTCCATTTACCAAATGTATGCATTGGCAAAAACTAATGTTCAGGCAATTTTTACTGTCCACTCATCCGTAGATGCAGGAGAAACAGCTGGAACAAGTTATTTATTTAATCATTTGCCGGTGTGACAGACAGTATCAAGACCATTACCATTCCTAATGGAGTAATTGCCATAAAAGCATTCCCATAATAAGCACCCTAATTCAAGCCATTCTTTTCCCCCTGCCAGCTTCTGGTTTGACAAATGCTGGACAGGGAACACTTTGGCTGAGCATGAGGGGCTTGTGGTGGAGATGTTAGTGTCATCTTTCTCCCTTGCAGGTGGTCCAGCAGATTGAGCTCCTGACCTCGGATATTGACCCCACGGGGGATCAGGCCGCAAACTGGTCTCCATAGCGACACGCTGGGCAGCAGCAGCTCCAGTGGGGTGACAGTGGTGGGCAGGGAGGAACGAGAGGGGGGAGGACAGGCAAGGGGGGAGATGTGGATTTGGGCAGAGTCGAAAGTGCCCCCTCCCCACAAAGGACTGACCCCTCAGGGACCAGTAGCCCTGTGCTGTCCAAGAACGTGGCCAATGATGAAACACAGCAGACTGGGAACTGTACTGAGGACCATGTCAATAACTTGCCAACTAAGACACAGGCAGTGACTGCCCACAGTGACAGTGACTGCCCACCAGCTAACCAATCCAGTGACCCAACAACGGCTGAGAAAAGGAAAGAGAGGTTGAAGCAAGCTACCTTGAAGGCAGGAATTCTAGGACACAGAGCCAAAAAACCCCCACCGTACCCCCACCACAGCCTAAAACAGCCAAGACAGACAAGGGAAGGGATTGTCCAAAAGCTCCCCCCTACCCAGTAAAACGCAGGCTGCTCTCCACCACTGTCTAAAGGGATGTTTGGGGCTGCCAGGGGCTGCTGCTGCTGCCTTTGCTGCTGTCGCCACTGCCGCTGCTGGCTGGCACAGTTCTCACCAGCTGTGAGAGGTCGTCGGTCTCCACGGTGACAGGAACCTTCCAGTGAGTATGGAGCCGGGAGCCCCTGCTGTGCCCTGACTGAAATTGATGTGTTCTTATTTTGTGGGCTGTTCCGGCTGGCTTTGTGCCCAAAATGACACACAGACACACACACACACACACACTCACAGACACAAAAGCGGGCCTGTGGTCACCTATTAAACGTTACGTTTTTGACCAGGCGTTAAAATGTGTCACAGGAAAACAGAACAGCGTGTAATTACCTCGGTGGGTCCCTCACCGAGGCTCCCTGCCAGTGTTTTAGAGAGCTGCATATAGAAGGTATGCAAAATATGCTAGCTAATCAAAAACGCCACCTATACAGCTGCATTCGCTGCAAAACATAATTATAATGGAATTACAGCTTCCACAGTGAAGTACCTACTGAGCCAGATTTCAAGTACCCAACACCCCCAAGAGGATGTTAAGAATCATTACAGCTAGTTATGATGTCAAGACATGTAGACGTTGTCTATAGGCATATTTTTGTAATCAAAGCCGGGGCATATTTGTGCTGATGTACACTGGATTAGTAGGTGCTCCTGTATATTATAGCAGAGGTGTACAAAATGCCAAATATGTAATCCATATGTGACTTCTTCAGTTTGACATGTTAGATCTGGTTCTTGGAATAATACACAACCACAATTATCTGGTAAAAAACAAAAATCAAAGATTTATTGAACTGAAATGGCAGTATACTTGAAGCAACATTTATGAGGGGAAAACAGCAACATATGAAGAAAAAAACAAAATGTGGTGTCAGTCACTTGGTAAAGATGTTCTGTATCTGCCCCCCTCCCCCAGGAAAGACCCCCTGTACTGAGGGAGCCTACATCACACCCAGTGGTGCAGACCCTTCCGCTGATGAAAACCCTGAGGACCCATGCTGCAGCAAATACAGTAGGTTCCACTAGTCTTCCTGACAGACTCTTACTCTGTGACAAGTGGGTCATGTTTCCTTTTCACAGTCACCTCAATTTCCACATATCTACCTGTTAAATACAGTACAGTAAATTAAATTACTGGGGATTTACCTGATGTTATAAGAAGTTATTAACCCCATGTTATTACAAATGACATGGAGGTACAGTCCAAACAGATTTAGAACCCATAAAATGTGTTTTTTGTCATATTCCAATTAAATGGTATTTAGTCAGTTTCAGTGGTAATAGTGGTAGCTTTTCTCCAAATCGTTTGCCTACTTTAACTTCAGCTTGCTCCTATGCTTTCCTACGTATTTAACAGGTAAACATGTGAAAAATTAAGGGACTGAAACAGAAAGCATTACCTGGAAGTCAGTGTGTGGTGGGAAAGAGAGAGACCCAAGGTGTATAAATAGCCGTGAGATTTTTGTGTAGGGGTACAGAATTAGAATGTTCCCCTGGGCCTGTTCCAGTGGACCAAGACAGCCCATCCTGCCGAGGTCTGCTTAAAAACATGAGCGTTAGGAACGAGCACAAGGAAGACTGAGGCTGCAGGGTGATGCTTTGCTTTGCTTTGCCTCCCCCCTCTGTGGGAGCTCAGTGCAAGATACTGGGATTCGTGTTGAGCCACATACAGTGTTGCTGCATTCTTTATTATTTTACTGGAACAACCTCATTTGGACACACTGTGTGCCAGCTACACTGCCTCTCTGCCACTGCTGTGCACACAGTCATTACTAGCAGATTCTTAACCCTTTTTTAAGTTTGGTTTTCTTTATCTAATATTGTCATAGAAATAACTGCCAAACCCTTTTCATCCACTACAAATTCTTCATTAGAAAAAAAAAAAACACTAAATTGTACTATACGATACTGTACAAAACACTTGCAGCTCACTGCAACTGTTACTGCGAGAGAAATCTCTTTCTTCTGCCTTCACAGTTCTATCTCCTTTGTCACAGTGTAGCTTCTGCAAGGAGGATGGTGACGCAGTCGTTCTGCCCCTCTTTCTTCCTTCACCTCGTTAAAGCACATTCAGTTGATCGGCCGCCTCGGAGCTAGTCACAGCTCATCGTGTTTGGCCCGAGCGATCATGGTCAGCTTTGAGAGCTCAGCCCGGAACTTTCCCTCCCGATGGGTAACTAAAGACAGGATAGGGGGGAGAGGGAGAGAGAGAGAGAGACAGAGCAAGAAAGAGGAGGGAGGGAGGGAGGGAGGGAGAGAGGGAGAGAGGTTGAGAACATTGGGGCACAGTTCGATCAAATTGTTTGCGCCAAAAAAGAAAATCAATAGTCTGGGCTTTGTGATCCTGTTCTGTTTTGTGTTGCCTCCCGTAGACAAAGGTGATCAAATACTGTTGGAAAAACTCTAACTTGCATAATGTCAGCTGCCAAAGCTGCCCACGATGGCATCCACAGGCAGCTAACTGCTACACAGAGAGGTGGGGGAAAAAAATCACCCCTTTGATCTCAGTTCAAAGTACACGCTTTACAGCTGTGGCTGTTGACATGGATGTCGAGAAATAGGTGCCAGTTCGGAGAGCTAGGGGAGGCGACACGTAGCAGAACGGAAGAGGAGATCGATGGTCTTCGAGATAGATAGATAAATAAATAACTGACTGAAAATAATAATAAAAAAATAATCACCTGAGGAGTCTCCAACAATATACTCTTCCTGCTTCAAAGGCACATCCTTTTGTCCTCCTACAGCAGACTGAGACTGTTTGGGGGGATGAAAGAGAGAGAAAAAAAAAACACAGTTGTGATGATGGGAAATGACAAACACAAACATCAAGAGAGGGCTGCAGCACAAAGTGACAAGCCGCAAGCAAGCTGATGCAGGAATGAGTGACAAGGGCGAGAGAGACGTTCTCTAGTTTTTCAAATATGCATGCATGTGTGTGTGTGTGTGTGACTGCGATAACCAAAACCTTTTTTTTTCTCCCCTGTTCACTTAAGCGCTGCTGCAACTAGACTTGCGTGCGGGAGCCACGAGCCACGACACAACAGTCTGCACAAGTGAGCTGGAGTTGTGAAGGACTCAGACTCGACCTTGTTGTCCTGCACTGAGTGGCCTGTTCTTATGGTCCCCCCTCCACCGCCACTCCCCCCACCCCCGCTCCCGCTCCAGCACACACCTTCGACCGAGCACAGATTTCTAGAGCACAGGCCGGCACAGATACGGGACTTGCCACAAGCACACAAGCCACTTCCTGTCTGACAAGAAGGAGGACGATTAAGGATTCTGGGTCACTCATGTATGTGGCCTGTTTATTCTCGCCACTCAGGGTAACAATCGCTGCATACGTGTGCAACTCGTGTGGAGTAGCAGATTAATCGTGTTATTTGGGCTGGTTTGGGCTGTCAACACAACACAACTGGGCCCAGGAATAGCGCACAAATATCCTATCTCTTGTTTAACACACACTATAGCACAGTCTGTGTACCATCTGCACTGTTTGACAAAAGGGGCGAGGCAGGTGTCTGGTACACAGTACAGTGCGTACACAGGGAGCCTGTGTGCACACACTACCTACAGTATGTAGCCCTTTATGATAATGGCAGAATCAGGTGTCATGTAATATGTATGACTACACTCTACAGAATGACAATTAGGCACATCATAGCTCTCACAGAACCTGAAGGAGAACTGTGAGGCAGAGTAGGTGGGACAGGACATGAGATGCATGCAAGTTTGTCATACTCGACACATCATGCGTATCATGTTCAACTCTCAAAAAAGAAAGTCTTGCTTGAGAGATTTTGTTTCAGATGATTGAAATGAAACAATTTGTGTATCTACAACTGATTGGATAATTAAAGGGCCCCGTTTTTTTTTTTTCAATCTAGTTTCAAGGTCAAACAGAGTTGTATGTTTTAATGGAAACCAAATGTACTATGAACTTTCAACAATTTTACAATACTTTCCTACATAGAAAATGTCAATCATTTATGCTGCAGCAGTTGTTATGAATGTATTACTGTGGTATGCCTTTTTTTCCAGCAATAACACAACACTGACATGAACACAGACCATTACATGACTGAAATAAAGACAATCAATGAGTCTTCTCATGAGGATACTCACGTAAGCGCTTGCGTATTCCATTTTTGTTCCGGTGATCTCCCCCTTGAACTGTGTGAAAAACAGGTAGGACTTCCCTTGTGGCCTGGTAGAGAACAGAAGAGACCACCACAGGTAAATGTACTGTACATTTCACTTTGCACCAAATACCAATACAAAGGTCTGTTCACACTTAGAACTATAGCCCTAATGACAACTGTGCCTATAACGATATCCCTTCCTTACAAAACATCCACTCACCAGCACTGTCCTGTACCCTGACTGCACTAACTTTGTTATGCCATTTTTGTTTGCTTACTCCATTTTTCTCTGTATATCTGTAGCTTATTTATGTCCTCTATTGTAAGTCGCTTTCAATACAAGCATCGACTAAGTGCAATTTAATGTAATGAGTGCCCGCACTATAAAAATTACATTTAATGACAAGATTCTCATCATGAGTGTTAACAGCGGTAATGTGACATCCTGTAAATTCTAATTAATCCCAACTGGATGCAGTGCTTTTATAATTAATCATAGTCGCTCTGCAACGATCCTTAAAGACATTTTGATAGTTATAGTTAATGTTCCTGATGCAACAACCCTTAAAGGTCAAGGAGCTCACCTCCAAATGGAGCAGGAGACAAGCATTTCATCATCGCTAATTCCCACACTCATCTGCCACTGCTGCATGGGGGGAGACATTAAAGAGACATGAAGTGTTATCGTGGAAATCAACATTTCTTTACAGGACGATGATGTTAGTCTGAAGGTAGTTCACAGTACCTCATTGGTTCCCCCTTGTGATGCGTATGTGAATGAGCATTCATAATCTTTCTGGAAGAGAGTGAAAAATGGGAAATTATTAAGTTTCAGAGTTAATGGCTTTTAGAGGACACATTATGATTTGAAGAATTGCAAGATGTCTCTCAGCCTGTACTAGTTAACACAAACTACTAAACACAAACTATTTATGAACTTTTCTGGTCAAATCACAACAAACACTGCTTCCAATATTGGATCACTACTTCATGTACCTTTAAAGCTTGTTTGTAATTTAAAAAAAGGGTTGTGCAAATAAATTCACTATAACTTTATTATCTACAATAACATTCATGAGCACTAGGTGACAAGTTATAAGGTGGCATATTTCTAGTGTTCAGGTCAGACACTGCTTGTATGAAGTTAAGTTCTGACTCCGGTCAGGATCTTACTGTGCCTTATGAAATTAAAGAAATATGGTAAAGCTTTTATAGTAGTACATTAATGCAAAAGTACTAAAGTAAGCTTTCCCTTTACGCCACTGTAGGTGGCGTGTTGTGATTTGCCACTGTGGCTGTGACGGTGGTCTGCAGGACCAATGAATAACCGCATTGTTATACTTCCTTACTGACGTGTCAAAATTTAAAGTACTAATTTTTGTACCAAATCCATGCTTGCCCTTTCAAGAATAAGCTATTGGCTATATTTCCATAGACAAAACAGAGCAAATTGCAGCCAAAGTGCACAGAACAAAATTAATGTTTTCTGAATTATTCTGCAGACCCTGTGTTCGCTTTCAAAAGTGAATGGCAGGAAGTTTTGCTAGGGGCACATATGTGGGCTAAGGAAATGCATGAATGAGAAACAATCCGACATGTCTTGCTATTTTCGCACACATACAACATTAACATGGACACTGCATTATTCAGCGTGACGTTGTTCATGTGCCTAATTAACCACTATTCAATCTTAACGGACATGCTATCCTAATCAGTTACCTTTAGCTACGTTTGCATTTCTTAGCTTAGTAGCTGCAAAACCAAGGGTTAGCCAGGGATAGCAGCTGGTTAGCCATGTTTTTGTCACAGTTTAACTACTATACAGATATATTCAGGTAAACGCCGGCTGTCACGAGGTAAAATAGGCATCCAACTGACACATCAGCAAGGTACCACTATGTGGGCTATGGCTAACAAAATACTTACGATTTTCTCGGAGAAAGTGTGTACAACTCCACCGGGT
>CM059276.1:24058935-24493935 GCA_030347295.1 Setipinna tenuifilis
AAAGTCTTTATTAAATATTAATTACAAGAGTATGCCACATAGACACATGCTGGCTGTGTCTTTACAGAGAGGAGAAAATGGAGCAACATTCACTTTATGTCCTGTATAATTACCTTTGCCTTTTGGTTTAGGAAAAAAACATTTCTATGACCAAACAGTGTAATATGTTATAGCACATTTACATTTATAACATCCAGTAGTGTATGCTTGTTTGATATGTTGTGCTTATTGCTTTGCTGCTTGATAATATAAAACATTCTTTCCACTTTTTTGCTTTGCTCTGAAAATATTACAGGATAACTACACGTATGGCCGTGCTGCAACTGTGGGCACATATGAAAATAAGCAGTACTATCAGACCACCGTAGCTCCTGCCCAGCGCACCCCGACTGAAACCTACTTTCAGCCAGGTGATTATGCTGCTCTCACCTAGTGTTTAATACCAGACACAAATGTATTGACTCTGAAAATGTGTAAGGGGTTTTGAGTATACATGGGCCACAGTGGTGTAGCAGTAGATTATATGCACAGCTGTAACAAAGTTTGGTAAACTATGCACATCCTTAGCATTACTAATTACAAAATAGTGGGTAAGCACTGTTTTGTAATCTTAAGAGGTGCAATGTGCGTTTACCCTCCACTCCACCACTTGTGGGCCACATGTGTATGACTTATATAGGAAAGCAGACTAATAGCAAATTAATAATTCATTTTTGCCTCGGCAGAAGCCAAAAACTGACACTCTCTCTTGTCTGCTGTCTGCTGATTTTGTTTTCTCGTAGGGCTCAAAAGTGGCTACAGCCCGGTCAGCACAAGCTACACCCAGCCCCCCCCGCCACAGAGACAGGTGACTGCCTTAAAGCCCCTCACTCCGGCCAGCTCCGTCTCCTCCACCTACAGCATCTACCCCGTGTCCACCAGCGTCCCGCTGCCCCCCACCCCCGTCTCCACCTACACTCCCAGCTCCTCCTACAGTGTCAATTCCACGGCTGCTACGTCTTACTCGGGTAAGGGAGAGCTGACAGCATGTGGTGCTCCGTGTTTACTTTGCACAGTTTGACCATACAGTCATTACAGCACTTAACTGCAGCCTATGTGGGTCCCCCTCTACATAATATTTCTCTCATGCATCTGGATGGGTAATCAGTTCCACTTTTCCCCGCATGTCAATGCCCCTGAGGGTATGACTCTATGTTTAGAAGTTTCAAAAATAACCTGTTGCATATTTGCAAGCCAAGGAAAGGATGTTAGTTGTTAGTTGAAGAACTGCCCGTTTTGTATATGTATAATAAAATATATAATAATGTATGATAATAACATGTATAATAATGCATAATAAAACCATGACAGCTATTCTGAATAGATCTCCTTTCTCCTTCACAGGCATAAGCTACTCCAGTTATGATTCAACTGGTTACACCTCCACCCCTTCTTACTACCAGGCAGCCCAGCTGCCCCCGCCACAGCCACAGCCCCAGCCACAGCCACCTCCACCCCAGCAGCCCGCCACCAAACAGCTGACCAACTCCTCCTGGAGCACCGCAGGCAGCACCATGGCCACCTCGCCGGCCTTGAACTCGTACAAGAAGCCGGCGTTCCACCAGAGCAAGCTGCAGAAGCCCAAGGGTCCCCCCAAGCAGCCCCAGCTACACTACTGCGACATCTGCAAGATCAGCTGTGCGGGCCCACAGGTAGGCCTCCAGTCAGGAAACGGGTTTTCTCACATCAGTTATAATACTACTACTACTACTACTACTACTACTACTACTACAAATAATAATAATAATTAACTAAATAACAACAACAACAATAATAATAACAATAACAAAATGACAATAATAAATAATAATACATTTTATTTATTGGCTCCTTTAACACACCCAAGGACATCACTGTGTAGGACATGGGTAGTAACTCTGCTTACTATCACTAACCGTTTTAGAGTACAAAGGACAAATGCACATTTCAAGTGTTTTCAAGTAATGATTTTTGCATTTGAATAATTGAGATGTGCATTGTCAAGTTACATGGAAACCTGGTTATTGATGGGCACCCTGGAATCAGAAGCTATGATCTAGTACCGCATATTTTAAATCATCTGGTTCTACCTGTGCACCGAATATAGGTGATTTCAATAACTAACTCGTTTACCTGGCCAAAGAGATATGCTAATTATAATCAGCTGATGTAGTAAATGGCTAAAACACATACGTGGTGCTGGACTGTAGCTCCTGATGCCAGGTTACCCATCACTACTTTGACTGTTTGCACTGTGCCAGGTAACAGTTGTCAAGGAGCAATGGCAAATATAAACATTAGATGCCTTTAGTTTACATTGGTGGGCCGCCTGTTGTTTGTCCTTGTCCTCCTTTGCAGACGTACCGCGAGCACTTAGAAGGCCAGAAGCACAAGAAGAAGGAGGCGACGCTGAAGTCGGGCAGCCAGTCGAGCAGCGGGCCGCGTGGAGCCCAAACTCAGCTGCGCTGCGAGCTCTGTGACGTCTCCTGCACAGGGGCGGATGCGTACGCCGCACACATACGTGGGGCCAAGCACCAGAAGGTTAGTTAGTGTGCCAGACATTGCTGACGGCTATGTAAAGGCATTCTGCACTGCTCTTGTCCAAGCGGTTAGGGTAGCACTATTAAGAACAACAGGTAGCAAATAACAACAACACATTCGAATTATATAGTCCTTCTCAAGGTACCTAAAGCACTTAAGAGTGAGGGGGGTAACTATTGCAAGCCGCCACCGGTGTGTAGCACACGTCAGGGTGATGCACGGCAGCCGTTTTGCACCAGAACACACAGCTTGAGGTGGATAGTGTGAGGCAGTGAGGGAGTAAATCAATGTGCCACTTATGCTAGGTAATGATTTCGGAGGCAAATTAAGACTTTTGCCAGGACATCAGAGGATCTTCTACTCCTTGTGATAAGTGCCATGGGGATCTTTAATGGCCAGAGTAAGTCATGATTTTAGTTTAATGGCTCATCCTAAAAGACAGCAGGCTGTCCTAAAGCCATTACTGCACAGGGATTGATTTTCAGCCAGAGGGAACAGTGCCACGTACAAGCCACACACCAACAACTCAGGTTTCTGAGGAGATCTTCCATCCAAACACTATCAAAGCCCACACCCGCTTAGCTTCAGAAACTCAGTATAGGCACAATATCCATTAGTCTGACTGCTAGCAGATGTTTAATTCTTCTTTAGTAACTGGATGAAACTGCTCTAAGTTACTTGTTTTTAATTTAAGCTCATACAGCTAGTGGGTAGTGTCTGACACGGATGTTTACTGTGTCTCCAGAAAGCTAACCTATTTGCTTTCGTACAGGTGGTGAAGTTGCACACGAAGCTTGGCAAGCCCATTCCCTCTACTGAGCCGGTGTTGGTGAACTCAGCTCCAGTGACCACTGTAGTGACCGCTGGAAAGCCAACCACACCCAGCGTCACGTCTTCTACTGCTACTACTGCTACTGCCACCGCTGCTGCTGCCGCTGCTACACCTGCTACAAAAGCTACTGTTCTCACCACCGCCAAGGCCTCAACACCTGCAAAGAAACCTGCCCCACCCAAAGCACCTGCTGTCGGTAAGGGTTAGTCATGACAAACCACAGGTGTTTTGTGTGGTCAGGGAGTTGGTCGTGTTCATGTGTAGAGAATCAGGTGTTTTCTGCCTGTGCTGAATGTTGTGATGTTTGTGATTAATGTTTTCCTGAGTAAAAGTGTTTTCATATGTAAACAAAGTGAAGACGTTGCAACCATATTCATGCAGATTCATGACAGTGTATTAGGACTATCTGGAGGGGGAAAAAGAAGACTGAGAAAAAAGTATTATTGAGAGAATCATGTCATAATATTATGTGAATAAAGTTGCAATGTATTGAGAATTAAGTTGAAGTCTTACAAGAAAAAAGTCATATCATAACAGGAATAAAGTCACAGTAGTAATATGACTTTATTCTCATAATAATAAAACTTTATTCGCAAAATCATTTTTACCTTGCAATATGGCCCCAATGTGCTGTTATACACTACAATATAGGTATAAACTAAGTGCATGCTGAAAATAGCCCTCTACCAAGACATACAGTACATACAGTACAGCTTTCCCCTTCTCTGCTGTTGTAGCCAACAAACCCTCACTGCCTGCTGCAGCAAAGCTGGAGTTGCCCAAGCCGCCGCCAGCAGTGAGGGCAGACGAGCAAAGTGACGATGACGAAGGAGACAGTGTCAGTGGCCAGGGAGACATACAGCCTGTAGGCCATGACTACGTCGAGGAAGTAAGTGTACCACGGTGTACCACACTGCACAGTATGAGGCTCTCACACTTGGCTCTCTGCCATATTGCAAAGACATAATGTGTTTTTACAGTGCGAACTTAGCCTGTGACATTGTGTATCCGGCTGGGATTATATTGATTTTTTTTTCTGTTTTGATTGATTGCTGGGCCTTTCGATTTTCGCAGGTTCACAATGAGGACGGGAAGGTCATCCGTTTCCACTGCAAGCTGTGCGAGTGCAGTTTTAATGACCCCAATGCTAAAGAGATGCACCTGAAGGGACGCAGGCATCGTCTGCAATACAAGGTGAGCCAGCAAGTCACAGCAGGAGGAGGCACTGACAGACAGGCAGGTGTAATTACACTAGAGTGCACACACACAGCGTGTACAATAACTTGGCTGCTCAAGAGAAAGAGCTGCTATGACTTTTTATATTTTACACTGATATCATGTACCAGTGGTCCTCACATGTGATCACCTAGGCAACATGTCACAACACAGGCCTGTAGTCATATTTATTTTGTGGCGCCTGCAACTGTGCGGGATCATTCATTCACTGAAGCAACTGAATGAAATTATGGCACCACTAATTGACATTTAAAGGAATCTATACTAAAAGAAATAGCTATATTACATTACATCACACTTAGCTGGCACTCTTATCCAGAGTGACTTACAGTTATTTATGTACAGGGTTTCAGTTACAGTCCCTGGAGCATGTGGGGTTAGATGCCTTGCTCAAGGACACTTCAGCAATGGATGAGGGTACAGGAGAGCACTAGTTATTTAGTCCCCCATCCCCATTCTTCCTACTGAAATGGGATTCAAACCTATGCCCCTCCGATCCCAAGATCAACTCTAACCACTAGGCCACAGCTGCCCCCCTATATGTGCTTGTGATAGCTATATGTGCTTGTCAACAGAATGCCCTCTTCCACCAGTAGCCTAGCCTGTTGGACTAGGCTCTTTCACTTTGTTTTACTTTGTGTAACGAGTCTAAGTACTTTTAGTAGGCATACATTTACTCACTTTTAGTGAGTAAATGTATGCCTACTAAAAGTAAAAACGAGTGTGACTGGTTATACTGTACCACTGCAGCTGCCTAAACACAGTTTATGCTACGTGGAGCTGTTTTAATATACTATGTCATTTTGTTAGGTATTCTTTGTTAGGTATTCTTCCAATAGATTTAAGGGTTAAGGTGTTTGTAATGTGCAAGTGTAAAGTGTTTTGAATAGTCTACAAATTTACAATTTTTTGTTAACCACAAGATGGCAGCATTTACAAGCAGACTATTTACCTACACCGTCTTTCTACTCCAGCACAGAGGTGTCAGTCTCAGCTCCAGAAAGTAAACACCCTGCCATACATTCATTCTGCCCAGGCACTTAACACAGACCAGTCTATCTGTCTGATGATTTGTGTGCTCATTGGGTTCATTCAGCTGGTTCAGAATATGGTTGGATTGAATATGTAGCTGTTTTTTTTTACTTTCTGAAACCAGGATCTCCACCTCTGATTACAGTGTAACCCCTGTATAGGGTCAATGTCATTATTGAGCACCGGTTTTGTCAACAACCCCTTTATGGGGACACCAACACAACAGACAAATGTACAGATCTCTCTGGTCTGCTCTGATTATCATCACAGATAACCTGCCGTGCTGTCTTACAGTAACAGGGTGTGTACAGTACAGTAACACATTTCTGGCCCCCTCTCTCCTCCTCATCCCCGCAGAAAAAGGTGAACCCGGAGCTGCCGGTGGAGATCAAGCCGAGTAACCGGGCACGCAAGCTGCAGGAGGGGAAGCTGAGGAAGCAGAAGCAGAAGGCCGTGCTGAAGAGGCAGCAGGAGGATGAGCAGCGCTGGCACATGGAGATGAGGTCAGGACAAGGAAGCTGTGGGATGCGTATGTGTGTGCGTGCGTGTGTGTGAGTCAGTAGTTAAGTAAGTAAGTGAGTATGTGACTGTGGGTGTGTGTGAAGTAAGTGAGTGAGTGTGTATTTATGTGTGTGTGTATGTATGTATGTGTGTGTGTGTGTATGGGATTACGTTAGTAGGTGTGTTTGTGAGTGAGTGATTGTGTGTGTGTGTTTGTGTGTGTTACTGAGAGTGTGTGTGTGTGTGTTTTTTTGTGAGGGTCATGTGTGTGTGTGTCTGTGATTGTGTGGGTTGAGAGCTTAGAGATCCACAATTTGTTCAACATCATGTGCACACCACACTGATGTAGCCCACGAGTTACATTACACAACTTACAAAAAACATGGAAAGGCCCATCAAAACACATGTGACAACACATTCACATGGGGTAGGTCCCCCCACCAATAGTCCCCCATAAACACACATACAAACTCTAAACAATGCAGAAAAAGCACTGGTTCCTCTTTTGCTTTCTCTGGAGTGCTCGACTGGGTGTATGGGTTTTCCTTTAAAGAGCTGACCTCTCACTGTGCTTCCCCTCTGGTTCCTCGTAGACGCTACGAGGAGGAGCTGTACTGGAGGAGGCTGGAGGAGGAGCAGCTTTACTGGGGGGAGCAGCAGAGACACAGGATGGCGCCTCCTCCGCTCATGAGTCGACCCGGCATGCCTGTTCCTCCTCTTCTGGTAAGTGTGTCTCGCAGTCACACACACACATGTGTAGGTGGAGAAGGTTGGTACTTCCGGCAAAAGACCTTATGAAGGCGGTTACTTTAAAGGAGGTTAGTTAGAACCTCTAAGCAGAATGTCTGGGGGGAAACTGGGGCACAGTGGTTAGAGCGACCGTACCATGAACGGGCAAGTGCCCATGGTGACCCAGAAATGGCCCAGGGGGGACCCCAAGAGCTCAACTTCACCCCATCTCTTTAATCTCTCCCACCCATTTCCTGCCATCTCACTGCCCTGTCCAAATAAAGCCATTAAAAAGGCCGTATTAAACATTTGACACAGTTAAGTACACTTTCACCCTAACATGCAGATATATTTAGAATGGCTGGTTTCACACATGACCTCATACACCAGACAAGGTGCTGAAGAGCTGTGCCTTTTGTAGTTATAAAGCAGACATACATAAACCACAGGCCCAAAAGTACTCTATGTTGCATGCGCAGGAAGAGAAGTAGAAGCGTTTTAAAATGCTGCTATTTCTGTTGCCTCGACCTTTTGTGGTTTAAGCATGGCTGGTTATGTTGTTTTTCCGAACAGAATTTTAAAACTTCCTCTAATAATGACATCACAAGGTTATGTTGTTATCTGTCAGTGGGTGATGGATCATAATAAGTCACACAGAAGACATTTTTATCTGTGCACATCAAGTATTGATAGAAGGCAGAAGGAGATTTTAAGAATTTTAAGAACGTTCTGGGCTGAAACTAGGGGTGTGTGTTCTAAATGGTAAAAGATAAAAACCATATTAATCTGGCTAATGGGAGAGATTTTGATCATAATGTTCAACTGCAGTAGTGGTAATTAATGACCCCATCTTCTATGAAGTTTTGCTCATTTAAGGTTCCTAAAATTGACATGCCAAATATATGCAGTACATACTATTACTGTCTGTTCTTCAAAGGTAAGTGTTTAGCCCGGGCTAAAAACACTTCATAAAACAGTTACTGAGCCCAGTGCCGTGTGTTGCACACACAGTTGGTATTGTTACAAAGATGAAGCATTAGAATCGCCATCCTCAGCCCCGGTGCAAAAAATAAATAAATAAATAAATAAAAACGCTCTGGTCATTTTCCTGTCCTGCAGCCTGTCCGGCGGCCTGTTTCCCCCGACGACCGGCACATCATGGCCAAACACGCCGCCATCTACCCGGTGGAGGATGAGCTCCAGGCCGTCCAGAGGATCGTCTCGCACGCCGAGAGGGCCCTCAAGCTTGTCTCCGACTCCCTGCTGGAGAAGGAGGCCTGTGGGAATGCCAAAGACACAGAGCCTGGCAAAGTGTAAGGATCATTATTCTGTCTTAATGCAGTTCGGCCGATTTTTGTTTACCGTGTCCTGTCTTAAAGCAGTCTGGCAGAATATGTAGAGTAGAATAGAATAGAATATCTTAACAACAAACAATAACAACAGAATTAAAATGCCAACTTAGTCAGCCCAACAGTCATCGTATAAAACACATTTCTAGTGGAAGAAAAAATGAAAACAAGACATAAGACAAACCCAATCATTCACAAACTCAAACTCTTGATCTGACACAGCATGGCAATGTGTAAGCCTTTAGATTTAGCCGTGTCCTTCTTAAAGTAGTTTAGTAGACAATATGTTCTGAAATATTAAGCTACAAAATTCCAACAATCAGAAAGCAATGCAGTGTAAATAGTGGGAAAAGAACAAGGTGACATTGTGGGTAGTATGTTCAGTACAAGTAGTATGAAACAGGAGTCCGCATCTGTTTCCTTTGATAAGCATACGCAACTTGCAGTAGTTTTGTATGGATTGTCACAAGTCATGTGGGTGAGGAATATAGGAGAAGTAGTCCACTACAAACTGGCTTTGTGCAATAACTGCTCAAGGCTGGAGCCTGTCATTGACCTCTCAATCAGAAACACAGATGAACCTCGAAAGGATATGATTCATCACTCAGAGCCCAGAAGTTGTAATGTGTTTTTGTACTAAAAACTAAACCGCTGTGCAGAAGGCGTTGTTGAGTGGAGCGGGGAGCTGTATGACACTTGACACTGTGTCAGCGTTTCTGTGTTGTCTGTCTTCAGTGGTTTCTTATCTCGTCCCTGCCTCTGTGTTTTCCCCTTCGTCATGAACTCAGCGCTGACCCTCAGGCCCGGATGTTGAAGGGGGTGATGCGCGTGGGGATTCTGGCCAAGGGCCTGCTTCTCCATGGCGACAGAGATGTTCAGCTCATCCTGCTGGCCGCCAAGAAGCCCACCCGCTCCCTCCTGACGACGGTCGCCGAGCAGCTGCCCAGCCAGTTAGCGGTAAGAGCTATCTCACAAGAGTGTCATGCCCAGCACGAGAAACAAACCCGCAAACTTTTGAGGAAGAGAACCTCATCCAAGGAATCAAATTTAAAAAGTACTGAAGTATCTTTTCCCCAGTAATGTGTAACAGGAAACTACCTACACAAATCAGGTTCAGTTTTCGTGGTTAAATTTACCTCAAATATACAGCTTCGCTTCCAGTACATGAAAAATGTGTTAGATAACTTCTAGAGTGCCAGTTTACGGTTAAAAGGTTAAAAGGTTACAGATCTAATTAAAAGTGATCAGCAGCCTCAAAGTAAACCATAAAAGGCTGATTCCTGTTGCTAAGGGAGAGTCTGAGAAGTGCTAAGTCAAGTGTTATTTTGCTTGAGCCAACATTGATCTGTGCGTCAGTATGTGTCAGGTCTACGCTCAAAGACTAATTTTAGACAGCCACAGACTAAAAGTGTGAAAAATTTATATTTAATTAGATGGGTGCCCTGGCAGAGGAAGAGTGTGTACGTCAAAGTTAATTATTGGGTCATGCGGTATCTTTCGAAAATGGCTTTGTCTTTTATGATGTCAGGTAAAAAAAATTGGGTAATTTTAAAAGGGTTCAAGCATTCAGTGGTCATGTTATGTAATTATGGGATGTGGGCCGTTTGGTTGGACACAAGGAACACAATGTTCTTAGGTATTACAAAGGAATACGTTTTACTGGAGACAAATAAACTAAACAAACTTAACAAATGCATTTACATTTCAGAAGAAAAAAACACATTTAAACACAGTTAAACACATTTAGAATGCTGTTTAATTCATCTGTACACTACAGTTTCATAACAGCAAATTATATGTCAAGCGAAACATCAAACACATTCACCACAATAAGCTTATGATGGTATCCAGGTCCTATGTAGGTGAATGTGCCACAGTGAGTGCTTTTAACTGATCTTTAGTGCAGCTGCCTGGTTACGACACCCATACCCTACAGAGTGACATTGGGGCAGTAATTTGTTAAAGAAATACAAAGTAACATACAACAAAACATACAATTGATTTTAATACAATGATGCTTTTTCTGGACCTCCATATTGTTTGTTTTTCAGATATTATATCATTGTTACAGATAAAAAAGTCACCCTAAGTGCACCAAAGTGTGTTACACACTCCATGCTAGTGACCAGCTAAAGTGCTAAAGTGTCCTCTAAAGGAGAAGTATGCCCCAGCACCTCCTCTGTAGTGAGTAATCTGCAGTGTCCTTCTAACCGGCAGACATTTTCTGAAGATCAGTATGAGGTGCAGGCTCACCCAGACGAAGCCAACATCGTGATTTTTTCGAGCAAGGAACCAAAAATGCAGGTCACCATCTCTCTTACGTCGCCCGTGATGAGGGAAGACTCTGCCCCTGCCCTCAGCATGGAGGAAGAGGCAGGAGCCAAGGCGGCCGAGAAAGGTTAGAGAAGCCATGCTTTCAGTCCAAATGCACTGTGTGTCTCTCCTGACCCCCCCACACCCCCACCCCACAACCACCCCTGCCAAAAATAAATAAATAAAAATGCCCCCCCCTAGCAGGGGGGAGTCACATGAGTAAGACTGCACCTTAACGATCTCCAAAGGGGGTGCTCCCCACCCCCTGTCCCCCCTTTCACTTTTGAGTATAATGAAACGATTGGCCAGCCTTGTTATTTTTGTCTGTGTTATTTGGTTCAGGTCATTATGCCCCCCCCCCACTCCCCCCACATTGTTTATTTGTTTATTTATTTGTTTATTTTTATATAAAAATCTCAATTTTGGAAGCGGGATCTCTCACCTTTCTATGCCACAGTGGCATGCATTTGCTGCCAGTGTTGACAGTTAACATATAACAGTGGACAGTTGCCGTGGTGGAAGTGGAGAGCTGTTTGTTTAATGCTTGCACCCAGGGACGAGAGTCTTTTTTTAGCCTTTTCATCTTAAATATGCTGATTTTGGCCCGTAGCTGCAGTTTAAATCAGCCCGACTTCCATTTAACAACAATCAGTTTTTTTCCAACACAGTCTTATGGGGCCTATCCAAATGCTTAATACATTCCACTTAAAGTACCTACGTTCAAGTCATTAAGAAGTATACCATATAATACTTTTAGGCACTAGAATACTTTTAAGTACTAGTATTAGTATTAGTACACACAAATATTACACCATGTCTCTCTCATCCCTGGAAAGTAGAAGATAATTTTAAGTCATTTTTAGTTTGAATAAGGTTACATAAGGACATGTTATGTGACCTCTTTATTTGTCATACACCTTGTTTTACAAAAGAAATTGATTTTTTTTAGTAAAGGGATAAAGCGTTTTTATACCTTGTGATCATATACACCATTGTTTTTTTACATTTAGAAACTTACCTTTTGGAGTTTCTATTTTGGTTTAATTTTCTGTTGTAGAAAATATGTCTTTTTCTATGTTTTGTTCCTGAAAGTGCACGCCTGTCTGGGTTTGTTGTATTTCTTCTTGATCAACAGACCTACACACGTCGGTTTGCTTTCAAGGGAAATATTTGTTCTAAAATTAGTTTCATTACACAGCTTACTTATAAGGTCAGTGTTTTCAGGAACGGACACACCAAATGTGGAAATGAGCCCTGGTGCCCTCTAATGAACTTGGTTATTTATAACTTGAAGTATTCATTACCTTTTCTTGCTAATGAGGCACATCCATGTAAGGGGTTACTGCTGCCATGTACTGTGTTTTTTACGATCAAGGCATGTTGTAGTTTTTGCTTTGTGTGCCATGAAAACAGAAGTACATCTTCACTTGTACAGTCTAGCAATTGTTGCTTTAAAGTGTCACTTTCTTTTGCTCGTGTCATGTACCTCTTAATTTTGTTGTACAACCTCTGCATCTTATCAACTAACAGCAGTAACTAATGAACCAAGTTCCATCTTCTTCCCCAGTAGAGACTGAAACAGACCCACCAGACGTTCTTAGCAAGAAGAGGTGTTTAGAGTACCTAGCTGCTTTGCGCCATGCCAAATGGTTTCAGGTAAAGCAAGACTGGGCCTTACAAGAAAATATTATGATTTTTCTACAAAAATATCGATTTTGCTTAAAGTGATGTGCATGGGGTGTTGAGAGTAAACTTTTTTGCAATAAAAAAATATATGCATCCGTCATACAGGATGTACTCTGAGTCAGCAGTGCATGTTCTGTGAATGTTACATTTCAGGCTCGAGCCAACGGCCTTCAGTCCTGTGTGATCATCATCAGGGTGTTGCGGGACTTCTGCCAGCGAGTACCCACCTGGGGAAAGATGCCAAGCTGGGTGAGTTGCCTCTTAATGTTGGGGAATAACATTTTATTAATAGGTTGTGCCAACTACCATCTATCCATCTATTAAATCCATAGGCTATGGAACTGTTGGTTGAGAAGGCCATTAGAAGTGCCTCAAGTCCTCTGAGTCCAGGAGAGGCCATGCGCAGGGTTCTAGAATGCATCGCTACCGGAATCCTCATGCCAGGTGAGTGCTAAACTTAATCTGGATACAACTGGACCACATCTAGAACTGTGATGGTGAACACTTGTGACATTGTTGATATTCTTATATTTTAGCTTACCGGATTGTGGTTAAAGGAAAAAAAAAAAAGCATTAATTTGTACTTAGTATAACTGTGCCACTGTCAATAGCTGTGCACTGATGCACTTCTGCCTGATTTCCTCAGATGGCCCTGGCCTTTTGGACCCCTGTGAGAAAGACCAGACTGATGCTCTGGAGGGTATGAGCAAACAAGCCAGAGAGGACATAACTGCAAGTGCACAGGTAACCAGTGCCTTACAGTGGAGGCGAGTGATGAGTTTAATTCCTCATCAAGTGCATTCATAAAAGACTAACCAAAAAAAAAATCTTCTTCCTCCTTGTTTGTTTAGCATGCCTTGAGGCTACTCGCCTTTCGGCAGATCTATAAGGTCCTCGGGATGGACTCCCTGCCCTCGTCGAAGGCCGGCGTCCGGAACCGCAAGAGGAGAAGGGACGGTAGCGAAGTGGGGGAGGGCGAAGGGGAGGGCAAGAAAGACAAGAAGGACGATTTTTAGGATGCTTGACGACCTCACCAGCGTTAAGTGCAATTCATCGGCAGGCATTAGCATGGTTTATGCCCTTTCTGTTCTGTTCTATATATTCTACACAGACACCTTAAATGGACTGAGTTATGGCTGACCCTAATGTAGGGGTTTAGGAGGCAGGAGAAAACACTGCTATTTTTCTTCCTTGAGGTACTGTAAGGTTGACTCTGATCGTAGTCAACTGTGATTTGCTGTCACTGAAGTTAGAAGGATAACATAGCATCATTCCACGTTTAAAATAGGTGACAGTGTAGCTGCTGAAGACCCCAATGAATAATCCGAGTCAACTCCTCATATTCTTTTTTGTATTATTGACTGTACATTTAGGTTTAGACATTTCCAGACGTCGTGTCGTGTATAAGCATTAATCCCAACACAACTGGTCAGTTCTAGGCTTACTAACTCACTAAAACAACGTAAATTTTAGGGTCTTAAAAAGAGATGGGATTTAAAAAGAAATTTAATACAAAAGGGTTTTAAAAGCAAGAAGCCAAGAAAAGAATAACAAGACTAAAGTAATTCAAAAAGTAACTATTATTAACAATTAACATGTGAGGGAACTTATAGCTTATGTATACCTGAGTGGTATTTTAAAAAGGAAAAATATTACTATCAAAAGCACCTTTCCACATAGTGGGAAGATGTCCTTTATGTGTGGTTGTTTGTAAAACAGACACATGACTAGTGAGGTTATACCTTGTGAAAATAAGAATGTACACCAAAATAAACTCAATACATTTTTAAGTGAAATCATAGGGTTATTATTCGCGCTGAAGCAGTTACTATTGTCTCAGTTTTGGGACTTGAGTATATTTAGATTTGTTAAGTTGCACAATTGAGAACCAAGGCATGCTGCAAAAAAGGCACTTTCAGAGGAACACCTGTGACGTGAGGGGGGGGGGGGGGGGAGAGAATGCCGTCAGTTTGCTTTTAGAAGCCTACCATTTTGGTGTGGGCCGCATGAAAGGAACTGGCAGGCATGAACAAGACAGGCTGGATAATTTGGATAGTGGTTCTTCTCTCAGTGGTTTGGACTGATGTTTGAGTGATTCTTCCTTTTGCCTGAAGTTGTGTGAAGGGTTGTGTGTGTGTGTGTGCGTGTGTGTGTATAGTCAGGGTGAGTTTTCATACTTTTTAAGTGTGAAGACTCTGGAAAGTGAATATTTTAGTAAATAAACTTGACATATACCATGCAATATGCATAGCTCCGGTCCCTAAAAAAAAGCTGATGACAAACATTTACTCTGTTCTCTAGGGAACAGTGCACTTCAACATTTTAGTGTCTATGTGAGGTGTGTGTTTTCACTGTAAAAAAAACTTAATTTACGTAATGTCCGTCAGATTAATGTTTGTTTTCACTAATTTCCCCTTTTATAGTACTGGTATACTGTGTTACAATCATCTGTTTTTACAGATATTGTTTAAAAGACTGTGTGGGCGTATGTAATTTCAAAGTCTTTGTAGTGTTGCCTAACCAATACAATATTAAACAGATGTATGACAAACAAAATGAAGACGTTTTTTTCCTCTCCACTGGCAAAATTAATGCAGTGATCATTTAGTTAGTAGGCCTACTTACATAGGAAGTAGCTACTGGTTTTTTTAGGGTTCCTGAGAACTGGACGACAGATGAAGCAAACTTAACACATTCATCGCAGACCCGTAAAGGTGTGACACAAAATATGACACGATAAAAGTACACATATTTTACTCACTGAACTACAACTGATCGTTTTTTTTAAAGTTGTTTGCCACACGTTACACATCACACTTAAGGGAGGTCTTATGCCTGTGCGTGACCAACACCTACGGAAATCAGTTAGATGTGTTTGTAGTGACGCGTGTTGGTGACCCACATTCAGTGGCTGCTCAAGATAAGTGATGACTCGCATTAGAGTGTGAGTGAAAATGTGTTTAGGCTACTTTCCTCGTAAAATGTCACCTTTCAGTAACGTAGACTACCAGACGTGGGAAAATGACCATTGACTTCCGTTGAAGGACATAACAGCAATGAAAACTTCACCAGGGAAGTAACACATGCCCTCTGTCAACCGTACTCTGTACCTCTCTCAGATGGCGACGGTAAGTATTACTAATTTAGCGTAGAGAGCTCAGAAGTTAAATTTGAACATTAGGTTTCATTATGTTGCTTGACGTGCTTCTCTTCTTTTCTGTGAAGAATGCTTTGGTGGCAGGTGCACAATGTGTTGCCAAAAGTGACCACTTAAAGCCTAAGCCCGGTGAAATTGCCTATCATAAAGGTGATATCCTGACTATTGTGGAGACAACAAAGGTGAAATGCACTTTTCCGTGTTACTATAGAGAAATGTCACACGGGTGGAAAATCCATTATTGACAGTTTTTTTTTTTCCTCAGGTGAAGGGCATATGTAAAGCCATAAACAACACAACAGGGGAGGAAGGGCTGATCTCTCGCTCCAATATGAGGGAGAGAGAGGCCATCCGCATAGATTCCTGTCTCAGCCTAATGCCGTAAGTTCCCAAACATCTCTGACTGTATTTCTCTCTTGGCCAATCCACAGAAAAGCGCATGGTGCATTTTATTTTTTTTATGATAAATGTACTAAATCTATGGCTTATCGCGTAAAAAAGCATGTCACTCCTGTAACATCAGTCAATCCTGTAAAGTACTAAATGGAATTACAAAACTGCCAGTGTGTCAGACACGCATTGTGTCAATCAAACCACAACATCCGCAAAGTATAGTTATAGCCTACTACATGTTACAGTGTACAGACTTGCACAATTCATCCTTAGCTATCACTCATTAAATCGCTGTTTCCCCCCCTGTACTGTCAGTTGGTTTCACGGGAAGATTTCAGGCCCAGAGGCTGTGAAAAAGTTAAAGCCCAGGGAGGATGGACTGTTTCTGGTCCGCGAGTCGATCCGTCACCCAGGGGATTACGTCCTTTGCGTCAGCTTTTCTGGAGAAGTTATTCACTATCGCGTCATCTACCAGGACAGCAAATTGACCATTGACAACTCACAATTCTTCTATAACCTTATAGACATGATTGAGGTGGGTACTCTGTAAACGTACAGCTTCATTCTTTGAAAACGTTCATGGCTGTCTTTCATGACATTTTATTCGTCCACTTATTACATTTACCTCTATATAACTTACTTAAAATTGAGTTTTTCAGTTTACCAACTTATTCAAGTTGTCAATTTCTTAACATTCTTACAAGCAGCATGTATGGCCTATATATATTCACGCTGCACTATTCAGCTGGTTGTCATTAAATTGTTATTACCATTGTGCCTGAGGTACCTTAAAGCCAGGCCATGGGGTGATAGGCTGTCAAATGAAAGCTTTGCCTTTTCATATTTTCTTCCACTAACCCAGATGCCATCCTTTTTTTCTTTTTGAAGATAATAATGTATCTTAGTCATTCAGATAAGCTGTGTAACAAGGACTAGTGGTTTCAATGATTGCTACTTTAGCCAACTGTAGGCTGGCTATTTTCAGCGCTATATCTCTCCTTCCTCAGAAATGTGAAGTTCCAACTAACTAACTTCCTCAGTGGCACTCTAGTGCCATATCTGTACTTTTCAGCAATGTAAACGTCCAACTAACTTCCTCAGCCGAAAGCTGGTACAGTAACACTTCTAAAAAAATTCTAGCCCACCCCCAAAAAAAGAAAAAAAAAGAAGATAATCTCTCAGTACACTTCTCACAAGCTTACACCTGTATGTAGGATATGAATTCTCCCCCACAAGATTCACTATCACCTGACTCTGTCTTTCTGATAAACACTGAAAGTGTGAAGGTGTCAAGATTAAAAATATCATTTCCTTTCAGTTATTGTCAGTTTAAGTAAATGTCAAGCATGATTCAAAGGCCTTCTTATGATCAATCGATTTCACATCATCTTTTTATTCAATATTTGTTAGTTTTATTCTGAAAATAAGGGAGCCATTGCGACTGTTCTGCTCAAACCCAAAAAGAAAGAAGGAATCAGGTCAGCAGAGGTAGAGCTCTCAAAAAGTAAGTATTCATATTTTGTGTACTCAAACCCACTTTTGGTGGACATTGTTGTTATATAAATTTGTAAATGATTGAGGGTTAATTACGTTTAGCTACCAAATTTCTAATGTGCGTGAAGAAGCCACTAAACCATCAAAGTAATTTTAACAGTTATTGTCCTTAGATGGAATTCCATATACAATCAAAATCATGAGAGGCCTTGAAAGTTGTTCAATGTATGTCTTTAGATGGGTATGCTAAAAGAATATGAACCTGACACAGACTCTTGTAAAATGAGCGTGTGTCTGCTTCTCCTTTTTGTCTTAGCGGGATGGCTTTTGGATATGGATAAGCTTGTTTTGGGGGGAAGCATTGGAGAGGGAGAGTTTGGAGGTGAGTGTATTTTAGCCTCTTAAAAGAACACAAAACTGTATAATGTCACACTGTAGTTCTTCCACACCAACATCTCAGAAATCGTTTGAAAGGAAAACAGCCAAGAACAAATGATCTGGCAGATTATCAAAAATGTTTATTTAATAATCAAAGATGACATATCAAAGTCAAAACTCAAAGTCAGCTTTATTGTCAAATACTATATGTACAGGTTACACACACAGAATGTGAAATTGGTCCATTGGTGAATCTAGAGTGAAACAGACATAGACCTATGAGAGTTTTATTTTCACAGAGGTGTTTGAAGGTGACTACATGGGACAGAGGGTGGCAGTAAAGAACATCAAATGTGATGTCACCGCTCAGGCTTTTCTGTCAGAGACAGCCGTCATGACGTAAGTTTTACTTACCATTTGCAACAGTGCTGTCATTTTCCCCTCTTTATTTCCTATTCTGCATCTCTCTACTGATAAATATTCAATTAGGCATGTTCACTTTTCTTGGATATATTTCTTATTAACTGGATTGTTGGTTGGTTGGTATGTGAGTGTTTAATATTAGTTTTGTTTAGTTTAACCCTGCTGTTGTCTTTAGGTCAAGTTGACCCAATTAAAAAAGCTAATGGCATAACTTTGGCTTTCTTCCATATAATTGCCTGAAAATGACAAATGACATGGATGATTCCATACTATGCTATTTGCATAGTATATGCAAATGACTTTTTATTACATTATGTATGTTTTATTAAAATATATAGTACCTGTAGTCTTCCCGGGTCAATTTGACGTGGACACTTTTCGTGGTGCGGTTCCCAGGACATTAAAAGACCATGGAACATGAAACTTGGCAGGGGATGCAGCTCCTACACTGGACCCTAAAAAGCCAGGGACCAAAATCAGTTTTTGCAGAATAACTTGCCAACCATTGCAATTAACGAGACCAAAATGTATTTATACTTTAAGCTTGACAAGGTGTATAAACTCAGTTCATTATTGGTCATTTGGCATGTAGCGCCACTTAGGGAAAATTGTAAATTACGCGATTCTGAAAAAATGACGTTTTGTATCTTGGGTGGAGAAAATCACTATTGCATTACTCTTAATGCACATTATGTTTTGTAAACTTTGTTCCATAGGGGGCACCAATCAATATTTGTAATTACACAGCACTCAATATGTTGTGTTGTAATAGTGAAAATTTCATGAAACCTCACTTCTGGCCTGGACAAATAGAATAGTGCCGTCAGAAAAATGAAAATGGTTCCAAAATAATATCCTGGCTATGATATAATATTCTACCAACTTGTGGGCCTCTGATCATAACCATAGTGAAAATAATTCAGAATGTTTGCTGTTTTTTTTTGCTCAAACATTAGGTATAATTTTATGTAAATTGTTCACATATTATCAAATCAAGTGCAGAATATATATATTATATAATATTATATAAAATAAATATAATATTAATGATTAGCATTTTATACCTTTGCATTTTATGCTTTATAAGCAGTCAAACAAACTGGGTCAATGTGACCTGGGAGGACAAAAGGTGCATAGTAAATGGGAAGGCAATACAAGGGTTAAATACAACTGAAAACTGGTAGTTTCTTAAATCTGTACATGCTTTCTTCAATAATTGCATCAGTGGTGCAACAAGTGTGAAAACACTATTTTATAGAATATGAATTCAACTTTTGTTTCATAGGAAACTTCAGCATAAGAATTTGGTGAGGTTGCTGGGTGTGATTTTACACAATGGACTGTACATCATCACAGAACTAATGGCCAAGGTAAGATTTTAAATTTGATGTGATGATGGGATTCTGTTGATGAAAATTAGGGCATATACCCCTCGGCCAGTGCGCAGAAATGTCACTACAAGGTGTTTTGTAACAACAATGATACATGTAAACATTGAAATAGATTATTATCTGTGCTTATTGAAATCTTGTAATAGATCATTATCTGTGATTTAGGCAAGTCTTGTAATAGATGCTGTGCTTTAGGGAAATGTTGTAATAGATTAGTATTTGTGTTTTAGGGGAATGTAATAATAGATGAGTATTTGTGCTTTAGGGGAATGTTGTAATAGAAGAGTATTTGTGCTTTAGGGGAATGTAGGAATAGATGAGTATTTGTGTTTTAGGGGAATGTTGTAATAGATGAGTATCTGTGTTTTAGGGGAATCTTGTGAATTATCTGCGCACCAGAGGGCGCTCTAACATCAGCACTGACCAGCTGATGCGGTTTGCACTGTAAGTCTGTTTTTTTCCCCTTTAAGTTTTTTTTCTGGTCTTTACAGCTAACTAATTAAAACAAACTTGATATTATAGATTACAGTTTATAGTTGTTTACAGGCTGTTTGTGAGAACTGTCAGCCCTTTTACTGTGTTGCTCTCAGAGACGTGTGTAAGGGGATGGAGTACCTCGAGTCCAAAAAGTTGGTTCACAGAGACTTGGCAGCCCGTAATGTCCTGGTGTCCGAAGACACAGTGGCCAAAGTCAGCGATTTTGGCCTTACCAAAGGGGACTGCATGGGCTTAGACCAGGCAAAGTTACCTGTCAAATGGACTGCACCAGAGGTCTTGAGGAAAGAGGTGGGCTTGGATGCTGTCTCTCATATTGTTTTTAAGGCATTTTGTTTTATGTCTAATGAATGTTGTATTTTTTATTCTTGTTAACCTTTTGGATGTGTTTATGTGAGTTCGAATTTATGAGAACAAATTTCCCTTTGGGGACAATAAAGAACGGATCTCAATGTCATGACATAAACTTTGCTTTAACTTTGGTTATGACAACACAAACTGCAGTTCATTTCATATTCAGTAATTAAGCACTTCTGGTCTGCCGACTGTTTTGGTCTTAGAAATTCTCCACACGGTCAGATGTCTGGAGCTATGGTATCTTTCTGTGGGAGACATTCTCCTTCGGCCGTCAGCCCTACCCAAAGATGGTGAGTTACACCCCACAATCCTCTCCGATCTGAGACTTTCAGAACACTTAGTGGTCAAATCTGGACTTATGAGAGGATGCAAAATGCAGCCACTTAGAGTGTTAAAGCAAACCACTTGACTCAACTTCATAAAAACATCCTCAGTAACCCTTACCTGACAAACTTTTAAACGAGATGCTGCAAACAGGCTCACTTGGGTCCATCAGCCGAAAGACATTACAGGCGATAGAAAACTTTAAGGCCTCAAGGACATAAGTTGTGGTACATAATAAGAATAAAACCTAGCGAACTCATTTCGGATGTCGTCACAACTCAAAATTGCTGATATTAATAAAGGTGGACATAGCAGTGGCTTGTTGCCATGTTCTAAACGGATTTAACAAATAAACACTTTATTTGTTCATTTTGTTAGAGATTTTGGATGCGCTTAGGTCACTATTTGGTCCAATTATAAAACCCCTTAGGAGACACCCCCTATTATAAGTTTGTTATTACAAGAATGGCAATGACCAAGTTGTAATGTGTTACTAATGACTCTCTGTAATGTCGTAGTAATGTTGTAATGTTGTAGTTCCATTTTATTTTTCATTCACAGCAAGTCGTTCCACTGGTGGAACTGTGACCACTAAGATACGCTCTTAAAGTAATTTGCCCAGTTAGAACAGTGAGGCATGAGCATATCTGCTAAGGTTCCTTAGCATATTTTTAGTAGATTTGTTTGTGTACACACTATAAGGCCTCTTAAATGTTCAAAATGTATCAGTCTTCACTACGTTCATGTGGTAGTCTGATGACAGTCACCTGCTCCCAGTGCGCGAGTACATCTTCTCTCTCTCGGCCGCGTTTCTGTCAGTTGGTCGCTACGCAGGTATGTAACACGCCGAAATCAAAGCGGTTTCACTAAGCAGGTAATAAAGGCAGGATAAACCCGGATTAATGCTTGTGGGGCTTGTTTCTACGGCAACAGCTTCTCATGGCAGCAAGCCAGCAGAGGAAATGCTGGGGGTGGGGTGGGGTGGGGGTGTCGGACCGGTGGGGGGGGCTAGGATGGCGGGACAGCATGGGTCAGGGATTATCTTACTTACAGATCCCTGAGTTACACATGGTCCTCCATGGTTAAAAAAGCCTCCTGGCCACAGACGTCTGTACTCCAGCTACTTTTGTATTATATGTGTCACAGAGCCCATGCACAGGGAAGGCCAATGAGTATTGTGAATTTGGCACAATCAGATGAGTCAAGGACTCAATTTATGCGAAATATAAGTTGCTCAGTAGTTAGTTATAAAGTAGTTCAACCCTCATTCTTCACAATCTTGCATTGTATATTTGGATGTTACTAGGGTCATTCTCCTATATTTATACTGGTATAAGACACACTGCGACCCCTGATTGCCCTCCTAAAGAGGCCACAGTGTGCACAAGCAGAAGGTTTTAGTAGTGCTGCTATAAATTGCTGTGGTGACATAAGATGACTTCACAGTGGCTGTTGTGCTAAAGCCACAGAGAAGGAAAGCGCTGAAGCGTGTGAAAAATAAGCAAAGTTTAAAAAGGCATCAGATTAGTGAGAGATTCAGAAGAAAAGCTTCCTTGTTAACGTTATGGATTTTAAGGCCAAGGTTAATTCAGAGCCAATAAGGAGTGTCATAAAGACGTACTTTGCCCTTGTGGATTAAGTTCCTAAAGAGAGCCGTAGGCTATCTGGTGCAGTGTGAACCGTAGCGTGTCTGTGTCGCCAAGGCCTGGGTTACTCCTGATCCTGAATGCTTTGATATTGACACAAATCCAGACACGAACATGGCACCGTCTTCTGGTATACAAGGATACAAGGATGTTTTATTGTCACTTGCATAGGCATACTGGGTAGAGTAGGACATGCAGTGAAATTAGTGATTGTTTGTCTAAAACTGTGCATGGGGAGGGAGGAGTAAAATGCATAGGATATAGTTTGAGGATAAAGTGCATAAAGTGCAGTCAGCTAAAGCATTACTACTACTTTGTTACCAGGACTACCACCACTTCACCTTACTTTACCTTTAACTTACAGATATCACCATCAGACTTTACCAGTTGATTTCTCACATGAATAGGAGAAAAAAAATGTATTACAAGTTTTTAATTTTAATGTAATTTTATGTTTAAATAAGCAAATTAGGCTATATTTAATTAAATATCTGCTAATATTCATATATTTTGATGCAAAAAATCCGATCATCTGAAAAAGCCAATTTCAAAAGTCTTTTTTCATTTTGTTAATATATTAAATCAAAAATATTTACAGAGCGGATTATGAATATATAATTTTGTTATCCAGTAAATCAGAAAATACTGCCAGTAGCAAAACATCGCCCCATTTTTATGCATAAAACAAATAAATATAAATATCAGGCCAAGAATGATATATCAACAAATCCCTTTGTGAAAATCTTCAAAATATAGTTAGGAATAAGACTGTAAGGTTTTGTGTGTGCAGGTGCTACAGAAGTGGAGAGTCTTTGCTTGGAGTGTGAGAAAAAACTAATTTCGTGAAAACGGCCTTTTAAGATGTTTATAGGAAAATTACACAAATTTGTATTGAATGCCATTACACATAAAATATGCTTTTAGGTCCAAGTAAGATCCATGTATAACACTCTGTAACTGTATAACACTACTTAATCCATCACAGATCATAATAGTAGACTTTGATAGCACCTCAAAGTCCACTACTAGCCCAATGAGGATAATAGTAAAAATAATAATAATCTTTACTTGTACAATTCATACATACAAGATGCAGCTCAAAGTGCTTTACAGTTTGGCAAGGTCACAACAAGACAACATTTCTTGCAGTTCAGTGGCGCCGGACCAGTTAGGCGTAATGACGCAAGGACGCAAGGACACAAGGATGTCATTGCACACTCCCATAGTGTCACGTAAAGCCTGTCTTCTGCCACGTGGCATCAAAATACATGCTGATGTCGACTATGGCATTCTCATCCTCCCTTATCATCTCAGCCCCATCAGGATCGATATCTGCATATGCCTGCCCACCTGATCTGGTCCCTGGTTCTGTGTAGTGACTCCAAACCTCTCTCAATTTCTGACACTAAAATTAAAACTACACTGTATCAATAACCGTTCATTTGATCTGATTTTATTGATACCCTACATATCTTTATTTTAGCAGCGGAAATTTCCAATTAATTTTTGATTAATTGATTTGTGATTAATACTACACATAGTATGTTTAAGCAATAAATATATAGTATGTTTAAGCAATATAACACGAGTAGGAGTGAGGGTGTTCGTGGATATCCTTACAGACAAACGTGTCATCATTAGTGCCTTACCTCTCTGAAAATGACTAAAGCCAATCACCAAAGGCAGTTAACAGGGCAAGGTTAATTTAAAGCCAATAGTAATAAGCAATAGCTCCGTCTGGACACGTCCCACTGTGTCTGTTAAGCGAAGGTACATCACTTAGCTTAGACTATTCAGCACTGCACTTAGACCAAGAGCAGGTCTTTCTTTGAGTCTCTGTGAAGTGCATTTATTGGCATACCACAGAAAGCTCAGATGTGTTCTAAATTTTCACAAATTTCACTGCATGTCCTATTCTACCCAGTATGTCTATGCAAGTGACAATAAAACATTCTTGTATCCTTGTAATTACCTTAACTACTCACCCTAAAAAGAAGTGGAAAGCAGGTCACAGGACATCTTGTGTGGACCTTATTTTTAATAATGTAATATTTTAAATTATTTTTTCATTAAGATTAATATACGAAATACAATCATATACTGTGCATACTGATACAATTTATATATTCACGACTAGGCTCAAAAATGACCTTTCAATGACCTGTCCTTTTTTCCCTACCGCAGTAAAAATTAATATACTACATAAAATATATTGTCCATATACTGTATATACTGATACAATTTATATTCATGACGAGGTTTGAAATGACTGTCCAGTTTTTCCTCACCCCTGTTGCCCCTACAGACTTTTACATGTGCTCACGCAAGAGCCTGCATCAACGGGGCATTGCGTTGTTGTGGCTAATGCTGTTTTGTTTGTAACCTTGCCAAACTGTGAAGCACTTTGAGCTGCATCTTGTATGTATGAACTGTGCTATACAAGTAAAGGTTATTATTATTATTATTATTATTATTATTATTTCTCCCTACCGCAGTCACTGAAGGAGGTGAGGGAGCAAGTGGAGCAGGGCTATCGTATGGAGGCTCCTGAGGAGTGCCCGCCTGCCCTCTACCAGCTGATGAGGAGCTGCTGGCAGGACGAGCCAGGGAAGAGGCCCTCCTTCCACAAGATCAGGGACAGGGTCCAGAAGGAGATGGACAAACAGGAGCTTCCAGGACAGTGACAATGACAGGGACAATGACAGTGACATTACTCCAGAAGTAATATTCAGGATGGCCCAAGACAAAAAAGAAAACTGGACCTGAACTTTTTTAATAACTCATTGAGACTGTCAAAAGGGATGGAGGACACACACCTAACACCCTTCTGAGGATCTGAACTTGCTAGTTAAAAAAAATCCGCAAATATAATGCAAATGTCAGAAAGCACGGGGCAAAATTTTTTATTGGTTCTTTCTTTGTTAAAGGGCCATGGTAGTCATACCAGGGACAGGGACAGTGACATTACTCCAGAAGTAATATTCAGGCTGGCTCAAGACAAAAAGGAAGGAAGTGTGCTACACCCTAAAAAATAATAGTTCTTCAGAGTGATCCCATAGAAGAACCTTTTTCAGTGCTTCAAAAAAGCGTTGAGGCAACAGTTCTTTAAAGAACTATTTGACGCCGATATAACATAACATAGCCCTTTATGAACTGAGGCTCTGAAGAACCATTTCCAGTGTGAAGTACCTTTCACATACATGCTAAAAACTAAAGGTGCTTAAATGGTTCTTTAATCATCTCTAAATGGTTCCATGGAGAGTGAAGGTTCTTCTATGGCATCAAAGAACCAGTACTGGCCCCATTATTTTTTAGAGTGTACAAGTGTTGCTTCTCTTTAACATGAGTTCCATCCAATGTCTGGGAAGCCTGTAAAGAAAACTGGACAACTTTTTTAATAACTCATTGAGACTGTCGAAAAGGATGGGGGACACACACTTAACACCTTTCTAAGGATCTGAACTTGCTAGTTTAAAAAAACTAGCAGAATTATGTGGCAACTTTTTTTTCATGGGTTGTTTTTTTTAAAGTGCCATGGTGGTCATACCATTGCTCGTATGGTCATACACATGATATTCAGTGTTGGGAAGGTTACTTTAGAAATGTAATTCGTTACAGTTACAAGTTACCCTGTTTAAAATGTAATAGTAGTGTAACTTTTTGAATTACTTTATCTGAGTAATGTAACTTATTACTTTTTGATTACTTTTTGATTACTTTTCAAATGTTTTCATGATTTTGTGCCCGTAAACATTTTAACAGAAAGCCCCGCATCCAACTGTGGAGGGAAATGGCAACAGGGATGTTTAGTAGGCTACGGTAGCCTATAAGAAAAACACACGAAACAGTTTTTTTTTTTTTAAATATAGGCTGTTTTAGCAAGGTTTTGCTGACAATATTAAGATGTAATTCAAATTGTAATTTTGAAAAAATTCAAAAGTACCTGTAGTTGAATTACACATTTTCTCCAGTAACTGTAATGTATTACTGTTACATTTATTTTGTAATTAAATTACGTAACAGAATTACATGTATCGCGTTACTCCCCAACACTGATGATATTACTGGAAAGGGAACTGAATTAGCTTTAATTTCCAAAACTTTTAATTGTAGCATCCTCAATGTTTTTAAAGATATAATCATTTAAAAAGTGGTCCAGTCCACCCTGTGGTCCAATCCACATTTTTGTCCACCCTGTATATTCTGCAATTGCTCTGTTACATGTTGTGTACATTAATATATTAAATTAGATCTACTTTTGTTATATATTATTGAGTCTGGTCTCATGTTACTGTGTGTACAAATGCCACAATTGCTGGGTTCTTCAGTCTTTTGTGTAAAAAAAAACATTGGGACAAATCAGTTTGTACTTTTTTAAAGTCTGTATTTTTTTAGTAAAATAAAAACCTATTGCCCTTGTTCTTTTGTGTAGATTTTTTTTTTATCTAGGATTTCCCATAGAATGCAAAAGGGTGTTGCAGGTGGTGCTCAACATTTGTACAACAGTAATGCAGAGACGACCAGACATGTCTTTTTTGCAGGTATTACAACAACCCCCCTTGTATACTTGTCTTGCTGGCACTCTTAAGAGAGCAGCAGAAAGGGGGAGGAATGCTTTATCTGGGATTAAAACTCAGATCACCAGTATCTGCTTGTGCGGTGCAGTAATTGTCCAGCAATATGCCCAGCGCCTGCCTTAGGGCTTAACATATGCAACATCTTCAATGTTATTGCTGATAAAAGTAAGGAATTACAAAGCAGACAGCTGCCTGTGTGCAGAAGCTCTCTGGACCTACATGGGATTGGGAACAGATATCCTCTTTTTGTTCCTGTTTCATCTAGGCTAAGATATAAGGAACAGCAGTTCATCTGACTCATCAGAGTTTTGTAATATCTCTTTGGGCCAAGGGATGTTTTTTTGAGACCTGCATTTCTGTTCACACGGTTTTGAAATGATGAAACGGAATGTTACGTAAGGAAAACTGCTCTTACCGTCAGCCTTCAGAACTGATATTTCGAAAAGATGAGGGCAGGGAGAGTTGTTCTCCTATATTTTGTTGTCACGTTACATCCAAAATTAAATATGTCATTAGTTGTAATGCTTTGTAAGCCTGGTATTTGTCTGTTACCCATGGGATACGCCACAGATTGAGTCTTTATCCTCTCTTCTTTCATTAGGATAGGGCTTGAGTTGGATTTGATTTGTGTTTCTAAAGCTTGTAAAAAGGATGGGATCTAATATATAAAGAAGCAATAAAAATCAAGTGTAAACATTAGAACAAACATTCTAACATATTAGAGGATTTAAAATGGCATTTAGAAACTTCTTCAGAGTGAGATGTTTCAGCTGTATTTAAATACATTTTCTCATTAGGCGTGAATCAGTTACAGTAACTTGTATGTTCACTGCCGGAGGCATTTCTGTGAGATATCCTGAGATATATTTCATGAATATACAGCTCAAAATGTCTTTGACCTTTTTTTATTTCTCTAGTCAGCACAGAACATCTTAAGTACCATTATGTACGTATAGTACAGCAGGTTAGTAAAAAATTCGTTCACTCTGGTATAAAAGCATGGAATTTGGCAGAGGTACTCTCTGAGGGCCAATATTTTGGAAAAAGGCATTGGCCACTCATTTTTCAAGATGGCCGCCATATTGAATGACTCTTCTCCTTTGACCTATCCGGCTTAGTTAAACTTGTCAGGGATATAAAATCCCTACCGCCATAGCTCTCAGGTTCATTAGAGTACACAAGCCTCTCCACCACGGGAAGGTGCAGTCCACAGAGAGGAGGGGCCACCGTTAGAAAAAGGAAGTGGCCCGTAAAAATTCAGGATGGAAACCATGCCTGCCATTGACAGAAATAGCGGCCATCTTGAAAAAATGGCCGCCATCCCAAACGCATCCCAAAATGTGACCCTTTGAGAGTATCTGTGCCAAATTTCATGCTTTTATACCAATTTGAACGATTCTCCTAAAATATGTAGTTAATCTGCTGCACTAGTATAATACTAAACTCAAAATGGTTATAGGTTAAAACAAAAGTAAATGTGATCCTTGAAGTCATATTTTCCAAATTTGTATGAAAGAAAATGAAACTGTTCTGACCTGCTTAAAGTAAAATCTTCTAAATCTTTACTATAGCACCTGTTACCTACAGCTGTATTGTACATTTCTACTATAAAGCACTCATTTGCCTATAGCACCTAAGACAGTAAGATGAGCCCACCAAGTAACTGTTCTCTGCTGACCGCCGTGCAGAGTCATGTCAAGTTAAGTTCCTTAGCTGAGGATCTCAGATCCTCTCAGACAGGTTTCTTCGATTGCTGAGAGCTGTCCACCTGGATTTAGCACTAGAAGGCAGCACACTGCAGCCAGCTTAAGTCATTATTTCCAGGGTTCGTTCTTCTGAGTTTCAGAGTTTCAAAGACTTCTGAGTGGAGGCGTCCAGATGGATGACCGGCTGGCGTGCCTAACAAGTATTTGAGTAGCAATGATCTCCAGGCAGTAGCCACCATGTGGCAGTGCTAATTTGATTAAGGTTTCCTTGAGGTTCCTGGTGGAAAGTGGAATCCCTGGTGAAAGCATGTAAAGTGTTTGCTGAAAGGCATGAATCCTTTTTTTGATGTCTTGATTATAGTGTGTATGAGTTTTTTTGTAACTGAGCTGTGTCTTGGACCTACTGGTGTGTTAGGTTGAACCTTTTGTTTACATTTCCTCATTCCTTCACTGCAGGGGGACTTAAGTAAATCTGGGATTACATGTCTTCACCTGAACTCACCTACTTAGACTTTCTTGGTAAAAGAACATGAACCCCTTTCAACATTTGAAAATGGTCACAGCACATTCAAGTGGTAGATGTAGGTTATGGGGCGCCAAGTGTAACACACCTAATTTCGTGGACGAAATGCCTTTTGTGCTATGAAATGGATAAAATGATCACGAAATCGTAAAACACCATGATGCCTTTTGTCCACGAAATGGGCAAATTACTTAGCATTGTGTCCACGAAACGATGAAGTGAACACGTCATTTTGTGGACAAAATACAAAACAGGTTAGTCATTACATGCATAAGGCTGGATTTACTTCTCACTGTCTTGGACAAAATACATTTGTTTTGGTTTTTTTTTAAGTAATTTTGTCCACGAAATGAATGACTTTTATGCTTATGTGCCACAAAGTGTTTTCCCTTTGTGGACAAAAGTCATTCTGTAAACTAGAAAAGCACTCGGAGAGTGCAGACCTCCGCCAAGGCATCTTAAGTCTCCACCTTATTGTCATTCTCACCTTCAAACATTAAAAGACATTAATTATGTTAAAACATTTTATTACTGGTAACGTCACTGAATTAATGCAAGCTGTATATGAGCATACAACACATTATGGGGCGACATTATGAATATTATATAGAACACAAATTATTAGGCAAGATTATGACCACTATATACAATACATTATGAGGCAAGATTATGAACTCTATATACAACACATTATGAGGCAACATTATGGACTCATTCAGAGGTAATACGAACAAGTTGGTGTCAGTTGCATGTCTGTAGCTTGATTAGTTACTTCTCAGTAGCTGATTTTCCACAAGGCCCCTCGAATTCTAACTTTCTGGATCACGAGATCCGGAATACTACCAGAGCCTGGATTATATTCTGGGGTTTGGCAGACCTTATGATGGTCTTAAACTGTAAACTTTTTTTTTACTAAACATTGTTTGCAAATTGCTCCTATCTCGCAAGGGTGAAGAATCCTTTAAAAAATCCTGGATCCAGATGGCTATCCAGATCACCACCAAAAACAAATCAGTTCTAAGTTAGCCCACATCTGACCTATCCTGAAATTTTCATTTAAATCCGTCCATAACTTTTTGACTTATGCAAATAACAAACAGACAGACGGACAAACAAACCAACACCGACAAAAACATAACCTCCTTGGTGGCGGTAATTACGAAATGCATTTCGTGGACAAAAGGTTTCCGCACACTCACGGAATCTATTTCGTGAACAAAAGCGTATCTGCAAACTCAAAAAATCCATTTCATGAATCACAAAATGCATTTCGTAGACAAAAGGCATATGCACACTCACGAAATGCATTTCATGGACGAAAGGTGTCTGCACACTCACGGAATCTATTTCGTGGATGAAAGCATATCTGCAAACTCACAAAATGCTTTTCGTGGACAAAAGGCGTCTGCGCGCTCACGAGATGCATTTCATGGAAAGGAGCACATCTGCAAACTCACGAAATCCATCCAAATGCATTTTGTGGATGAAATTGGTCTATAGACTCATTTCATAAATCACATTTCGTGGACGAAAGGTGTCTGCAGGCGTCTGCTTTCGTCCACAAAATGGATTTCGTAGGTCTGCAGATGCCTTACGTCCACAAAATGCATTTCGTGATTCATGAAATAGGTTTTGTGGATGAAATGCATTTTGTAAATCACAAAATGCATTTCGTGAATGCATTTCATGGACGAAATGGGTTTTGTGGACAAAATGCATTTCATGAGTCACCAAATGTATTTCGTCCACAAAACCCATTTATTTCAAAAAGACAAAAGAGTGGTGAGAAGATGCCTTGCCCAACAGAGGATCAAAGACCTCATACTGGACTGCTACAACAGTTCTAGTTTGAGACTCACCTGTGGGACAACAACATCAGCAGGACATTGGCATGAGAAAGTCATCATCACTAGTTGCACCCTATCCGTGTCTTCTTTGGCCTGGTGATGAACATGCTGGTGTATTGGATGCCAGCAAGCACAGCTTGGTATTGAACGTTGTTAAACCTCCCTTACAACCCTTCAATGGATACACTATTGACTTAGTTAATGTAATAGTCTGGCATTTAGCTGACTTGGTTGCATGTTTCCTCCCAATCCGGAGTTGATGTGAGGTGAGGGGTTCGAGCTCTGGACTGTGCAGGGTAACCTCGGAATCTAGGGGAGCCTCGTCCAGATCTGGAACGAGCCAACCTTCAAGTAAAGTCTTCATGGATGACAGGATTGTCACAGCAACATCAGTGCCAAGATGCTGGTGGCTTCTCCAATGGCTAGAAAGACTAATTAAATTGACAAGAATTGGTTTAAAGCCAGCCAAATCCAGGTTGATTGCCCTGAGTAAAGGCCATGTCCTGTAAGCATTGCTTCTCGTTAACGTGAGTTAGGATTCCTTAGAAGGCCTACCTAAGAAGCCTGTGAAGAGCACATGGAAGATTTTTGACTGTGTTAAAAAATACATTTCTAAAGTGTGACACTTTGGTTCACTTTCAGTCTGATTCTGATTCCTCTCCATTACCACCTAATGAAACAGAATAGATTTAGATTTAGATTTTTCTTTTTAAATCCTATTAAAAATGTAAAAATTCCAACTACATTACTGACATACTCTTAAAATATACATTTATCATTGGATGAAGATCTTCTCATTTACCCTAGAGTTAATTTGATATCATTTACATTACATTACATTATATTGCATTTGGCAGACGCTTTTATCCAAAGCGACTTACAAAAAGGAGATATCATCTGAAAGTTTCTTCAGTTATTGTGCACCCAAGCTATGGAACACCCTACCGCATGAAGTAAGGTCTGCACCAACATTCGTTTAAACAAAATGTTCCTTTTGTCACAAGCCTTCTTAGACTACATTAAGAATAAGAGACCTTCTATTGGTCCAGTCAAATTATATGAAAATAATCACTACAGTAGTGGATAAATCAGGACATTCTGGGAAGTTAAATAAAATCATAAATTTGTAATCATGGTGTTCTGCTTATGCATGAAACTCCAATGGCCATCTAGAAGAGATTCTGTACAGGACGTACCAGCTTCCTGATCTTTTTGTAGGTTTTCTGCACTTAGAGGAATTACCATCACTAGTTAAACCTTCTTACCACCAGGTTTTCCTTATTGGTTTTGCCGTCATCCTGGTTCATGCAGAGTATCACTCAAATTGGCTAACAGATAATGGGTATGTGAAACAGATTTCCCCCCTCCTAATCCTGCAGCCCTTTCTGCGTTCCTGACACCCTCTGTCCTGTTAAGTCTGAATCTTCTACGTAGGTGAAAGAATGAAACTATTTCGCTTCAGAATCAATCAGTCAATCAATTAACCAATCAATCGGGCAATCACTTTACCAATTAGGCAATCAATTTGTTGTGTATAGTGCTAAATCACCATATAATGGTCTTAATACACTTTATAAGTAAGATGAAGACAACCACAGAAAACAAACAAACAAACAAACAAAACTCTTGTACAATTATTTGTTATGCACAGTTGTAAGCAATGTCACATTGACCATATTTCACTCTTATGTGATCATACACCATAAAAAAATTAATTTGCAGACCAATCTGGCACCAATGTCCAACTCAAAGATGTAAGGACTAAATAAAGACCGAAATAAATAATGAAACGAATAAATCATATTTTTTTCATAGGGAGGTGGATTACCTCTGTGTCTCCCTTTGTGATTTTTATCTTCATGTGTTCCTTATGATTTATGCCCTTCTAATCCCCTATGGGAATGCAGTAATCCAAGGGAATAAAACCATGGCAGGAGGAGGCAATCAGACAGAAACGATGATATTAAAATATGTAATTGCAGGACATACATTGCAGGACATGCAGGACTCTTAGCTGGCTTGACCAATTTATGATTTTGTGGGTATAAGGAAAGGCAAGAGAACAAGACCTTTGCTAGTTAATTTCTTTTTTAAATCAGACACTCTTTTTGACACTGGACATCTGAGGAGAGGAACTTGTCAATAAAAAAACTGAATTAAACAACAATTGGGAACATAAGAGCTTAGTAAAAAAATAAAAAATAACAGGCCTAAACACTGATTGAACATAATGCATAAAGCACATAAATAAAACATTCAAGGGTAACCAAAATGTTTCTGCTTCCTTGAAATTTGATTTTACATAAAAAAAGTCCCTGAACTTTTTAGTTTGTATCATGTGCACCTTGCACATATGTAATTGACATAAGTACATTATTCTTTTACATACATTTGCACTCTGTGCATAACATTACAGGCTACCAGCTACAACAAAGTGATCTTAACCAGATAGATACAGAGGAGGTTTACCATGATTGGCTCTCGAGTTACCCTGAAGGGACAGGTTTAAAAGCAAACATTAATAATTTGATTTAGCTTAATCATATTAAGGCTGTAAGCAGAATCAGTGATGGTGGTTTGGTGGTTGGAATGACTAACCCCCTCTGGTGGTGTCTGAAAAATTACCAAAACACATGCACCAAATGACATGTTTCAATCTTTACAACCAAAATACAAATTGTGCAAAACTGTCAACAATGTATTACCCAGTCAATTACATGTTTGACACATATTCGTCACAATCGCAGACAGGAAGTAATTATGAGACTTTGCGGTAAGGTTCGGAAGTGTATAAACGACAGGTAGGGCACTTAAACGACAGGTTAATCTCTAGCCTGCGTCACTGTCTAAAGGAATATCTTCCTTAATGATGTTAAGAGTATCAGATCAAGAGGTAAGTGAGGACACCAGGGCTCATCAGATTATTTTAAGTGTTCAATCCAAGACATTTGACTTCACATCCACTCAATGAGTTCAACTTTAACAAAATTTTGTGCTGTCAGACACTTTGATTAGCCTAATGCTATTTGGAAGTGTTGTAAGTTAAACAGGAAAAAACACCCTGATTGAATTATTTCTATCTTGCTGAAACGAACACTTGTAGACAGTTTGGTAAACAGTGCAAAGATTTAGATGTGATAAATACAGTGTAGTAAACACAATTTACAGTTAATTAAGTTGTAAGTAATGTGAACATTATACGTTAAATAAACTCATTGTATTTGTGTAAAAGTGTATTGAAATAAAAAAATAGTGATGTATTTACATTCCTTATTATATAGATTATATCATTATAAAAGTTTCTGAGACATTGTTTTAAAAGTCAGTAAATGTTCAATAAATTCCAGTGCTAGATATTATGTTATATGTTATATTATGTTATATGTTGGTCACTTTGAGAACTATGCAAGCTTTGTAGTGGTTAACCTATAAACGTGTAGAGTCAGCACCGCTTATAATAACCAGCGTCTCACATTTTACATCCACCATTAAATTTCTCATGCGGGGTGCAAGCCTCTGCAAGTAGCCTAGCACACATTAAACCAGTATCAGTGATGTGAAAAAGTGTTTGCCCCCCTTCCTTATTTCTTATGTTTCTGCATGTTTGTCACACTTAAATGTTTTACATCATCAAACTAATTTTATAATTAGTCAAAGTCAACACAAGTAAACACAAAATGCAGTTTTTAAATGAAGGTTTTTATTATAAAGGGAGAAAAAAGTCCAAACCTACATTGCCCTGCATGAAAAAACAATGCCCCCCCCCCCCCCCGTTAAAACATAACTTAACTGTGGTTTATCACACCTGAGATCAATTCCTGTAGCCACACCCAGGCCTGATTACTGCCAGACCTGTCTTCAATCAGGAAATCTCTTAAATTTGACCTGCCTGACAAAGTAAGGTACACCAAAAGATCCTCAAAAGCTAGATGTTATGCTGAGATCCAAAAGAAATTTAGGAATAACTGAGAAAGCAAGTAACTAAGATCTGTCTGTCTGATAAAAAGGTTATAAAGCCATTGCGACTCCAGTGAACCACAGTAAGAGCCATCATCCACAAATGGCAAAAACATGGAACAGTGGTGAACCTTCCCAGAAGTCTAAGGATCCCCAAAATGACGCCAAGAGCACAGCAACAACTCATCCAAGAGGTCACAAAAGGCCTCCCAACAACAGTTCCAAGACGAAAAGCACTGCTGAGCAAAAAAACACTAAGGCTTGTCTCAATTTTGCCAGAAATCATCTTGATGATCCACTCCTCCATTCCCAAGACTTCTAGGAAAACATGTGTGGACTGACAAGACAGCGCTGTTAACCAAATTATCATCGCAAACACTTGACTGCACTTGTTGCTGGTAAGGGTGGCCCAACCAGTTATTAGGTTTAGGGGCCAATCACTTTGTCACATAGGGCCACGTAGGTTTTTTTTTTTTTCTCCATTAAAAACATTCATTCAAAAAATGCATTTTGTGTTCACTTTGTAGTGTCTTTGACTAATTAAATTTGTTTGATCTGAAACATTTAAGTGTGACAAACATACAAAAAAAAATCAGGGAGGTGGTGAACATGGAAAAAAATAGGAAGCCAGGAAGGGGACAAACACTCACGCCACTGTCATCACTGCCTGTATAAGAGACTACGTCGTCATGGTTGTCCTGATTTTTACACAAAGAGGAAAAGAGCATTGGATGGTATGAATCATGCTGGTTCCACCTTCACCCCATTCTGGTCATCTACCCATCCCCATCCCCAACCCCTGCCCCCTGCCCCCTCCACCCCCTCTCGTGTTCTCTTTTCCTCTCCCCAAAGTCCATGTCCCCAGTAAGCTGACACAGCGCCTTTAAGGGTTAGCTACTTTGTCTCTAATAGGATCAGGGGGCTTATATTGTCATCTGATAAACCTAAGCAGCTTGATAGCGGTGCTGCACCTTCTTAACCAATTTGTACTCAATTAGGCTAATGGGGAAACTACAGTAGAAGTTGAGAAATGCGCAAGCTTGATGGAGTAATCACCGGCCATTGGGACATGCATGAGCTTGACTTGATTGTGTGTTGTTCTCACTGTTAACTTTTGGATCCTCTACTCATTTGGCAATTTGTTGTGGACCACTGATTCCAGGGGAATATTTACCAATCAGTGGATGGGTAGATCAGTTGATCAGTCCTGAAATGCTTATGCTTGTTTAGTTAAAACTATCAAATCCTACAGGATCTTGAGTGAGCAACCATATGGAGTTTGGTATAGTCCTTTAGGGGAATGTGCAATGTGCTTTATACCAAAGACTCAGACTCTGAGCAATGTATTTGTTCCAAAGAGCTACAAAACTCTGACTGGTCTTTACATGCATTTGTCCAACAATTACTCTACTATATTTTTGTTTACACAAAATCTTCGATTTCATCTGAAGGGAAAGAGGAAAACAATCATGGATCTTTGGTCTCAGTAGGTAGGCCTATAGGAGTAGCATTAGTCTCTCTGATACTTCTTACATGACCAGTTTCCCTTTATGAAGATGTATATCCTTATTTTCCTTCAGGATAAATAAAGTATCTCTACTCTACTCTACATGTGAGTGTCCCTGATGTAATGGCTGTCATAAATGTGCTCAGATAATACAAATAGTTGGGTGGGAATGTCAGTAGATATGAATAATAAAGTATGTTTAAATATTATTCTGAAATAACATGTGAGAGGGCAGCGGATTTTTTAATGTCACAACAAAAATTACACTAAGGCCTTAGGGTATCTGTTAATTTCTTAATTAGTTAATTCTGGTTATGTTGACACATTTAGAATGTTAAATACACAACAGAGTGCCCTGTAGCAGTAAAAAAAAATGCATATTTTAAAATGTACAACCATAAACATTGACTCACGGACTTGAGAGATTTTAGGATTTTGATAAAGTTTCAGTAGCCTATTTTTTATTTCAGTGAATGAAATAGTAACATATCCTCTTCCATTCAAATACACATAAAATTCATGAGTAGAAAGTTAAAGACAGATATATAGTCTTTCACTGGGATAATGAGGGGATTAACGAAAACTTTCAGTCAGTCCATTGTCTCTAAAACAATAGATTTTTGAAAGACAGTCTTGTCTGGCCTTCATTAGCCTTGGCCTCCCCCTGTGGGGTGAATGCGAGTTACATTTAGAGCAATTACTTGACTAGAAAACAACTGTCAATCATTCTTAAAGGGGAAGGATTCCAATTAATAAATCTCTTCACTCTCTAGTCTAGGCTATGTTATTGGCTTTCTTTAGCGAATTTATGTAGAGGAAAGGGATTGATAAAGGCACTCGGTAAAACACATTCGGTAAAACACAAGCAGGCAAGTGCCGTCTGTTAAACTGTGAACATTACCAACTGTTGAATGAGATGAATTTGAGCGTCAGAAGGAAGCAGTCTTCCTGAACAGGGATTGAGCGGCTTTACGAAAGCGAAGGCGTGTTCAGCTCTTCCAGAGAGGAACAGGTGGAACATCCTCGTACTCCAGATTGGAATCACATCCGCCAGGAGGTAGGTCCTAGCTTTTACGTTCGTGTCTTCTTAATAACGGCAAGACTTACAGACGTAGGCGTAAGTTTGGGATGCACTAAAATGATTAACTAAAATAATTATAAAATTAAGTTGACCACCTAACAACGTAGCAAACATATTTGTATATGAGTGATACTAAATGAAAGTTTTTATGACGGTCTGGTTGTATATTGCGACCTTAGGATGAGAAGGAAACTTGTGTTGTTAGGAATAGAACTAGGAGATGTTCTGTTTTTTTATCCATGAACAACAGTTGAGTGGACTTTATTCGTCAGTTAAAAATATTGCAGTAGGCTACTCTTACTGCAAATGCTATGCAAGCACCTCTGCTTCATTTAGCAGTGAGTTCATATTGTAGGTAACTTTCTACTAACGCACCATTAACGTTCGGCTTAAAAACCGACATTGGCAAGTGGACTATTATAGCAAGTATTGTGACATGATAAACAACAGTGTAGTTCTTACTAGAATCATTTATTATCTATAAACTCATTAATTATTCATGGCAATGATCAAATAGAAAAAAATATTTTGCTTTCTTGATGGTCTTTTGATTCTTTCATTTTCTTTCGCAGGTTCTGATATCAGAAGCCCACTTTGATTTCCTCCCAAGTGTGGATTTGGACAAACTTGCCAGCTTTCTCTCCTAGTGGACTTGGGCCAGTCCCTACCGTTCGAATGCATTTATCACTGGATAGCATGAATATGGTGGACGAAGGCTGCCTGTCACCCAATAACTTCCAGGAGATGGTTAAAGGAGGTGGGATGGCTATGGGAACGCGAGTCCACAGCATCGATGTCATCCTCGGCTTCAGCAAGGAGCAGGAGCCCCTGCTGAACCCTGGTGACCATGCTGGGCCCCATAAGGTTGGGGTGGACGGCCTGGGAGACCCCAGGAAGCAGCAGGACCAAACCCACCCCTATGGACACCTCTCCAGCCTGCGGGACAACCCTGAGCAGCCCTCTTTCCATGGTAAGGTTCTCTTCACATTGATGTGCTGCTTATGCAACAAGAACACACAGAGTTATCAACTGAGTTATCAACAAGCTGGTGTTCACATCCTAGTGAAAAATGAGGCCCCTTACACAGAATATGAGCTGAATGCTGTATGTTGTGTATTGGACATGAGGTGTGTGCTCCACTGCTCGAAGTGCCCCATGCTCACTTAGAAATACTTGGCAGAGAGTTTATAATGGAAGTCAAAGTGCCCAACCGTCACCACTAATCTAGGAGTAACTCAAAGAATAATCAGACCAACCAAAAAGAGCAAAGCTGAGTAAGCCATGTCACTAGGAGATTAATAACTTTTAAAGGTACTGTAAGACAGTAATATCATAGTAATGACACATCCAAATGACACCCACAAGTTATGCCATAATAATTTGATACCAGGCAATCACTACATCAAAATCAAATATCAACATATATGGCAGTCTGCGCATATGCTTAAACTAATGGTCCTCCTTTGCTAATGGACTTATTTTCCACCTTTGGCACGATGCCTGCACCGGACCGTCACACTTCCGGGAAATGTTTAAGGTGTTTACAGACAAAGCTGTCAACACATAAAAGGTTGCAGGTAGATTAGCGCCTGGTCTTCATGGAAACTATTAGAAGCTTTGCCGGCTGGCATCTGTTCGCCTCAGGATTAGGGAGAGAGAGAAAACGGAGGTGAAAGGCCCTGGGCCATCGTACTATACGGGGCTACATATCATGGTAAGGGTGCTTTGATCAAGGTGATGTGTGTTGTGAAAAAAAACAACAGTACACTGTAAAAAGTTCTGCTTAGAACCAAATTAAAACATATTAAGGCAGTGTGCTTCACGGATCCTTTTACGTTGGTTTAACTTGAACTGTGTTTCTTGCACTATTTTTTTTTACTTAAATACAGCAAGGTTAATTATTGTAAAAAGACCCAGGCAGGACATTGCATTACTATTTTTAAGTTTTTGTATTTTTAAGTTGATTCTAAGCAGCCTTTTTTAGAGTGCACTGTTACTGTTTTGGAAGTGTGTATTAATGCACAATTTTTGATTAAAGCAATACAATAATTTGGTTAACAGAAATGGCTTAAACACTCCACAGGCTTTTGTAACCTCATTCTTCATCCAAAAATGCCACATCTAAGCCTTCGTATGTTATCTGTGTTAATGGACCCCTATGTCGTTAAGTCTCCTTCTGTTTGTTCATGCTTTCCGCCTTGTTTGCCTGTCCAGATCCAGACATGTACTCCAACAAGTGCGAGAGGGGTGTCAGCGAGGTCCACAAGGGCGTCGATAGCGAGGCCAAATCCCCCGATCTGGGCGACGAGGAGCAGCCCAAGAAGAAGCACCGGCGAAATCGCACCACCTTCACCACCTACCAGCTGCACGAGCTGGAGCGTGCCTTCGAGAAGTCCCACTACCCGGACGTTTACAGCCGAGAGGAGCTGGCCATGAAAGTTAACCTCCCCGAAGTCAGAGTGCAGGTGTGTTTGTTGTGCTGTCTTCACCTCTCAAGACTTATTATGGGCTGTCCGTGCTCGAATTCCATGAGGCATGTGTGGTGCACTCTCGCCTTGTAAGGCTGTTGCCACTCGAGTAGACTCAGACTCAGACTGCTTAGAGTTGGCATGCAGTAATCTAATTACATGACACATTTTAATTCAGATTCATGATTGATTCAGGTTTGGTGTTACTTTGTTGTCTTTGAGGTTATTGTAAGAGTTATTATAAGATAAATAAGGTAAATAAATGCTTAATGGCAAATTCAGAGCCATGTTTTACTCTTCTCTTCCCTACCTCTTGAAATTAAGTAGTAACTAAAAAGGTAACTAAAATCATATCCGCCATTTTATGGGAAACAGGTCTGGTTCCAAAACCGCAGAGCCAAATGGAGGCGGCAGGAGAAGATGGATGCCAGCAGCATGAAGCTTCACGACTCCCCGGTGCTGTCCTTCAACCGGCCGCCCATGCACACCAACGTGGGACCGGTCGCCAACTCCCTGCCGCTGGACCCCTGGCTGACATCCCCGCTGACCAGCGCCACTCCCGTGCACAGCATCCCAGGCTTCATGGGCTCCACACAGGCCCTTCAACCGGGATATACGAGCCACGGCTTCCTCAATGCCCCCCAGGGCATGGGCCAGGGCATGCAGGCGATGGCCCCCCCACCATACCAGTGTCCCGCAGCTTTCGCTGACAAGTACCCGCTGGAAGACGTGGACCAGCGACACTCCAGCATCGCGGCCCTGCGGATGAAAGCCAAGGAACACATTCAGCACATGGACAAAACCTGGCAACCCATGTGATCATGTGATCAGTGATCACACGGTGCACATGTAGACTGTATCTCATACCTGTCCACACACACAGGTAATTTTTCCATTTTGGAACACATGATGCGGGCATCGGGAACTTTTTTTTTGTGTCCTGCTTACTTTATTGGCTTTGAATCAGTAAAACGTTTTTTTAATTGTGTGCTCCTGCTGGAGCTATCTTGTGCATGGTAAAGTACAGGCTGGAGGATGAAGCAAGGTACTGAAACGCGTCACGCTTATCGAGTGCCACTGAATACCTTCTACAGCTGTGACACAAATGTCTGAGGACAAAAGAAGAGTTTGAAAGGGACCACTGGGATTTCAAAAAACTGGAGGGTTTATAAAAAAAAAGACTTGATTGTTTTGTATTTGTCTGCTGATTTGTTTTTAAATCAGTGATAGTCTGATCTTTCTTACAAACCTTGTTCATATTGTTGTTTTTTTACCTCATGGTTTATCTCAGAAACTCCACTTTACATAGGAAAGCTGTACAAGGTTCCTCTTCTTTCCCTGTCATAGTAGCTGGACACTTTATACACATTCATCTGGCCTACCACGACCCTATTGCTGATGGTATATTGATGATGCTATCTGACTGGAATATAAAAACATAAATATGTTTGACAGAAACTTTTGTATGGAAAAAAAGATTTATACATTTTTTGTTTTGACAGAAACCGACTTTTCTCTTTGAAATGCTTAAAATAACATTCCTGGTAAAAGCTTTTGGTTACTGATACTGGTGCTTTTGGGGTATGTAACTGGACACAAATTTATGCAACTTTAAAGTTAGACTACATTATGCAAAGGACACATAATGACACAAATTGCTCTTTTGGAGCATGGTAGAGCACAGACACATTGTATTATTTGCATGTTGGATTCTCGTGTATGATACTACTGGATAGAGTTTTTAGAGTTGGGACTTAGCAAAGGTGAAAGTAAAGTAAAATGTAAAAAGGAGGTCTATAAAGGCATGGATTATGAATAACTTGTGCAGGTGTGTGTCATGCTGTACTATAAAACAATGCCCAACATATATGCCATCTAAATATTAATGCTTTCCAATTATGATGAGATAGAATATGAATATAAAGTAAATCCCCTTTGGTGAATTGTATACTATAATTGACTATTGTAATTTTTATTTGGTTGGATGTGAATACTTGATATTCATAAACTTTAAAAATGACTGCGTCTGAACCATTGGCAATTGCCCTGCAACAAGTTGCTTTGACAATCACTAGAGATAGAGTCGGTCAAAGATGTTTAAACGTGTTGGTGAGAAATACTGAAAAGCATCTCGTTGAATACTGCTGAGTCTACGTGCTGGACACTCTCCAAGCTTTGACCAGCAAGGGCCTGGTGTACCCGACCGACAGCAGAGTCACAAGCAGTTTTTAAATAGTCTGGGTGATGAGGCAGCAGAGGTCACCCATGGAAGCTCTCTCTGCCTCAGTGGTCATTAGAGGAGAAAGCCTGTTGGCAGCACGACCCTTCCATCTCGGCCCGTACGTGCAGGGGAGCAGAAGGGGACTCGACTGATGTGTCACCCCCACGGGGCTCCGGCCATTGTTCGACTCAATTGATCCAAGCCTCATCCCCTTTGTTTAGATGTTCCTAAGGAAAAACGGTCACAGACCGACCACACTACGGGGTGTCTGTGCCACAACTCAGAATATGGAATACTGGAAAAAAAGAAAAGAAAACAACATTGTCTCTGAAGAGAGAGCGTTTTTTGAAATAAGAGTCTAGAGGGAGTGTATGGCGGCCATTTTTCTTTTCTGCACTTCGCTGACGTGTGATTCTGCTACTGTTCAGCACATTAGTCATGTGAAAGTAATTATGCACACTGACCCTAAATGCAGCGATCTGTTTTAATTGAAAACCTCATTGTTCTCCCTAGCTTCGTTAAATGGGTAGCATTCAGTTTTGAAAGGGGTGCTGAAGATGGGTATGTTTTCATTGAGGGGGGAAAGTGGAGAGGAAAAAAGCTCCTCCACACAGAAGTGCAATTTGCAGACTATTTTGAAAGGAAACCTAAATAGCCTGTGTCAGCAGACAATAGCATACACACTGTACACAGTTGGCTCCAATTTTGTTTTATTATTATTTTTTTTTTATTTGTCTCTAATGAAATTTGACCGGAACTCAGAACATCATTCAGTTTGAGTGAAATTGTTTTGTTTTGATATAGAATGTTGTTTTATTAAAGTTTTTTCTGTGTGTTTTGAAAGAGTTTCTCTATTTTAAAACGTTTGTGGAGAGCTATAGTTAAATAAATACCAATGAGCTTTCCTGGATTCCCTACTTTCCTTTTCCAGTGTCATCACTTTATCTGTCATTGTTTTTCAATGCAAAAGGAAACAAACAAACAAACAAACCAACAACAACCTTGGAAATAATGTAATTTGCAAAGCCTTGCAAAAATGTCTAATTCTTGTCCTTGGTTATGTAATTCATTTTTGGACTGAATGTAAGCCAAAGTTGAAAGCTGTCTTACCACTTAGACTGAAATACACAGGTTATTCATCTGCAACTTCATGTGAACATTCTGTAGTGTAGACGATATAACATCAGTGTAGTCATTTGATACATTTTGACATAATAATGTCCATGTTCTACACAAAACAATCAAAAAATAAACTCTAGTTTGATAGATTTCTGTCTTTGACACTTCTCTGTAGTACAGGCCTTAAATCAGTTATGAAGTTGTGAGCATTTGGATCTAAAAGGAAACGTTGTCATACAGTTTTACAGACGAACAGGATTGCAGGATGCACTGGGCAGAACCCCGCCCCCCCTAAGAGAAAGATGGGCTGGCACTCCTCGACCACCCCCCAACAAACACACACGCGCACGCGCACACGCACGCACACACACAGACACACATGAACACACACACACACACACACTCCCACCCTCCCTCTGCCCTGCTCCCACCTCTCGTTCCTGACTGGTGGCACCCTGCCAGCCCGTTAGGAAGATGAGGCTCCAATCAATCAGGATCCCCAGGAGGGGGTGGGGGCGGGTGGGGGGGGTAGAGGGGGCGCGGGCCATAGGGGCCAATGCTCGCTAATTGCCCCCAGGTGCTGTGGCTGATGTAGCACATGTTCAGAGCGATCCCGTCGTGCCGCGCTCACGTCTCCCGTGTGCGAGCTGCACCCTCGGACAGATGGGAGGCAGGGACGGCGATCGTATCGGGGGGCACTGCACTACTAGCGCTGGGCCATCTGCGTCTGAGACATACACACACACATGCAAGCATGGGTGGAGAAGTTAAAAGAATCCAATGACTTGAGGTGTTGTGATGTTCATATTTCTTATTCCTGATAATAATAAATAATAAATAAATAACAGGTTTAGTTTGTTGTTTGTTTCTGGAATTTATGTTTGTGAATGAATGATTCATGTTTCATCGGAAAGCTCTAAGTTAAACTCCTCGCTTTTCCTCGAAGACTGAACATCCATGTCATGGTTCAGACTGTAGTCTCGCCCCCTCTTCTCTATGCAAACGTGAAGTATGCATAACTAACCACACAAGGCCCTGACTGATTAAAACAACATTCTTGTGCAGCCTGTTAAGTTTTTCCTTGTGCCTTGGGAGGAAGTATTAATAATTGTAAAAAGGGGGTGGGAGCAGGGAGCAGGGGTGGGGTGGGATGGCTGCTCATCAGGGTTAATGATGTAGAAAATCCCCCAATTAGAGCCTTTTCCTGTGGGCCAGGATGAGTTCAGCGCGGGGTTCCCTGACAGCTCACGGATTAGTGCCCGGCCCTGAGACGTGGTAGACACTGAGTGCTGGACATCTTGGCACGGTTGTAGGCCGCAGCCCAGGGCCCGGGGAAGGCATGCGTTGAGCTGGCTTGAGTGGCACAATAAAGAAGCATGGGAAAAGAGCAGCCTGGTCACCGCTGAAAGCTTTTTTGAGGGAGAGGCATCATTCGTTTGGGCATCATTTTGTTTGGGCAACGACTTCTGTGTCCGATGTTTGCAGCCTGAGTTGTTGTTTTCGTTCGGTTTTGTCACTGTTAGAAGTGTTTGGGGAGAGGCTTGTTTTGCCAATGACTTCTACATTTGATATTTGTATGTGTATGTAACAGTGTATGTCTTCGTGGGGTTGGGAGGTGCTTTAGCTGGACAATAAAAAGTCAAAGCTGACCTTATTTGCACTAGGATGGCTGATCTGACATCTGTTTACGGCATTACATTTGACCCCAAAACCATAACTTAAGCCTAACTTTTACTTTTTTAAACTATAGTATGTTTACAACCCCATATGTAGGTACTTTACAACAACAAAACAAACAGTAGTCAGTAATAATAGTAATCCAGAACATATTTAACGATATACCATCCTTGTTATGATTAGCAAAGACTTTTTGGAAAGCACATGCTCACATCTGGTGGTAAGGAAAATAAACCTTAACCTTACTGTAATCCCTGACCTCAGACAGTAAGAAGATTGGGGCATTAAATACTCTCTGCTTTCATGCCTTTTCAGAACTAAAGCGGTTATAACTTTGTAATTATCACTGCACTACAAATGTAAGGCATGAGAAGTATTACATGGACCTAAAAGAACAGGAGATCACAGAGTGACACCAGTGTGTTTGCAGAAACTCAGAGGGATCTTTCATCTAAGAAATATGAATAAAGTCATATTTTTATTAGAAATCTTGTCAACAGAGCACATTGTTTTGTTTCTGCTACAGTTAGCCCTGTGCAATATTTACAAAATGCTGCCGTCATGCTGCTACACAAAACAAAACTAACATTGAAAAAAAAAATTGGAATACCCAAAGGCAACTAACCAACAAGATTAGTAGAGCGCAAAAGGTATAAACTGCTCACTCACAAGTGAATCACTCACTAGGATCCAAGGGCTGGTATTTATTCATTAAGAACAATTAAGTCTCTAACGACTATAATTAATTGCATAATCTATTATTTTGTTCCCCTCGCCTTGGCCTCAGATGGGGCCTGGGCTGGAGTTAACAGGCTGATTGGAAAGACGCGTCCCTTGGTGGGGATAATAAGGGAAAGGAGCGGAATTAATTGGGTTTGATTAAGGAAGCTTTTGAATGGGAGACAGCTTTTTCGCATGACATAATTGGAGGTCAGTGAGGGAGGGGGGCGGCCGGAGGGGTGAATGGGGGGGTGGTGGGGGTGGATTGGGTGGCTGGCGCCAGATTTTGCTGTCCTCTTTTGCTGTGCACTGGTTGAGAACATGGTGATTGGCAGGTTATAGTAAACAGCCAGACTATAGCCTCTCAGAGAATACCACCGCTTGCCATCTCAGTGATCCTAAGATAATGTGTGTTTTTTTTTTAAATATGTTTCTTTTGAAATTGATCTTTGTTAAACTTACTTTGGAAGAATAACAGATGATCATTGTGTGTAAATACACAAATTTCACAGTAAAGAAATATGTTGCTGTTTGAAACCAGAATATAGGCACCCACTGCCCTGCTTCAAACAGCAGTAATAAAGTGGTAAAATGTATTATGTACACGTAAATTATGTGGTTTCAATTTCTGTGTATCTCTTTCTGGGGGTGTAGGTGTTAATTCTGTGAATGGCCCACATGAACGCAGACACACATGCACACACACACACATGAACACATACGTACACACACACACACACACACACACGCATGCACCCTCACACACACACGAACACGCATGCACATACGCATGCACGCAAGCACACACACCCGTACGCACCCTCACACACACACGTACACACGCACATATGTACACTTGCCTGCACGCATGCACGCAAGCACACACACACACCAACATAGAATTCAAATGTGTGATAGTATTCCATACATGACTGGATTACTACACATTCATGTAAACTTATGGATCTTCCTGGCCTTTTTTTTTTTTTTTTTTTTTTTTTACATTCTTACATTTTTACATTTTTACATTTTTACCCAGTCTGCCCCCATAGCTTGTGAGAAGAATGGCCAAAGAGAACTCTGCTGCCATCTATGCTTAAAAGATATCTCCTGCAGGTTATATTTGTCAGGATTTTTTTTCTGTTTTCAAAGTTCTCACTTGAAATACTGTCTGAACTTTATTTACTGGTGAAAGCTTTGTTTTTGTTGTTATAAGTGGTAGACATATTTGAGTTATATTTCTATACATTATAATGATCAGTTTGTTATTTTAGCCTAATGTTTATTGTTTGTAGTTTATTGTTTCTTTTATTACTGTAAGTTCCTTTATACAAAAGCCTCTGTTAATTACCATATTCTACCATATTTCTGCACTGCAGTAAGACTTGATGACATCACAGGGGCCTTGTGTTCTACTAGCATGTGGAGACTGGGCAATACGGAACACAGAATGTTTTATGATGTCATGATTTGAGTTCAAGATTCTAAAGCAACAGATGCTCATTTCTCAGTCATTAGTCTATTTTCTGGTGTGATATACAGTTCTCTGCGAGTTTCTTGTTAAAAAATCAAGTTATCCGTGTTGGTGTTTACATTTACTTTTGAACTCAGAACTTCTGTTGACCGAGGTAATTTTTTTTTACTTTATAATAATAGTATTAGTATATAGTTACAACATTATTAGACCTTTTTACTTAAAAGAATATCTACAAATTACATGCAGCTAGTTAAAAGCTAGTGATAGTTCATGATTACTGATATTTTACTTAATTTGTGCAGTGTGATTCACTATGACTATTTCCTTTCAGTATCCTACTCTCCTGCTCAATGAGTGAGGAAGGGGGCTTTTGTGGCGGAAAGAGGAAGAGGAAGAGGAAGCACTCCTCCATACCCTCTCAGCCAGCTCTGCCCAACAGTACTGCCAACCTACCTGGGCAGAGCCAGGGTAGACAGTCCCCACTGCCTGGACCCTCCAGGGAGCATGTCCTCAGTGATGATGAGGAGACCACATCCTCCAAGAGATCCAGGCCTGGACCTGTGCCCTACCTGCCCAGACATGAGAACAGCAGGAGGTCCCCGCAACCAGGGCCCTCACGTCATGTTTTTGAGCCCATGCAGGCACACAGTGCTGCTCAGAGGTCAGATGTTGGATTTCAGCCTGCCCCAACACCTCAGGCCATGCCAACTGACAACACAACTGATCACAATAACGAGGCCCTTTTTGCTGCTCTGGATGCTCTTTCACCGGCTGAGTATCACGTAGTAGTTATGGCGTTTGCCATGTTGGGCGTACTGCTTTTCAGCGATGGACATTATGATTTTCAGCTCCTGCAAGATGCCGTTTATCTCATTCATGATCAAACACCCCAGATACAGCAACCGGTTGGGCAACGTGTTCGGCAAAGAACCAACAACCGTGCTGCAAGTGTCCCTTTCGGCCTCCCTACTATGCTGTTCGATCCTGTGAACATGACTAACGATAGGGACTGCAGGATTTGTCTGACCCAATACATGGCGGGAGAAGAACTTATTGTTTTGCCGTGCCTGCACAGGTTCCACCGCAGCTGTGTTCTGCAATGGCTCCGGGAGAACCGCACCTGCCCCCTGTGCAGAAACAGAGTTTGAGTACAGCTCCATGTACCAATGTACTGCAGAGATTCATCCATTACCACCTATAAATTCTACTTTAATAAAATATTCCATATGGATGACTGCTTTTCTTTTCATTTCTCAATTGTGTCTTTTCAAATAATGTTGCTACAACTCTGTGTGAAGTCTGCAACAGAAGGGGGCCAGAGGTTGGATTTAAAACAAAACATGTTTATTAACTACATTTCAAGCAAAACATGGTGAAATGTCAGGAGTTCTGGGTCAAAAGTCAAAACCCAAAGTAAAATGGCCCACTAAACGGGATAGACTGCCTTTTAAACAGGTGAGAAACACATGGCACAGTTTACTAGCAATTTAGTGCTTAAGTCCCGCCCCCTTTCAACCTGTAGATAGTTGGCTTTATAAAACAAAATGGCCACAAGACCTAGCAGGCCATAACACCCTCCCTCATGAGATAGACACCATGGGTTTCTGAAGCGTCTGGAACAAGCGTAAACATAAACCTCCAATATGGGAAATCACTGAAAAACAGCATGCAGTTCTTAACTATACAAAACAGTCTATAGCTTCCAACATTTATTACTCACATCCATTAGTTTCAGGGGGGCTAGGAAGCAGCAGATACAAAATGATGAGATGGAAAAACAAACTAGAAAGTCATGCAGACTGACACTAAGGCCATTAGTGAAATAGTCAAGCAACTCCAAACTGCAGACCACGGGATGCATCTTTGCACAGACAGATCCTAAACTAAAATGTCATAGGACGTGTATTAATAAACAAACTGCACAACACAATCCTGCCATCTCAAAAATCCCCATACCAACCTTAAATGACCTCTATGCAACACATACACACACACACACACACACACACACACACACACACACACACACACACACACACACACACACACACACAAAACCCTTTGTACAGTACTTAGTCATGTGGGGTGACAACCATAGCCTTACATAGATTGGGAAAATGATATAAAATGATATTATTCATCAAGCATCATTTGGTGAAAATGTCCATACATTAAAATGAATGGTCTGTAAATGAATAATTATGCCTTATTATTTAAAATACAGTCAAGACAACAATGATGATTGAAAACAGCCCACAAAAAACGGCATAGTTTCAAACTTACAAACAGACAGGCAGACAGAAAGGCAAAAAAGGCAGACAGGAATGGTTCTCATCCCAACAGCACTACTATCAAAATTGTAGATAACCTTCAGAAAATCCCCCCTGTAACTGTTTAAAGCACAGGGCAGGGGGGTTTAATTATTGTAAAATAGTCAATTAACTTTTTTTAAGCAGCTTCACCATCCTATTTATATTGTATTTCCCCACTCTTTTCACTCATCAGATAAGTACCTACTGTCTCTGCCCTTTCCCAATAGAGAAAACAATACTGTCTGAACTTTATTTACTGGTGAAAGCTTTGTTTTTGTTGTGATTAGTGGTAGAAGTATTTGAGATATATTTATCTACGTATATTATAATTATCTGTTTATTATTTCAGCCTAATGTTTATTGTTTGTAGTTTATTATTTCTTTTATTACTGTAAGTTGCTATGCAAATCAATGAAAGCACAAACTACACAAATGAAGGTTTATCTGTGTAATAGTGAAAGACAATTTACAATACATTACAGAAGATTGTAACCTAAAACAATTACCCTTAATGGGATACTATAGGAAACAGAATGCTCATTAAATGCTTATTTTGGAGTAGGCCTAAGACCTCTCCCCTGCTGTACAGGCTAGCATTGTATATTTGTTAAATAATTGTTCTACAGTCTGTCAGGGCTACTAAATTCAGACCCAAAAGGTGATGATACACAAGGTAACCATTTTAGCAAGGCTACCAGGCAACATTACTGAGAGATGAGAGATTACTGAGAGATTACTGTTTGGACACTGATATCAGATGAGACATTTTTATCAGGTGATCTTAAATCATCAGCTTGTAATTTCTTGTGATCATCCAATCAAAATATTGGGAGCCCAGCATCATGTTGCCCAGCAATGTTGCTAAAAAGGTTGCCCCAAGTAGGCTCATCATCTTATAGGTTGTTTAAAAATTGTGAATATGGCCTGATTATTATTTTACTATAACACTATAACACTATAACACTATACTACACAATTTCAGAACAAGTGCCTACATGTATACAGCCTACATAGGCAAGACCAGATTATGGACTCAAGCTCTCCTGGACAGACAATTGTCTTGCGCCCCCTACCACCCAAAATTCAGGGGGCTAAGCCATTTTATATGCAAGTTCATAGGGCACTACATCATATTTTATAAAGCTCTGCTTTGAAATTGCATGTTTTCATACATGGTGTGCTAACAGTGGAACATTTTATCCACTGAGCTAATTACTGTCCATAGTTGTACTTGGCCTGGGCCCAGTTGGCCAATTCACTAATTTGGCACTGTACATAGAAAACACTTTGCATGCATGTTAAATACTTTTTTACATTACTGCATATTACTGTATCATGCAGCATTGCCTATGTAGGCTGTGTAGCTTACATGCAAGCACTTGTTCTGAAATGTGTAATGGGCCCCTTCACCCCCGTGCTGTCAGTGTAGGGGCCCTTGGCCTGGAAAACATAGAAGACCTCCGACCTTTTCTGACACGCCTAACATACAGAAGGCCAATTCTGCAAAGGATGAAGGTTGTTTACACACACCCACAGTTAGAGGGCACTGTCATTTTAAAATGCTTCTTTGTGAAGTGGCGCCGACAAAAAGAATGTGATGTATTTCCGGTGTCTGGAAGTTGGAGAAATACAGCGCCTGTGTCTAATTATATTACACATTTTGCCTATGTTTTAACCTACAAGTGTACCTTTTTGGTACACGGGATATTTTCGTCAACTGGTCGCTGTCAGCAAGTACCATTGCTTCAGTCTGCGTAATACACCATCATGGATATTTCGACACCTCCAGAAGGTTCGTAGTGCAGACTTGCATGAGCTGAGCACGCTAATTTACCTAGCGTGCTGAATGATGTTACCTGCTCTCAATATGAAAACACAATAATACCCAAAATTAACTTTTCACAAAGCATTTTGTGATACAGATATACAGTGTTGATTTAACTGTATTATTGCTTCAATTATGTTGCTTTAACTTTTCATTCAGAATATTACTCTGTAACGTCAGCTACCTATAGCAACTGGCTAGCTTGCTATCCTACCGGCTAACAGTAAAGTAATGCTATTTACGCTAGCATCACAGTGCTATCATCCCCACTCGAGTTGTCTATGTAGTCTTAAGTTTGATATTGTTTGGTTACATATTGGGGAATCGTCTGTAGAAGTAGCTATGACTTGGTCTGGTTAACTCATTACTGGCACATCCTAAAACTTCGCTACAACACACGTCAGTGTTGCTCTTTACGATGACCTATTTGAGCTTTTCCTTCAGTGCATTTGTTAACTTGCCTGTCGTCTCACAGACCAGGAGCTGAGAAATGTCATCGACAAACTGGCTCAGTTTGTCGCCCGCAATGGTCCCGAGTTTGAGAAAATGACCATGGAGAAACAGAAGGATAACCCTAAGTTTTCCTTTCTATTCGGAGGAGAATTCTTTGGGTACTACAAGTACAAACTTGCCATTGAACAGCAACAACGTAAGTAACCCTGCGCATGTCTGCTAGATTCCGTGTTTACTGTTTGTAGAGAATTGTGACCTGTACTGAAAGGCAATTTTGGAATTCTAGCCTAAAATCATATTGGTATGAGTAACTTCGCCCTGTTGCGTGCAAATATTCTGTATTAAAGGTATCCCTCTTTCTTCATAGATTCTTCCACACACGAGTGTGAAGAGTATAAATTGGAAGGTATTTACCAAATTATGCCAAGCAATATGGGAGTGAACCCCAGGCATTTGTTTTTTGTTTTACATGAAATAATTTTGCATCAGACATGCTTGAAGATCATGTGTTCTACCATTTCTGTTGGGCTTCAGCTGTGACTATATTTTGTTGCATTTGGCATTTTTTGGATCTGATTTGGAATGGGTCACTGTTATAGCATTTAATTTGCAAATGCAGAAATCATTTTCTTGGAAGAAACAAATCAGTGTCTTTTTAGTGGTTGTAATTATTTGTTTCTTATGGTAATGGTGTACAAATGTGCAACCACGCTGGGTTCAGCAGCTTATTTCTAAGGTGGATGATTCATGAACCAAAGTAATGAGCAGAGAATATTGCAACTGCATTGGTCTGGGGTGCCATGGAGACCTATGCATGTCATACATTGCCGTATTGCAAAAAAGTTGGTTCTCTTCTTTTTTTTTTTTGTTGAAGTGCAATTTCAATTTGCACATCCATATCCTCTTTAAATCTATTGTTGAATAGCCTTGTAAAGTGTAAGATGTAGTCTGTTTGCCCATGACTACAAAGTGTAGTTTAAACATGGAATTGCACATTGGCTTGCATGAAGACAAGTGCATGCCATACAGTGCGGGAGATGCTTTCCCCTGGTGCCTGGCTGGCCTTTGGCACTTCATTTCAGTTTAGTTTGGTTTGACCTTTGATCTTTCTCTGCTTACAATGATCCTGATAGATCTCTGTCTGAAAATTGTTTTTTTTTTTATGACCCCTATCCTAAAGAGGGTGAAGGCTGTGATTTAAAATTGCAGCATTCTATGTGCAGCTAACAACCTTGTCTTGTAAGTTCACTGACTCTCCTTCTCTCTATCTGCCGTAGTGATGTGTAAACCTCCTGGGAAGGATATTCCAGACGTCCCCCCACCCATCGCCATCCTGCCCCCGCCGCCCATCCCTCCCTCGACCCCTGCTGTGGACGAGCTGATCCAGCAGAGCACGTGGAACCTACAGCAGCAGGAGCAGCACCTCAACACACTTAGACAGGCATGCTGGCAGATCATAACTACATGGGGCTAATAGATTAAGACTAACAGATGACCGTTTCCATTACAGCGAATTTCACTTCGCTCTCATTGACTTTGAGCGGAGGTGAAATTTTGCCTGATGGGGCGAAGGCAGGGTGAATTCGCTGAGGGGGGTGAAATGCGGTTGGTGAAACCTGAACTTCATTTAAATGAGAAGGATGTGATAACCAATTAGATCACCATGTGATGTGTTTAGTGCCCTCTGGAAACGAAGCGTAATGGAGTCTAGCGGTTCTGGGGTTAAGGAGCTGGATCAGCCGCTGGAGGGTCACACGATCGATTCCCCACACTGAGTGCGTTCACATGGACAAGTCGAAACCACTTGGAAGTGGTTTGGGATCGTACCAGCTTCATGTGAACGGGTATTGGTTTGGATTGGAATTGGTTTTCGTGATCCCCCTGCGACTCCAGGCCTGGGCTCTTTCGAAACCACTTCGACTGCCATGTGAACGGGATCGGATTGATTTTGGGTATTGCGCATGTATCAACGAAATAAAAAACGCAGTTTGTTCCTTCATACGGACTTTCTAACACAGCAGAATGCACAACACGTACGCGAATGCGTCAAACTCCTGGAATACCATATTTGTATGCCGCCAGAAAGTTTGTTTATTGTCTGTATTTAGTAGGAACAGTGCAGAGCCCATAGAAGATGTGCCAGAGTATTACGTTTTTGTTTAGACTACCTTATTGTTTAAGTGGGTAATAATATCAGGTGAAAGGAGGAGGCTATGTAAATACATTTGCACTGACTGACTTGTAAGATTTTCTTTAGCCACTGTTTTGCGACGTGGAATAACCGGAATGAGAGGTGAAAAGTTCAGTCTCCTCTACCTGTCGTCTGTATGCACTGTAGGCATATGTGTGCAGTGCTGTAGTCGCTGTTGCGTATACGATAAGATACATCTTACCTTCGTAGCAGCTTTGTTGTGGGCAAATGTTTACTCGTGTTATGTCCATTATTTTAGTTATGTGTCGTTAGTCGTGTTATGTCCAACATTGTAGCAGCTAGCATTGTAAATCTTATCAGCCTGGGTCGTCATGGCTGGGTCGGCACGGTTTGACCGATATCTTTGGCATTTTTTGCCCAAACAACACGAAACTCGGTACTGCACACACTGGTAACATTATGATGACGCAGTCCAAATTTGAGATCAAGCGGATGAGTGGTTCAAGAGTTATGCGTGGAAGAGACGTTCCTTGTATTAAAAGATAATAATAGAAAGATAGAAGTTGACTACAGCGCCCCCGCCTAGCGTAGCGGAAAGGGCCGGAACTCTCGCCGAATCCGCTTAGACGAACTGCATGTGAACAGGGACTTGGGGGACAGACCACCCGTTGTGAACCAATCCCAAACCAAACCAATCCCACCATGTGAACTCAGTCACTGACAGCTGGGTCTGGGTAGTAACTGACCAGGTCCTCCACCCTCCCACATGACTGATGTGCCCTTTAGCAAGGCACCTAAACCCCTACTGCTCCTTGGGCGCTGCATGGCTGGTTGTGCCTGCTGCTCTGGGTGTTTACCTGTGTGTCATGTGTGTTCACGGATGGGTTAAATGTACGGGACGCAGCTTGCTTATGTTTTCTTGCTCCAGTAAGGAAAAGGTACCGTAACGTTTGGAAGAGATTGTGACAGCTGTTTTCTGATTTGACAGCAAATCTTGTCCAATCTTGTTTGATGTTATTAAGCCAGCCAACCAGCTGAAAGATGGCAGAAGTTTACTGAGCCTATTGGCTGGTTCTTCACCTGACCTCTGACCCCCTGTTGTTTGTTTGTCATACAGGAACAAGTGACGGCGGCCATTGCTCTGGCCATGGAGCAGCAGACGCAGAAGCTGCTTGCTGACACTCAGCTGGACATGGGCGAGTTTGACAGCCTTTTGCAGCCGATCATCGACACCTGCACTAAAGACGCCATCTCTGTACGTGAAATGTGCACAATTCAAGTGTCTATTATGTTTGTAGACATTTTTTGACATACTTCTTTGTCACCATTTCAACACTTGCGTGTTCAAGTCTCTAATCTGTTATGTTTATAGACAATTTTTAAAATGGCACATTTTTTGTCAGCATTTTAACACCTGCATGCAGGGTGGGGAGGTATATTTAGTTTAGATTTCTTTATAACAATCTCTGTCTGTCTGTCTGTCTGTCTCTCTCTCTCTCTTTCTCTCTCTCTCTCTCTCTCTCTCTCTCTCTCTCTCTCTCTCTCTCTCTCTCTCTCTCTCTCTCTCTCCAGGCTGGTAAAAACTGGATGTTTAATAATGCGAAGGCCCCTCACCACTGTGAGCTGATGTGTTCCCACCTCCGCAACCGCATCACGGCAGAGACGGCCCACTTCGAGCTCCGCCTCCACCTCATCTATCTGACCAATGACGTCCTCCATCACTGGTGCGTCTCCACCCCCAGGGCCTACTCAGACATGTCAGTCTGACACTGACTGACTGACTGCTGCTTAAGGACATCGATCTGCTTGAAGATTTATATTCTTTACGTGGTTCGGTTGCTGCTCAGTTCAGTAAATAGGCACTAGCAAGCTGTAGCTTAACTTCTGTTAATCTATAGATATTTACCATGTTGTACTGGGTTGTTACTTAAACTGACAGACTTATGACATGACTGCCTTATTATTACCCAAGGGTAATACACTGGTATATGTGTTTGTGGTTGATGTGTCTGTATATTTACATATGTGTGTGTTGATGCAGTCAGAGGAAACAGCAACGAGACCTGCTGGCAGCTATTCAGAAGGTGGTGGTGCCCATCTACTGCACAAGCTTCCTGGCTGTGGAGGAGGACAAACAACAGAAAATTACACGGGTACATACGGATTACACACTCTACCCTGTAACTATATCAGTGTTTGTTTTTTGTGTGATGATTAGGGAGATGCATGCTTTCCTCTGGACCCCATGAAAGGTCTTGTACGGTAACTTTTTGAATTGTTAACATTGCTGCAGCAAGTGATGGTGGCCATGAAGTGTGATGTGTAAAATTGTAATATCCAGATGTCACATTAGACATACAAGTATGATTAAGATAATATGGTAAGGATAAATGTATTCATTGTGAATAAAACTGAACGGCTCCTATGTCTATTGCAGTTACTGCAGCTTTGGGAGAAGAATGGTTACTTTGATGACATCACTATCCAGCAGCTTCAGAACCCAGGTGTGGGTCTGGGCCAGTACCAGGTGAGCTTGACCAGTCTCCTTCCCAATGTGACATGCATCACCTAGAGGAATTACAGATCAACAGACATGACCTGACCTGTTATATACTGAGGGGTTGAAATTTACACATCTATCAGTGTCAGTTAGTAATGGGCAGCTTGATTTCGGAAGCTACAATCCAGTACCACATATTTGTTCCAACCATTCACTAAATCATCTGATTGCTATAAGCAACTATTCAGCAATGTGGAAGAGTAAACTAATTTAACAATTTAAAGGACTTGCAATCCTCACTTTGCAAAAAGAAGCATCAGTGCAAGTCCAGAGACATGCAATTTTCAGAAATTACTCTAACAATTAAAAATGAACAGCCAGCAGTAATGGATTCAGCTTCATTATGATGTAGTTGTTATATAGTAATAAAGTTGTTAAAATTGAGCTCTGTTACGATGCATTTTGGTGCTGTTTGGTGCTGGTGATGCTGTAAGTCATGCCCACTTGTCTTGTTGACTGAGCTACTGCTGTTGTTTGATGCTGCCACTACTTTCCTGTTGACTGAGCTGCTGTTGTTTGATGCTGCCACTATTTTCCTGTTTACTGTGATGCTGTTGTTTGATGCCACCACTATTTTCCTGTTTACTGTGATGCTGTTGTTTGATGCTGTCACTACTTTCCCCGTTGACTAAGCGGTCACGCTGTCATCCTGTCATCCCCTCCAGGCGTCCCTGATCACGGAGTACGCGGCCGTGGTGCAGCCCGTCCAGCTGGCCTTCCAGCAGCAGATCCAGACGCTCAAGACGCAGCACGAGGAGTTCGTCACCAACCTTAAGCAGCAGCAGACGGTGGCCGTGGCAGCGGCGGCAGCAGCGGTCGGCCAGCTGAACCCGGCGGAGGGGGAAGTGAAGTCACAGGGAGCGCCACTGACCTCCCAGCCAGGTGACCCCCACAACACACAACAATAAAGTTGTTAAAATGGAGCTCTGTTATGATACATTCTGGTGCTGTTGTTGGTGATGCTGTAAGTCATGACTACTTGTCTTGCACACGTGTGCCCCATTTAGGAGACGTCAGGGGTCAAGTGCTGCATTGATAGGAAGGTGGTGTTGGTATTTACTAGTAAGCAGCTGACAAGACCCACAAATTGTCTTTGCTAAAAACAAAAAGCCTTGGATGCTTAATTTTGTTTTTAGTGCACTAAAATAAGTTAAAGTGGATTGATGTAAAACATGCAGTCTCTCTCACCTTGTACAACTCCTGTGGTCTTAACCTCAGTGTGAGATGCGTTATCACTGTCAGCTGTTCTGATTGGTCATGAGCGGTGTGTTGTTGTTCCTGTACAAAATTGAAACTAAATATGAAAACTGATTAGACTAGAAACATGCATTCTATACTGTAGTCAAATTCTTGTGCTGAGTCAAGCTAAAAGTTTTTACTATGCTGTACAAGGATTGTAGGACCAAGTAATGTCATCAAGTACTGAAAGATTAGTAACGTAAATGTCCAAACCTGTAACAGAAATGATTTCAGTGAAATATAGTCACTCCCTGTGGCATGTACTGCCAGCCAGTAACATTCTGCACAAATGCAACAATGCAGTGTGCACTGAAATGTGCATACTTGGCCCATTATCTGGACATGAACAGACTGCTTTATTTCCCTTTTTAGTGCTCTAAATCTGTACCCCTCTCTCTCTCTTAATCCCCCCTCCCCTCATCAGGTGAGGGCAAACCCCCTATGGCGGGCCCCCCTCCAGGAGATTACGACGGCACCCCCACCCGACCCCCAGACTCGTCCAACCCCAGCGGCCCCTCTGACCTCCAGTCGTCCAAGCAGGGCTGGTTCGACCCGCAGCACAACATGCCCGCCTGGAACCCCCAGCAGCCCGTGAGTCACCTTCCTGCACGGCCATCTGTTCCCCTTCTTGTCCAAGCTGTAGTCTGGGTACTGCTCAGTGCTGGCTGTGCTCAGTACTGCACTGAGCGAAGGCGGTAGAAACATGTTGTTTTTGCATGACATGCTGTTGCTCCCTTCTGGGGAGCACAGATACTGACATAAGCATTCATGTTGACTTTAGGTGCAAATTGTTTTAAATTAAGAGTGTAAAAGTGTGTTGTAAAGTGTAATAGTAAGACACTGAAAAGTGGTAGTACTTTCACGTGTTACGATGCTTTTAGTTATCCTATTCTGATTAAGTTTGGGCCATCCTTAAAATATAATGGTTTGCTTTAATATCTGAATGAGTGACAAACTGAAGTAGTAGGTAGTGTCACCAGAGAGTCAAGGGAGAGAGAGAGTTGTGCCAGTCTTTAATGTTGCAGCTATGGTGTTTTTCTGTACCACTTGGCATCATGATATCCTGCCTACATGTGTGTACCAAACCAAAATTCTGACTGGGCTATCATCAGTGATCTGCTGGTGCTATCTATTTTGGAATTACAAAACTCCCCTTTTTTATTACATTCGTTAAAAAATAAAGATGGGTCTTTATTATATGTACAGTCAGTGTATAGGGGCAAAAAATCTCAGGTGATTACTCAGATGCTGATTCACTCAGCTGCATTCGCAAGGTTATAGTCAGCTATTCAGCATAAAAAAAATGGGTCAGGTTACGGCCAACAAGCATATTCTTCAAGCATGGTCTTAAACACCAGCTGTTTGATACTGAGTCCAATTCAAGTCAGTTGGGTTATAGCAAGCAAGCGAGCATATTTTTAAGGATGGTCTAAAACACCAGGTGTTTGAAGCAGTCAACATTGATGTATGTCATTTCAATGTTTAGCCTCCGTTCGACCCTACCCAGGCGCCCCCACCCTGTCCTCCATGGAACAGCCACGAGGGCATGTGGAACGAGCAGAGGGACCCCAGCTGGAGTGGCCCCCGAGGGGGCGAGGGGGGGCCCTGGAGCGGGCAGTCGGAGCCCCCTCCCTCCTGGAGCGGCCAGTACGACCAGCCCCCCTGGAGCAACCAGCCAGACCAGCCCCCCTGGGGTCAGAGAGAGCCCCCGTTCAGGATGCAGCGGCCCCCCCACTTCAGGGGACCCTTCCCGCCCCACCAGCAGCCCCCACCCTTCAACCAGCCCCCGCCCCCCCACAACTTCGGCCGGTTCCCCCCACGCTTCATGCAGGATGACTTCCCCCCACGCCACCACTTCGAAAGGCCCCCCTACCCGCCACACCGCTTCGATTACCCTCAAGGAGACTTTCCAGGGGGTGAGCAAAATGCTGACTGAGCAGCTCGTTTTAGTAATATGTTGGTTTTCTCGTGTTTAAGCAATCTGAAACTGATCTTTTTTTCCGTTTCCTCGACCCAGACATCGGACCCCCACCTCATCATCACCCCAGTCAGAGAATTCCGCCGCCTGGGATGGCTGAGCACCCGCCGTGGGGCGGCAACCAGCACCCCGACTTTGGTCCCCCGCCCCACGGCTTTAACGGCCAGTCCCCCCACATGAGACGCCCGGCCCACTCACACCAGGTCAGCCAGGACGACCCCAGCCTGGTGCCCAACGTCCCCTATTTCGACCTGCCCGCAGGCCTCATGGCTCCCTTAGTAAAGGTGCGTATCGTCATGTGTTTAGACTAACAAAACTTAACAGCCACTAAACCAACTCTCTCGCTAGGTGCCTCATGCTTGTATAATTCTCCCTGTGTAGGAAGTATGTGTGTCTGTAGTGTCCCTGCTCTGGGAAACTTACTTGGGCACATGCATCTCCTTGTATGTATGAAAGCAGTCTGCTTACTCTGTGTTCCTCTACACCTCTGTTAGCTTATGTCTTCCTTTTTGTAAGTCGCTTTGGATAAAAGCATCTGCTAAGTGTAATGTAATGTTTAGGTTACAGTACTGCTGTATGGAAATGGTCAAATTCAGTGAAACGGTTAAGAATGATGTCTTGTACAATCTAGGGTCTGAAAATTTAAATGTATCTCAATGCAGAAATACTGAAGACTGACACCGTTTTGTATTGTACAATTTAAAGTTTGAATTAAATTCATGTCAACTAGTGGGGTCGTTAAACAACCCAGACATTCAAATACATACACATTGTGTAATTATACAAATGTTGTTCTTATTTGCCTCTTGTAGTTAGAAGACCATGACTACAAGCCCAGACATTCAATACATACACATTGTATTATACAAATGTTGTTCTTATTTGCCTCTTGTAGCTAGAAGACCATGACTACAAGATGTTGGATCCCAAAGACATCCGACTGCCGCCCCCCATGCCCCCCAGCGAGCGGCTACTGGCTGCGGTCGAGGCCTTCTACAGCCCGCCATCACACGACAGACCCAGAAACAGGTATTCACTCTACACTACACTACACTATTGCTTTCTGCTTTACTCTATGTCTTTTACTTATCTTACACATATTTTAAACTTATTTTATCTTTTATCTTTTATGCTTTTATATTGTCCTTTGCTTTTATTTTTGTTAAGCACATTGAACTGCCTTTGGGTATGAAATGCGCTATACAGATAAACTTGACTTGACTTGACTATGAAGAACTAAATTCATGGGCGTAATTTATGGTATGGACGGTAGGGGACATGTCCATACCAATTTTTAAATGTGCTTAATTGTCTCTCTGGAACTAATTTTTCCATCACATCTTGGAAGATAGTTTTCATATTACCATGTTAGAGATTTTGACATTGTTGTGTCCCCACCAATGTTAAATTAATGAGTAAATCAATATTGGGTCTACTGCTGAGGCTCCATGATGTATTGTGTTGTAAGTGATTTAGAAATCTCCCATGTGGGTGAAAAGATAATTCAAACATCAACATATCCTCCTGTGAACCATCCCATCATTTTTGCATCTTTTTGCAGTGGAAGTTTATTTTATATGCACAACCGTTGACTCTTTTAAGCTACTCTATGAATTCCTGCTGTATTGTAAAGAGGACATCCTGCGGTTTATAGTGTGTCATAATGTGATTGGCTTGGTTGCTGGGAACCTCCTCTGTTTTTCTCTCCAATATTGCTGCCATAGCAACAAGCACATTTTACGGAAAGAAGAAAGGTAAGTACAACATTAACAACTTACTTTTTTATAATTTATGAATGCAATGACATTATTGAGGACTTGAATTAATAGCTTTTTTATGAATGTCCATTATAATCAACACATTGTGACTATCCTTATGTTGTAGGGAGTACAAATAAAGCATAGAGAAGTCTGTACAGGATAGTAAAGCCTCAGATTGGATGCTCTCAGATAAGGGGAGGGAGGAAGACTATGAACCTGTGCTTCTCAAAGATGCAAAAGAAGAAGAAAGAGTTGAGCAAGATGAAAATGCAGGAAGCTTAGAGATAAACACAGACAGGCACAGAGAGAGACAGTGACCAACAGGAAAGCATGTGTAGTCAGTTTCTCTAATTAATCCACTAATAATAATAGGCAACAAAATGCTGGTATTTTAGAGATCCGTTAGTAATTTCTGCACCAGACAGACCCTCAAAGGCCTCAAAGTCTGAAAATCTTAAAATCATGCAACAGCACTATTCTTATTAATTGTTATTGCCTTTTTATTGGTGTTTTTCTCCATCATAGGTTCACGTCTGCGCTTCCTGACCCAAGAACACATGCTGATATGAGCCTCATTCAGTACGTTTCACAGTACACAGAGCACAGAGTCTTTGAAGACTTGGCGGGATTCACTAGACAAAAAAGGGCTACGATTTAGAGGCGTGTTTTGAGCCAACACAACAGCAGTGCCCAGTATAAGCTGCAGAGAGAGAGAGAGAGAGAGAGATTCTTCAAGAGATAGATTCTTCAAGCAAAGAAGCTTGCTAAAGCTTGTTGATGAGCTGGCAGCAACTGAAGAAGTAAAAAAAGACAAGACAAGACATACTGTGGAGAGTCAGGCTTTCACTTCACTGTGTAAGGCAAAGGGCGCCTGAGCCTTCCAATGTCAACACGCAGCCTTCCAAGGTCAACACTAATGAGCAGATTATGCCTTTTATTGGCTGCTGTACAATAAGGCAATTTGGCCAGGCAGGCAAGCAGGCCAAACCCTGGCCAGAAGGTGTTTGTCCCTGCCTCTCCAAATGGGCTCATGCTGGATTCTGCAAACAGGGAAGAATGCATTGAAGGACCAAACACAAGCACACAGGAGAAGCTTTAGTGCTACCTATGGTTAAATCAGTTCCAACAGGAAGCCACCTGTTCTTCAACTGGTTCTTCAACCACCATAATCAAGCTTACGGATACATAGCTGGCAAAAGGATTTTGAACTACAGGGATCATAATGACAAACCGAATCCAGAAAGGAATGCAAGCTGCCAGAAGACAAGAAGATGAAAAACCAGGGCAGAGGAGCATTAATGTTGGTTTGATGTTGCAATCACAAGCTGCTGGATCCAGTACAAGTCTGACAACAAAGCACTTCACCGATCAGCAAAAAACACCAAGCAGTACTTGCATTTTAAACTACACTTGTCTGAGGAGTTGTTGGACAGTCCAAAATTTGATGAAATGAAGACGACGAAGAAGAGTATAAACCACCAACCAAAATAAGAGTCCTACAGCCCTAGCCACCTGTGTGACAACAAGGAGCCATGTGCATGCCAGAGCTGATGGATATCAAGCATGCAGAGATTAGGACTATAAGGGCCACACATGCATGTAGTATACCAAATGTAAAATGCCTCTATGCATCGCCACAAAGAGGACTCGCTCGTGGGATTACTATCGCTAAATGAATTTAAAGGAAGAAATTAAACATTACAGAAAGATGCATAACCTTTTCCGACGAGTGAACGTGTTTTGTGACATAAGTTTGATATCACTACAGGCCTAATGGGTTTATTTTATCTTCATTTAAACTGGTTTTTAATACCAATTGCCCAATGTAGTGGGCATGCTGTGAAATTAAAATAATAATAAAAAAAAAACAAGTTGAAAGGTGTTTCTTTTAAGCTAAATAGGAGGATATGTTATTAGGGTTTCTCGCCATACTTGTGAACTATCAATATGTATGTACATTTGCTTTTAGTGAGGGCTGGGAACAGAATGGCCTGTACGAGTTCTTCAGAGCGAAGATGAGAGCACGGAGGAAAAAGGAACAAGAGAAACACAACAGGTGAGGACAAGATCTCGGCCGGTGTCATAGCAGCTTTTCTCATGGATTTTAACACGCTGTAATTCTCGTTCACTCATATAATAACAATATTTTTTGTCTATCTCCTTTCCAGCAGCATGCGAGCTAGCCGTTCACGCAGTCGTTCTCGGAGCAGGGGTCGCTCTTCGTCACGTTCTAGTTCACGGTCTTCCAAGTCCTCGCGGTCCTACTCCAGGTCCCGGTCTCGCTCTCGATCCAGATCCTACTCTCGCTCCCGATCCAGGTACACACACCTCAAACCACATCCTTAAAGGCTTGTGAAGGTTGTTTGAATGAGGACAATTTCTCTTAAGGTTAGCTTGCAAAAATGTGGGGGCATCTTTTCGACATCCATACCATAAATGCTACTCATTTCTTGTCACTCTCTCTGTCATATCAAATTGAAGTTGAAAAAGCCGTGCTCCAGGCCACGGCTGCCCCGTGTCCTAGAAATGAAAGGCAAAAAAATATTGTATTGTAAATGTTGTATATTATAATGAAATGTCGAAGTCAAAGTCAGCTTTATTGTCAAAAACAATATGTGCAGGTTGTACACACATTTGCAGCGCTCACTAAGCCCAGAGTGAACATTGAACATCTTATAGACAAGACAATGTATGACATTGCGCTGTGGTGATGTGTGACATTGAGCTGTGGTGATGTGCTCGTGTGTGCAGAAGCAGGAGCCGGTCACGGTCGTCACGCAGTCGCTCCCGGTCCAGGTCTCGCAGTCCCAGATCACCAGAGAAGAGGCGCCAGAAAAACGCCAGAGAAAAGTCTCGCAGCCCCGTTCCCCCGTAAGTCTGATTTTTAAATTTATTTATTTATTTATTTTTAAATGCTTTGAATTTGTTGGATCAGCCAATTTTTATCTGTTTGACTCTGTGAGATGGACCTATAAAGTCTTTTAGTAGGACTTAATGCCACTGTGTGATAATCTTTGTTGTTTTATGAACAGCTCGACGTCTGGGCTTGGTGCGGGGCCGCCGTTGCCCCCGGACCTGCGGCTTGGAGAGGAGAACAAGGGACACCAGATGCTCATGAAGATGGGTAAGACCAGAGGAACTCACATTTAGGGTGTTTCGTGTGTGTTGTATTATGCGTTGACACGTCAGCTTCAGCACGTCTGTCAGTGTAGACCTAAAGCAGTGGTTCTTAACCTGGGTTCGATCGAACCCTAGGGGTTCGGTGAGTCGGTCTCAGGGGTTCGGTGGAGCCCTGCTGGAACCGCTAATGCACGGTTCATTTTGTGCACCAGTAAAAAAAATCATATATATTTTTTTATTGTTTACTAAAGAAGGGTTCGGTGAATGAGCATATGAAACTGGTGGGGTTCGGTACCTCCAACAAGGTTAAGAACCACTGACCTAAAGGAATCACATTACTTTTGACTTGACAAGTCAGCCCACGGGGTGATGTACAAGTGAGAATGCAGCAATGGCATTTCTATTTGTCAAATGTAAAATATTGAGTTGCCCAACAAACTTACTCAGTAGTCCAGTGAGCTTTTTTTATTCATTACTCACACTGATCTTGTGTGTGTGTGTGTATACACACATTTATCACTGGTGCCCCTTACACTGGGCTTAACCCTTGGCTGTCATTTAATGCTGAGTTTTTAGATTGTTTAAGAAAACGGGTGCTTTCATGGTTGTGTGTGCAGTTATCTGACTTCTCATCTCTTTCTCTGGGCAGGTTGGAGTGGCTCTGGAGGACTAGGAGCCAAGGAGCAAGGCATCCAGGACCCGATTAAAGGGGGCGACATACGGGATAAGTGGGACCAGTATAAGGGGGTGGGGGTATCACTGGACGACCCATACGAGAACTACCGCAGGAACAAAAGCTACAACTTTGTGGCCCGGATGAAAGCCAGAGAAGAAGGTAATTTTACACAATTCATGTTGGATACAGAGACTTTTTCTAAAATTTATTTTGCCCTTTATCCTTATTTCTAATGTAAATTAATGTTTGTACATGAATTAAGACATGACGGTAGTTGAAATCAGTTTTTAACATATATCTGGTTGTGATTTACACTTTAATAGAAAACTGAATTCTTAAACTTACTACAATTAAAACTTTTTAAAATGGAGGGAAAAAATTAAATGACTGGTTCTCTATATAAACTTTGATATAAACCTGTTTTGTTTTCTTCAATTACCTGGTCAATTTTATGATGTTCATCACATGAGCCTCTGTTGTAGTGTCCAAACTTATTCTTACACCCTCTTCATTTCGTTTCACAGTCAATCGGGAACCGCCGGAGCCTTCAACAACAGAATGATTTTAAATCCCATCCAGTTTGTTTGTTTTTTTTTTTTGTTTTTTTTTTTAAACCAACCCTGAACACTGATTGCAGTTGTCATTCTTGAATGTCCCCCTCCCCCTTGCTCTTGTACTGAATGACAAAAGGAACTTGTGTAAAAAATCTGACTTTTGTGTTGTAGCTTTCTGTTTTCTAGTAATGCGCCATAGTGGAAAGAGGACGTTTTAAACCCATGTATTCGCATCAGGATTTCACTCCAGTAATTCCACAAAACAAAAAATAAAAATATTTTTAAAATTGTGCTGTGTTTGCAGTCATTTTCTCACAGGAGAGCTCACATGAATTGAACAATAAAGATCGAAAAATACACGATTTAATAAGAAAACATCTCAGTGGCACAAAACGGCTTTATGGCACAGCATTCAGTGATTTTTATAAATAGTGATATTCTCTCATCTCACGATGCACTTCCTCCAACGCCTCTTCCATGGTGAGTGTAGGAGGTCTGTGTCTCTGGATGTACTAGAAAAAAAAAACATGTCGCAGTTAGTAGTGAACGTTTATTATAGCACAGCAGCAAGATGGAAACATTCCTGACTACTCAAGTCTGCAGTCTTTTATTCATTATGCAGGTGGGGAAAATCAAGCATCATTTGCAATCAATTTGTTTTCCAACAAGAGGATATGTACAATGTGTTTTACAAATGAAAGAGCCTGTCTCCTGTCACAGCTTAACAACATGTTAATAACAACAAAGTGCACTTGTCTTCTGTAGTGCCAGTACCTTTATTGTGTCCTCTAGGGTTGTGTACTTGTAGTCTGGGGGCTCCAGGGACTGTACCAGTGAGCTGTACAGATGGCGGCTGGACTCAATGTAGTGTCTGGTCAGAGCCAGCTGCTGTTTCAGCATGTCATTAAAGGCAGCCTCAACAGGCTTCTGAGATGCCAACGCTGAGGGAGTAATCATATTAATCGCTGTTTAATACAGCACTGCTGGCAGTAAACACTGATCTAAATTAACGTGGACTGGTGAGCTGTGACAAGAAGGGGATGAGGGAGGTGCAAACTCCACCTTCTACCCAGGTGTGTTAACACGTCAATTGCCTCCCATTACCCCTGGAACGCTCACGTCAACAACAGGACAGTTAAACAGTACATCAGGGGGAATTATTAGCTTCATATTGTACATCAAGGAAGGAGCCAAATGTCACTTCTAAAGTGGGACATGGTAAGGAATTGAAATAAGAGACATACCTTCAAGAGCCTCCTCACTGACTTTGTAGTGTATTACAGGCGTGGGATCCATATAAGTGGAGGCCAATATGTCCATCTCTGAAATGGGCACAATGACATATTAGGGGTGAGATGTCATGTCCCTTCATTAAGTTAGTGTTCCTGTCACTACTGTATGTGTATGTACTGTATGATGTATACATTGTTTCCAGTTAATGGAGCCAGTAATGTGTATCAGTGAACACAATGTGGAGGAGAAAAGATGACTTTCTGAACGTGACAGTATGTTGGTTCAGCATCAGTTAAGTAGGCTACACCTTGATGAACTTTTTTACCCTGGTCAATGAGAAGTGAAAGTAATTTTTTGAAAGTTTTGTGCAGTCACTGAATAGAAGGCATTTTCTTACGGTATTTTTCTTGGTGTAATCCTAATCTATAGCATTTCCATTGGCTTTAGCATTCCAACACTTCACCAATTTCTTTTGTTTATGTCCCAGGTTGACATCCGGACTCTCTTTTAGGATATAAGAATAGGTTCTAGGTTAAAAATAACACGAGTTTCCCTTGAGGTCGCTTAACTTTACATGAAAGTACTGTGATGGGTAGTCCATATCACCCTCATCTAACTGGTATGTCTGCAGCAGTATTTAGTCAAAGTCAAAGTCAGCTTTATTGTCAAAAACCATATGTACAGGTTGCACACACAGAATTTGAAAATGCAGCGTTCCCTAGGCCCACAGTGGACATTAAATGTCTTATAAACAAGACAATAAGACATAAGACATGATGACAAAACATAATATAAACATAGCAAATTATTTAAACATATAAGTGAGATGAATGACGGACCTGATTGCCAGTTGAGGGCTGTCCTCTTCTCCTCAGTCTGAACCGCAGCCTCTTTGACATCATTTCTGTGAGCTTCACTGGTTGGAGTGAGTGTGTCAGACCGCGAATAAGAGGAATATGACCTGGAGGAAGAGTCTTTACTCTTGGTGTTGTACGACTCGGAAGACTTTCTACTGTCCGTTTCTGATCTGCTTGCCACAGACCTGTCTGACTGTGTGTCTGTGTCCCTGTGTGAGAGACTGTAGAGGTGTTGGTGGTGTTCAGATTCTTCATCCCTAGCAGACTCCGGTTCTCGGTCGTCATCCGTCAGGTTCTCTGGAATCTCGCTCACGCTCTGGTAAGTTGCCTCTGACTTTATGTCACTTTCAAAGTCACTCTCATATTCGTTGGCAGCAGGTGAGTCTTTGCCTTCTGGGAAAATGTCATCTAGGGAGCGCTCACTGGCATCTTCGACTGCCTCAAGGTGTATCTACACACAAGGATAAAAAAAACAAACAAAATGGTTTCATCTTAAATGTTTACAAACTCGCAGTGATGGGCAACTAGGCTTCAGAAGCTAGACTAAATCAGATTTTAATTGGCACAACTCTTCAACCAGAAAAAAGAAGCAGTCAGTGAAATCACCTGTGTAAGCTGCACAGGCAGAACAAGGTGACTTGGAATACGTGGAAGTGGATTACTGACCTTCTCCTTTGAAGATGCATGTAGTCCTAAGGGTTCAGCAGGAACCAGATCATCCAAGGTCATGACGTTTAACTTGAACACTGAAAAGCAAAATGGAGCACAGTGGTGGGAGCAGATCGGTGTACATCTACAACAGTTGTGATTTTGGACCCATGCCACTGTCACAGCAGGTGCAGGATGTAGGCAAAGCAAGCACAGCTACCAGTGAAATTAACAAAGCCTCTGTACAGATGGCCGGTCACAATCAGAACCTTGACTAATGTTGTCATTAACAACCGTGGTTGCCTTGCTAACTTTGTAAGACTGCCTGCTGTGACTTGGGTTCACAACAGTCAAGTTGCCCTTACCATCAGACACTGCGCTTCTCTCACTGATGGTGTCGTCAGTATCTGTGAACAGCTCCTCCAGGGACTTGACGTCGTTGTTTACTGAAGGAGATGACCGCAAGGGCCGAAGGATCCTGCCTTTTGGGGACCTCCTACTAGACGACTGAATGTTTGGTGGCGATGGAGATGGAGAGTACACGAGTGATGGGCTCCTTAGAGAGGGTACAGGGCTTGCCACTTCACTGGGGGGAGGGAGTGGGGTCCTTCGTCTAAAAGGGATCTTCTTTTCAGGACTTTTTGTGAAAGACTGTAAGACAATAACAAAGATGTCAAAAACAGAAACATGACTATGTGTAGTAAAATTTCTTGAATTACAGAACCTCCGCTTACCTTTTCTGTAAGCCTGGGGCTTTCAGCTGAAGAACTGAGAACTCCATCCAAAAGCATTTTCATATCCTCTTCATCACTGTCTAAATCAAGGCCCTTACTGGCAATCCTGGTTGAAGGAGCTGTAGCCGTTGTATGTTTGGCAGGGCTGTGTTTACTTTGTTCTGGAACAGATGAAATCTCTTTTTTCTTCAGAAAACGCACCCCCTTCATACTGAGGTCGCTACTGGAGTGGGCAGAAAGAGGGGCCTCCGGAGGAGTAGGTGGGCCAGGGCTCACAGTCTGTGCTTGACCAACCTCTTTGCGGTGCCTAAAACGCTCCTCCAGCTGAGCTAGTCGGCTCAATGCTGCACTCTGCGACCGTCGCTGAGGTGTCCTTGCTGACTCCTCCATTGACAAGCGCTGTGAACCAGCCGGTGCTGAAGACTGTCTCTCGCTTAAGTTCGTTGGCTTTTTCAGGAACCTGTAGCCCCCACCGAGTACAGACTCATTTTCATTTGATGGCTCCTCGTCTTCAATTATTTTGCTCGGAGGAACCACACTGTCTTCGTTATGTTGTTCACTATATGCATCTTCTGAAGAGATGTCGCTCAAGTCTTGAAAGTGAATTTGCCTACCAGGTAACATTCTATTCAGACTGCTGCTGGCTTGAGGTGGAGCATTGTCCTGTGTGTATAAGAGTTTTACAATGTATCATTAGTTTGAATACAACTGGCAGCCAAAGCACAAACATTCTATATGTAGGCTTTAGGTACAGTGGTTGAGCTTAAACACACAGGCTTCTTATGGCTACTTACATTTGTTTGTGAACCTCCAGCAGCACTTGCAACTCTTTTCGCTGCGAGCTGAGCCATTGCTTTGTCGAGCGCCGAGCTTCTGCTAGCTCCCCGTTTCCACATCGTGGGAGTCTGCCTTATTTCTTAACAAGAAATCGGGTGTTTCCTATTCTGTGAGACACCCCACCATATTTGCACGTAAACAAAGCTAATCTCTGCTAGCAGGTTTCCAAGTCGGTCGGACGATCATGTTTTGACTTGTGTCCTTATGCACAAAAAAGCTGCAAAATGACAATTACCTTTTTAATATATTTAAGTCTGTGATATCCTGCGTAGCAAAACCACATATCTAACTTATCACGACATTAAACTGCTCTTCAGTTATACGTATTTAAAGATTACAGCTTCAGCGTCCCATTTGGCGTCCTGGGTAACCATGGCCGATAGGCACTTGATGATTACATTGTCCTGCGCCAAAATACTACGGCAAGCCGTAAGGTTCATTTCTTTCCTTTCCCGTTTTATATTGTATTCTCATTTTTACAAGTGGATACCCCACATTGGCAGTGGTAGCCTAGATATTGCCTAAATGGCAGGTGTGTGTAGCCTAGCTTGTAACCCATAATTAAACGCAAATTAGGCTATGTTGTTGAAATTGGGATCAATCAAGTAGTCTAGAACTCTATCCTGTCGCCAATTTTATTTTGAAATTACATTGTAATGTTTTTATTCTGTCAAATACAAAATAAGAAAGCACTACAAACAACAATAATAATAATAAAAACTAAACAAAACAAAGCATTATATTAAGGTTTGGTAATGAAAATACAATGAATGGGAAGATTAAAAAAAGATGCGCTGCCATGTCCTCTGACATCCCTTGGTCTCATGCCATTGGTTACAAGCACGTAAGGATCAGACCAATCGGACTCAGCCATCTGTGCAGGAACCGGACTAGCAACGTTATCTGAATATCTTCCTAATTTTATTTGTAATTTGTATTAGCATAGTACAAACGAGACCATCTGGACGTCGGAGAGGTGCAAGCATGCGACCCCTCTTTGCAATATGTGCATTACTTGGATTGTTTGCTACCACAGATGCTACTGTATTCCTGAAAGAACAATTCCTGGATGGAGGTACATGCTGCATGACTGAAGTAGTCACCTTCTATGAAGAGGCGCTGGCACAGTGTTTATGTGTAAACAAAACGCTGTTAAAGAGACAATTATGCACAATAGACTGATAATGCAAGTAGGCTCGGCTATTTTCCATCATTAATCAGTGCATGCATAAAACAAATCAATGTAGCATCAGTTTTGCATCCTTCAATTAAGATGGTCAAGATGGATAGTAAAGTAGGCTATACATATGACAGATGATATAGTAATTTATCTTTTACTTAGGGTGGCAAGCCTACTCATGCAATTTCTAGCAGGCACTTCTAACTACTTTTTTATTTAAACAAATGCAAGTGAAGGAAGAAACCTCACAATGTTTTATGCATGGTTCCTGACCCTGTCTGATGTACATTTTAATACTGTAGGCTGTATCTTTTGCTTTCAGGCAAGCTATCTGACAGACTTTTACAGTGTGCTGCATCAATATTGTTCCATTAATATTTGACCGCTTTCAACAGCTGGTCAGTGCTTCTAAATTTTCTGCCAACAAGTTTGGCCTTGGTTTGCTGCTCCTATTTTCTCATGAGGTTAAGAGCTGGTGACTGACCAGGCAAAACCTCGGTCAGTTAATGCCACTCAAAATACTGCATGATAAACTGTGTTTGTGCAATTAGTTGGAAAAAAGCCTCTTGATTTTAAATGTGAATTTATTAAAACTGGGATGAAACCCTTTCTGTAATATATTTTGGTACACCTTTGCAAAATCACTCATTAAATTACACCAGCTCACTAACAACAGATGCACTAAACAAACAATCAGTGTAAAATGTGCATTACTTGGACTTCTGATTGTCTGACTGGGACTAAAAATGTTTTCCACTTTTTTATTTGTTTTCTATGAATTTAAAGTGTTTGCTTCTGCACCGGCAGTAATGGTGTGCAAGTTCTTTTTTGGTTGAATGTATGTACTACTGTTGAAACAAACACACCCAACAGACTGTGAGTTCTCGGTGTGATATCCCTCTTGCTATACACCTAAATCATGACTACCTATTTTTGTGCACTGGAGCGTAGGGCAGTACTGTAAGGGCAAGTCACAGATGTATTGTCATTATAATGCACTGACTCCTCACACTAACTAATTAACTTTCGTTTCATCTGTGTTTTCCTCCTTTCACCACTGCTAAGATGGCTGGAAGAGTCGTTGGGTGGAATCTGAACACAAATCTGATTATGGCAAGTGGAAGCTAACTGCAGGGAAGTTTTATGGAGATGCTGAAAAAGACAAAGGTAACTCGGAGTAACATTTTAATTCAGTAACAATAATAATTTCTTAATTTTTTTTGTTTGCCTCAATGTTTCCTTTGACCTCCTTTTTGGTCTGTGTCTGGTCTGTCCACAGGCCTTCAAACGAGTCAGGATGCTCGCTTTTATGCCCTCTCAAGCCGTTTCGAAGCATTCAGCAATGAGGGGAAAACTCTCATAGTGCAGTTCACAGTTAAACACGAACAGCAAATAGACTGTGGCGGTGGATATGTGAAGCTCTTCCCAGCCGACTTGAACCAAGCGGACATGCACGGAGACTCTAAATACTACATCATGTTTGGTAAGCTCAGTGGGTCATAGTGTAATATCTGTCAACACTTTTGCACAATAACTAAGACTTTAAGACACTGATTTATTTTTTCCCTTGGCTTGCTTTTTTCAGGGCCTGATATATGTGGCTATGATACCAAAAAAGTTCATGTCATTTTCAACTACAAGGGACAGAATCACCTCATAAAGAAGGAAGTCAAAGCCAGGGTAAATATTAGTGGTTTTGCTTTGAATAATTACCAATGTTAATATAAATGGTCTAGTAAAGTGTATTATAGATCTCAATGGAAATAGACAGTGGAAAATGAACCAGCCACTGCTGTATTCCATAGATATTTGTTTATATGATAAACCTATAAGATATTTTCCTGCAGTAATGGGCAACATGGATTTAGAAGCTACAATCTAGAACCCCATATTCCAAAGCACCTGGTTCTACTTATGCACTTTACATTACATTACAACACACTTAGAAGACGCTTTTATCCAAAGTAATGTACAGTGGAGGAGAACAATCAAGCTCAGGTATCATAGACGATTACAGAGTAAGTGCAGGGTTTTAAATAATTCACTCCTTTATCTGGCTGAAGTGTTGTGGCACTTAGAGTCAGCTGAGTTAGTGAATGGCTGGAGACAAATACATGGTACTGAATTGTTGCTTCTGGAGCTTGGTTGCCCACCACTGCATTCACGTGTGATGTGGTGTACATTCATTTTTTTGTTTCATCAAACTAAACCTGTTACCTTCACGTTCCAACCCTAGGATGATGAACACACCCATCTCTATACTTTGATTGTAAGACCTGACCAGACTTATGAGGTCAAAGTTAACAACGAGAAGCTGGCATGGGGTAACCTCGAGGACGACTGGGACTTTCTGCCCCCCAAAAAGATCAAAGACCCAGACGCTGAGAAACCGTCAGATTGGGATGATCGAATCCTTATCGATGACCCTGAGGATGCAAAACCAGAGGTTGGTAAGGCTCTGCCCTGAACACATTCGTCATGTATTCTGTGCTTATTTTAAACTGCTTGGCATTTAATTTTGAGCAATATTACAACCAATAACTGCACTACATTTCCATTCAGTTTCCATTCGTATGCCCCTTTCGAGGGAATTGTGTTTTAAAGGGATATTTTGGACATTCTGGGGGTATTTATGGATGAGTTCAAATTTTGTGTTGAACTTAAAACCATGTCAGTCAGTCAGATGAGTTTTCTGCAAAACCACATTTTGCAGTATAAACCAAAATAGCTTTTAATGTCACTGATTTGCACAAGTCTGGAATATCCCTTAAAGCCAGCATCTGCCTTATGGCTTCCACAGCTATATCGAGACACTGCTCTGTTCTTGCTTTTCTAAATGATGCCATTACAAGGCCATTTTCCACTGCAGGACGTTGTTACCTGAGGGTCTGTCCCTGTGTGATGTCTTTCAGGGACACATTACCACCTAGGCCAGGCTCTATCTGTGCAGCTTTGATACTGCCTGGTGGTGTTTGCAGTGATGGTTGATTAGTGGTTAAACATGAGTGGAATATTTTTACCAGATGTTAAGTGGTGAGGGAGTTATGAAAAGTTTACAAGTTATGGTCACTGAAGGAACATGTAAGGAGAATGTCAGAAAATAACAACGTCTTTATTTAATCAGCCGTGGTGCTTGTGTCTTCATTATGCTGCCATGGAGACGTTAAATTGACTGTTGGCAGCTATAACAAAATTATCCTTCAGGCAATTCTAACTTTCTCCACAAACATTACAATATCTTACTGCCATCTTCATGCTACTCGGAAAATATATTAATTTGGTAGTGCTCAGATTCGAAGGTGCAATCTAATAGGAAAGGCAACAACAAGTCAGTCTGTTTTTTTCCTATACAGCAATGTAAAAAAGTAAGGCTGAAAAGGCCATTCTCATAAATATTCTTGACATTGTTAGCAGGCTAGCCTGTGGCATCAGACTTTCTCTAATTGATCACATAAAAAGTGTCATAATCTGGGCAGTGTGTTTCATCAGCGATCAATGATGTGTTGTTATCAGGGCTGGGACAAGCCTGAGAATATTCCTGATCCTGATGCCAAAAAGCCGGAAGACTGGGATGAGGAAATGGATGGGGAGTGGGAACCTCCCATGATCCCTAACCCAGAATACAAGGTATACACATACTGGATAGAGTAGGACATGCAGTGAAATTAGTGATTGTTTGTCTAAAACTGTGCATGGGGAGGGAGGAGTAAAGTGCATAGGATATAGTTTTTCAGATGGCTACCTGATAAAGGGAGGTAGAATGGGTGGGTGGGTGGGTGTAAAGTGCATCATACGCCATGTGTGTAAGCATCTAGAACAAAAAAAGAGTGTTTTTTGACATATGTATACTGCACAAATCCAGAATGTATATATATGTGTTATACGATCAATGTATCTGTTACAGGGGGAATGGAAGCCGAAGCAGATTGATAATCCCAACTACAAGGGTAGCTGGGTGCACCCTGAGATTGTCAACCCGGACTACACACCCGATAGCACCATTTACAAGTTTGACAACATCGGAGTAATTGGCCTTGATTTGTGGCAGGTACACTTTGACCTCATTCTTGGTGACCTCATTTTGACCTCAACCTCATTCTCGGTGTGTTTGTCATGCTCAACATTTGGCGAATTTGGAATTTGCTGTGAACTTCACCATATGTTTGTTACATATTTCATATAGTTACAGCTATTAATTTCAAAATATAAAGCAGTAAAGTTGAGCAAGATTTACACGTTGTGCACAGGATCACATTCAACATAATATTTTAAAGTGATACTCTGCTTTTACTTTTTTAGGTTAAATCTGGGACAATTTTTGATAATTTCCTTATTACTGATGATGAACAAACAGCTGAGAATTTTGCAAAAGAGACATGGGGAGCCACAAAGGTAATTGCTTTTACTGTCCAAAAAGATGTCATTGTCTGTAATGAGTTATTAAATGGGTTATATTTTAAAAGGTACAGCAAGAAATTATATAAAATCCTGATGTGTCGGTAGAAATCAAAGTGAACATATTAAACTGAAATACTGATGTCATTGACAACAATAGGGCAGCCAGAATATTATAAAACTTAACATACAAAATGCATATTCTGTTTATGTTTTGATGTATTTTGCTTTCTACCTCTAGAGGGGGAACAATGCTTTATGATGTGTTTAACTTGATTGCAGTACCAGTTTTGGCCATAATACATACAGTATAGCACTTTTAAGGTGTGTAAACCCTCTTAACGTTATTGGTATGAGACTTTAAGCAGTTGCATTTGTTGTCTTGTAGGGGCCCGAGAAGAAGATGAGGGAACAGCAGCTGGAGGAGGAGAGGAAACAGAGGGATGAAAAGAGCAGCAAGAATGACATGAAGGACGAGGAGAAGGACGCTGGTGGTGGTGGTGATGATGAAGATGAAGGCCTGGATGAAGAAGGTGAATATGAGGAGGAGGATGAAGAGGAGAATGAATTTGATGAGGAGATCCCAGATGAGGTCGGTCCACTGGAGGAGGAGGAAGATGAAGACGCTCCTGCGAAAGATGAACTTTAAAAGAGGTCCACCCTCAGTCGGTTTCTCTAAGCGACTGAGGGGGAAAAACTACAACACCCTTTTGTGTTTTTCAGCCATTGGGAATGAGAGGGTAGAGCAGGCAATATTTGCCTTACTAATGGTTTCATATGGGTTTTGGGTTCATTTTATTTATTTATTTTTTAACAGAGTTTGTCATTTTACTGGAAACGCAGTCAGTCCTGTAGTTGTTATATTGTTTGGTGCTGTTCCTACATCTTGATCTTTTTCAAGTATTTGGAGAAAAATGTTTTATTTGCAGTTTTTTGTTATTTATTTAAAATCCGGGCAGTGTTAACTTCTTTAACCTGTATATTTTAAACACTCCTGTATTATTAAATGATTTTCCTGTCTCTACCTTCTGTCTCCCAGGACAGAAGCTTCTCTAGGTTTTCATCAGTATTTGCTATGAGGGCTGATATGATTTACCTAGTTTATCTCAAGAAAAACCTGAATCTGAGTACAAGTACACATCAGTATTTGCATGCCTGTTCACGTTTGTGTTGTTTAGTTCAAGCTTATGTGAACATTGTGGGCACTTCCACAGTTTTACCCAATTTACTTTCACTCCAAAACATTGCATTGTGAAAATTGCATCGTACACTGTGTGTTTATTCTGAGAGAATAAAGAGACACACCCGATTCTAGAATTTTAAAGTGATGACTTCAATAGCAGTTTTAGGTGTAAATAATCCAAAAAAGGGCTGTGAGCAGAGGTGTAATTGCTAACCCAACAGGTAATAGGAATTTGGCTCAATTAATTTTACAGTAAACCCTTCCTTTTCTTAGCAACACAGATAGGCCAACATGAAAGACCGAATAGCTGCGTTTAACAGTTTTAGGATCAAGTTGAAATGTACTTACTTAGCACATTATCACATACAAATTGGTATTTGCTGCACACCAACAAAATACAATAATAAACAAAACTTAATAAAAGTCAATTACATTTTTAGAGTGTTTGGGGAGTTGCTAAATTTGACCTTATTTGGTTTGAACCCTGGGCACTTCTTGCCGACCACTTCCAATGAAGTAGATCTGCCAGGTTCATCTTGAGATACCATTTCAGTAATATATTTTGGCCTATTGACTATAAGACCCATCTGTCAATTCACCTGGCTGTAATTTAATTTAGAAGCCACCCATTATGACTAAGTGTAAAATGGTGCGTTCAGTGAATAATAATCATTTTTTTACAGCCTGGTTATTTACCACAAGCATAATTAATTGTTATTGTGCAAGGGCTACGTTTTGTGCCTGTGAGGATTTGCGTAAACCAACCAGGGAGCCCAGCGGCAGTGACCACATGGGCTTTTTTAAAACCTTGTCTTGTCCTCGGCAGCAAGTAGATGGCGTCTGACCATAATATTATCTTCTAGTGAGATAGCTGAGTCACATCTAAGTGTTGAGGTAACGGTAATAGGGAATTCTTCGTACTCGTGCTTCTAGGAGAGCTTTCCACGAGCTGGAATCTCATCGAAAATGCTGACAATCACACTGAAGACTTTACAGCAGCAAACATTTAAGATAGAAATAGATCCAGAACTAACGGTAAGTAACCACGCCGGAGTTCCTGTGCCCAAGTAAATGGACTACTGGTCGGGCGAGAGGGACTGGGAAATACCGGGGCCTCGGCGTAAGCAACTTAAATCTGAAGGGGGATACTATTTTAAACCATGTCGCAATTCATGGTATACGGGAGTGACATTCCGTGTTTGCCGTGGTGCTATGATTTTGCCGATGTTTACTCGCCACCCTAGTTTTCTGCCTAGAAATGACAGCGCAATATTTGCTCAGGTCTGGTTTGAAATCACGGTGGAGTTCCCTCTCACCCCCTCACTCTTGAAGCTATCGCTACAAATGTGACAAATAAATGGGTAATGGGAGGGGGTGCGTCCTGAACATTCTCTGACTTTGCCCCTAACAGTACTTACTTAAATAATGTAAAAATGTTTCTTATTGTTTCCTATAATACTGCGACGCTAAGCACATGGTTTTCACAGCCAACTATATCATCATTACGCATAATAGGCTACAACCTCTGGAACAAATCTCATAAATTAGGCTAGTCCAGCAAGCTAAAAATGAAAGCCCAGATACAGTCATGAGTTATTGACGATTAGCAGTTGTACAAAGCAAGGTAAACACTGTTTCATAATGAACATTTCCTGTCACATTTGTTGTAGTACCAGTCTATGTGACATTTTCAAACTGAAGTCCATAGACTTAGTTACTGTGAATGATTTAAAAACACAAACAGCTGGTAAAGAAGAGGGGAAGCTTCTCACTTACCCCCACCACATTGTGTACATTAAATTAACCAGGAAAAACAAACTAATAACAGCACGTTCACAAGGACTTCGTGTTTGTAAAATAACAGATTTCACAGTAAATAGTATATTTTATTACTAAACCTACAACCAGAGTGTGAATTATCCCTCCATAATTTGGGGGTGCTACCTTTCACATTTTACATTATTTACATTACTATGTCGGTACCCCCCAACCCTGTCTCTTTGGGGGGTACTGGTTCTTAATCAGGGGGTACCGTCCCCCCCAGTACCCCCTGTAATTCGAACTATGCCTACAACATAAAGAACATTATTATTAAATGTTTATGGTTTGTCGTTTTTCAAGTTCGTGTGTTGGTGGTTGTTTCAGGTGCGAGCACTAAAGGAAAAGATAGAGGAGGAGAGAGGCAAAGATGCTTATCCAGCTACAGGCCAAAAACTGATATATGCAGGTAAGAGGGTTACACAACACCACTTTTTCTGCTTTTATGCATTTTCTAAAATTTCTAAATTTGACTCATTAATCATCGTCGTGATTTTATTTCAATGACTGTGTACAACCTCTTATGATTGCATTTGCCACGTAGGCAAAATCCTGAATGATGACATCCCTTTAAAGGATTACAAAATCGATGAGAAAAATTTTGTTGTGGTCATGGTGGCAAAGGTGAGACAAACGAATGTCTACATCTGTGCTTCTTAGTCCTACTCATGGTTGTTTATCATCTTCTGCTTTACAGCATTCTCAACTAATCAGTTTATCGGGGAGGGTGGCAGGGAAGGAAAATGTTAGGATGATATTAAAGACCCAGCATGGACAAGGGGTCCTTTGAGGACACTGTTAATAATATCATGTATAATATTATAAATTAATACATTATTAATAATAATAGTACAATTTTGGGACTCAAAATTTCTAGGCGCACCCCTGCTGATGAGCAGCACTGTTCATCCTCTAATCAGCAGGGGTGTCATGAGGAGAGGAAACGTTGGGGATGATTCTGAGTTCCCCAGCAGTGACAGAAGGCCCATTATTATTATATTCACTGGGGTGGACACCCAGCTTCAGAAAGTTAAAAGTCCAGCTGCCACATATTTGTTCCAACCATTCACTGAACTAGCTGTTCCTTAGCATGACTCATCAGACAGGTAGCTTAGCTAGTGAGTGGAGTCACCTGTGTGAAGTGCACGGGCAGAAGGAATACATGGTAGGATTTTTATAGTCTGAAGTCGGGATGTCCACCTATGATAATTATTAATGAGGAGGCCCAAAATTTGTAGTTGTGCTCGTCCTGATGAGCAGTACCGTTGATGATGTAAACACAACTAGGTTAGCATATCCATAGCACTTTAACCACACTGATGTCATGTGTGTCTATGATATGAAGTGAAGAGAGGCTACTGGCACTGTTTTGAATGCTGTGTTTTCAGCTTGCTTTGTTGTTAGAGGAATTCAGAGGGTGTTTTGAGCAGGCTCTGGGCAATCATATTGATCCTCTCTCTGCAGCCAAAATCAACTCTGCCACCTGTCCAGGCCAGTCCGGGTTCCATACCGACTCCATCTCCGGGTGCAGCGCCTCTCATGGACATAGTCGTTCCTCCACCCCCCATCTCTGTGGCTACACCCTCCCCAGCCCCAGCCCCAGCCCCAGCTCCAGTCCGAGTTCCTGCCCCCATCCAAGCCCCAGCTCCTGCTCCTGCTCCTGCTCCTGCTCCTGCTCCTACCCCTACCCCTACCCCTACCCCTGCCCCTGCCCCAACCCTCGCCCCTGCCCCTGCCCCTGCCCCAACCCTCACCCCAGCCCCTGCATGTGCACCTGCCCCAGCATCTGCCCCAGCCCCTGCTCCAGCTCCAGTCCCTGTCCCCAGCCCAGTTTCACTCCCAGCCCGACCACAAGAGACTCAAAGCACAGCCAGCCAGCCTGTCTCTGGACCCAGGGCTGCCAGTACAGGTTCAGCAGCAAGAGAAAGTGCCGCTACAATCGCTGCTCCAACTCCTGAGGACAGATCCCGGGAGCTTTTCCAGGAACAAGTACTGGACACAGATCCATCACTCCTCTCAGCCTCTGGGTAAGGAGGGCTACCACACGGTGTACATCATAGCATTAATATTTAATCATCAGTGATGTTCATTATCTCCAAATCTTTTTAATACCTTCTGGTAATTATAATGAGTTTAATGTGATACCATTTATACTTTTATGACACTTTTCTCTTCTAGTCTTGACTTGGGCCTTTTAGAAGAGGCAGCATCAATTTTAGGTAAGATTTTAAAATCTAAACCGTGATTGCATGACGTAATCTAAACTCAGATATTGCGGGTCATCACAGTTGCTTTTATGTTTGTTTGATTAGTTACAGGGCAAGCTTATGAAAACCTTGTATCTGAGATCATGTCCATGGGGTATGAGAGAGAGCAAGTGATCGCTGCCCTTCGGGCTAGCTATAACAACCCAGATCGGGCAGTGGAGTACCTGCTCATGGTAAGGCTCTTTCGGATGCTGTATGCAGGCATGAACCCTTTTTTTTTTAATTGAAAACAAAATGAACTTAAAGAAGATGGTTCTGCACATTTAAAACTTTGTCTTTGTTGTGTATTGTTTGGCACAGAATGATGATGTTTTGACCACTGTTGGTCTTCCTAAGATTCAAAACAGACACAGAAAGTCTGTGTCATTCTGTGCCAAACAATAAAAGACAAAAAAAAAGGATTCCAAGTGCGCTGACCCATTTTCTGGGGTTTAGTTTTGACACTTTTTGTCCTGCACCAGGGCCTGGGATATGCAAAGAAAAACAAATTTCTTGTAACTAATTTAAATGTAAACTGATAATGGTCATTGTTTTTGTGGTGATGATAAGGGCATCCCAGCAGAACCCGAACAGCCCCTTCAGGAAATGACGCGGCCTGCTGCGTCGGCTGCTGCGCCGGCTGCTGCGCCCAACCCCGTGGTACCCAACCCCACTGCCCCACCTGCAGAGAGAACTCAGCCCCCACCCACATCAGGTAACATTTTGGTGCTGGTTTTGAAATCTTCAATGGGCCAGTATTTAACGTTTTCAGTTGTTTATCATTTTCTACTCACAAATGTGTCTGTTAATGAATCATTTTTTATTAAGCTGGCACAAAGTTTACAGCTGTTTCTTACATACTGACACCACAATTGTTTTGCAATACAGATGTTTGTATTTCATAGTGTCTGCTTCGTTAAAGTCTGTGATTATTGTTTTTCATGATATAAAACATTTCATCACCAACAAAGGCCTTCTCTGAATTATTTAAATGATGTGCAGCTGACTTAAACTTTGCTACAACTTTTAGCAGGCACAGCAGCTCCATCTCACCTGCCCTCATCTGGTAACCCCCTGGAGTTCCTAAGGAACCAGCCACAGTTCCAGCAGATGAGACAGATCATCCAGCAAAACCCCGCTCTCCTCCCTGCTCTGCTCCAGCAGTTGGGCAGAGACAACCCACAGTTGCTCCAGGTTGGTGAGGCAGGATCAGTTGAGTAGTGGGGGATAAACACACAGCGTTCACACACCTTTTTACAAATTACTAAACAGTGTTTACTTGGATTTGTAACGAGAGCTAATGTTGAAGATGTGCATAGTGTACAAACCCATGTGTACTGCTGCATGCTTTGTGTACTCACCTTTCTTATTACAACTACACCACTGAGCATGATTTATACTGCAGGACAACTGATAGCACTGGATGCTGATAAGATGTGTATATGACAAATACTGATCTGTGTTGCACATCTGTGCATACCCTCAGTCTTTGTTAAAAAACATAGAATGTGGTCCATACAATAGAATGTGGAATTTTAGTCTTACATTGTTGTAGAAGGTATTATTCTTTATGGTGTTTAGAAAATTCACATCCTCAAAGGTTACATTATTTGATCCTACGCTTACAGCAAATCACTGCGCACCAGGAGCAGTTTGTACAGATGTTAAACGAGCCCCACGGAGAAGGAGCAGAGGCCCACGCAGCACCTCAAACAAACTACATCCAGGTCACCCCACAGGAGAAAGAGGCGATAGAGAGGGTATAGTATACGCATCACACTGTACTAAACGTTATAATAACACATGTTTTAGGACACTGAAAGTAATTAATTCTTCAACGACTTCTTTGTTTTGCAGTTAAAAGCTCTGGGCTTTCCAGAAGGTCTCGTCATTCAAGCTTACTTCGCGTGCGAGAAGAATGAGAACCTCGCTGCGAATTTCCTTCTCCAGCAAAACTTTGATGATGAGTGACAGTGTCTTTTTTTTGCAGTGTAAGATGGTGATAGTCAGGGAGATGGCCACGAAACAAAAAAAAACAAAAAAAACAAATAGATTTACAGTATTGTGTGTGTGTTTTTGGGTGTGTGTGAGAGAAAGAGCGATATAAAGAGAGAGTGAGAAAGAGAGAGAGTGTGTGTGTGGCAAAGTTTGTAAAGGGGTCAGGGCCAAGGGTATACAGTCTTTTAGAAAGTGTTTTCTTGGGAAAAAGCCATGGTTTAAAAGTAGAGTTAATTGTAACAGCCACTCCCTTTTATTGAACCATATCACCTCAACTGTGAATTTTGCACTGCTGCTATTGCTGCTGTTAGTATTTTTTGTGTGTGTACTGATTGAGGTGGCAACAATATATTTTATTTCTGCCAAAGGACACACCTTAAACAGTTTTTGTTGGATTTGCTTGTCCATCGTGAACCATCCATACTCATTTATTTATTTATTATTTACACTAAACTAAACTATAAAGTTGAACATAAAAATATTCCTGGTCTATCTGTAATGTCCAGACATTTGCCAGACGTTGATTAAATAATTGTATTAGTAAGTTATCTGAAAACAAGACTTGGTCCTACTCAACAAATACGAAAGGGTGCGTAGAATGAACAGGTCTCAACCATGCTGCAAGGTTATTTCATCAAAATTACATGTTTTATTACAACAATCAAACCTTTAAAAGCGTAGAGCAAGAACAGTTGTGCTTCTCTCAGCTATCTTCTCAGTTTACTGAATTATTGTATTTTTTGTTGTTTCAAACCAGTTATGCTTTCATGAGTTGTAAAGGGGGGTTGGGGGGTTCAATTAATAAAAAAAATGAACTAAGATAGAGAAAGGCTGTTCTGAATAAAAATATTCTTGCATTATAATTTAGGTATAAGATATTGGATGACAGATATTGGAAGGCCAATATCTGTCATCCTCTTCTTTCTTCAAAGTGTGTTGTTTGGCTTAAAAAAAAAACATGACTCTCTTTTTGCTTTTTGATGCTTTGAAGGCCTTGATGCTTTGAAGGCCAAAAATGAAAGATAACCCTTTTTTCTTTGTAAATGTTGGCACTTTATGGGAAAGAGTGTTGTTGCTATAGGAGAGTTTAAACAGCTGCATGACTTTAAAATAGCCCAGGGAGTTGAACAAAGTGTCATGGTCTGGTGATGATGTATTACCGATAGCTTTACTGTTACTGTTCTTGTTATTTTGGCAAGAAGACGGTTAACCGGTATGAAATGATTTTTGCCTTAACACACAAAAGTTGCGGGTTTGCTGTATGGTACATGAGATTATTGTTTCAGCATAATGTGAAATAAATAGCTTTTACAAAGCTGAAATGAAAGTCTTTCATTTTAATCTTTTTTAAGGTATTCACAAATTTTAGAGCCATAAATAAAGCTGAGTTAAGAACATTTCAGTATTCACACAGTTCAGTAACTATCAATATGAATGCATTTACACACTAGCACAGTAGTAACTAACATTTACTGTCACCATAAACAATGGATTTGCCTTACGGTTATAAAGAAACGTGTGCACTCTGAGTTTACTGTACATGCAATAATACAGGGATACAAGGATGGTTTATTGTCACATGCGTAGATATACTGGGTAGAGTAGGACATGCAGTAAAATTGGTAACTGTTAGTCTAAAACTGTGCATGGGGAGGGGGCAGTAAAGTGCATAGAATGCAGTTTGGTGATGGCTACCTGATGAAGGGCAGAGGTATGAATATGTAAAATATGTGCATAGTTAAAAAGCTGCAGACTGCTGGTAGGTGTACTCAGTGGGTAATGCTACAGTACAGTTACTCGACCCTGTAGTCGTCGAGCCATTCGTCCACTGGAGGGGGGTGTTTTTCCAGAGGGTGTGCGTGTTCCCGCAGCAACAGGGAAGATGGCAGCCCTCACATCTCTCTCCCAGGTAATAGCAAGGAATGCATTCATTCTAAAAAATAGAATCATGCGTAATTAATCACAATGGGCTTTTTGCATAGGCATACATGCCCACTGTTGTTATTCATCGTAAGACAACGCACAAGACGTGTTTGTCTACCTTGTTTAGCGACATGGGTCAAGGCCTAATTAAATCAAGCTAGCAAAGGAATAACGTTACCGTTAGTTCGAGCTCTCTATCGCCGCATTAGCTAGCTAGCTATCCTATGCCTACATGGCCAAGACAGGGTAAACTAACATGGGTCGTTTAGGATTTAATATAAATCCGGCACTTTTCCTAGTGTTAAATAAGATGCAGATATAATACAGATGCTTTATACATGCTACAAATACCATCTTGCATCACACGGCAGTTGTTTTGCGGCGTCCAAGCTAGCTAACCAAAAACCATCACAGTGCATTAGTTCCCAGAGCAAGCTATCGCTAATGTTTGCTACCTTGACGCTATCTGACCATACAAGCTATCGCTAGCAATTTTGAGAGACTGTGATACACATTATTGCTGTTATTGCTCAACTAGTTGTTGTTAAGATAGACAATGTATACTGCATCAAATGTATATTATTTTAAAAGTGGCAAGCATAAAGCATAAAAAACAACTAGCATGCAAACATGAAATGACACCCCCTGCTAGTTAGCAAGGATGGTGATATTAAATCCACTATCGCCAGCCCTCTTAGCAAGCAATGAAACTTAGGTTACGTTTTATTAACATTAGTCTAAAGAAATTGCGTGTAACATCAGCAAGTGCACTAGCGTCCCGTTAACTAACAGTACATAATTGTTTTCATTATAGTGTTTGTCACACAGTTAGAGTTAGTAATTCATCTTCACACCGGTAACGTTACTCCGGTTTGTCCTTAGACCAACCAGCGTTAAATCACATCCTGCCTGAATAAATAATGTTGTCTGGAAAGCTTTAATGTACTTATTGCACACTGTAGAAGATGCGAAAGACTGGCAACTCACTGGCCAAAATGTCAGCTGTATTTTTCTCTAATTGAAGCTAACACTGCCATTGCTACCTGGACTGAAATATAACTGAACATTTGCAGGGTAATTGTGATAAGGGATGTAGTAACGTTAGCTTGCCACCGCTAGCTAGCTGTGCGTTTTCCAGGACGGGAATTTTTACCACCTTCATCTGGATAACGTTAAGACAGTTGTAGTTAGGATAGTAATATATTTAACAGCTGCAGCGGGCTTGGTTTTAAATCATTCCTACTACTTGAAACACGTTACCATCTGTTGAACACATTTTGTTAACATTGTCCATTAAGTGAGGCTAAGCACGAACGACAGAGTTGTTAAAACATGATCTGCATGTAGATGGGCCTGTGTCATGCACGTTCTGAACAGAGCATTGTTTTTCCACGCAGTTGTCGAGTGGGAACCCCATGTATGAAAATTTTTATAGACAGGTAAGGTGGCATAAGCTCATAAGATTTCTTTTGAAAATACTTCTTATGGTAATACAAGACTTCAGACTTGTGATATGTGGTTTAGATGTACAAACACCTTTGGAAACTGTTGGTTTAGGTGATTGTGTTTGTCATTTCAATGTTTTGTGATAATTGAAGTAACATGCCATTAGGAAACATGTGTGAGGTGTAATGATAAAGGTGAATTATTACTCCAATGACAAAGCAGTTCTGTTCCTTATATCCCCAAGATACTGTAGTGTTTTGCAAGTAGGTGTACAGTTTGTGTATGTAGCAGCAAGGTACACTACTATTCAAACTGTTAGTAATAATCATGTAATATACACACTATTCACACATGATATTTCTGCATCTTGGCCATGGTGAATTATAAAATCTATCCACCTATGTCAGTTAATATATCTTATTGAACGTAGTTGTACTTCGGTGGAACCCCAGGTCAGATGTCTACAACTGAACGATTTTGTTATTGCAATAATAAGCCCTATCATTTTCATTTCTATTATCCCTAGTAAAGAGTGGTTGTTGGTAGCATAACATAGCACAGGTAACTCAATTGACTGTCTTTTTCAGGTTGACCCAGGAAATACGGGGAGAGTAGGGCCAACAGAAGCAGCCCTATTTCTGAAGAAGTCTGGGCTTCCAGACATGACACTGGGAAAGGTGGGTGCCATGAAGATGTAGGAATAAAGTATCACTTTGTAGTGTACATGTACATGTGTTATCATTTGCAAGAAGGGCAGAAAACTGACTTGCATATCCTTTCTTAGATCTGGGATTTAGCAGATCCAGATGGAAAAGGGTTCTTAGACAAACAGGTAAAAAAAGAAATATGAAGTGCAAATTCTGTGAAATGATGTGTGAAATGGTTGAATTTTTATACGATTCTTGTGTTTGGCATGTCATGAAACGATTCGTTTTCTTGTTCAGGGATTTTATGTTGCGTTGAGGTTGGTAGCATGTGCGCAGGGTGGCCAAGAAGTCAGTCTGGCCAGTCTCAACCTCACAGTCCCTCCCCCTAAATTTGTGAGTATATAACGAGCAAACTCTCAAGATTGTTAAATTAAACACCAGAAGAAAACAATAATATATCTATAATCCTTAGTCGGGTTTTTTTTGTTAATTGATGTACCTGTGACACATTCCAAGATTAGGTCAGCTGCTAAAGACCAGGTATTGGGGCTGATGGGGTGTACTTCTGTGTTGTGTGTTTATTCGTTTGCAGAAGGACACAAGCAGTCCCTCACTCACTACAGTATCAGGTTCAAGTGAAAGCCATTGGATTGTAAGGGTAAGCCATTTCATTTGTTTTAAAATCGTGTGCAAAATGGTTAATGTGCTAACCTTCCTTGCCCTTGTCTGATTCCTCTTCTCCTTTTCCATCCAAAGCCCGAAGAAAAGGGTAAGTTTGATGGCATATTCGAAAGCCTTGCACCAGTAAATGGACTTCTTTCTGGAGAAAAAGTAAAGCCTGTTCTTATGAACTCAAAACTACCTCTGGATGTACTGGGAAAGGTAAAGGATTATAATGATTATAATATATACTAATATAATTATAAAATCATTAAACAATGATATGAATAATAATTTGAAAATATATATGTTTTTGAAATGTATTTTATCTATAATCAAGGTTTGGGACCTCAGTGACATTGACAAAGATGGACACCTGGACAGAGATGAATTTGCAGTGGTATGTACATACAGTATGTTAAATATATGATGCGCAGTGATCTACTTATCTTTACATGTCCAACATCAAGCCAGAAGCCTCCTCTGAAAGTAAAATTTGGTCAAGTGTAATTACCATAGTGTATGTGAGTTAAATATGATAAGGATGTGAAACCAATTTTGATGCTTAAACAGATTGGCATGGCGCTGCTGCGTTCGGATTTATTTACTTTTTTTTAACCTTTTAACCCTTCATTTTACTGCATGTCCTACTCTACCCAGTATGTCTATACAAGTAATAAACTGCCCCATGCTGTGCATGTATGGCCCAGTGTAAAATTAATGCTTGGTCACAAGTTAAATGACCATAGTGAATGTGGGTTAAATATGATGAGGATGTGAAACCAGTTATGATGCCTAAACTGCCCCATGCTGTGCAACCATAGGCCATGCACCTTGTGTACCGGGCCCTGGAAAAGGAGCCTGTGCCCTCGGTCCTGCCCTCCTCGCTCGTCCCGCCCTCCAAGAGGAAGAAATCTGTGAGCTCCCTGTCCGGATCGGGACCCCCGGGGCTGCCCGCGAGCCCCCCACCGCCCAAAGACAGCCTCCGCTCCACCCCCTCCCACGGCAGCATGAATTCCCTTAACAGCGCTGGCAGCCTCTCGCCCAAACACACCCTTAAGTCAAGTTCACAGGTACACCAAAGCCTGTTTGCAATGGGACACTGAGTCCAGCTTGCTCCAACACTATTTCACTGTACTTGTATAATGTACTTGTATAGTCAGAATTAAGGAAGGCATCTAGGTCTAATCTAATGTTAATCCACTGATATGTATTGTTTGACAATTTTTTGCTCAGATGAGATAAAGCATACAATACATATTGTGCACAGCGTCATACAGACAGTGCTTTTCGCTATATCTTTGGCATATCTCACCAAATCCCATTTTGTTTATTTTTTTGTGTTGTTATGGTTGTTTGAAGGCCAGCCAGCCATTTAAAACATGTAGCCATGCTGTCTGATGTTGCAATCTTTGCTGTGCTATGTTGTTCATTGACAGCAGCACACAGTGAACTGGGTAGTCCCAGCTGCAGACAGGGGGCGCTATGACGACATCTTCTTGAAAACGGACTCTGACCTTGACGGTTTCGTGAGTGGCCTGGAGGTCAAAGACATCTTCATGCAGTCGGGGCTCCCTCAGAACCTCCTGGCACATATATGGTGAGACTGATTCGATGTGAGACAAGGGGTTGCACAGCTGATGTAAATGTCTTTTAGAAAATCACTACTTTCGATTGTAATTCGAATCCTCTACCTGCTTCACAATATAACGTGCCTGTATTAAGACCCATTTAGTGGCAAGAATGCGTGAAGTTGACTATAGAAATCTCTTTTGTTCATTTTCCATTAGACAAGTTCACTGCACACTTAACAACACAGCTTAGCCATAGACTGGTGTTACTCAATACCTATGGTGCACTTGAAACTGGAGTAGACAGTCAAGGCCTGCTCACTATTTACTCATTAGGCCTGCTCTGTTAGCCCAGTGACCTACAGCAGGGACTGGGAGAGTTGAGTATGAGCACACAGTGATGAACACAGCTCTGATGTGAGAGAGAAGCAGGTGGCTCTGTGTTAAACCATCACCTCTGTCTCTGTCATGATGCACTTCTGTGGTTTGGCCACATCCAGCATGCAGGATCACGCTGTGGAAAAGATCACATGTACCCTGTGTGTCAGGCCCCTCAGCTCGGCTTGCGGAGTCAAACGTGGACACACGAGAACGCTGACTCTCTCTGGTTACACGCAAAACCTGTGTGTGTGAATGCAGACACTGGAGAATGATGCTTCTTTGGACACACACACACACACACACACACACACACACACACACACACACACACGCACACACTCCTGTGTCTCACACACTCCTATGTCTCTGTCCTCCAGGGCCTTAGCAGACACTCGGCAGATGGGGAAGCTGACTCGAGAGCAGTTTGCGCTGGCCATGCACTTCATCCAGCAGAAAGTCAGTAAGGGCGTCGACCCCCCACAGGCCCTCTCCGCTGAGATGATCCCGCCGTCCGAGAGAAGCACTCCCGTACCGGTCTGTACCTGCACACCAGTCTGCTTATGATAACACTGTGTAACAGTTGGTGTCTTTTAATCAGAATTTAAATTGGTCAACATAGGCAAATGTTCACAAACATTGTCTGTTTCCTATAAACTCTCAGCAAATGTTCACAAACACACTTTGTGTAAACACACACACACACACACACGCACATGCACGCACACACGCACGTCCCACGTCCCAACTGTGGGAAGAGGTAGTTTTGTGGTCAACATACATTGATAGTGGAAGATAGGTTATCAATAAAATCAAACAATTTGGAATGCTTACACAAAAATATTCCAAATTCAGGCACTTCAGGGTTTTGAAAAGAAATGAATTTGCTTCATGTTGTCTTTACTGCTAAGTGACCATCTCTCTCTCCTGTAGAATCTGTCTGGATACATGACACCAGTGGGATCAGAAATGGCCGCCCTTTCAGATATGCGGCGGGTAAGTTAATCTCATCTGTTTGGGGTGATACATTAGTGATGTAAGGTGGACACACAGCTTTGTGTAAAGTTTCCTGGAAGATTTTCCTGAAGACGTAAACTTGATTAATTGAATGAAGAAGTTATTACATTTGACTTCAATTAATTTATTACCTTTTTACTACCTTATTATTGCTTTTATGGGCAATATCAAAGTTTGAAATGTGTTCACGTGAACCAGGGGTTTGTCCATAACATTCCATGGACTTTTGACAGTGTTTTGACATGGCATTCACAATTCATTGTGCGTTTCAGTGTTAGTGCTGTGACATCTAAACAAAATGAGCTGAACGAGATCTTAAGAGAAACCACTCTCTCCTCTCTATCCTAATTTTACCGCTGCTGATGATCTGGGTTGTTTCACTGTTAGCATGCAGTAATATTCAAGTCATGGGTATGTAAATAACGACTGAAAAGACATAAACAAACAAGCAAACAAACAAATGCTTTCTGGGGCTCGTAAGCTGAGTCCCTTTTGTCGTTTTTTTAATTTCTTCTGAAAAGCATTTGTGCCAAAAGCCAAAGTAAAGTGGTGGGCACTCTGTGACCCTTGGATGTGTGTCCTCCTGTCTTCCCCCCTGGTGTACTGGTGTGAGGAGGGAAGGTGAAGACAGCTGCCCCCTGTGTGCCCTTTCTCTATTCTCTCCCACCTCCTGTGTGCTGGTGGCACTCCGCGTGTCTTATCCACTCTCCCACCCTGTCTTATGTTTTTGTTGTTGTTATTGTTATATTTCCTTTCTGTTTTGAAATGGGTGGTGTGTGTATGTGTGTGTGTGTATGTCCTTTGTGGTTGGTCTCAAAGCTGTGGGGCTTGCTCCTTACTCATGCTCGCTGCCTCCATCATGGTCTTCCTCTTCCTCCTCCTCCAACAGGACAGCTCCAGCTCTGTGGGCTCGGGGGAATTCACAGGCATCAAGGAGCTCGATGACATCAGCCAGGAGATTGCCCAGTTACAGAGGTGAGTGTTTCTGTGTGTGTGTGTGTGTGTGTGTGTGTGTGTGTTGTTATTATTATTAAAACACAACAAGACTTGATCTCAGACCTTGGCGCCTTCTGCCTTCGGGCCTTGTGCCAGTGGTGATGCAATGACCGTGTGTTAAATTGTTATTTACCGGGGACACTGTTGGCTTGGTCCCCATGTAAGAATATTCCTGTTGCCAAATAGTTTGATGTGTTTTTAAAACATAAATCCATTGCATGGAATTGATGCATAAACTCTGTATTCTTTTTCAAGCACTCTTGTCTTTAAACAATAACAATAACAGAAATATGTATTTTTTTTAGTTCTTAGAACTTCTATTAGCACACTGCTACACACACCTACATTAACACAGTAACATTGTTTTAATGATTCGCACACTAGATGGCACTCAAGTTTCAGTTACAGTTTCCTGGAAAGGGTTAGTGTTCTTGTCTGTTACAGGGACATTAGCCTGAAAATACTTTTGACATTCATTAACAGATATTAGAAGCGATGACATTCACTTATATCACTTCAAAATGGCAGGTCAGCTTTAAAAAAAAAAAAAAAAAAAAAAAAAGCAGTTTGTTTAATTCAAACTGTTAAGATGCCTCCTCCTGTTGATGTTATTGTTTGTTGTGTGATTTTCTTGCGTTTGTTTTGTTGCGTTTGTTTATTTGTTTTGCATTTTACCTGCCCCAAATAGTGAGTGTGCTCCTTTAAAACCCTTGTAGAACGCTGGTAATAAAATTCACACTTCAAAGGAAGAGACAGGTAACAGAAGAGACTTTGGTGGTGGTGGTGGATGAGGCCTTCACTGGTGTTTTTTTTACGCTTCTCTCCTCTCCTCTCCTCTCCTCTCCTCAACCCCCCACAACCACCCCCCCAATCTCCCTTCCACCCGTCTGACCACTGTGGTCTTCTGTGGCGATCCTTGTTCGTGTGTATTTTATCAAATCTTTTGTTTTCACCGCTTACTCCTCATGCTGCGTCAGCACACTCGCTTTTACGCACTGGGAGACTCTCAGGTAATCCCCTTAACATAGATGTCACACTTTGGTTCTTCTGTTTGGTTTCTGTTTTCCTTCTGTTTCTGTCTCTCTTTCTTTTTTTGCTTTGGTTTGCCTTGGTTTGGTAAGTGTGTGTGGAGGAGGCAACAGTGGGGGATTACGACTGTAAACATTCCAAGCAGGAAGAAGTAAACTGTTGTTGTTTGGTTTTATCCCCCTCAGAGAGAAGTATACTCTGGAGCAGGAGATCCGAGAGACAGAAGAAGCCATCCGGCATAAGACCACGGAGGTTCAGGTGAACACACACCATAGTCTACCACATACAGATACATTGGCATATGGGCCTTAGATTTGATGGCACAGAAAGATTGCACAAAGTAATTACAAGTGAGGTATGTTGGAGAGTATTGTAGCCATGATGTAGAATATATTGCTTTATCCAAATGACTTGCTGAACAACGTGACAGATTGGTGGTTAGATTTTTTTTCAATATACATTTTATCCAACCTCGTCTTTTAACCTGTTGTTGGACGTGTGTTTGTGTTTGTGTTTGTGTGTGTGTGTGTGTGTGTGTGTGTGTGTGTGTGTGTGTGTGTTTACACACATCATTGGCACATGTGCATGAATGTGTTTATCTGTTTTATTTTGGTGTGTGTGTTGGTGTATCTCAGGAGATGCAGAACGACCTGGACCGCGAGACGTGCAGCCTGCAGGAGCTGGAGGCCCAGAAGCAGGATGCTCAGGAGCGGCTGGAGGAGATGGACCAGCAGAAGGCTAAGCTGGAGGACATGCTCAACGACGTGCGGCACAAGTGCCAGGAGGAGTCCCAGATGGTGAGGCTGAGACACACACACACACACACACACACACACACACCATGGCGGCTGAGACGGTGGCGTCATGGCTGCTGTTGCCACACTCTCACCCACACACACACACACACACACACACACACACACGTATATCATGCAATCAGCTGGTTCTAGTTAGTCTTGGAGCTTTGGGAGACTCCAAGTTGAGTTACAAAAGAAAACTTTTATTATGTTTTTTATTAAAAATGATTTTGTGCATATCCCGTGAGTGTGTGGCGTAATGGCTGCTTCTACCTCTTAGTACATCCTATAGTGTGATGTTTCCACTTAGTCTTGGAGCTTTGGGAAACTAAAATGAAAAAGATGAGAACAAAAAAAACAAAATTTACTACATCCTAAATGACAAAATGATCTCGTGTATTTCTACATGGAAGGTAATGCAATATCCCACCTGTGTGCTATCACTTAAGACCTTTGACGTGAAGCAGCCAAATCTGAATCAGGTCCTACTTTATGGCTAATCTCCTGTTTCCTCTCTTCTCCGTGTGTCCTCCCTTTCACTCCTTCTTTTCTCCTCCTCTCTCACCTCACTGACACGCTCGCTATTTCCTCTGGTGTGCCTTTCTGTCCTCCTTCTCTGTGTCCTCCCTTCCTCTCTTTCTTTGCTCCTTTATTCTCTCCTTCTGTCTCACCTCCCTGACATGCTCCCTCTCTTCCCCCTAATTGCATCTCCATCATTGTTCCCTATCTGTGTCCTCCTCTCTCACCTTCAATGACACACTCGCTGGTGTCCTCTGCTGTGTGTCTCTCTCTTCATTGTTCTCCTCCCTGTCCTCCACATTCCACTTTCTCCTCACTCCTTTATGTTCCTTCTCCTCTCTCACCTTCATTGGCATGCTTGTGTATGTGTGTGTGCGTGTTTGTGTGTGTGCTTGTCTCCTCTGGTGTGTGTGTGTGTGTGTGTGTGCGTGTGCGTGTATGTGTGTGTGCGTGCATGTGTGTGTGTGTGTTTGTGTGTGTGCTTGTCTCCTCTGGTGTGTGTGTGTGTGTGTGTCTCTCTCTCTCCCTCTCCGTGTCTCCACTGCCTTCCCCACGGGGGCGGTAGATCTCCTCGCTGCAGACCCAGATCCACTCCCAGGAGTCGGACCTGCAGAGCCAGGAGGAGGAGCTGGACCGGGCCAAGGCGGAGCTGGGCCGGCTGCAGCAGGAGGAGAGCCAGCTGGAGCAGAGCCTGCAGGCCGGGAAGCTGCAGCTGGAGACCATCATCAAGTCCCTCAAGGCCACGCAGGACGAGATCAACCAGGTGAGGCAGCTGCCGACACCGCGCTGCGCTGCCGCTGCCGCCGCCCAGGAGCGGAGAGAGAACCCCGGACGGGTCCTAAAAACTTGACTGCGGATCGGCTATATGCTGGCGGAAAAAATCAGGCATTATGCAGATTAAGTGGGGGAATTGGGATTTGGCTTGTGTGATGAATCTCTCATCAACCTCTCTGGTGTATATACAGAGGTGGAGACCCCAGTTTCAGAAAGTAAAAACCCTGTCACACATATCGATCCAACTATTTCCTGAATCAGCTCATCCTTATAAGCAAACAAAGCATCAGGCAGGTAGATCAGCTAGTTCACGAAATTACCCATGCTAAGTGTTATTGCAGAAGAAATACATGGCAGGATTTTGGCTCTAATAAGTCGAGATCTCCATCTCTGGTTATACATGGGTGTGGCGAGAGAGAGGTAGAGTCGTTACTAAGTCTCCCCAGTAGGGTGTGTCAAAACGGCAATCTGGGTTTTCTCCTCTCTGTGGTGGCACACTCGATCGAGTACGCTCGGCTGCACGCATAACACACGAAACGATTTCCCAGAACTGAGTGCTCACACCTTGACCACACAAGGTGGCCTAATGACTCAAATGGGTCACATCCATTAGGTCCTCAAACCGTGACTGTTACCATAATAGTTCTCGTGCAGCGTTCGTTTAATATTCTGTAGAAAGACATATGCAGACCAGGGCTGGAAATTACCTTTGGTAACAGTCCACATTTTGCAGTCACTGACAAATAAATGATACAATTCACCAGCCACTCAATAATAAATTACTATTTTGTGTCCAAAATTTACCAGTCAGTTTCATATTTTGCCAGCATTTGGCTGGTGGCTGGTGCTAATTTCCATCCCTGATGCAGACAAATTGAGAACTGAGTGTGTGGATGAACTTGCTGTGCTGATGTTATGTGTGTGTCTGGAAGGCCACAGTGCCTCTGTGCTCTCTTGTTCAGAGTTATGAACAAGGCTTGGCCTGGCTGCCAGAACATTTAGTTCTTGCTGAATTAGTCAGAGCTTCACATTGTTAAAAGAAATTTAATAAAACTTGTGATGTAGTTATGTGTTGAAATTTTCTCTCCTATGCTGTTTTAATATGGATAACAGACTTTGCATTAAGAGCTTTGTGTAAATAATCCTTGTTTCTGTCAGCTTTCATCACACTACCAAGGCTGCAAACTGAGGGTGGATCCATCCTCTTTTTTAGCAAAAATAATATTCAAATGTTTTGTTATGTAAGCGTGCAAATTATGTGTTAGGTGTCAAGCATGACACTAGGCCTCTTGTGCCATATGCAACTTGACACATTCAGGATGAGGGAGTTTTCACCATCATGTCAACCTTAAAAGGAGATACAAAAGGGAAACTGTTTTTTTGTTGTTGTTTGTTATTATTTTATGAAGTCAGCACTGACATAATTGTATTTTTTTTAGCAAGATTGTATTTTGTGTCTGTCAAACATTCATCTTTATCAACTTAGCAGAAGCTAGATAGAGTGTAATTATGTGACCGCACTTTCCTATCAAACTTTCTCACGTTCGAGCACCCCACGCCCTTCCTGTTCTTTGGGTGGGGTGCCTACTGTCAGTTTCTGAATTAGACCATCAGAAATGGTGCTTCTGCACTTCAGGCACGCTTTCTTGCACAAGTGAGAGACTGTTTACGAACCACGCAAAAGAGAAAAAACCCATCTCGCATTAGCATACACTCCATTGGTGCACGATGACTTTGCACAGTGAAGTGGAATACCTACAGAAAGCTGACTAAAGATGTTTCTTTCTCCAGCTGACTGTGGCTTCATCCTAAGACGTGTAGTCATCCTCGCAAAGACGGTAGCACTCGAGGACTGGCTTTTTTTTCTGCCAGAGATAAGATCCTTAGTTGATACACATCACATCTTTCTTTCACATGTTTTCCTTTTTACAAAACTCTCACAGAGGAAGACCAACAAAGTGTGAAAGTGTTAGGCACTCTGTATGTGTCATAACACCTTGTTTTTACACAGTCAGTTTTTCCCCTGCCTCTATGGCATTTCTATAAGCAAAGTAGTTTTTGTAGTTTTTAACAGCCCAACTTCTGCAAGTTTTAGACTTTTTTTAAAATGAATATAGAAGTGAAAAAACTTAAGCTACTTAAACTGAAACTTTTTGACTGTTTTTTTATTAGTTTTATTAGTTGTTAATTCCCATTTCTAAGACTTGTTCCATCATGCCTGCCTTGACCAAGAAGTAGCCACAGGTGGTAATACGCCATTAAAGTGAGATACACAAACATACAGTCAGTCCTAGTCTCACCTTTGATCCTGCCATGCCAGAAAAAAACAGTGGTCTTAAGTTTTGAGAGGGGAAGTATCCAGCAGCTGTTTGAGATGGATGCTTGTAAAGCTGTCAGAACTGCCTCAGTTATATTACACCCTTCAGCGGTCAGGTCAAATGAGCAGAAGGTTTGTAGAGCAAGTGCTTTATCAGTCGTGGAAGTCTCTTGTGTGACATTGTCTGTGTTAAGCGCACAGACAGAAGGAATTACATGGCAGGGTTTACACCACTGTGTGAGGGCAAAAGATGAAATCTTGATGTCAGTTTGGTAGTTTACCTAGTAGAATAGGGAGATGTCAAATACCAATTAAGCTTTCTTATTAAACATCAAGTTATTTTATTATAGGACCGTATGAGCTGTGCACATACCTGCTCCATGGATAGCATCTAACAACAACTGTTTGCAACCTCACCAAAAATTGCTACAGCAATGACTTGCCAGTTTCAGGCAGCTTCAGTTTCATGACTAGTCACAAACCTCTCCCCTGAAAAACCCTAAAAGACTCTGGAAGCTCATGCTAATTTTATTTTGGTTAAGCGTGTTGGCACCAGATTCACTGAGCATACTCTGCCAGCTCAGCCTGCATGTGTTGATGTGTTTATTTGTGTCTGTGCATCAGATGGATGCTCTCTAAACACATGCTGTCTGTTTGGAAAAACAGGGTTTTGACTTTTATTTGTGTTGTTGTTGTTGAGGCTCTAAACAATTGCTGTCTGTGTGGTAAGCAGGGTTTTGACTTTCATTTGTGCTGTTGTTGTTGTTGTTGTTGTTCAGGCCCGCAGCAAGCTCTCCCAGATCCAGGACAATCAGCAGGAGATGAGCAAGAACATCGAGCAGTACAACAGCACCCTGAACGGCACGCACGGCGGCAGCATGACCAACCTGGCCGACATGAGCGAGGGCTTCCCAGAGAAGGAGAACGGAGGCTTCGGCGCCATGGTTGGTTGGGTGCTTTAAGTCTTTATTACTGTCCTTGAGGGGAGGGGGGGAGATGTGTCTTCTGCAGAGGTGTCAATCCCGGGTTCAGAAAGTTAAAAAAAAAACCCTGTCATGTTTCCCTTCTAACACGGGTGACTTTACTGAGTAGCTGAGCTACCTGTCTTGAGTGCTCATTGCGAGCAGCTGATTCAGGGCTAGTTGGACTAAAGTTGTGGCAGGGTTTTTACTTTCTAAACCCGGGATTGACACCTGTGGTCTTCTGCATTCTGGTGTAGTATACATACGTATTGGAGTGACAACAGTGACAGTGAGCTGACCTCAGAGCACACATACCCATGCACAGAGCCACCACAGGCCACTATTAATCCCTAGGAAACATTTGGGTGTCACGCCCCCCCCCCCCCCCCCCACCAGAGTTAGAGATCAGCACCAACTAAGGGTGGAGATCAGCACCAACTAAACACCATGTTGCAAAAGTCACGTTGCAAGTCTTGCTGCATTTGAACTTGAGGTCAACTCCCTCAATGGCCCTCAATGACTAATGCTTGAACTTGCCCCTTGACTGAAACCATGGTGTGATATTTTGCTTTCAGTGCCTCTCCCCATCCACATTGTTTTGTACCTGTAGGGTAACACAAACTGGCTGCCTTGCCAGTAAATACCACAGATGGCCGAGCTCCTAGCGCTAGCGGTGCCGCCCAGCCCATGTTATCTCGTGCCCGCTCTCACACGGAGAGCGTTGGGTTGGGGTTGCGCAGGATGCAGCGTGCCCCAGTGGTGACCCCTGCACCTACTATGCGTCACATCCTTCAGAATAGAAGGCGGAGGAAGGACAAGAGGGCACAGAGAACAAAACACAACACAACACGCAGCGAAGGTGCTATAGGCCAAGCGCAAGCATTAGTTGGCGGTGAGAACCCAAGTTGACCTCAAGTTGCAAATGGAGCAAAAACTTGCAATGAAGCTCTTGCAACATGGTGTTTACTGGCACTTGTACTGCACCCGTGGATGGTGCTGATCTGCAAGTTAGTGTAGTTTCATTACTATATGATTTTCCACAGATACAGCAAAGGCAAGGGAGGCAGCTTGGGTTTGCTTGTAGATGTTTTGCTGATTTATTTTAAATGAGGTTCATGTGTTTAGAATGAAAAACGTCAAAACCAGAAGTGTAGGAATCTACATACATTAATAGGCTCCAGAAGTGGCGAACACATTGCATGTCTTGTATTGAGCCTCCTGTCAAAACGGCATGAAATTCACCTGTGAGGTGAAATTGGCCCCAGCTGTTGAGATCACTGCATAAAGTGGGAAGATTATCAGGATATTTATATAAAACATTTTCCAGTACCGGTATTATTTCCTTCGTTTTAATTTGCTCCATTTTGACCGGCCACTCTCGGTTACCCTTGCAGGCAATTACCACGGGGATTTTGATCTTTCCGTTCCGTTCCCTTCCTAGCATATCTTGTACGACTAACATAACGTGCGGATCATTAGGCCCAGTCAGTACTGAGGCAGGGGTTACTTAATCTGCCCGTGTTTTTATTATTCCAGTCTTCATTACCAGTGCGTTTCCAGAGGATTCCGCTCGCCAGTCATTCGTGCCCTCGGTTTCATTTCACGGCAGAGTTGTGTCATGGGCAGCGAGCTGGGATTAGGGTCAGGATTCTTTATTGAAATGAGACGGGGTGCTCTAATGAAACGCAACACGCAACGTTTTCACAGCGAAGGCCGCCTGGCATGTGAAGGCCCGTTTTAAGGGGGTGAGGGTGTGCGGTGGGAGGAGAGGCGAGGGGAGGCTAGGAGAGCGGAGGGGGGGGGGGGTGGAGGTTGGACACCTGACACCCGAAGAGATTGGTGGAGACTGTTTCTTATTGAGCGGCCTTTTCATTTGGACCAGCTGAGCCTAATGGGCCTCTACTCAGACTCCGACTGCGAACTGCAAATTGCAAGAGAATGAAAATTGCCCCGCACGTTATTAAACTGAAATTCAAGCCGAGAGGAGAGGAGAGGGGGGCTCGGCTCAGTTTGCGTTTCTTTCCCTCAGACGGACATTCCTGCCACAGTTTCCCTTTAGACCTGCGCCGCTGCTACGCGTCGACTGAAGTGGCCCATTGTCAGAACAATTTTCCACCAAAATATTTTGTTTTTCGACGGACGGCAGGCAGGCAGACGTGTTTGTCAGCTTGGATGGCAGGCCTGAATGAACAGACAGAATGAATGAGGGCAAAACTGTTTTCTGGTAAATGCTTTCCCCTGCAAGGCAAATTGTATCAGATGAATGTAAATAAACTGTGAGGGTCTCGACTCAAGCTTAACAGATGGCCCTTGCCTCTCTCTCTCTTTTTTTTGTTTTTCTTTTTTTTGTAGGAGGACCCCTTCAAGGTGAAGACATCTGTGTTCAATAGCACCCCTCAGGAGATGAACACAGACCCCTTCCACTCAGAAGACCCCTTTAAAACAGACCCTTTCAAAGGTGCTGCTCCATCTCCCATCTCTCTTCTGCCCTTTGTCTTTCTTCCATTCCCTCTCTCTTTCTCTCTCTCGCTCTCTCTTTTCTGACTCTCTTTTAGTCTGTCTCTCTCTGTTTCCCTCTCTGTTCTCCTCTCTTTCCCACTCCCCCAGTCTTCTGCTAAATGTCTCTGGTGCTGCTGTACCACCCGTCTCTCCTCTCCTCTTCTCTCCTATTTGTCCTTCTTCTATTCTCTCTCTCCCTCTTGTCTCTCCCTTCTGCTAAACTTCTCTCATGCCTCTTAATCTGTCTTCTTGCATCTGCTAAAATCACAAGAGGTGTCCAGGGATATGTAGACCTCAGCCATGCTTTAGTGCTGTCCTGTGTGGTTTTTCTTTTGACCCCTCCCTTTTCCATACTTGCATGAGTTGACTTGGATTCCATAGCCACTTGGCAGCAGGCCCCCTTCAACACAAAACGTTAGATATGAATATCTATTTTCCCCAAATGGTTTTGGTTTCTCTTTGGAATCCAACTTTTTCCCCCTTTGTCTTCTGGCATGGCCACTGATACCTACTCTCTCTCCTCCTGCTTTTTCTGGCCGGCCTTCTCGTTGCGCAGGAGACCCTTTCCAGAACGATCCCTTTGCAAAGCAGCCACCCACCACCACAGGTATTTATGCGCAATTATTCACAAGCGCTCCTCATCATCAGCCCCCGAGCCGGAATGCATGTTTTTCTTTTTCTTTTCTTTTCTTTTCTTTTGTTTTTTTCTTTTTCTTTTGTTTCCACTTCTTCTTCAGCGTGAGTATGCTTGCTTTGACATGCACTACAGATGACCTGATGCATCTGAAGGTTTACTAGCTCTACCAATCAACTTCCCCATTGTAATATTGGTGATTTCAGTTCCCCAAACACTTCAGAATATGGGGATGTTGTGGAACTGATAATCAAAAAATATATATAAAAAAACAAAAGGCATCTGAGTAAAGTTAGTAGTTGTATGCGGAAGTGGGAGATGGGAACTATTGATATAATGTTTATTACAGTTGAAGTATGCTGGGCCATTGTGTGTGATCTATTGTAGGCTAATTGTGTGCTACATATTTAAAAAAAAAAAAAAAACATACTGACCGACAAAAGACTTCACATTTTATGCACTCCCATGTCTGGCTAGTGCTTACCTTACTGCATAATGTGAGGTCTCTGTATTACCTTATCCTACGGGCTGTTGATTAAATTTCACCAGCGTACGAAGGAATAAATTAAAATTAAAATGCACGCCTTCCTACCTAGATCCTTTTGGTGGAGACCCTTTCAAAGAGAGCGATCCCTTCAAGACTACGTCAGAGGACTTCTTCAAGAAGCCCGCCAAGGTAGATCCTTTCGGAGCTCCCGATCCTTTCAGCAAAAGTGCCACACTTCCTTCAAAGGTAACGATGAACTCTTCACCCCATGCCCTTTGTTGGAGTGGTGTTGCAGTTGTTCTCTTGGTGATTATCAAATCAAGATCGTTTTAACTGCGGCTTCTTAATGTGCCATGACGTGACATTTCTGCTTGTGTTTCCCCTCAGGCACCATGTCACTTCACAAGCAACGATCCCTTCACATCCACCAGCCCAAAGTTAAAAGGCCCAGGTACCTTTTTGTTTTACTCTTATCTGACTTAAGAGAAATGTTTAGTGAAGTTGTCACTGCTCCTTTTCCAGCCGAACCCACTTAAGGATTTCCTGCCGTTTAGTCAATGCATTATTAGTGTCTAGTTTTTACTTTAGTTTACACAAATTGTTTTGTCACAGAGGATGAGAAACATCTCTGTGAGATCAAAACATGGCAAGACGGTAATATGGCAGCCTATATCTGTCCAGCACTGTTGAAAAATGTACAGCAAGCGGCGGTGTCTGGTAATGAGTGCAAGGCTCCCATAGACAGAAGTGTCAGTTGTGTGCATACACAATGTCCTAGTCAAGAACCTGTACCTTGAAGCAAGTCATTCAGAATGTAATGTTGGTAGTGATATTAATATTCTTCATACTGTTTTCAAACCTGTCTTTCATTGTGAGAGAACTCTGTAGTGCTCTTCTGTATTAGAGACGAGGGACAGAATACTGCAGCGAGTTACACAGCTGCAAGTCACACATGGCGTGTTGTGGCTTCTGCATCTGGAGCTCTTGTGAAAGTTGGGTCTAGGTGCTGCACTTGACTGCCATAATACACTCTTCAGTTATAAGTTTGACATTTTTTAGTGAATCATTTCAGTCATCATTCATGCAGTCAAACAGATAATTAGATAAACACCCTGGTATCTAACCATCTAAATATTTGGTATTTTGTCTCAAAGTAAAGAAAATGTTGAAATGAGGGGGGAAAAAAAACACTGGACTAACTGAAAAAAGTTGTGCTGCTTGGCTTGCTGTCTGTGAAGGTTCTCATTCATCCAGGTGATGGTAGTCAGAGTGAGAACTGCTGATGGACACACATGAGATCTACTGTGGAGATTGTGTGTGTGTTTCCATCACCACTTCTCAGAACTGAGGGACATCTTCAGGCTCAAAAATAAGTTTGAATGTGCAGCTTCCTGGATGTATGTATCGGGTGTAGATGAATGAATATGACTGTTTGTCTCTGCCAGTTTTTAGCTAACCTTTCGACCCCTAACCTTTTTTATCAGGCTCAAAATATACAGGAAGAGATAAAACATTAATCATGCACTTGATATGGTCTTTTCTTGAGCTATGTGTTACTGTGAGGTGTAAAACTGGTATGAGCTTCATTGCAAAAACCTTAATGGACTGAGCCACATTGATATACTTATGCGATGCGCTTATGGTGTGCTGGTATCTATTACATTCTCAAACAGGTTGGGTGAATATTTAAATTCCACCCATGTACGATTTCCAATTGAAGTCAAAGTCAAAGTCAGCTTTATTGTCAAAAACCATATGTACAGGTTGCACACACAAAATTTGAAATTGCAATGCTCCCTAGGCCCACAGTGAACATTAAACATCTTATAAACAAGACAGGAAGACATGCATTGTCACAGCATTTAATACAATAAAAATAACTATCAATGCAGGAAAAAAAAAAGATTTTGGCAGCTATGCTGTTTGACCCCGATTATACACAGTCACAAATCTGCCATGCATTGCTAACTACCTCAAATGTAGCTAAAGTAAATACAATCATTTTATCTGTTTCTTGTTTTGTGCTTATTTAAAAAGTGTCATCACAGTTTGCCTGCAGAATCCCAATTTCCCTGTCTAAACTGGGGAAGCCCCCTACAGATAATGTTCCCTGTACACTAAACAAGTCTGTGTTTGAATGTAATCCCCTCAGATCTCTTCGGGACACTCGACCCTTTTGGAAGTAGCTCGTTTGGTGGCAGCGGTGGCGGCAGCAGCAGCGGATTCGCAGACTTCAGCCAAATGTCAAAGGTGAGTATGGGCTCTCTGAGTCTCTGCCCTCTGTAGAGGGATGTCTGCCTTGATGCTCTTCAGGTCTGCTTCATGTGTCTTTGTATGACGAAAATGCTTTTGTATGACAGCAATTCAGGTAGCTTTCTAGTCACTGCAAAACCAGACCAAACTGTAAAAAATAAAAAAAAACTGGATAGGTCTATAAAAAAAAGCTTAACATTTTATTGAAAGTCAGTAAATGCATTTGCAAAGCTGGAAGTCAAAGGTCAAACGTGAGCCCTTTGGAGTCACGGCCTCCCACAGAAGATGTCTGCCTGGATGCTCATCACATCTGCTCTACGTGCCGTGCAAGCCTTAGCCACCCTGACCTTGCGACGTCGCGTGCAGATGCGTCAGAGTAATCCCTCCTATCTCACCCAGACCCTCTGCTGCCTGCCGGCCTGCCTGCAATCCCAGCATTGCCAGGCGTGTGGGGGCACCAGAGCACACACCACCCCAGCCCTTACAAACCAACACTGGGTGTATGCTGTTCCTCTCTCGACCATAAGGAGAACCAGTGCTTCTTTTCCTCACCTTAAACTAGGGCAGTGGAGTAGTTTGGCTTCTGGTTTTATCATCTGTGGGCACAAGTTGGTTTGTGGCACAGTGGTGCACTTTCACTCACAGCATGTTGTGTTTGCGTCTTGTCCTTTGACCAAGGAGTGAACTGATTTTTCCTCACGTAAAAACTGTGAGTGAAGCCGTTTGTTTTATGACTGTTTTATGTAGTTATTTTTAATGTCTTTAAAAGTTGAGTGTTTTGGGTTTTTATTTTCTGTGGGCACAAGTTGGTTTGTGGCACACAGCTCTCTGTCAACATTTTGTGTGTTTGCATCTTGTTGTTGTTGTTTAGGGCTTTGCAGATGACCCCTTCAGCAGAAAGCAGGACACCCCAGCACTGCCACCCAAGAAAGGGGTACCGCCTCGACCTAAACCTCCAAGTGGTATGTCCACATGAATTTGAGTGGCGAATCCCTTAAAAACCTAGTGGTTAATGCAGTTCTTATGGCAGGAGGAAGTAACGAATCTGTTTGTGCATTTTATTTTATTACATACATTTGGCAATGTGTTTGTTTCCATGACCGTTTCTTTTTTTTTTGTTTGTTTGTTTTTTTTAAAAAGTATCGAGCAGCACACACACTAATGTCCGTTTGAGTTGCACACATTTTCCACCACACCCTTCTGCTCACAGCTATATCCTGTTTTGGAAATTTCAGCAATTCAGAGTTGCCAGTTGTGACTGATGAGAGATTGAATTATGACATGTTTCTGACTCTGCTGCGCATGTGAACTGTCCTTCAGCAGTCCTTAAGCTGTCAATCATTGCTCCTCTCAGCTCCACTGAGGAGGGGCAGTGGGGAGAGATTAAGCTGATGATGTGTGTAATGTTATGGTATTTGTGGCCATCTCCTCCTCAGTGCAGTTTCTTCTTCTAAGAAGAACTTTATACTCTAACAAGTGCTGCTTATTTTTCTGCTCTTTCACATAGTAAACAGGAAATGTGGGCACAGATAAGCCAGAGCGGATGGGTTTTGTTCGCTTTGATCAGTGGAACCTTGCAGCAGATGCGTTGTGCAGAAAGAAAGAAAACGTTTTTCTGAAACAGAAGTCCAGCCTTTTTTCAAATCTGCACCCCCCCTCTATTTTGCTTGCCATTTGCTGTGTGTGTGTGTGTGTGTGTGTTATGACCAGAATAGTATGGGTGGTCTCAGACAGGCATTCAGCACTAGGGTCTTACCAGGGTGCAGCTAAGAGAACTGTGCATGTTATTTTCCAATTTCAGTAAATCATGAAAATATGCTGAAATTCTTCTTTTTTTTTCCTTTGGTTACTGGCTCTGCTCCTCCATACATATCTGATCTCTCGACCACCTCCTGTGGCATTAATGTAATTACATTTGAGCCACTGTGCTTAAGATTTACAACGCAAAAATGTCTTTGTGTGATGACTTCTCAGCAGCAACAGATCAGGTAGCTGTCCAGTCAACAGCAAGACCGTAGACCACACAATGAAACTTAAAAAAAGAAAATAGATCAGGTTTATAATCAATTGAAGCTTAACATTGAATTGAACGTCAGAAAATGCATTTGGAAAGTTGGAATGCATTTTCGAGTGTGTGAGAATATGTGTGTATGTATGTGTCAGAGTTAGTGTATGTGTGTGTGTGTGTATGTGTAAGAGTGAGTTTGTGTGTGTGTGTGTGTATGTGTAAGTGTAATAGTGAGTTTGTGTGTGTGTATTTGTATTTACAGCATGGTGCCCTGCAGATGCAGATGTAATGCTGTGTGCTGTAGGGTCAGTGAGCTGCTGTCTGTGTGACTCCTAGCTGGTGACAGCGTAGGTGGTGATAGTGGAGCACAGATGATGTGTGGTTAGCTTGCACTGGCAGCATCAGATGTGTTCATGCTCTCCCCACCCTTTCCCACTTCCTCTTTGCTGCGTGTGTGTGTGTGTGTGTGTGTGTGTGTGTGTGTGTGTGTGTGTGTGTGTGTGTGTGTTCGTGTTCTTTTAAGTGTGTGTAAGAATAACTTTTACACCAGTGTCCTGATGTGTTCTTGTTAACTGTCCAGTAAATATGTTGGTCCCTTTGGGGTATTTTTAATGCCTTGGTCCTTTTGTACATTTTTTTTTTCCCACATCATCTCATGAGTGGTGCTAGTGAAACTAAAATTCACTTTTCTTGGTTTAAGGTGTGATGGAGGAAAAAAAAGAACTAAACAAAGCAGAGTTGTCATAATAATTATAATATTTAATATTTTCAGAAGCAACTTTAGTCATACTTTTTTTAGTCAACGTTATATCCACTAGTTTGTCATTTGTCTCATTTTTTGTGGTTTGTATGTCACATTTGCCACTGACACTGACAGTGATGGGGACCTTGCCTGCACACAGTCAGTCAGTCAGTCAGTCATGCATGCCTTGCACCAGCCTGGAGGGGTGCAGAGAGAGAGAGAGAGAGAGGATGTTTTAAATTGCGCTGATGTGAAAGCACACAAGGGTGGGGCTCCCTTTTTGCGGTCGCAAGTGCCATTTACTGAAAGAACAGAACTGATTGCTCGAATGTTAGCGTTGTGCTAATCAGGACTGATACATGTAGATACTCAGTGGTACTAGCCCACTGTGGTTAACACCTTCACATGGGGAACAACAACTAGTGAAGCGTTCCCACGCACTTCTCTTGAGAACAGTGATAAACATAGACACAGTGGCGACAAGTGTATGATGCATAATACATTCCACCCCTGGTCTTTCAAAAGGAGCATCTTATCTGATTGTTTTGGTCAGCCTGGAGGTGGAGGTTCAGGAAACTCACAGGGGCCTACTTGGGGATATTTGAAGTTGAAGTTGAAGTTTTTGAGAGCTCGCTCTCTTTTTTTGGTTTAATGGGTATCGTGCCAACCCTCATTATAACCCTCATTATCATCACCAGACACTTGGGGCATCGTTATTAAGACCTTGTGGTTCAAGTGTAAGTGTGCAAGAAGGGAGCATAAAGTGTTAAAGTGTAAAACATTATGAAAGAGTTTTTTTTTTGGTCCCCCAAGTTGTACAACTTTTTTATTTTGAAGGTGTAGATTTGGAGTGTAGTTAAGGGGATCGTCTATAAATGAGGTTAGTGCAGTCATGGAAGCTCTAACCCCATCTGTGGCTTTTGGTGCACCACAAGTGGTGTTCGGGTGAAATGCTCTGTGGGTAACAGGAAGAAGGTACACCAGTTGTAGTCGTTGTTCCTCAGCTCAGATATTGTTACAAAATTCACCAGAATCTCTTTTTTTGAGAATGCATGGATGAGTGTGTGTGTGTATAGGCAGCACAGAATATCTCCATTTGTACGTGTTTTGCCATCTTTGTGAGAATGCAGGGATAAGTGTATATGTGTGAAAAAGGGGTAAAAAAGACTATCTTCCCTTTGTTCCCAATTTGCCATCTTTGTGAGAGTGCAGGGATAAGTGTGAAAAGTATGAAAAAGGGAAAAAAGACTATCTTGCTTTGTACCCAATTTGGCATTTTTATGAGAATGTAGGGATAAGTGTGAAAAGGGAGAGGAATATCATTTGTATCTGTTTTGCCAGATGATTTCACAACACAAACACAAAAAAGGAGAAATGGACAAGCCCTCTCACAAGGGGTTTTTCCCCTTTGCTATTTCATGCAGCTGTGTACTCAGTTGGTATGAAAATACGACACAGAAGAAACAAAAAAAAATACAAAATAGCCCCATCCATTAATAGAGTGTCACCAAGTGTGACATCCCATCCCCCCTGTTTAAATGCCACTCAACTTGTCTTTATGTCATGAACTGCAGGGGAGGAGGAGGAGGAATGGCTGGCCGGAGAAATGAACGAGGTTTGTCTCTGAACTCCTTTTCAGGTAAAAGCACTCCTGTAAACTTGCCTGGATCCGGGGATGCCGCCAAGCCGAGCGACCCGTTCCAGCCCTTCGGCTCTGACGCCAGCGACCCCTTTCAGAGTAAAAAGGGGGTGGCGGCGGGGGTCCCCGGGGATCCCTTTAGTGGCAAAGATCCGTTTGCTCCATCTGCTTCAAGTAAAGCCTCTAGAGAGTCCTCATTGGGTTTTGCAGACTTCAGCTCTGTAAGTTGAGCTCAGTGATACTCTTCTTCTGTCCAGTACACCCCTTTTATGATGATTTCGCTCTCTCTCTTCTCTTCTTCTTGCGCTGCACAGTCAATCATGACTTTTTTCTGTGAGACAAAAAGAAAAAGAAAAAGAAAAAAAGACAAAAAAATAAAATCTTCGAGCAGCACCAGCTTTTTCTGTCTTTCACCTCTCTGCTACAAACACCTCATTCTGGCTACTCTCTCCATTCTCTATTTGTAAAATAACCCCATCAACGCTTGATAGTTTTTTTGTCTTTTAAAATGGAGGCTTGTAGGAGCTGGTTTTGAACTCCACCATGACCTCTTGGCAAATGCAATCGATACCTCATAAAAGCCATGTTTTCTTTCATAACATAGTCCAGGGTCTTGGGTATTTCCTGTTAAAGGTGGTCCCGTCTCTCTCTCTGGACTCCACACTACTAGACAACAAATCATGACACACACACACACACACACACACACACACACACACACACACTCCGCTCAGAGGAGACTGTAAGGGTAGAAGGGATGTTTAAAATATTTATTTCCTTTGAAGTCCACAGTGTTAAAACACACCCCACTGCGTTCCAGGTTACAGTTCCAGTGAAAGTTTGTAGGTGTCACCTCACGTTTGGGCGGATTAAGTTTTTTTTTTTTTATGTCCAGAGTGCAAGATAAATGCAGAAAGTGTGAAGAACATTTCTTTTGAAGTAGATCCAGCTAGTCATCACAGCTGAGTCACACAGTTGTATTCATAGCTCTGAGGTTTGGCCTTTTTTTTTTTATAAAAGGGGAGGTGTAGTTGTAATTGTGGAACATGACAGAAGATGGCCTTTTCTAACGAAAAGCTTAAGATAACGGTGTCTAGCTGTCCTAAATGATGTCACCTGATGTCTGTTGCTCTAAGCACACAGTGTGAATGGGTATGAAAGCATTTGTGCCACGCGGTTAGATGGTGGATGGTTTCAGCCATTGGGCTCCATAGAGAAGAGACTGGTGAGAGTTGAGTTCTCCATTAGTGTTGTGGCGCGACCCACGCTGGGGTGTAAAAGGGTGCATAATGGACATCAGTGGTCAACCAGTGCAGCTGTTCCTGTGGACTATCCATCCCTCAGCAACCAGCAGGCGTGCACAGCTGGCACACCTGACTCTTTTTTTTCTCCATTTATTTATTTATTTACTTCCTCCCCCCTGAGCGACCAAGCTCAGTGTGCAGCCTGCAAAGGACTCATGCAGAGGATCCTTTTGGATCTCAGGTCTGCCCCTCCCCTCCCCCACCCACACACAGCACTCTCAGGAAGTGGTACAGACTGTAGAAGGAGAGACTATAGAAGCAGCCTGCGAAGGATCCCTCTGGGTCCCTCAGGAGTTCTGTCCTGCTCAGCAGAGCATAAGGTCTGCCCCCAGAACTCTGAGGGGGCGTTGGACAGACAGTGGAATGAGAGACTGTAGATGGCTAATGACTACTCTCTGTCTGTCTGTCTTCTGTGTCTGTTCAAGTGACGCTTTCTATGAAGCCTGTATTCACAAGACTCTATAAACACATTCATAAAGGCTTATAATGCATTCATAAAGTATGTAAAGTATTCATAACTATTCATGCACACTCATGACTGTACTCATAAGGAATTAAAATGATGTGTGATAAGCCCTATTCCAATTTCAAGTGACAAAGTGCATTCTTGGTTATAAAGCTTTACCTGCCTTATAAGTGCAGACATGAGTATGTGTAAATAGTTATGAATACTAACTTCAACCATTATTATGCTTTATGAAGGCATTATAACCCCATATGAATGTGTTTACAGAGTCGTATGAATACAAGCTTTATTGAAAGTGTTTCCCTGTGTAATCTTCTCCACCGTCTTGGTCTTCCGTCTCTCTTGTTCTTTGTCTCTCTCTCTCCCAATTAACCCTGCCATTAAAATGTGCACAGAAGCCCTCAAGTCTAGCCAGTCCTCTCATGACGTAGTGGTGCCATTTGGCCGTGTTAGCAGTAACCCTGCAGAAACACCCTCTGGGTCCACTGAGAGCAAATCTCCCCGTACTCCTATTGCACGACACGGACACGCAGGTCTGTGTGCCGCCTCCATCCCCTCCACATCTCCACGCACAACTTACCCATTACTCAAGCTGATGCTCGTCTCCTCAGCAGCATAGAGCAAAAAAGACACAGGCTCCTCTCTTCTCCTCTCTTCTCTTCTCTCCACACCCTGGAGTGAGGGGTAGGAGGAGGAGAAGCACCATCCTGTCCTGAGCTTTAAATCTGGGAGCTGAGCTGAGCTGCCCTGCCCGCCACTGAAAGGTCAGAGGTCGGAAATGGGGGGTGCCGACTATAAGTGGGTCGGTGGTTTGGTTGTTTTGGGGGGGATAGTTCCAAGCCAACGGCTGTGCGGTTTGCTCACACGGGAAGCAGCAGTATCACTACTCAGCTGTCAGGCCGGAGTTTTCAACCGAGCATGTAACTGTTTGTTCGTTGGTTGGTTTGTTTGTTTGTTTGTTTGGTTTTGCCCTGTTGTAAATGTGTGCATTCCAGTGCCATACCGCGAGGCCCAGGCCTTTAGCCTTGCCCATACCCATGCGTCACTGCCAACCCAGCCCAGCCCAACCCAAGCCAGCCCAACCCATCGCCCACTAGTGATGCCCATGTTCTGCCTGCATGACTTTGGGGCATGGAGCTTGCTATACCATTTCTGAGTCACAAATAATTAAACAACCCACATAAACTATCGATCTGGCTGTTAGTTGCTCAGTGCAGCTAACTTTAGTCGAGTCTAACTTGAGTACAGTTCAGTCGAAGCACTGGTGGCGTTATTGCGCTGTATTTGGAATGGGATGGGATTTGGATGGATGGGATGGTATTTAAAAATACCAAGCAAAAAAACAAAAACAAAACAAAACAAAAAACACTGTACCCTACCTAGCCTTTACTGTGAAAAGTGAAGTATAGAACCAACTTTAAAAAAAATTAAACGTGCTGCATGGATATTTATATGATGCTTTAACCTAACAATGCCATGTATGTTAGCTGTTGGTTCTAAGCACTTTTGCACAGTGTTTGCTTACATAGGCATTTTAAGTGGTTAAGCAAGGCCCTCGTATCCACATCAGCACATGAACCATGCATGTGGCCATTTCACAACTCTCCTGTGCGTGTGTGTGTGTGAGCGTGTGTGTGTGTGTGTGTGTGTGTGTGTGTGTGTGTGTGTGTGTGTGGGAGAGAGTAAGTCTTTTTTAGATGCCTCGTAGGCTTCGTAACTGTAGTCTGAGTCACCCCTCCATCGCCATTGGACATATCTTGTGCTTCCTGTTTTTTTCTGTCAGCTTCTCTCTGCCTGTTATCATTGCATGCTGCGTTCAGTGATGATGATGATGCTAATGATGATGGTGATAAAGATAATGATGATGATAATGTTGTTCTTAATTTCTTGACACTATTGGCCCATTAAAGTGGTCCCTCTCATATAATATGTGTGTGTGTGCGTGTGTGAGTGTGCTGTCTGTCTATCAGTCACTCTGTGGTGGTCCCGTAAGCTTTAGGTGTTGTATATGGGTGGGGGGTGAGGGTGAGGGTGGGGGTTGCTGTGGGGATTTCCAGGTGGCTTGTTTGGAGTTTTGAACATGTCTGTGTATTTTTTTTTTGTGCTTTGTAACACGATTTTCATCACACAGGAAATGAGAGAGTCAAGGTAAGACACCTGACATTGTGGTTTTGTTTTTGTTTTGTTTTTCTGACAGCATTTTGCATACATGTACAAGCGTCTACACACAATGTTTGTCTCTTGATCAAGCAGCCCCTTGTGCACTGTCAGACTGACCTTTAAAAGCAACACAAAAAAAACAAAACAAAAAAAGAATCTTCCCCATGAGAGCACTACTGCTGCACAGCTGCACTCCTTTAATTGGCTGGCTCCACCCAACCTGTCTTGGGCTTTGTGGTCCAGATGCATCGTGCTGAGCACTTGCTTCAGTGGCCCATAGTGCAGCTTTATGTGTCCACTCACATGGTCACGGTCACTTGCACGTGCTGTTAGAACAGGTACAAATCTGAGTGCAGGACAGTCGGGGATTTTGGATGCACAGCACACATGCCTTGGAGGAGGGCCTTGGGAGAATTTTTCTGTATTTCTCTGTCACACTGAGTCAGCGTTACAAAGAACACCCAATGGTCATAATCACGATTGAATTCCTGACAGACATTTGAGATGTTGGATGAAACATGACTTTCCTCCTGATCAGTAATCCATCTGAGCCCTGTGTTTTTCAGTATAGAAAAGTGGATCTTTCGCTCTCTTGTTATATTTTTATCCTAAAATGTGTGATGTGCAGTGTTACATTACATGTGTTATCAAAAGGTTTTGAAAGTCTGTAATTTATTAATCCAAGTGTGCAATGATACACTCAGGCTCACTTTGTACAAGCCCCTAATCAGAGTGCTGTCTTTCTCAAAAAATAAAATAAATGCCAGTAAAATCATACTGAATGTACGTACATTTACAGCCATTCAGCTTTTTCTGGGTTTTAGAGTTTTGTTTTCCAGTTTACTTACTCTGTTCTATTTAAGTGTCAGTATGTATACCATGAACAAAACAAACTCTGTTATTGCTTTAGAATTATATCTCGACTGTAGGTTCAGAGGATTTTGTTCTGTAAGATATTGGAGTCCTAAAAAAATTGTCTGAATGTTGTATTTTTGTCTTTTGTGCATGAATGTGTTTGTATGCCGTATGCCCAGCGCATATTTCGGTGCCAAAGTGCAGAAGACTGGTAGTAGTGTTGAATGCATAGAACATACTCAAGCTAACAGAGTCAATGGGTATGTGACCATTGACCACTGCAGTGTGAAATGTGCATTTGTGTATGTGCGAAGTGTGCAGGTAAGGTGTGTGTGTGTGTATGTGTGTATGTATGTGTGTGTGTGTGTGTGTATGTGTGTCCAGTGCTAAGCGGCGTGTGTAAAATGGCCTGTGTGTCCTTCCCCCCCTCCAGTTTGGGAATGAGGCGCAGCAGATGGAGTGGGCCAAGCGGGAGAGCGAGCGTGCGGAGCGGGAGCGGCTGAAGCGGCTGCGGCAGCAGGAGCAGGAGGACCTGGAGCTGGCCATCGCCCTCAGCAAGGCGGAGATGTCCAACGCGTGACCTCGCGCCCCCCCCCCTACTCCCCTACCCCACTCCCCACTCCCCACTACCCGTCCCCTCCCCTCCCCTGCCCTCCTCTCCACTCCACTCCACAAGGCGGAGATGTCCAACGCGTGACCTCGCGCCCCCCACCCCCACCCCTACCACTCCCCACTACCCCCTCCCCTACCACTACCCACTACCCCCTCCCCACTACTACCCGTACCCTCTCCTCCTCTCTACTCCCCTACTCTCCACTCTACTCCCTGGCCCAACCAACCACTTACCCAGATTCCAGCCCCTAACCCCAAACCCACATCACTGCTGACCTCTCACCCCATGCCCACCACCCACCCACCCACCCCCGACCTCCACTCCCTTTCATGTGCTCGAGAAGACTAAAGCTGTCTGACGCTTGACCCCAGTCATGACCTCATCTCACCTCATGCTGTACTAACCACAATGCAAGACGTTTAAAACTAGTACAAAATGCAAAATGAGCAAAAACAAAACCCCGTAATACTAAGAGGGTTTTTTGGGGGTGGGTAGGGGGTGGTCAGAGAACAAAAATTAGAGTGTTGGTTTTTGGGGGGTGTTGTAGTGACGAATCGAACAATCATACTCTCTCTTAATCTCCTCTTAATTACTTTTAATGTGATCAACCATGGCGAGAGAGTTAACTCTGTGGTGTTTAATTTTTTTTTTTTTTGTTTTGCGAACAAACTAATGTACTGTACACGCACTGCATAACCTGCACCATCTGGCACTGGCCGAAAAAACGTGCTATTTAAGGGAAACCCCGGCCTCTGGTCGGGCTAGGGTGAGGTTGTGAGATGTTGGTATGACATGGCGTTGAACTTCACACTGGACTGATGGCAGTAAAATAGAGATGGTCAAGAAGGGACGGCATTTTGACCAAGCTAAAAAAAAAGGACAAATATATCACTGTTATATGGTTCGAACTGACGATTTGTTCGCCGTTTGGTTTGTTTTTGTTTATTTTGAAAGGCACAGGACTGGTGATATAGTCTCCTGCATGTGTGAATGGGTGGCTTGTACAGCCATGACTGGAAACAAATTGTACAGAAAAAAAACTCTATTTTCTTTTTCCTTGTTTGTTTGTTTGTTCGTTTGTTTGTTTCAGACAGTGTGTGTGAATGAGTCCAAAGTGAACGCTTGCGTATCATGGGCAGTAGGAGAGGTTGAAATGCTTTTATTTTTTATTATTATTACTTTTTTTTGTTTGTTTTTAAATCATGTCACGCTTCGCCGTGCATCTCAGAGCCTGTGCCGTGTGAAGTGGGGATGTTCAGGAAGAGAAACATCAGATGAGGGAAGTCGTTCTTCAGTGGTCACCGTGTGTCCTAACAGCAGCAGGAACCGAGGAAGCTCTTTTTTTTTTTTTTTTTGTCCGACTCACCAGCGCTGTTCGCCCTTTCAGGAAAGGACACACCGTCGTTTCACATTATCGTAAAAGCACAACCCTGCCCTCAGTTTGTGTGTCTTGTTGAGAGCATACACTCATAGTGTTGTCCAAATGTACTGGTATCTTCCTTAGTGTATTTGTAATGATTTGATTTCAGAGTTGACGTGGCTGCTAGAACTGATGAGTTTGTTGGCTGAAGGACTAAGCTAATGAAAAGGGGTGATCCCACTGCTTAAGCTTACGCAGTGCCGGTACTTTTTAACAGTGTTCTCGTTTGTCTCGTCTCGTTTCGGTTACTGTTTTAAAGCTGTCCTCCACAAAATTGCAGCATGGCAATGACATTCAAAGCTTAGTAGGCCGTGAAATAAAATTATTCCAATTATGAAAAAGCCTTTTGATAAACCGTTTTCATGTGAATGTTGGTGAATCGTGTGCCAACTGCGCTGAGCTTTCAAATCCATGCAAGCCTGGACCTTGAGCCCACCCCCCGACCCCCACCTTATTTCAGTGGTTACATTTCTTGTTTACTTGAAGTCTTATCAGTGGTACTAGTTGGCACACTTAATTTTTACCAGGAGGGTTTATTTCTTTGTACTGAAAAGGGTGTAGAGTAACTGAAGTTATCGGTGGGTCCCTCAGTGACCCAGGTCACTACTTGTGCCCCTGAACATCGGTCCGACCCTGTATGTGGTTCCTGTTTGTCTCCAGAATGTGTTTGGACATTGCCCCCACAATTTGAAATCTCTCTCAATTAGGGATCTTTTACTTTTCTCTGAGCCTTGTTGTGATGGTGTCATTATTTTAGTAGTTGTTGTTGATGTTACTCCATGTTGCTAATAACTTGCATCATCGGGCAGTGATGTATTGATTGTCCGTCGTGTGGTTATTGACTGAAAAAAATATCTGGTGTCGCGAATGGCACTTTTGACTGCAAAATACTATCCTGTGTTGAAATGCTCTTACTGATGGACGCTAACGCTGGTTACTGACGTGTGCCCTATCTCTGTTACAAGCATTAAGAGAGCTCGCCAGCGCCGCTTTCTTGTTTCTTTCCTGTCTCTCCTCTCTTCTCCCTCTCCTGCACACGTGTGTGTGTGTGTGTGTGTGTGTGTGTGTGTGTGTGTGTGTGTGTGTGTGAGCGAGTGTGTGTGAGAGAGAGCTTCATCTGAATCCTTCTGCTGAAGATGGCGTTGATCACTCTTGTGGTGTTTTAATCACAAGGCTTTGGCACGATTACCAAGAGCTCATGCCAGCACTCCTCCCCTGCGTCTGTGTTCTCTCCTCTCTTTTTCTGTTGCTTTGTTCTCTTTCTCTCTCTCTCTTTTTCCATCTCCCTCTGCCATTTTCTGTTCTCTCTCTCTTATGTCTATTTGCCCATGTCTGTTTGTGTCTCTGTGTTCTGTCTCTCCCTCTCCCTTTCCCTCCTTTTTCTGTGTTCTGTTTCTCTTGTCTGATTGTCCGTGTTCTCTCTGTTTGTGTCTCAGTGTTCTCTCTATCCCTCTTTCTGTTCTCTCTCACTCTCAGGCTCACTCTCTCTTTCTTTCTCTCTCTCTTTATCTCTCTCTCTCTCTCTCTCTGCATCCAGGAGGGAGCCCGTGAGCTGCTCTCCTCCACCGCTCTGCTTTCTGGCCACAGCTCAGCTCAGCTCTCTCCCTTGCTGTCGCTGACTTAAATGGCCGAATTGAAAACAGGTGAATCTGATGTGGGGCTTTGGGGCTGCCGGAGGGGTGGGGGGCTCCCCGAATGGAGCTAAAATAAAGCCCGAGTCAGAAGTGAAGCCACAGGGGGGCGAAGTGGTCCTCGGTGGCTCCGAATGGTTCTGATTGACTGGGGCTGCAGAACTGATCATTCCACTTAGAGATACAAGGTCAGATTCATCTGTGTCATATCCTGTTTGACTCTCGCTCCACTCGTCTCGTCCTGCCATCGGCTGCTTCCCGCTCTCACACGTGTTCATACTGTGTCTGTCTTTTATGTCCACAGTGCAATAGTCTTTTCGTTTTTCGTTTTTTTTTTTTTAACTTCCATTTTAAAAACTTGTAAATCCAGTTTTACGTATTTCATATTCATTGTATTCTATTTTTGTTTTGTTTTTTTTTGTTTTGTTTTTTTGTATTATTATTACCATTAGATGTATTTAAACATGCTTATCAAGATTGCTGTTGCAAGTTGGCATTTTTAATTGTTTTTGAAGCATTTTTGACTGATCTGAAGTTGAATGCGTTCCTCCTCGCCTGCCTTTGACTTACCTTTCCTCTGTAGATACAAAAGGAGAAATAATCAAGTCTGTTGTATTGAAATGCATAAAGTATACATAAACCTTGTATATTATGTCTGTTATATTTGTCCTATAAAAAGTGAAAAACTGCTAAATGTGTAACTTTTGGAGAATTTCTGACTACATTGGTAGCAACTAGAGAAAAAAAAAGGAGGTTGGATTTCTTCGAAGATGTTTAATGCTCAGTATGTGGCCATTGTTCAATAGAATAAAACAACTACATTTCAGATTTACAAGCCTCTTCTGGTATTTTATGTCATTTAAACACATGTACATCATCTGTTGATACCTTTATTCCAAGACTGTGTGTGTGTGTGTGTGTGTGCGCTCCTGTGTGTGTGTCATGGGTAGCTTAATTAAAAAAATATCAGGATTGGGGCAATGACTCTGGGAGCTGCTTTTTTCTACAAAGACTCCTGTCTCTCAATCCAGTTCTGCTCCCAGAGTTGTTGCTGTACGCGGAATGTGAAAAATGTGCGCATGAAATAACAGGAAATTCCGAGGTAACGTTGTATTTACCTTAAATCCAAATGGAGGTTTGTAGGTTCACTGGCCATGGCGGACTTGATGAGCGTAAAGTGGTCGGATCGGGATTATGTCTGACCGAGTGCCCAGTGTTTACTCACGACTTACACACATTTCCTCTCCACACTCCACATTTTTTTTCCTCCGCATTTCCAAACCTAATTGCCTGGGCCTTTCAGCTGCCCAGAAAAAGGAATAACTCAACAGCCCGACGGCCCTCTCCACACAGACCAGCAAGGCATTCGCACTGTCAGCAATAGAAAAGAACAGAATAGATCTTTATTTTTTGTCACAGGTACAACTGAATTTAAGTGCTCACTGTCAATGTAACGTTCGTGCGTCTATGAGAAATAATCTTAAGTGCTGGAGTTACTGCAGCAAGTGCAGATCTCAGCATTATGTTATGTTATGTTATGTTATGTTATGGTACCCCACGGCCGCTCTTTAGCACTGAGGCCTCTCCCCACCATCGCACCGGGGATTCCTGGAAATGAAGGGGGGATATCCCGTCTCACAGAGGCTGCTGCTGCAGGTGTGTGGATGGGCCTCAGGGGGAGGTGGTGGAGGAGGTGGTGGAGAGGGATGGGTGGGAGGGAGGGTTTGGGGTATCTGCACGCCACACACGTGCATACATACAGTGACCCTGGAAGGGAAATGGGGGTCTGCGATACAGCCCTGTAAGGTAACAGTATCCCCTCTGTGTGTGTGTGTGTGTGTATGTGTGTGCGTGCATGTGTGCATTCCCCCTGCTGTGGCCATCCATACCAGCAAGTCTTTCATTCAGAAGAAAGACAAAAAACTACTGACAGATGGTTTGGCTTTTTTTTCACATTCTTTGTGAAAAAGTAGAAATGGCTTTTTTAGCCGGCCTAACCTGTGTGCCACGCTTAATATGTAATCAATCTGCGTCGTAGGAGCAGCAGCAGACTCGGAGAGTTGGGGGCTTTTGGAGTATTTAATCATCTGGGGCAGGGGGAGTCGAGTTGGGCTCTCAAGCATTGTAATGCTGCCCCAGGGACGTTGTGGTACAGACGAAAAATGCTCATGTTTTCCAGCAGAACTGTCAGGAGAGGCACGCGGGTTAATGCAGTCCAGATGCACGCCCTCCATTACTGTGTCACATGGCATAATTGTCGATTAGTTTCTAAGACTGATAGTCATGAAACCTTTTAATTTTGTTGTGTGTGCTGAAATGGCAGCTGCCGAGAGAAAGAAAGAGGGGGAGAGAGAGACACAGACGCAGGCCTGCTGCGTGTCCCGTAAAAAGCCCGCCCTTAAGATGTTTATCATGTTTTCAGGTCTGCAGCAGCACCAGACTGGTTTGCAGCAATCATCGTGAAATCTTTTCATGTAAATGTTTCTCGGACTAATGGACTACAATCTGAAAAAAAAAATCTCAGTGTCATGTTAGACCCATACATGCCTTTCCATTCCAGAATCAACATAATGTGTTGTGCTGAGGTACATTCCAGCACCCAGTATTCCAGCCGGGACAGAATTCCCACTTACTCCTGCAGGTGGCACACTCATTCCACAACTAAAGTTTTTTAAGGAGTTTTCCCCTTGGGAGCTGAGGAGTTAATGATGTTGGGAGCCATCTAGTTATGTAACCTGTTTGTCAAAACATTACAGAACTAGAAATGATAAAGGAGCAAGACCAGGTTTCAGCAGAAAAGTTGTGCTAACTCCCAAGTGATTCTTCGCATTTCCCAGAAAATAGCATGATGTAGGACAGGAGCCCAATACAAGAGAACTAATGCAACTCAGCACCTGCAAGAACATTTCTCTATCTCTATCTTTCAACAGCTTCACCGTTTTACATTAATCCAGCTTGTTATTACCTGTAGGCAGAGGAAGAGCATGATGTTTGCTGGTGTGGTTGGTGAAGGTGTGAAACCACTGGTGATGTGTTATTCTGTAAGACGTAAGTCTGTAGTAGGCAACACAACTCTTTGATCTCTTTAACAGTTTTTAACCTGTACTTATTTGCACCAATAACATGAATCCTTTCTTTGCAATATATGCAAAACCCAAGTATTTTCTTTGCCACGGGACAGAAACTGCTTAAGGTGCCTGATGCAAGGTTTTGTTGTCTTTGATGTTAAGCCCATTGTTAGACAAACTATACGTCATAAACATTAGTCACGGTGGCAATTCTTGCTTAACAGGTAAAGAAATCCTGAAAAACATTTTTTTGTCACTAGCTCCTGGAAGTTCTTGTCTACCAGCATTAATATAATGTATTCTAGAGTTCTCTTTCACTGCTGTTTGAGGTGAACCTTGGTAGACAGCCAATAGATAGCCACACCTCTTGCACTGTGAGTAGTTTTGTATTGGTTTCATATTAGGATAACATAAAGATGTGCTGGAGCTGAGAACCCAGCCTGGTACCGGGTCTCTCCAGCCAACTGAGCAGATTATGCTGTTTAGCCTCACAAAAGGATGTGCGCAAGCATTTGTAACAGAAAATCAAACGTGACACTGAATCCCTTTTCCATGTGCAGGGAAAAACACCAAGCATACCAGTGCTAAATTTTTCATGCATTGCTGTTGCAAAATGAAAATGGTGGCGCTGGTCTTCCACTAGAGTCGGATTGGTTTCTGTTATTGCTGAACACACTACAAAAGGCAAAGTGAAAAACTGTGGGTGGAGTTGGGGTTTTCTTTTAAGATCCTGTCCTCAATCTGAATGTTTTGAAAATTCAATTTGGAGTGAACATTTGTTTGAGTTATGGAGCTCAGCGTGTGATAGCTGTAGACAGAGGCCGACAATCAGCATACGAATCACTAACTGCTTTCTCAATGACAATGTGTTTTTCTTGTGCTGAGTGCACAGAAATACAAGAATATCAATATCATAACAAGCATATGAAAAGGCTCATTGTTATGAAGCCTTGGGCCTCTCTGAGAATTCATTTTGTTGTGTCATGCTTCATTTCTGACCTCTTGTCACTTATTAGAAATGTGTCACCAAAATGTATTGCACATGGCAAGCTAGTGTTCCCAACTGTCTTCTCCTCTTTCAGACCACCTCCCATCAGCTTCAAATGGAGACCAGGCTTCAGAAGTATACCCCTCTGCCCAGACATAACTATATTTGGTCTCTGCAATTATGTAAATGCAATGTTTGTATTTAGAAGCTCAGCCACAGGATTTTGCCTATGGCACTCGTGAGGCTTCTACTGTGACCTGTTTTGAAGTCTGATCTGAGATATTGGACCCATGATTGAACTCGCTAAGGTGTGGTGTGTAATACAGACCAATGTTAGATTAAGGCATTGTATCAGAAAGAGAGAAACAGAAACCAACATATATTTCAATCAAGTTTATTATGTACATAAAATACACTATATACATTGTATAAATTATGTACAAGTCGAAAGGCTTCACATACAAAATCTTGTGATTTTTTTTGCACAATTCACTTTGTCCCTAGTCACATAAAACACTTGAGACTGTCTGGAATGATTTTTCAAAAACAAAAAACAGTTTGGATAAGACATGTTAAAGCATAGTTATAGACCCTGATTTTACAATCTCTAAAACAACGCACAAATGAAAAATTCCTAGTTCAAGCCTGAGACGGTAAGGCAGTTTTAGTTCAAAACATTGTCTTAAAGCTTATTTCCATGTGCTGTTTTAACAACTGAGATTCGAAAATATATATAGGCCTATATGTTTGCCAATAAACCCAATGGCAGTCGTATGAACGTAAATACATTGTTTAAAATAAGGCAATGTGGTGAGAGAAAGCAACAGCTCACAATCTTTAGAGGTTTGCTGTATGGTTCCAGTATACTTCCAGTCAGTTGTGTACTTAGGTCCAGCCTATTGTTAATGGCAGAAGTAAGCCTATCTAACAGTTTTAAAAATATAATTTGTTAAAAAGTAGTACCAGCTACATATTTCAGATCTATAGAATACTATGTCAAGTTTATCCATGTTCGTCTCTGGGTCTACTGACTGACAAACGTTCTGTTTATCCCTAGAAAATCCTTAAATATGCTGAATTAAAAATAATGCAAATATCAAAAGCACACGTCCTTGTGTGCTTGCATCAGTGTAAAGAGTTCATTCGGTGATTCACGACCACCTTTTACATATGCCTCTTCATATGCAGTGCCAGATGATCCGACCTGGAGAAGGCGCGCTCGCAAAGATGGCACTGGAAAGGACGGTGTCCGGTGTGTTTACGGAAATGGCGCGTCAACTCATCAGACCTGGCAAACTTCCAGCCGCATCCCTCCCAGCTGCAGTGGTATGGCTTCTCACCTAATGAAAGACAAAATCACAGTGTTTAGTAACTGCGCAATGGCACATACTTTACAAGACAGATGTGAAGAACTATTTCCTTAGTACAACTCATGAGCTAGTTGGAATGAAACAAGCGTTCTTACCTGTGTGAGTTCTCTGGTGCGCTTTTAAGTGCGAGCTCTTGGTGTATGTTTTGCCGCATCCCTCATACGTGCAGACATGAGTGGCGGTGCGTTTCCTCGGCCAGGTGCGTCGTCCTCTCTTGGGTTTTGCATCCATGATGTCGAGGGGGGATGACGGGGGCGTAAGCAAAACTCTTTGATTGTTCATCGCCGCGCCGAGTCCGTCTTCGCACATGCTGTAATGATGCGCGCTTGGGTATGGCATTTGGAGTTGGTGAGGCGGGGGCGGATGATGAGGGCGCGCGTTTGAGTGGGGGAAACCTGTCGCGGTAGGATAGCCCTGGGGAAACGACATAGTGTGGCACAGCTGGGGCTGGCAGTCCGAGTTCAAGAGATCGTTTGGACTCAGTGGTGGAGTCATGTTCCCGGTTGCCTGTGGAGAGTGGGCAACTCTTGGTTGCTCGAAGGACATCATGCAAGACACGTTCGCCTCTTGTTTGATTTTTGGTACCATCCCCATAACTGGCCCGTAACTGTCCATGGGCTCTTGTTTGACGTTCTCCAAATGTCCAAATTCCTGACTTGAGAAGGACGGTCTTACAAGGAATCTCCCTTGAATATTGTTGCCAGGGAGCGGCTGGCAATAGTTGCTATCCACCTCGGACCTGAGAAGTTCCGCCATGAGGCTGGTGCTGTACGGCGGAGGAGGAGTGTTCATTTCGGGCATGGAGTATGAGCTTGGTGCGATCCCCTCGTAGATGCTGTTTGATTCTGGCAGTCTGTACTCGCCCGTAACCGCAGGCACAGGAGTGGCGGCATTTGCAGTGCCGGTGCTATTCGCCAGGATAAAATCCAAGTCGAGATACTTGTCAAGATCCTCGTCCTCCGGTCTTCCAAGGCTGTCCATTTTCTGTGTGATATCGAGCAGGGAGCAGCTGGAATGCATGGACCTGTCAATGTCACTCTTCCACCTCTGAAAGAAATAAAAAAATAAAAACAATTTAATTCGGTGTAATCATGGGTTTCTAAAGACATGTATTGAGTGAAAATGCTGAACACAGTTCCATATAAAATCACAGTAATTCATACTTACACTTTCCCAAAATTTTTCTCTCTGAGGAGCAAAAGTCGAGATTGATGGCAAAATAGTTGCGGCTAGAGCCATATCCAAAGGTAGGATGCAGTGGTAAGAGAAATAAAAATTTCTCTCTAGTTATGCTTCAGTTGCCAGATGTTATCTGTGCGTCAAATACAGTTCCGTGGAGAAATACTTAAAGTTGATCGGAACGATCTGTTACTCCACTCTTGTAGAGAAATTCAAACGCATAAGTAAGTTTGGATTGGTAGGAGAGCCTACCTTTTAAATATCCTCGCTGCAAAGCTGGACCAATTGTAGTAAGCGCAGGAAACACGTTCAGGATGGAGGTAGAGCAATACTCGCCCCTAATTTTAGCTCTGGTATATAAGGCTGTTTCTCAGCGAGAGCCTGTCGTCAATGCTGGCTCACATGCGCCTATGCAAGCTACTTATCCTCCGCTCTCCTCACCCGCTTCTACTTAAACCATTTTACCGAGCATTGTATCGCATGACGTGTTTTGAACACGCCCCTAGCGTGCGTGTAGGTGTGTGTGCGCGCGCTCTTGCACGCGTGTGAGTTTATGAGACACAAAAAGGAGCGAGGAACGCATACAATAAATCGAACTAATAGTATAAGAAATAAAACTAAAAGAATTGCGAATACATGAGTTTACATGCGAAGCAAACGTTTTGCTGTACGAGCAATGTACACGCCAGCCTGCATGTGAAGTTGCCCGTCGTCAACTTGAATTCATCAATTTGTAACTTATTAACAGCCATTTCTGTTTTGTTATTAAATAAACTGAGATGGATCAGCTCTGCATGTATCAGGCGCCCTGGAATGGCTCAGCCGTTAGGCGCCAGATCTGAATCTCTCTCGCTCTTCAAACGATTCCCTAAATATGTACTATTACAGCTGTTAAAGCCTATCTGATTCTCCATTTAGATGCAAATTGAAAGGTCAGCGAGGAGCTACTTTAGATCGCTTTGTGCCTCTTTGCATTCATATTGGTATCGGGGCAATTAGACTACATCACCTAGGTTTCGCGTAGGCATCTTCCCTGAAACACAATTTGTGCCATTTGTGTCTTTTTAAAAACATATACCACGTCCAGTGAAAGTAAAGTTCTTACCGTTGCTCCAGTTTGTCTTAGGACATGTCATGCGCATGTTGTTGGTGATCAAATCGTAGTTATCAAAACATTTATGGTTTGTCTACTGCACACATTTGTTTGGTTAAAAGATGTGGTAAGACACTACTTTTCTAGTGTGTGTGAAACAAGGGCGTAGCATATAGCCGACATGGTTGCTTCAAAGCTTTTACCCTTAAGGCCATCTTAATAGCATATTAATTATAGGATGGAAGCATGTCCTGCTTGTAAGGTGTGTGTACACCTGTTAAGCTCCTTTGGTTGTCACAGATACACTGATAAAGTAGATTAATGTCTTCTGTGTTGTGTGGAGTTACTGAAATAATTGGGATGGACTAGTGTTTAGTTGAACTTACTTCTTTTTGTGAGAGTAATACAGAAACATTCAAAACATTCATTGCAAAAACATTCTGAAACTTTCTCAAACTTTCATGTTCTCATTCTGTAGAACATTCATTCTTTCTAGCATTTTCACTATCAAGATTACACCAAGGATTTTCTCATCCCTTTCTTAGCTATGTCTGTTTGGCTTTTACAACAAGAAATACAGAGAAGCTCTGAACAAACAATCTTTCCAGCATGGAAGGTATGCTGCATTTTACGAGAGGCAGGATTGGTTCTCCTTGTGGTTTCCATTCAGTGTTGCTTACTGAGGTGAGTGTAGGCTATAGGTGATATGGAATGCTGTAACTACAAAAAACCCAATTGAAACCCAAAAGAAATGCAGTTGAAATACATAATAATAAAACATTCTGTTGCACATTCTTAGTGGTGTGCCACTAAAGAAAGATTCTGTTTTGTCAATGTTAAATTAAACTGTATTCTTAAAACCCAGATGTCCACATCTTAAACACATGAACTTTCCAAGTTAGGTTATCACACCACTGGAGCGGTAAGGCCAGAGGTTCTCTGTTGATAGGGTAATCCGTAAAAGAACTGATAAAAATCTCTTTATGTTTCATATCGCTTTTTAAGCATTTAATTCAAATTCCTTTTACGCAACGTCTTTATTGTTCAATCCCAAGTGGTTTTTTTTGCTCACGGTGAAATGCCTGGAAACACCTGCTCATTGGGCCCAGCGGGGGGGCTGTCTGCCCTTTCGAGTGAGGGAAACTGAGAGTGCCGGGGAGAGCGAGAGAGAGAGAGCGAGGGAGCAAGGGAGAGGGGGAGAGAGGGAGAGAGACGTGCCAGCGACTGCGCTAGTGTGAGTGAGAGTGTGAGTGTGAGCCGGAGTGGAGCAGTGGCCGGAGCTTATATATGGGATATTTTTAACCACACACCCCTCGCTTATTACGGCGTTTCCTCTGAGGACCGCGCAGGAAGCAAGTTTGGCTCCATTTCCTCCCTGCTCGGCACACGGGGCTGATTCAAAGGGGGATCAGGGAATGATAGCGCTGCAGTGTGAAGGGAAGAGTGTGTGTCCGTGCCTGTGTGTGTGTGTGTGTGTGTGTGTGTTTTGTTTATGTTGGAAAGGACTACAGATGGTCAAGCGCCGAATTACAGAGTGACACACTCACCCTCTCTCTCTCACACACACACAGACAGGCACAGGCCCAGGCCCAGACACAGACACAAACACACACTCACAGATACACATACACACACACACACACACACACATGCACACACACAAAAGGATATATGGGGTCATCATAGATGCATAATTGTAAGGCCTTACATGATTAGACATCTTCTCTCACCTCAAGTACATTCTGTTCTTCCCTCAAAGACATCCAACTCCATAGAAAAAATTACGCAAAATGACAATGTCAACCAACTAATGAAACAAGTATGAGACGCTATCCAGATTTTTGAAAAAGATTCCCCGTTTCCTAGGCCCACTTGGGTTGTTTATCCTCCTCCTGGTGAGATATCCTATCAGGTAATCTAAGAGTGGTTAGAATGACTGTGTTTACACTCCAAGCAGACAAATCAGATGAAGCCAGTCAGCTCCAGTCCACTCCACTCCACTCCACTCACCCCTCTCCACTCCCGTCAGCACGACGGGAATGCCTCACATGTGGACCTAATTGGTCGGGTCGCTCGTACGGGAAAATGAGGCGAATTATTAGCTGTTAACACCTCATATCATTCGCGTCTTATTACTCCACGGACCCGGGGCTCTGACGCTGGCCACTAAAATGTTTTCATTCTCCTCGAGTGAAAGGGCCTATTTATTCAATTAGCCTGAGCAGATACTGCAGACGTTTTTTTTTTCTTTTTCTTTTTTTCTCCTTCTCCTTCTTGGCATGCCGTATCAATGGTGTTTATGTTTTACTGACCTTTCAGAGACACTAGAAACAGAGACGCTTCATTCCAGGAACTGGACTGTTTTGTAGTTCTTGTAGAATCTTCAAGTATGTTAGAATTGCACCCCCACATACCTACTTACCTCCACAACCTTCATCCATTTCAGCCGGGGAAGTGGGATGACAAGGCATACAGTCTTGGGGAAAAGGGGGCTTCTTCATACAGATGTGTGTTTTAGAGTTCCTTTTAAATGGGTGATGAATGTAGTGGTGTATGGAATCTGACAAAGGTAAAGGGAAAGACCAATGAAAGTAGGTACTAGCTGAAAGCCCTCATTCCAAGGAGCATTTAGCATTGATACTGACCTATTGTGGGTGCTTGTTTGAACAACCATGCGGACACATACCATTTGACCTTGTAAAAAAAAAGGCGCATTTCGGAAATCCAAGGTTAATATCATCCAACCATTAGAGTGGGAAATTTTAAGCTTGGATAGAAATGTTTTTGAGTTTAACCTGGCAGTATCTGTGTAATTTCAACATTCTAGATTTTCATCGTTATAAGTCTCAAAACCACAGGATTGCAGAGCAATCTGCCAAAAACAGTTCCTTTTTATTTAGGAGTTGGAATTATAGAGCCAGTTGTTACAATGCAGAGTTGAGTTTCTAAAGCCAAGGCAGGCCGCAGGATTTTTTATACACAAGCCCAACCACAAACTCGCACACACTTGAACATGCTGCCTTAAACTGTGCCAGCTGCATAAATATCTGAGCCAGAGCTGCACACACAGGTTCTTTTTTATTCTCACTTTGAACTCCATCATTCAACCCCTTGCTTGTAATGCCATGTATACACCTAGAAATTGATGTGCTTAACCACAAATTGATGACACATTCCTTGGCCGTACAGCAAAGGAGCATTTGAGCACAAATCATTTGGCTCCGATGTAGAATCCCAAGATGAATATTATTTTTTGAAAAAGTATTTTGCATTTTTGAAGGCTAGTCTGATGTTTTTGTGGTGTATTTGCTTTCGTGTGCACTATATGGTGGACAGATACAGCAAGTATGTTTTGGAAGGTTTCTGCTTGTCCACACAATGTGTAGTCACAGCGAAAAGACGTTATTTATTAAGAGTCACATATATAATGTATCTTGTCTGTCACGTGTTCCACTAAAAACACAGTAAATTTGGCTTTGGTTGTAGAAAAAACACAGGAAAATGCACTGTGACTGAGCCCATAGTTTTGTGAAGGGTTTTTTTTTTTTTTCAGATACCAAGTGCATTTTGTTGCTAATACACACATTTTCCAAACCCTCTGTCAATGAGACACACATGTTAATTTTGGCAGGATCCGGATGTCTGAATTTTGGCTAGGTCAGTGGAGTAGCATCAACCCTTTAATTAGATTGTCTCACCAAGACAAAAGGGACATGCATAGTATGTCTAACTTGTTCATCTCACATCAGCAACAAGCACATTAGCATATTACAGCACTTTTGTTTGGTTTCACTTCAAGTATTGAAATAGGGTTACCTTTTTTTAACCTTTTTTAGTTTTAAGTAGACTACCTAACCTTCTACTCAGGAATTTGTTAGGATGATACTTCTATTGTTACCGAGGTATGATGTTATAACTGATAACTAACTCTGAAAGAGTAATGTCTGACCATTCAGGACACGTGTGTGATTTATCGATTTGCCCATGTTTTAGATTAATCAAAGATATTTCTTATCGAGTTTTCATGAAAAACAGTTTGAGAAGTAATTGCCTTGTCAGCACTTCCGCACCATTTGAACAGCCCTTATCAACATCAGAGGTTAGTAAGTGCACAGTATTGGGAAATGACCAAAATTGTCTTGAGAAATAAGTAGATGAGGAAATACTGTGGAGATGTGTATTATTGTAAAAAGTGAGCATGGGTTGTAACCCCTTTGAGATTTCTCCTTTAACAAGGTGGTCTACTGCATATCTGTATCTGAAATGGAAGACACAAGCCAAAGTCTCACTTGACCTCATTGGCATCGTGGCGACACCAAGACGATGACAGAGATCTTCTAAATGATTTCAGGGTTTTTTTGTGCCAACATGTTTTCATCAAAGTATATGAAAAAGTTGTTTCTTTACAAACTGGTATTACAATCTGCCAGAAAAGTCCTCCCAACCTGTCAAAGCAACAGTGCACTAGATTAGTCAGCTAAGTTAAGTTAGGTTAAGTCTTTATTGTTATCCTTGGGGGAAAAGATTTGTATTCTGCATTTGACGGGTCTAGCGGGTAGTAGACACACATACATACACATGGAGCAGTGAGCTGTCCCACACTCAGAGGACACATACAGTATCCACCCATACCCACACATACCCACACAGAGCAGTGGGCTGCCGTTAAGCATTTGGAGCATTTGGGGGTTAGGTGCTTTGCTCAAGGGCACCTTGTCTGTGGCTGTGGATGTGGGAACAGCCCTGCACAAGTACCCACACCACCCACCCTTACGGTATGCCACAGATGCTAAAATTGTAAAAGTTTTTAGTGGTTTAATCTCCATTTTTTTTAAATCAGTGATTAAGATGCCATCTGCACTGTGTGGTACATCTCATGGACCCATTTTAGAAGTTAAGATGGGTCCCGGGTCGTTGTGTACAAAGGCCTCTTTCTTTCGACTTGTAGTGTCCTGTTTACATGTACACAAAAGTCACACATTGACTTGACGTGTTCTTGGATTCATGGTTTGTTTGTGCTCCATTTACACAGAGTTTGCAGATCCCAGAGAAACGTAAATAATTACAGTGGGCTCATCCAAGATGGCGGTCCTGACACAGGCATCGGCTGCTCTCCTGCAATTTCAAATTCTGTATGTGCAACCTGCACATATGGGTTTTTGACAATAAAGTTGACTTTGACTTTGACTGTGGTGCAGGGTGATGAGCTTCTGTAGACAAATGGTTGAGTGCTCATTGCTTGGTTAGCTGCTGATACCAATGTGTGTTTACATGAATTCAGATCCTATGCATGTATGCCATTGGCATCTTCTAGCTGGTTTGTGTCAGAGTAGTTGCAATGCTCTAGTACTGTGAGCTCCAGCAAAGACTCCAATGCGTCAATGCAGCAAAGACTGCATTTTCGTCAAGTTGCCATGCATGTCATAAAGACCTTATTTAGGATTAAAGTGTGGTATCTACTTTACATCTACCTATGATGTTAACCCAATTAGACTTTCACCTGTACTCTTAGTAATATAAGACCACACTCTGGTGTTCATATTGGGACCCAACCACAACTGTGTCCAGCTCACAGCACATCCTCCTCAAAACAAACAACAAGCCGTGACCTAGCGGGTTTGGAATAGTGATGATGGTTACATCCTTCAGCCCATGTCGTTGCATGTGCAAAGCCCTGTGTTCATTGTGGTCATAACAGAGATTTAGCACCTCAGGAGGTGGTTTGGCCAACAAGATTACAATCTGCCTCTAATGTGTCCGAGGTGCATATAGACGCGTGCTTTGATGTGGTTATGGGCCTTTCGGAATGCATCTAATATCACTTCAAACACATTTTCAGTCAGTCAGCTGCAACTGGGACAAATGTAAATTTGTTTCATTGAATTGATTCAATTTTCGACATGTTAACAGCAGTTTGTAGCTCTACACAGAAGGGGAACAGAGTAGTTGCAGGCCTAAGAAGGTATTAGTCTTATGTGTACTGGGGTGCACTGAGGCATAAAGCACTGGCAGGGCTCAGTTTCTGTACGTTAGACTGTTTGGCATCCTTCAATTAACATGCTTCTTTCATGCAGACCTAATATTAAAATTTGTCATTCTGAATATTTGATGATACAGACAGTTGTGGTATGTTATTGTCATGTGTTCAACTGGTACTTATTAGAGATTTTTTCAAAGCAGTAAATCTTTAATTTGTCTGTTCAGGTAAAAGGTCTTCTATGCAAACGAAGTGAAGCTAGTATTATGGTGCAGATGAATCACCCCCGGAACTCGAAAGTGTGACAGTTGGATTTTTCACATTCCCGAGAGTACATATAGCTCAAGCAATGAGCAGAAGAAAAAAAAAAAAAAACGAGAGGGGGAAAAAAAAAACACTTATAAAGCCCTGTTTTTCATTTTCAGTGTGCGCCTGAGATACACTTTTTGTGGTTTTATCTTTGTTTGATCAGATTAAGAGGCGTCCTCCCGTGCTGACGCTCCACAATGGTGTTTTCGATGCAACGTGTGCTGGAGGCTGCTGCTGCTGCTGCTGCAGGATGTGTGGTCTGTTAGACCACAGGAGAGTTTCAGAGCAGGCCAGCGTTTTCTCAGTGGCCTGGCTTTCCGCCGCTGTCACACACGCCCAGCGCACCTCTCTCTCTCTTCCCCCTAACCCCACACCCCCCCCACACACCCCACACACACCCCACACACACACATACATTTTGGGGCTCATGTTAACCTAAAGGATGACAAATACTCTACTCATAAATTATGTGCCACAACTACCCCCCCTTCTCAAAAAATCTGTAGGGTGCGAGTTTACATATGTATATGTTGATGTATACGGTGTGTCGAATCGTGGTATTTACTGTGAGAGTCATGATCTTTACAGTGAACATCATGGTCTTTACTGTGAAAATCATAGTCTTTACCGTGAAACATACAGCGTGTGCAGTTACATCTTAAGCGTCATTTCGGTCATAGGCCCATGTATAGTGCATGTATGGCCATTTTCGCAGAGAAAGAGCAAGAAAGTGAGGACAAGGGGGAGAATGTGCATTAGATTAATGAGGAGGGCCTGTGAGATTCATCTGGGATTCATATTGTGCCAAATTGTTTATGTTATCAGCTTCTCAACAGATGTCTGGCTCTTCTGGAATAGTTTCTACATTTTTACTGTCAAATAAATGCTCTGGAAATACACTATTGTTGCAACACACGTCTATGTGTTACTAGGGAATTAGTCTGGAGAAATAACAGTAAAGTGAAATTATACCATTGTATTAAATTACAGCATTTTGTATGATAGAGAATGATAGCCGTGCTTAAATCAGTAGTTCAGAACTTCACACAAGAGAGTTTCACTGCTTTCACTCTCTATTTCTGAGCCATGCAGAGTAATGTGATATAATTTAGAAGGCTTTCGGCAGCCAGAAAAGCCCTTTGTGTGACTAAATGCTTGAGTTAATCGAAGTGGCCACAGGTGAGACTTCTGCCAAATTCCTGCACAACAGGCAATGGAGTGCACATGACTGCACACTAAAAAGCAAAGGTGGAAACGTTTAAACTTCAAAGTCAATCTTCGAGAGAGACTCTATGCATTTTTTAAAAGAGCACGTGGCTGGGTGGTGCAGAAGTGTGTGTGTGTGTGTGTGTGTGTGTGCAGAGAGGGGAAGTGGTGGTGGTGGTGGTGAATGCCTTGCTCCTTGCAGGCAGGCAGACCTGCCTAGGCACACGCGGCTCACACACGCGCACACACACACACACACACACACACACACACACACACACACACACACGAGTGTGCAAACTGTCGCCTGGTTGTGCCATCAAGCCGGGTGTTCCAGTCGTGGAGCATGGCAGCAGCCCCCCCAACAAAACACACACACACACACACACACACACACACACACACACACACACACACACACACACACACACACAGACGCACACACACACACACACTCCTTTCAAGCCGGTTTGGTAGACAGGAGCTGGTTTATTAGTGGCGTAATTACACCGCAGCATGATGGGGGGTCGGCCAGCGACAGCAGCAACAACAGAGGGACCTCAGCTTTCAGCAGCCCACTTATTACAGCCCCAAATCTCAACGTCTCAATTTAATCACTTCAAACAGTCGACGTGGTCTTTCCTTACACCCCCCCACACCCCCCCCCCCCTCCTTCCTTTGTTGTCTTTGATAGTGCAGTTCTCCTCTTTTATCTTAAGTTTGTCAACCCCTTCCTGTACGGGTCTGTCTGTGCCAAATCACTGACTAGGGTGTAATGTTGAGTCTGGGTGACACTGCGCAGTGGAGGCAAATCATATTGTCTTAATATGCTAAGTGCAGCTAAGTGACGCCGAAGTGGTAGTTTGCCCTCGCATGATTTGGTTTAGTCCAAAACAAGTTTGATGAAAGCGTGTCTGCTTCCTCCACCTGTGTTATGACTGTGAGAAACTGTATTTGCCCTAAAACTCTATAGCTGTCACTTTAAAGTACAGACAGACTCTTAAAGAATATCAACAACCGGACATGCAGGGCTGCAGAAGTCGCTGTCGTCGTCGTCGTGGAGATACTGTGTGCGCAGACCTCTGGTCACATTAGCAATTGTGTTAAAAAAAAGTTGCCTTCAGGTTCTAATTATATTTTGTGTGAAAATAGACGACACTGCTCAGAGGTTTACTTACGGAGGGAGGTCACAATGTCATAGAAATGGGAAGGGGAAATTACTCATCTCGACTAGACTTACAAAAGGCAATTAAGGCATATAAGTAAGTTTACGTAGAGAGACCAGTTGTCAGTGTGAGACTGTTTAAAAAAACACAGATTCTTCCTTCCTGTTTGCCTGGCTGAGACAGCTCAAGCCACATTTCTGTGTACATTACAAAGCTCCTCTACGGTGGAAAGTTATCGTGGATCAATGCTCTGCAGATGGTCTTGCTTTGTCCACTATTGATCTCATAGAGTTAAAATGTTTGGCACTAGGCCCCAATGTTTATACGGCATCAGATGTCTTTCACAGGGGAGTTATGACATCATGGCTAGCATCTGAGGTCTAAGGCTGTTCTCTATTGTCTTCATATGTCAACACTGAAGCACAGGGATGACATAAGGCCTGGGTGTTTCAGACCAGAGAGAAAGGCATGTCTCTTATAAGACCTGAGGCAGGAGGGGGGATGTTTGGCAACAAGAGATATTTCATTTATATAGCATTCATATGTTACGGCCCACGCTTTTGCATTTTTAATTTAGTATAGTATCGTGGTGAAAAGACACAGCTGCAGGGGCCTAACGGTACATATCATAATTTAAAACATGTCTTACGTGTCCAAGAAATGTCTGTATTTGCATCCTGGCTTTTACCATTATTTTTGCATTCCGGCATCTATGAAAAACATAGCCTGCTATTCAGATCTCATAATGGTTTTAAATAAGTTAATAGTATTATTATGGACAATTCAGTCCTATTATGGGTTGTTTATATCAGTGGATTGGCTTCATGAGTGATCTTCTATTCATCCCAATTAGGCCTGGATTTAGTCTATCCAAAACTGGAGCTACAAAGCTGCCAAAGTTCAAAATTCAAAAAGTTGTTTATTTTGATGGTAGGAGGTCATGTGTAGTAGCCTGAGCCTATCCGTACTGCTGTGACACTGCATGGAATTTCATGTGAAGTCATTCTGGCCAACCGGCCTAGTTCTGGCTGTTCCTTTGCCCCTATAATAAGGAACTAATAAAAAAGAAGCTTACGCATACATCATCGGAATTAGTGGTCTGATTGGTTTTGGCTCTGTCCAGTGGTAAACAGAGGCATTTGATGGACGCCCATTGATCCAGCCTCTGAGAACTTCCTGTCTATGGGATCTTTGCCAGACCAAGCTCCGTCTACGAGCTTGGTGCAACAGCCAGGCTACATGTGTAGTGGAAGTTAAAAACACCTGTTGTTCACTTGTGGCTTTGCTATTCTATATTTATGGTCTAAACACAAAACCTTATGATAATGTGAAAACAGATTTACAGCAAGATGTGTCCAAACATACATCAAACTCATCAGCTAACAAGCTAACTATCCATAATCAGTGCTAGCTGACTTTTGTTGGTGTGTGTGGGACTTCTGCTCCTTTCCTGCATAGTTGTCATTGGAAAAAAGCCTGCATATTATTTCATTATTATTTCCTTATTTCATTTTAGAATTTTTCTCAGAAAGACATCAACTGCCATCTGAAAAAAGGGGAAATCTGGGTGAGCTCTCATCCTTGTTGTACTCACCCTGTGTTCAAGACAGATACATCTAGAATGTTCTTAACGTAAGCGCTATCATCTACCTCAGGAAATTCCACAGGAGTTTGAACCATCAAACTAACCGTACCTGTCAGGAAGATTGACTTTACTTTTTGTGCTTCAATCTGCAAGTATTTTACATTCTAGACTAATAATGCATGATTGTGACATTTATGAGAGACGAGGTAAGACTCATCCACTTAACACTGCCAAAAGAAAGCAGTTCCACTTCTAACTGTCAGTTATTTCGTGTGAATAGCAAGATTCAGAGCACGAAAATCGCGTTAAAACGTGTTGAAAGAAGGGTCAAGTGAGTGTTTTCATAAAGAGGAATGTGCATCTTTGTGCATTCACTTGTTGTCAATAACATTTTTTCTCACCGTCTGTCTCTGTAAAATGTATCTGTGCACACCTGGCCCTTCTTTTTGACTTTTGGCCTTTGTTTTTTTCTTTTCTCTTCTCTTTTCTTTTCTTTCTTCTCTCTTCTCTCTGTCTCTCTTTTTCTTTCTTTCTTTACACAGATGTGTAGAACAACAGTTGAGAATCTCGACCTGTACCTCCCCCTGACAAAGTGGTGTGGTTTTTAAACACAGGTCGGTTCCCTGTTGTGAATCTGATCAGAGGAAGCTGGTAGGAGGCTGGCTGCTATAGCATTTCTCCTCCAGCCTCTTTGGTCTCTCGTGTCTTTCCGAACAATGTTATTATGGAAGGAAGTGAAGTCTAGTTAGGCAGAGGACTTATTTCACTGTGGTGACGCTCAGAAACAACTGTGGTGAAGGCTCCGTCCACAGCAATGCAGCAAAACAAGCATGTTTCGCCGTGGTTCTTTTTTAGCTTCGTCCCAAGGGCTTTTCACCGCTAATTCATTGTTGTGCTCTTGCTCACTGTCCTCAATCATACCACACAATGTGTTGCTGCGTCCCGAGTCATTAGCACGGTCATCATCACATTGTAATCTCACGGTGTCACTTTATCCGGTGATTTAAAAGAGAGATGATGGGAGTGAGAAACAAACAATGAGCAAAACAATCAACAGACGCATTGACAGAAAAGGAGTTGTGCAAGATTGCATTCTCCTTTTTTTTTTCTTCTAGATCTAGCTTCTCGCTAGTCAGGAGCGAAAAGACAGCTGTCACTGCAAGGGCCCTATGCACTGGCCACTGTTGACAGGGCGACCACACCAAAACTGCAGAACGGAACAGGGCCTTTTATATGAGTCAAAGTGGTCGCTGGTTAAGGAGAAGTGGAACATATTTTATTGCAAAGTGCTGATTAGTGGTTTCAGTCTTGCCAGGAGCACCTGCTGTTGTGATTGGTGCTCCTCTCAAGTGGATGTTCAAGCAATCCAGACCTCCAAAACCCCTTGGAGCTGCCATTATGCTCTGTTGTTGGCCTGGGCTGGAGAAAAAGCGATTATCCCCATTTCTGGACGTTTATTTGTTGATTTTTTGTGTGTGTGTGAATATTTTGAGTGGACATCACATGGGCTGGAAACATGATCCTGTTTTTAGATCGGCCGTGCGGTTTCTGGTGAATGTTGCCCCTGCATGGTTTCCGTCTGATTGTACACCATTTATAAAGGCAAAGCAGTTCTGCTGAAAAACACATCTAAAATTCACCCATCTAATTCTGTCCTCTGCCTGTTCAAACTGAAACAAAGTGCAACAAAGAATCACGACTGTGCGTGACTGACCACCACCACCAAACAGTATTTTTTTGCTTTCCTTCAGTTGGTAGTCAGTCAGTGCACAGTCAGTGCATAGCTGTTTCCACGGAGGGCTTCTGTCTTTGAGTTTTGCCAGTAGTCCACACACAGCTTCGGGCAGCTGGAGGGTTGAGAGGTTGTGCAATCCCAGCAAAGATGAAGAGGCCTCCACGAACTGGCACCGAGGGATGCTGATCTGGCCGTGTTGTTTCAGCCCCTTTTGAGGCATTCCATATGGGCTGGTACGCCTCAAAATATTTATCTCTCATCCCCACACCCCCCCAACACACACACACACACACACACACACACACACACACACACACACAGATACACACACACACACACACACACACACACACACACTGAATATACAGCATCTGAGTAATAGAGTCAAGAATGTCCAGGTGATAAGGTTTTTTAGGAAAAGTTTGTTGCTCGGAATGGATGAACTGACGAGAAGTAAACTGATAGGACTGTGGTGTCGACTCTGTGTGGGAAGAATTAGAGGTTTCGCTCAAAACGGCTCATGACACCAGCGACACTCACATCATAAGTGATGCTGCCCACAGATGAAAACCTCATGGCACAACCACGGTTGGCTGCCAGCACCGTTTACAGTGAAAGTTGGAGAAAAAAGAAAAACAGCAAAATCCCTAGCTGTGGCCTCACGGTTTTCTCTGTGCAGAGCTATATTGGCAGCAGTCATGTAGGCATGTGTAGGAGACAGGAGAGGGACTTTCCGAAGAAGAGGAGGTTACCATGGGGAAATAGGGCGAAAAAAGGGAGTGAGGAGGAGAATGGGGGAGTTTGGGAAGGGGCTGCCTGAAGGGGTGTGGGGTGGGGTGTGGGTGGGTGGGGGGAGTTTGGGAAGGGGCTGCCTGAAGGGGTGGGGTGGGGTGGGGTGTGGGTGGGTGGACGGCAGGGGGATGGGGTGAGGGATTACTCCTCCTCCTCCTCCTCCTCCTCATCTTCCTCCTCCTCCTCCTCCTCCTCCTCCTCTCCTCCTCCTCCTCCTCCTCCTCTTCCTCCCAACTCCTCCGGTCCTGTCAGGGGGCTGGCAGCTCCTGTTGGCTGCACATCTGCAGTGCATTAGGGCCTCCGTGGTGATGAAACCCAGCCTGGCTCCCCGAGAGCAGCTCAGATTGGCCCGCGAGCGGCGGGGCGGCTGTGGAGCCAGGCAGCTCCACGAGGACGCCACTCCGAAACAGCTGTGTGGGTTTCCCCCTCTGTTGCCCCAGCAACGCATGTCTTTCGTAAACAAAAAGCTTTATTCGTTTGGCAAGTTCTCCCCCTTTTCTCTCTGTGTGTTTTTTTTTTTCTTCCTTCCCTCCCTCGTTTTCTTTCTCTTTCTCTTCCCATGCTGCCTTTTTGCCTAGCAAATGTTACATCACATCTCTGCAAAAGTCGTTTGTGGTGAGGTCATTTGATGGCCTTATCACGCAGCTGGGGTCTGCTTTATTCCATCTCGTAATTTCATCAGTAAAATCCCCAGATTGCGCTCGGCGCTCATGTACGTAATGACCTTCTCCCTTCTACGTATGTGCAGGAACACAGTTTACGTTTGTCTTTACACTGTTCGCTCATTTGTGTGCATACATGCTAGTGGGACCAGCTCAGGGTTTGCTTGTTAATGCATGCATCTTAACAGTGGCAGCTTATCGATTGGATTCAGTAAGCTGTTAATAATAACAATAGTAATATTAAGTTTAACCAGAGCAGCTGCAGGTGTGATGACCTTTTCTGCAAAGACGATTGTCAGAGTTATCTATATAAGGTTGTAGAATACACTTTATACATCTCATCAGTATGTGCAAGTGTTTAGTATTACAGAAGTGATACACCACAAGCACCTTGTTTTCTCCATGGTGTTTTTTACTACACTTCAAGAACACCTCGGGCATCACTGCCATCATTGCCTCCTTACAGGGAGGACATCACTTTTGCCGTTTTCTTATTATCTTCTTGTTTGCTTTTGGCCCTATTTGTTGTTATTGTGGTTGCGTAGGTGGTCATATCATTTCTAAGAAACGGAGAGGGCGCTGTGAAACTGGTGCCTACCGCGCGGCAGGGCAGCTGCACACACCAGACTGGTAGCCCACACCTGCCACAGCTCACAAAAGGAGGTCACCCTCAGATTTTTCCACTGTGGTTGCAGAGAGAGAAAGAGAGAAAAAGAGAAGAAGAAAAAAAACAACAACTGAACAACAGCACTGAACTGTGTGCATCTGTGACAGATCAAACCCAAGGTGCAGGCACTAGGGAGAGTGTGGCTTGTTTTTTTAACCGAGCGTTATCTTCATTCACTTTTTTTCTCTTCTCTTCTCGAGCAGTAGCATTAGGTATTTGTTGCATAAAGGTGAACTCTGGCCTGAAAAGGTCACAGTCACACAAAGTGCTTGTGCTGTTTTTGAGCGGTTTGTGGTGTTTAAGTGACCAGTGACTAAGTGTTTACCGTTATTTCCCTTATCACATCCTTCACCAGGGTTTTTTTTTGTGAAACTCAGCATGCCCCCAAGTCAAACTTTCATTTGTGAAGTACTCGTACTTCTGCTTTCTGATGAACTGTAAGTGACTCCGGATGCAGGGGGCATATTTTGCTGCCATTAGACATATGCATCTTCTCATGCTCTTCTCCTTAATGGCATGTGTCAGACTTGTGTCTATGGAACAGATGTGGAAATGTTTCCTGTGATGTGGCAATTACATTTTGAAAAAGCCACGTATCATAAATATATGTAAAATATGTACTATCTACTGGCAAGAAAGCAAAGGTTGAGGCTAAATCAGTCACTGTTTGCTACATGCCCAGATGTAGTTTGACTTGGGTCTTTTTGTATGAGAGGATGAATAAACTGGGGGTTTATATTGTGCTATGGCCATGTTGTCTGACCAGAGACATATCCAGGGAATGAATCTAAGGGCCCAGCATTTTTCCATGAGGCAAAATAGTTCTGTCTGTGGCCCTGACTATATTTTTGTAAATAAGCTGTGCTGTGAACAGGACTCTGCCAAAATACAGCCATTGGCACACAGCAGACAAACACAGGACTGTGGCCAGGGATAGGGTTCAGTGTTTTATGCATTTAACCGCCATGCTGGACACAGATACCGCGTTCATGTAGGATCAGGAGGGATGGCAAAGATCAGTTGGACGCAGTAAAAATTCTTGGGTCCAGGTGTATGCTAGTAAATCCGTGGGCTAGGCTCGTTAGCCGGCCATACTTTCCACTGAAGCAAGGCACCCATCACGGCATTCTGACCCCACACATATCTTAGGGATGCCACGAGGGCCCCAAATTTGGATACAGCCAGCAGTGAACGCTTGGTGCCAAAAATATTTGCAGCCTGTGCAAAAATGTTATCCCAGCCAGCCAGAAGAGGTTTACAAGTGGTGAGGATAACATACAGTGAGATTTTAAGGAGAGGTCTTGTTTCTTCAGTCTGAAAGCATATTTGCTAACTTTGATTTCAGCTTTAAGAATTTTACAAGGGTTAACATAGTAAGAAGAGTATATTTGGTGTAAACTGAACATGTGGAAGATAAACTCCTCGTCCTATTATTTGTTTTAATGCCCTGCTTATTTCAGTGCAAACAAAACAAAAAAATAAATACACAAACTAACAAAATGAAAAAGGAAATCTGCAGATAACAAAAATGAAAGTGATTGAAAAGGCCCTTGGGCTGTATTTTGAGTGTGTGGTAGAAGCATGTTAAATGTTGTGGCCTGTGTTTCTCAAGATAAGTGCAGACTGCAAATCTCTAGGGCCCATTATCACGGGGAAGTAAGCCCAACCTTCGGAACGGAAGCCTCCACTGATTGTTTTTGAAAAGTGCTTGTCTTGGAATGTGTACAGATTGTAGAATGTTGTACTTTTCCATATTAAAGTTCTTTTTATCTGCTAATTAGGGGCCTTCATCTCTGCCTCTGCGCCACCCTCGTGCTCTGCTCCCAATCTGTCTCTGACAGGCCCCTGGCTCCTGCAGGGGGGAGAGGAGCAGGGCATGGGCATGGGAGCGTCACAGTCACCCTCAAACCAGCGAGGGACTTCCCTGCACTGATAACAGTGCTACTGTTCTGCTGCTAGTTCAAGGTATTGCTGACTTTTTTTTTGGGCAGATTTGTAATCGTAGTACCCTTGTATGCTGACAGGTTTGTGTATATGCACTTTACTTTGGCGCCTGGTGAGGTCCCTTTTGTCTTTTTCTTTTTTTTTTTTAAAGTGACAGATTAAATGTCCATCCTCAACATCAGCAATCACACCTACAGTATGATAGAATTTGCAGGGACTAGCATCCTGGGGAATATGTTAGAGCATTGGAGTTTGACATCAGAAATTTGAAATAAGAAACGTATTAGGTGAAGACATATAATGGTTTGATTGCAAATTTGGCTGCAATTGGTCTTATACTTGCCATGAAAAATGAATTCCATACACACAGTTTTATTTCTCTGACATTGCAAAGAGTTTAAGACTAGTCAAGATTTTTTTTAAACTATTTCAGTGTGAAAAATGTAAATGTCATAAAATTGTTAGCTGAAATATCATCTTTGATCCATATTAGGTATGGTCTGTATAACCCATTAGCTGGATGGCCTCAGTCGCATCCCTCAGACTCTCTTGTTCTCCAATGGCTCGAGTGCTGAGGCAACGCAGCTTTTATACCTGCTCCTAAAAATAACCGAGCTGCCATTGGTTCTTCCTCAATCATGGCGGGCCAATTAGAGAACAGCACTTCCTGTTCTGTGAAAGATGTTTCCTGTTGATAGTTGAACGCCGAGGGACAACGCACAGAGTTGGCAGTGTTTTCCTGACCTTTGTGGCCTTTGCGGAAACGTCGAAGGCGATAGCGGCTGTGCAATCTGTGCGTGGCTCCGGCAGACGTGGCCATGCTCTCCGCGTGAGAATCAGTGTTTTGGTCTGAAAGTAAACACTGGCAGGAATGTGCTGCACATAAGCACACGTGGACAGACAGAGAGGGCCCCCTCTCTCTCTCTGCGCAGACCGGACAGAGTCAGCCTCTTCCTCTGCCGACCGCGCACAGGATGGACAGGCTGTGCCGCCATGATTCCTCTGATTCACTTGAGCGTCACTCATGAATGAGTCAACGAGGGGTGAGCACACATCCCTGAGGAAACACATATCACATCCCAACCATGCCACCATACAAGGCCTTCTAATGATGCCACTTTATATCAGCGATTAATGACGATAACGATAGATAGCTTAGGATGAATGTTTCCTCACAATGTGTTCACCATGAAGCCATTACTGATCTTAGCGAGTGTCTTCTTCGTCAGGTGAACTTCTTTTGACTTGACATTTTGACATCGTTTTTTACAAGCTAACTTTATAGGCCCTAGCAGGTGTCTCTGAGGAGGAGTGGGGTTGGTACTCTGACTATCTCTTTCCACTGGACGAACAAAGAGAATCTCAGTCCACAGCCACCGAGCCACAGAACTGAGCTCACTGAGGGCTCCGATGAGGGCAGCCACTTCCATGACACCATGCACCAAGGAAGGTGTTTTGGAAAACAATAACACTCCACAGATGAATACAACACGTGAGAAATTACTTTAGAAGATGTTGCAATGCCATGCCAGATGCATGACTGGGAGCTGAGAAAAGCTGAACTGGCCAGACTTACAACCTGACATCTGGACACCATAAGATAAACAGTATATAGAATCCTATGAGCATTGAACACTGTCTTTGAGTGAAGATTTAAACAAAATTAAAAAAATTCCCTAATACACTAAAATGAAATGTTCAAAATTGCCCCCCCAATTCATAACAGTAAAACAGCAAAAATATAAAAGTTTTATAACGTTTTTTTAAAGATTTCCAAAGTTATTGGAAATAATCAGATGACGCACACTAATGTACGCTGACGTTCACGTTGACATCATGTATTAAGGTGAAAGGTCAGCTGTATCCTCAGAGAATAGAACATTCATATGTTCCTCTAATTACACAAAGAATGTTTCCTGTAGTCACAGTACGCTACACAGTACAGTAGCTTCCCATTCACCAAAAGTGTGCAACGGTTACTTAAGTGTTTTTGGGTGGGTTGGGTGTTTCGGTACTTTACGCAGTCAAAGTGAAAGCTAGTGATGCCCTGCTGTCAGGCAGCAGCACGAGGGATGTCCTGGGTCTGCTGGAGGAAAGCATTTTTACTGCCTTCACTCAGCATACTAATTGCTGCCAAATCATTCTGAAAAACCAAATTTCACAGGAATACTGTTGAGATCTCCTCCCTAGCTCGTTTGGATGTTACCCCCACATTCACACACACACACACACATACACACACACACACACACACACACACACACACACACACACACACATACCAGCAGGGCACTGACTCATCAGGCCCAACACAGCTCTTCTCCTGAATTCAGACTGATTTTAAATGCAGACAGTTGTTATTGTTGTTGGGCTGCTGTGGATAGTTGTTATCCTAGTGATGCTCTGGTTGAGGGGCTCAGAAAACCATGTCATGGAAATATGACCTCTGAGCAAGTTTACAGGTGTGAGAGGGATGGGCAGACAAACAGGCACTGTGTACTGCAAGTGTGTACTACACTGATTTGGTTGGCATGTTGCCCCCCCAACCTCCACTATTAATATCAATGTTAATAATGTATTTAACCCACTCTCCCAACACCCCCCGGCCGGTATTGGAACACTATGGGCATTTAGAATCATCCTTGTACAACCACCCCCCACCCCCTCTCACTCCCACCCCTCCTGGCTGTGGCACTGGGTTATGGTAAAATATGCAGTCACCAGGCCAACACAGGCTAGTCAAAGCATTTATTTGCTGAGTCAGATCAGAAGATGGCCTGCAGGGTTTCTGGCTGCCATGACACATTCACTTCTGTGGAGTTCGGAACAGAGTCTACCTTGACTGTTCTCACGTGTTCAGAGGCTTCCAGTTGATTTGGTGAACAGGTGCTATCTGCTGATGTGTAGTTTATGACCATTGAGTCACTGCATCTCCTTCCAGTCAATGCGTCTGTACACCAATTGTACTTGCTTGTCACAGTCATTTCCAGTCAACAGGTAAAATGGAGGAAATATGCTGGCATGTCATCAGCAGGTTGGCCACTGGCCAGTAGCTGTCGTGCCCAGAGGAAAGAAGAATTCAATAGCGGTGTTATCTTTGTCCGAGCCATTTCTCATAGATGAAATTGAGATATACTGTATTATTTAAGGTTCGTATAAGATTTAAAGGATTTTCTTACAATCCATCACGTCAACTCCCAAGAAATTTCCTCCCTGCTGTCTCCACCCAGTCCACATTTAGGATCAACTTTATATCAAAATGCTCTTTCTGTCTCTCACAGCACTAAACTTTGTTTGCCTGAAAGTACCCACTTTTGAGAAAACAGTAAACTAAACAGAACTTGATCGGCTTAAAAATGAGATTGTTTAATATGTGAAATGTGTCTCAGTGAACAAACTTTTGCTTTGCTTGTTTTTTTTGTCTTTTTCTGATTATTTTTAAACTAGTCTTGTGTTGATCTGGAGTTTTGTGCTCCTTTTCTTCTCCCTAAAAGGGGGTTGGGGGCTGGGAAGTTTAGAGAAACACTGCAGAAGTCAGTGAGATCTAAATAAAAAATCTGATTTATTTTCTGATAAGGCAAGGATAAGCAGCAATAGTTTCCTCCATGTGTAAACAACTTCCTTATGAGTGAGGATGGTGTTCGTAAGGGACATTCCCATGACTGTGATGTGGCCTAGGGTATGAGGACAGGGATCTCACGCTAGGTATAAATACAGTTGTGAGGATGTCCTCATTATATCGCACCTTGTAGCTTTTACACAGCTCTTACTCAAGAGTTACACACTACCAGCTAGTTGACTTGACCTTAATGACCCCAGATTGAAGGATTTCTGACTGCATTACCATGCAGTAAGATCCAGTGAAATCCAATATTTTGCAAGATGCATTGCCATACTGTGTTTGGGCAGACCCTGAGTTCTGGAGCCAGCCTCACGATTGGGCCTCTGGCTTTTATTGAGGTAATTGGTTTTCCATGCATTGAAATAACAAATGTCCAACTATTGATCAATCTCCCATTGTACCCAATGACTGTGCAAAAAAAAACATCGTTAGCCTTGGGGGGGTTTGTATTGAAAGAGGCTTTTTGGACAGTACAGTATGCCAAAAAAAGAATGACAGAGGATGAATGAAGGAATTCAGAAGTTTCTGTCCGATCACAATGCACACACAGGCTCGGTGCAACTGGTGCACTAGGATGACGTCTTCCCTCCTTTGTGTACTCAGAACAGCGGTGATCTCAAGCCAGAATTATTCTTGCCATTTGCAGGAGTAGATTAATACAAAAAAAAGGTTGGCTTGGCTCGCAGCACAATGGGACTTCCGTCTATGGATTACATAGAGGGGCCTTTCCTTTGTTCTGACACAGCAGTTGATTACCTTACCAAGGTCCTGACAGAGCCCCCCCTCTTCAACCTTCAGCCCTTTCTTTTCTACTATGTCTCGAACAAAGAAAGTGAAGTAATATCCGTCTCTGTGCTCTGAAAAAAAAAAACTTCACATATGTTTACACACTCTGACAGCATTCACACACCATGGTGAGTTAGCTTTGTGTCTACTGTTGACCTGTACAGATTAATAATGAAACATGAAGACTCACAGACCTTTTTTTCTGAGAGACAGATGTCTTGCCCACACAAGGAGATGTTTGCAACATACATGCACAGAAAATAAGTGCGAAAAAGATAGCAGTTGTAGGATTGTTTTGGGGTCTTTCAGAAGGCCAATTAATATCTGTGTGACTGACCAGCTTCTTTACACTGCTTCTTTACACGTTCCTTCACAACACACAGCAGTACTTAATGTGACTGATGAGCACCTTATGTTGTACAATGCCACTTGGTTCCTTTCAGAAGGAAGAATTATGCCTGGGTAAACACGCCATAAATATTGACTATTGAACAGCTTCAAAAAAGAGTTCTTTAGATTAGGATGTTGGTCTTGGCAACGCTGACTAAATGACTCCTTTGTGAGACAGGAGGTTGGACTTTACGGCTGGGTTAAGGTCTTTCACTCTAACTGAGGCACAGAGCGGGATAATGTCCTCGCCATGACAACTCCGGGCGAGCTTGATGTGGTCGCCGTTTCACTGAGAGCATGCTGCATAATGGCTGCCATTGTTCTGTGATTGCATCAAGTGGCTTCCCTGAGACAATTTGCGAGGCTGCTGCATAGCGCCACTCTGTTTGGTGTAATTCACTCACTTGAACGACACAACAGCCCCACGGTAATGAGACGGACGCTGTAGTAGAGTACAGACTTTCTCCTCACACAAACACAATTTCTTTTTTTCTTTTTTTTATTGGAGATTGTTGTGTTTTCTATGGCAACATGCTGTGTGTGTAGAGGAGCAGCTCTAAACTTAGCCCGTGCTCTTGTTCATGATAAAAACAGAGTGCCGACTTCTTTGGGCAGCCCTGTCAGACGTTGACATGTGTCCAAATGTAGAGTATGCTGTTTTGCCACAGGCAACTCATGTAATTTCAAAGATGGCATACTTTGATGTCAGACAAGCTATGCAGATATTCCCTTTGGAGATGGAGACATAATTTGCTTTTGTCATACACTCTGTGTAATTACCAGGTACAGCCTAACTGTACTGTGTAGGAGTTTTTCTCATGCATCACGTACTACATCGGTATTTACCACCATAAAGATTTTATTGTAGGGCATGTTTTATGATTGGAGCGTGTGTTTGGAGAATGCCACTGGATTTCCTCTGATGGAACCCTATGCTGTGCGAGCACTGCTGAAGACTTGAGATTTGAATCCAGATTTTTTCCCAGTTCAACTCACCCTATAAAGCCCTTGTGCTGATGTGCTACAGTGTTTTTACCTTCTGGATCAAATCATTGTACTGATACAGGAGACATCCATGATGATTTATTGTTTCGCCTCAACCACAATATTTGTGCAGTAGTCTACACGGGTTTAATGTGAAAACTGTACTGAGAGTTCTTTAGTGTTCAGAATTCTCACCAGTGAACAACTGCACACATTATGCAACTGTCTCTTGAGCCTGCTGCAAAAATGTTCATAACTGCGTCAGTGATTAAATAAACAAACAAAATATACAGCCTAAGCAAAGCACAGATGAAGTGTGGAATCTGTTGTTTCGATGAAGCACCCAGCAGTAAACAGAACACTAGCTTTACTTGTCCTGAGGCAAAAAAAATAACGTGACAGAAGCCTCTTTTTTTAAATGACCATTATTACAAGTCAACACAGTGTGGCATTTTTTAGTGTGGTATTTTGCAATGTTCAAAATGCAACACCAAACATCCTTTTTTAATGCCACAGATTTTTTAATGAACATTAAAATGTAAATCAAAAGTAGAAATGTTTCGTAATGGCCTTGTTTTGCCTTTGCCAAAGTGGTTGGACTCAGGAGTTCCAACACATGTTTTATGGGAACATAAAATCATGAAGCCCTGTCTAATAGCAGAACAATTCCTATGCAAGCAGCGCCGCCGCTCCTCTCCACTGCTTAATGTGTTACCAATTGCTTGGTTACGAGTGGTTTGTTTTGGTTTTTATTTGAAGGGCAATCAATATTGAATGTAAGGAAACCGAGGCAAGCGCAAGCCGCTGCCACAGAGGGCATATTTCACCCTGTGCTGGCACATTCCTGATAGGGATTTGATGAGGGCTTTCTTGGAGAATGGCTTGGAAAGAAAAAAAGAAAAAAAAAACAAAAAAACGAACGAACGAACGACCCAACCTCCATAGTGTTTACAGAGTGACTCACACTTGTATCGTGTGTGTGTGTGTACATATTTGCAGAGGGCTCATAATCACAACAACGCAGGGTGACATTTCTGAGCAGGAAGCCAAGCAGGAACTCGTGCACATGGTGGCAGTGGTAGTGGTGGGGGTGTGTGTGTGTGTGTGTGTGGGGGGGGGGGTTTGGACGTGACAGAGTGCCCTGTGCAAACATTGACAGGAGGGTTGCGCCATCATATAAGAAGCGAAACGCGGCCACGCTTGAAGAGGGGACCCAGTCTGCCCTTTCATCTCCTGGGTCGCGCTGGGTGGCGAGCAGAGAGGGGGAAAAAAAACTGTCCACCTGTTTACAAGTTTCAGCCTGGAAGAAGACAGCTGCTTTGTTTGGGAGGAATTCAGAGAGTTTGCTCTTGTTTTCTTGTGTCTTTTAAAAAAAAATCCAGTGTGGGAATAGTTTCACATGCGCGATTAATCCTAATAATATTCACAAAACCACAAACAGCTGTAGATAATAGAGGAATTCAGAAAGTTCGCTTGCTGACGTTTTTTTTTGAGAATCCAGTGTGGGAATGGTTAAATGACCGAGATTAATTCTTACAGTATTCAGAAGCCACAAACAGCTGTAGATAATGGTACAAGATGGCCCAAGTGGCCTAAACCTCAGCACTAAGGGCTATCATGAAACCCTACTTCCTTGTATGCAGTAGCCTTTGTCATGGAGCAAACAATGAATTATCTAGGGATTTTGGGCTCTAAACCTCATTCATACTTGTCCAACCATAACATGAGCGATATTGTCTGCTCATTTTAAATGTGTGAATAGTGTCACAAAAAATGTTGTTTGCTCAATGGGCCCTTATGTGTTCACATGCTTTAGTCCGCTGGCCCAATGTTACTTCTTGGCTCTGAAGTTCAGATGTAGCTCTCTCTCTCTCTCTCTCTCTGTCTTTCTCTCTCTCTCTCTCTCTGTCTCTCTCTCACAGACACACACACAACTCAACTTGCTTTATTGGCATGACAAAAAGTGCATTCATTGTGCCAAAGTATTTTGATTTACAATTATATATACGTATGCATACATACATCTATATACATTTATGCATCCCAGGAGTAATTTAACACGAAAGAATAGGTCTCTGTCTCTCTCCCTCTCTCTCTTTCTCTATTTACCTCTGTCTCTGTCCATCCGTCCGTCTGTCCGTCCGTCCGTCCGTCCGTCCGTCCGTCCGTCCGTCCGTCCGTCCGTCCGTCTGTCTATCTTATCCTCTCTCTCACACACACACACACTCACACACACATACACACACATACACACACACTGTCTCTCTGTCTCTCGTCTTGTGTGTCCTGGTGTATGAGTGGGGGTCTGATTTCCCATCCTTAAGCAGGCCTTTCATTAGTCTCTCCTTGAGTAGGTCTGTCTGCTGGTGTGGGGGGGGTGATTGGACGACAGGGCGGAGGTGGGGGAGGTCACACGTGGGGGTCACCGTGGGGACGCACACACAGTCTGATGACGGTGCTCCGGCGGTGTCCTCACTCATCAGCAGTGGAGAAGATAGTAGAGGAGCTTAAGTGTCCACCACGCACCAGAGCTCCTCTTAATGAGGTGCAAAGGCTGCTTTTGTGGAGCTGCAACCGTCATTAACTTTAAACCGTGTTTCCAGCCTAATTACAGTGCAGGCATGTGCCGAGACATCATTTTCCCAACTCCAGTAAATGTGTGGTATCCCGGTCCTCAGACAGACAGCCCCATGACACAATACATTTCAGCAATTAAGACCTTTTGGTCTGAAAGTGTGTTTTTTTTTTTTTGTTCTATTCCGGTTGCTTATCTATGCATCTTCTAAGAAATGTTCAAAGAATATGACAGACATCAGAGAAGTATTGTTGGCAGTCATATCAGTAGAGGTTATTTTTGGAAGTGTGATGTGCTCATGATATCAGAACTAATGAATGAAAGCACAGAATTACGCCTTCATTCTTTGTGACATCCAGGTATTGTTTTGTTGGCAGTGCCATACTCTGGGCATGACTTAATTCTTGAAATAATACCTCAGCACAGAAATGTATACAACAGCAATCAGGTATAGCATACTCTTGGTTTAAAAATGTTCTGCAGTTGACTGTGTAGATATGTTTTTTAATACGCTTTCTTCCTATCAGTGGATACGACATGGAAAGACACACCCAAGTTAGTTCAAGTGAGCAATCCACTCTGGGCTTGTCTCTGTATTTTTACAGATAAGAAAACACGCACCATAATATCGAAAATGCTTTGTTGGTCTCCTTTTCACCTGTCTTAACCTTTTGTCTGCCATTTTATCACCCCCGTGAGGGCAGTAACTCTGGAGGTTCTCATTTGGCTGGTGCAGTTAGTTCATATCACTGTGTGCAAGGGCCCTGTTTTTTTGTAGGCCCTCAGTAAATTTTGACAACTACCGCTGAGCACAGAGGCCCTTTTGTTGGGGAAACAGTTCGATTTGCCTTCTGCCTATGAAGCTCAATCAGTCATGTTTTTTACTGTTGTCAAGTTTGGCTCTAATCTGTCATTGACATTCACCAAAGCACTCAGTGCCGTCTACTCCACTGCAAGGTCAACACCTTTATGTACTATGGGCTGAGTTGTAGGCTTGTATTCCCCAGTGGCATATTTAAGTTTACTTTTAAAACGACATGAAAGGGTTTGCTCAGTGTGGAGCAGAAAGAAGGAATGGGAAAAATTCTCCTGGTCGTGTGTTTTTCCTCCTACACCCCCCACCACCCCTCCTGCTTCCTTTCTTTTTTTTAAGCCACTTTTGCAGGCTCTTTAAGTTATATTTCTCACTGCTAACATAAAGTGCAATTTACAATTTACGAAAAACACACTGGCATGCTCTTGAAAAAGAAAAGGGGGGAAAAACAGCGCTGGTTTTTGTTCCGTGGCTTGGCGTCTGGCAGGTTTGTAAACGGTGTGGAGGATTACCTGCCATCTGTGCCTGTCCCTGGCTGCTGCCCCCGAACCTGTATTAGTCCTCTGAGACATGGCCGCCCAAGCACATCCTGTGTGAACATAAGTATGCTAATCTGTGTACATGTAGTTGAGTGTGAGTGTGTGCTCTCAAGGATGACTGCAGGCACACTGTGCATGTTGGGCTTCTTGACACTTCATTGGGGGGTGTGTGTGTGTGTGGGGGGGGGGGGTCGGGGGTCATTCAGTCCTTGTGGGGTCACTGGTTCATTGTGGCAGTTCTGAAATCAGGGTTCCTCTGACACCTTTACTGTGCATGTTGTGGCTCCTTGAGTTGGGCAGACTGGGGATTTCATTCGCTATAGCTGATACTGAAACGTTCACTCTTTGCTATTCTTCTATATAGTGTACAGTGTAGCTGTTTTCTACATAGTATCTACACTATATAATGAACAAGTGAGCATTTCGGATTTAGTGTCTGTGTGAGTCTGGTCTGTCTCAGTCTGGCAGTTTTGAGATCAGGGCTCCTCTGCCACCTTAATTGTGATTTTTATTTTGTCTGTCTGGCTCCATGGTGTCCTGTGTGGCTGGCCTTTAACTTTAATTAAGTTTCACTCGACATGCCCAATCACACACAAGATGACAGACCTCCACTAGACACATGCGTAAACACGTACGCATGCATGACAGACATGCAAACACAGACACACACACACACATACACACACAAACACAAGCATATACATTTTACAAACACAGAATTTACTCAGGCTAACAAACACACATACACACACATTTGACACACACAGAACCTTACTCACGCAAAGCACACACACACACAGGCCCACACACACGCACACACATACACACACACACACGCACTCACGCACACAGGTGTATTTCTATAGACTAAGTGAAAAGAAAAGTGTAAAAAATAATATGTTTTTCTTTGCCTGCACCTTGCCCTGAATTGAAGGTTATCGGTATCATAGCCTCATGTTCTCATTTAGTGGGAAGCAGACACTTCATAACAAAGAGCCAGGCCGCTGCCTTTAGACTCATGAAGTAGCCTCTGGGGCATACTGTAACTCTGCTGCCCACTAAAGTGGGGCAGAGGAGAGGAAAGGCGATAGGTAGAGAAAGGACTCTGTTTGCTTTCAATATTGGCCACAGTGCCTGGGCCCTTTGTTTGCTCAGACAAAGACTTACCTTTGGTTTCACCTGCCAACTTACACCATAAGTGATCTCTCTCTCTCTCTCACTCTCTCTCTCTCCTCTCTCTTTCTCTCTCTCTCTCGCTCTCTTTTCTTCATCGAACCATTTGTGCAGCCTCAATCAAATGTCACGTCATGGAATTTCATACGCCGTACCTCTGGGACTGGTAAACAGACATTACTGACAGAGATCCTCTGTGCCAAACGCCATTATTGTCACATAGCATGAAAGCAGTGGTACATCAGACACTTGAGAGTTGGGGGATAGGATGGCCGAGGATGTCTCAGCTCGAGGTGGGACATGCGGAGCGGATGGCGTGAATGGTAACAAAATGTCCCGAGACCCTGTCTTTAGTGCCAGAGAACAATGACTTTAGGTTTTTTTTTTTAAGGTCATTGAAAAAAAAAAGTTATTTAAGGGTTCTTAAACTTGATTAGGTCTCTTTGTGGCAAGGACACTATATGCTGGAAGCATGGTAAAACAAATTGTTTAACAAGCTTTCCAATGCCAGTGGGTTTTAAGAGGTACACAGGTTTTCTCATGGCCAAAATTGGATAGTAAATCAAATCACAGACTGTAAAGAATGTGTTCCTTGGTCCTTGATAATATAAAAATAAAAATAAAAATAAATAAATACGAGAAGGTTAGCATCTCTGATGGAGCATTGCTCTATTATTATTATTTTGACAGTTCTAAATCCTTTTGCCCATCACCTCACTTAAGAAAGGTTATCCTTTCTTAACCCCACTAAGACCGACATGTCTGTTATATCATTTTCTGTCATTAGATAATTTGCTTTCAAGTACCACACTGTATAACTCGTGAAAACAAAATAAACAGAAGTTTAAAAAAGGAAGGGTTAACTTTTTTGACACTTGACAGAGCACTAACTGCCGCTCTCAAGCAGACTGCCTGTCTTCGGCTCATTTAAGGGGGCCGATTGTGTGGCAGTGAATTGGGCTCGCAACAAGTGCCGGCCTGCGGGGAGCTCCAGGAGGCTCCAGACAGGTAACAATGGGAGCCTCACACTCACAGAAGGGACGGCCAGTGGCAGAGGGGTCTGGGCTGGGGAAATGCCAGGGGCAGAGGGGTCTGGGCTGGGGGAATACCCCTCGGTAGGAGCGAGCAAGCAAGCAGGCAGGCAAGCAAGCAAGCAGCTCAGTGTGCCTTTGCGCTGAAAGAAATATAGAGCGTCTTGTCTTGATGAATGTAACATAACGGTGCTGAAAAAGAAGGAATAGAGGCACAGTCTGGCGTGTAGCGTTTGGCTTTAAATGAACGTGGGAGGACAACTAACCCAGTCAGGGGAAAAGCATGCTTGTAGAAAGGAAGCATCTTTGGAAAATATGTGCTTGCCTGGTTGTGGTAGACCCAGGCACCTAGGCCACCTCATAGATATGTGTGTGGGTGTGTTTGTGTGTGGTGTGTGTGTGTGTGTGTGTGTGTGTGTGTGTGGTGTGTGTGTGTGTGTGTGTGTGTGTGTGTGTGTGTGTGTGTGTGTGTGTGTGGTGTGTGTGTGTACGTGCATGTGAGTGTGTGTGTAGTACATGCATAATTCTTTGTGTGTGTGTGTGTGTACGTGCATGTATGCATGTGTGTGTGCCTGCCTGGTCGTGTGTGTGTGTGTACGTGCATGTGAGTGTGTCTGTACATGCATAATTCTTTGTGTGTGTGTGTGTGTGTGTGTGTGTGTGTGCGTACATGTAGGCATGTGTGTGTGCCTGCATGGTCGTGTGTGTGTGTGTGTGTGTGTGTGTGTATGTGTGTGTGTGTGTCTGTGTTGCAATACTCTGAGCGACTAGGGAAGATGGATGGCCTCTGTGTGCGCCGCTGCTGTCCTGTCTAGCCACTTGTGCCTTAAACGCTGCTTAAATCGCCCAAGTGCAGAGTAACACGCATAATTACAGTAATGCCTCACACTGAGACACTGTACTTTAAAAGAAGGGGAGAGCAAACATTTTTACACAGTTGATCTGTTGTGGTTGAGACATAGCCATTTGAGCCTGAAAGAGACTGAATTTCTTTCTCCCTTGATATTTCTCTCTCTCTCTCTCTCTCTCTCTCTCCCTCTCCCCCCCCCCTCTCTCTCTTGCTCGCTATCCCCCTCTCTCTCTCTCTCTCGCTCTCTCTCTCCCACTCTCTCGCTCTCAGTCTGCCTCTCTCTGCATCAACCTAGGTGGGCTCTGGAAACAATTCCTTCCCCCATCTCCCCCCTTTTCTTTTTCAAGTCAGGTGTAGACACGTAATTATGTACTTCTTTCGGTTTAAAGTTACAGGCCCTAATGTAGTCTCTTTAAAGTGTGTCCAAGTTTGGGGGGAAAATGGAGTTCCAGTGGCTATTGGTGCTTTTTTTTCTCTCTCTCCTCCGCATCTAAATAATAATAAAAGGGGATGAAAGGCGGCTCAAACCGCAGGCAGAGACAGGATGTAGCGGCTAAAATGACAAGCATTCATCTCACAACAAAGAGGTGCGCCTTCGCGCACAATGTGCCGTGATTGAATTCTTAATTGCGCATCTGTCTAATTGCTTTTTTTTTGTTGTTGTTGGGTGGTTTTAATTCCACCAGTCAGAGAATAGTCAGTTTCTTTGATTAATTAGCCTTATTATTGTGTTTCTCCATGAAGCAATATAAAGCTTTAATAGACTGTGTAAAACATACAGGACATCATTTGACATCAGACATCTTGTTGAAAGCCACAGACCACCTACTTTGCAATACTTGATCGTACGTTGTGCACACTGGCCAAAAAGGGAAGGGGGAAAAAAGACTGTAGAGCGTTACATAACAGTCTGGGGAAAATGGCTATGGAACGGCTTTTTATCGCTTAAAATTATAATTGCTTTCAAGCTGCATTAGTGACCAACTGAATAGTGAACAGTGGAGCTCCAGTTAAACGCAGCCGCCGCCAAAATATTTTTCAGTTTTTTTTTTCCCTCAAAGGCAGATGTCTATCTTGGACAGTTGCAGAGTGTGCCATGTCTGTGGGAGTCTGTCTGTGTCTGTGTAACAGTAGACACAGTTTACAGGTAAATCATATTCCTCAAGCCAAAAGGTTCTGACTCCAGCTCCAGTTTTTTTTCCTCTTCTCCCTGGTATTCATCAGAACCAGTTTTGTTCTTAATGTTAAGTAGCAGAACTTGAGCATAACCTTAGCCACTGGGGACTGTTCCTCCATTCTCTCCCCTTTTCGTCTCTCCAATGAATCTGAAGAGACCTGATATTTCCTTTAGTGTGAGACAGAAACTGTGGCAGCTAGTGTGCAGATTGTATAATCTATTCAGCTGATGGTATACCTAACACCAGAGGAGCTGAAGCACTCTCCGCACATGAAACCAAAACAGGAGTCGCTCAGGATAATGAATGTGGGTGAATGAAGGTCATTTATCGAGGAACTTGTATTACATGGGAATGGGGACACAAGAAAACATATCCGAAGATGACAGCCACAGAAGAGCTCCCATTCCCATCCTACCACAGCCATGCAGCCACTGTGACTTACTATGTTTTTAAAATGAAGTCATAAAGTAGCTAAACTAAAAAAAAAGTTTTGTAACCATTTATAAAGAATTATAACCATTTTTAATTCGTAGTATCCATTATCTATTGTATTTGTAATGCTTTTATGTTGCTTTAGATACAAGCATCTGCTAAGTTAAAAAAAAACATAGCATAACCGTAAACATATTCATATTTCCACCGACTTTGCATATAGCGCATTTTAAGTCTTAAATAAAGTGCCCTTAACCCTGTGCGTGCCAGCGTCTTATGCAAGAGCTCGGCTGGGCATGTGCGGTCTAGCCTTTGCGTTGGGAAGACCATTTAACAGTTGAAAGAGCTCAGCTTAATCACCTGGCGCTGTAGGACATCAACGCAAATAGGACATCAAGCACTATCATGTCACTCATCATCACAGCAGTCATACTTGGGAAAAGACCCCAGGGCAACCGCTGAAGCGGAGGCAGGGTGAAGGTGAGTTGAGTTCGTGTCGTGAGGCTTTTGTGCTCTTAATGGTTCTGTCCGCTTTGGAATGAGGCTGTGTGTGTGTAGGCCTTTGGCAGCTAGACAGAGAGACGGAGAGACAGAAAGAGAGAGAGAGAGCAACACTAACGTGTAATGAGGCGTTGTAATTATGTTAATTAGCCTCACACATGATACAGCAGTCATGTTAAACTCTGTCAGTAGGAACCGGAATATTCCGGTGTGCTGTTGCTTTGAAGTATTGGGGGCCAAGTGCTGATCTTCCAAGTAGGATCAAGCAGGAAAGAAACAGGATACACATCATAATTCTGTCTTGGAGTGCCTAGGGTCTGGATGTGTCAAATAAAGTGAATCTTAGACAGAGATTAGCATGTGAAATTTGTCTGCTTTTGATCAATTACAAACATTTGTCGTTTGCAAAAGTTAGTGCAAGTTTAATGCAAGCAAGTGTCCCAGCTTTGAGCCATACTGTATTAGATCATAGGCTTCTGAACTGTCTACACACAGAGGCTCTAAACTAAAGTCTTTGTACATGATCAGGCTGCCTAAAAGGAGTCTCGTTTTCATGTCTAAGTGTTCCCTGAAAGCAGTCCAGTCTCAGAACCACAGTCAGGGTCAGAGATCCCCCTCTACAGTCAGTCTGGAGGTCAGATATGTAGCCGAGGGCATAGGCCTAGACTGTGTGGCGTGAGTGAGTGTGCCACTAACATACACACAAGGTCATGTGACTTCAGTTGATCAGTGGGTCTCCTGATGCCCACCTGCACTCACACAGGGAAGTGTTTCTGTTGATGGGGTGTTGGGAGGCTAAGGGATGGGGGTCGGGAGGTGGGAGGTGGGAGGTGGGGGGAGTCATGCTCCTTAGTTTCAGTCCTGTTGATTCTGGCTCTGCTGCAGTGCAACGAGCAAGCGAGATGTGAATGCTAATACAGTGGTGGAGGAGAGTGGTGAGAAAGAAAAAGAGAGAGAGAGAAGGAAAGAGAGAAAAGAGAGAGAAGGAGAGAGAGAGAGAGAGAGGGAGAAAGAGAGAGAAGGTATTGTTAAGGAGCTCAGGTTAAGACAATAAACGGTCAGGAGAGCAAAGAGCAGACAGTGCATTTCTGGTGCTTTGAGTTCAGTCTCTTTCCCACAGGCTCCCGCTGGAAACCTGCGGAGGCAAAATATTTGGTTTGGAGGTTCAGATGGCAGCGCTGCAGTCCAAGCCCGAACCGCACGCAGGATGAGCGCGATGTACGAGGGCGGAGGCAGGCACGGCCGCAGACACTAGCCCGAGCCCGTGACACCACATGGCCTGCCAGCCTCAGCCAACCAGCGTCCAGCACGCCCCGCCGAGAATGCCTGCCTGCCTGCCCTCGGCCCACAAGAAAATACTCACATCCCTCCCAGTGGAAGAGAAAAAAAAAAGATGAAATAGTAAAACTATTTGCTTCAGACGTTTGTCAAAACGTCACCACCGGTTTCATAGTCACCTCGAACAGCTGATAGTCATTTTCCTCCTGTGGGAAAAGGTGGTGTGGTGTGGTGAGTCACCTGTTGACAAGGATTCTGTGTCTGTGAGAGACACAGTGGGAGAGCTGCTGCTCAGCAGTCCAAACCTCAGTCGGTTTTAGCCAGATCCGTGTCTGACCCCCGTAAGAAAAAAAAAAATGTGAACATGAGGCATTTTTGCAAATCCTGAGGAACCACCACTTTGGCACGGCGCGCTGGGGCTTCGTCTTCGGCTGGTGTTTATTTCTGTGCCCTGCCAACTGAGTTAAGGGCCTCCTTCTCATCAAAGCAGGGAAATAGGACGGGGAGCCTCTTGAACACCGAGTGCTACTACTACTACTACTGCTACTACTGCTACTACTACTACTACTACTTCAAAGTGATACATGGCTGGATTTGTGATTAGTGACCAGGAGTCAGCCTGGTCGGGGATGGCCTCTTTAATTAGGCCTCGAGCAACCAGTCGGTAAATACTACCCCATCAGCAAGTCCCCAACCTCCCCCTGCCCCCCCCTCCCTTCATGTCCTCCTTCTTTTGGGCGCTGATAACATCTCCACAGAGCCAAGAATCCCCCCCTATCACAGTCACAGATACAAATTGCCTCACTGTAATGCTGGGAGATTGGGGCCACTAAGAGCTTTTTTCTTCAGGAAAGCTTTCAGACAGACTGGAGTCGTGGTTCACAAAAAAGGTCTGAAAAACCGCAGAAGCCCTCTTTTATTAGGCAAAGTAGCCGAATATGACTCTGAAAGCTATTGTTAGCGGCACAAAGTGTGTGTGCACAAATGTTACAGGTTCAGCCTTTTCTCTCCTCAAGTCCCTTATGTAGGAAAACACGACACTACCCAACACTAACTTTCAGCATGTGTGGCTTATTTTAGGTGTATTTTGAGAATAATCGTTTTTTTTTTAAAGGAATGTGTCGCTTAATCATTTGTTAGCAATTCTATTCTTTAGGGACGACATCCTTCTCGGCTGGCCTTCGGTGCACACAGTGTTCTCTCTCCCTCGGGGCCGCTACGAAAGCTTGACTGCACAATTGCCACCAGGAAAAGACTATGCATTCCTTTTGTATGCATCTTGGAGCGCGTACAAGAGCCTGAGCTCAGAGGAAACAGTGAGAGACAGGTGTTCCGCAGAAGCAGTGTGTTGACGCTCCAGCTGTTCTGACAATAAGTGACTTTGAAGACGGGGCGAATGCTGGTGGATTTTTAGAAATGACCTGCGGAGTCAAACATTCCACTGTTGGCTCGTCCCGGGCTGTGGGAACACATGCAGCCAACATCTCAAACAAAGTGGAGGCAACGACGTCAGTCAACAGGGCATGTCCATACTGCATGCTAGCAATTTTATATGGTCTGTGTGTGTGTGTGTGTGTGTGTGTGTGTGTGTGTGTGTGTGTGTGTGTGTGTGTGTGTGTGTGTGTGTGTGTGTGTGTGTGTGTATTTGTATGTGTGTGTGTGTGTGTGTGTGTGTGTGTGTGTGTGTGTCTGTTTATAGCACACAGATGTATGTCAAATACTAATCCTTGTGAAAGCCTCTCTTTGCTTCCATGTTTGTGATAGCCATTAAAAGCAATGATGTAATATTTGATGAGAAGTTTTAAATATCAAGAGACTGCTGATGAAAGTGACTTTGCATACAAACCTGTTTGCAAACCTGTTGCCCACATGCTTTGCGTAAGTGAAAGTGTAAACAAAGGCTAACACCTGCTTTCTACAAAAGGGAGAGCTTTTGCTAAGTGTCAGCTAACAAAAATTAGCCACCTACTTCAAAGTAAAGTATCCGAATTGTCTGTTTTTTCCCTTGTCATTTTATGTGTTTTATCCTGTTTTGTGAGTTTCCTGTGGTAATACTGACAAGTAGACTACTTGCAAGACAGGTAGCACCACTTCAATACTAAATACTACATTTTATTTGGGGTGTCTGATCACATCACAGAGTCTGCCATTCAATTCATATGCAACTACACATATTGCAGTGCCTATCCAGTAACCATTTTACTCTGAGCCAAACTCTTGGCTGAATAAATAAACAAAAGATGATCAATCTGATTTGACCACTCACCAGTGTTTCAACCAATCATGCAGTGTTTATGAAGCAGTTGAAGACAGTGATGGTTTCTAAAACATAGAAGATGTGTTTTTTGGAGTGGGTACATGCTAACCAAACAAATTCAAATCAAAATCCTTTCAAAACGTCTGTCCTCTCTGAAGGCAGTTAAACTGCCTCGTGCCTTACACCACCCATCAGCTAAAAGTAATGACAGGCCAAATGAAGGCAAACCTTGTCAACACAGAGGCAGTAATAGAGGCTCAGGCGCAATTTAGAAAAACAGATATGTACGCCTGGATCCAGAGCAGAGAGAGCTGGAAGGCTCTGTGGAAGTGTTGGTCACTGACTGACGACTACAGGATTGAGCTGGCGTAATAGAGGGGGGGGGTGGGGAGTGGGGTGGGGGTTGGGGGGGCGGGGGGGCGGTGGAGGAGGGTGTCTCAGTGCAAAGCCACTCACACTCCACAGATGCCAGAGTGAAACATTTCACCACGGGTGACGTCACTGATGAGAGGTCACATCATATGGCAAGCACTGAGGGACTTTTCTAACACGACCGAAAAAAAGAAAAAGGAAAAAAAGGAAAAACAGAGCTGTTAAATCACCCTGATTTTTTTCATGGGGGCCTGAGTGAGCTAAAATCAAATCCACATGAGCTGCACAAGCTGCACACATGCAAGCACGTGAGCATGAAAATAACCAGCTATTAATTATCATCAGGAAATGTATAGAGTACATGTCCCTCCCCCTCTCTCTCCCTCATTTATGGAGAGTGTCTTGAACAACTTAGTTTGAGGAGCGAGTGAGAGTGAGAGTGGAGAGAGAGAGGGAGAAAAAAATGCCATGTTTCTTAGTTGCCAAGGAGAGCTAGTCCCAAACAGAGGAATGATATTCGATACGCAGTTCATTTCTCTCAATAACAGGGGCGCCCTCTCTGGCAGGCTCTCCCGGGAGTCCAGGCGTGTCCAAAAGCGTTTCCAGCGAGAAAAAGGGTATTTTCCAACACTCAGTATTAAACTGGCAACTCCACAAAGGGGTCGACTGTAAATTCATTTAGCTCTTGTTATGCCGCAATAATTGTGGTATGCAAGCTTCGGTGCCTTCCAAGCCACAGCAAATGAGAAGTCGAACAACCGAACGAAACAAGAGAGAAGGGGAGTCCAAACTCTCTGCAGTGCAGACGTCATCGGCGGCAGTGGGATCTGACTCGTGCTGCTCTTCACGAGTATGTGCGTGTGTGCTGTGTGTGTGCATGTGTGTGTGTGTGGTGTGTGTGGCGGTGGCGTCGAATCCCCTCGTCTGATGCCCAGACACTCAGATGCTCTGACGCACGACGCCTCAACGGTGGGAAAACGGCGAGCTGAGCTGAGCTGAGCTGGGCCGGGCCAGCGTGGTGCGGCGTGGCGCGGCGCTGATTGGAGTGTATGTGTGGGTGACTCAGTGCGAGGGGAACACTTGAGGAGGCTGTTTACTGCGGCGAGGAGGCCCCGGGTCGGCCCTAGCCAGGGCCCCGCTGTCGTCTCCTGACAGTGACCACACTCGGGGAATTTACCCAGGGGAGTCATAACAGAGGGGGAGCAGGGGGGGGTGGGGGTGGGGGTGTGGTGGAGGTTGTGTGTGTGTGTGTGTGTGTGTGTGTGCATGTGTGTGTGTTTTGACGAGGGGGTAGGGGTGGAAGTGGTGTGTGTGTGTGTGTGTATTTGTGTGTGTTGGGTGGTGATTATTGTGTGTGCATGTGTGTGTGTGTGTGTGTGTGTGTGTATTGTGGGCATGTGTGGTGTATGTGGTGAGGTGGTGTGTGTGTATGTGTGTGTGCATATTTGTGTGTGTGTTGGTTTGTGTGTGTGTGTGTGTGAGAGAGAGTGCATATTTGTGTGTGTGTTGGTTTGTGTCTGTGTATGTGTGTATCTGTGTGTGTGCGTGTGTGTTGGGGGCAGAGGGTTGACTATATGTCTGTGTGTGTGTGTCCATGTGTGTGCACATATATTCTGAGGAGTGTGTAGGTGTAGAGAAGCCAGTGAGGACCCCCACCCCAAACACCCCCACCCCACCAGCTGAGGAGCAGGACACTGATGCAGGCCAGTGGGGTTCCCCCAGAGCAGTGGGGAAAAGAGTGGTAATAAAGTCCATGTGTGTGGGGGCTCTGGCTGGGGGCCCAGGGCATCTTGATCACATTGGCAGCGCTGCACCTTGCCGTGCCTCACGCCCCACTATTGACACAGAGCACAGCATCCAGGCTGGCCACTCACCTCTCCTCCTGCAAGCTAATGAGTGGGGGATTTGATGCTTAACATGGATCAGTGTGATAGGCTGTATGCAGGTGTGTGTGTGTGTGTGTGTGTGTGGGTTTGTGTGGGTGTGGGTGGGTGTCTGTGTCTGTGTGCACTTCCATACTCGTGTGTGATCTGATTATGTGTGTGTGTGTGTGTGTGTGTGTGTGTGTGCGCACATCCGTGAATATGTGTAATGTGTGTGCTTTTTTGTTTGTGTGTGCATGGGCATTCGTTGATGTGTGATGGAGGTTTGTTGATGTGTGATCTGACTGTGTATGTGTGTGTGATCTGAGTCTGACTGTGTGTGTGTGTTTGTTTATGTGTGTGCAAACACATTCATGAGCATTTGTGATCTGACTGCGCATGTGTGGGTGTGTACATGTATTTTTGCGCTCACGTGTATTTATCTACATGAGAAAACATCACTCTATTTCCGGAGTACAACTGCACACAGAGCTCCATTGCTTCCTCTATTTCATTAGTGCTTCCATCACTTGAGGATATCCTAACTCCAACACAAGTCATAACTGAACAAAATGTTCAACCTGGCAAGCACTCTGAGCAGCACACGGGGCAGGCAGGGAGGTGAGGCAGTCACTTGACCATCATTTGCATGTTGTTATGCTCTGGCTGCTCCAAAAGGCTCAGTCAACATGCAGATCCGCCTCGGAGTGCATCCCTTTCACTTTAGATTAGCGTGATCAGACCTCCATTCGGTTTGCGCACCGTTGTGTTATAGCCTCCGGTGTTCCTGAAGGGACAAAACAGTCAGCTCTGTTTAAGGAATCACGTCTCCTTTTTTATTTTTCAGGAATGTATTGTTCCTGTTGTATGGCTCCCCGGAGACCTCCCCCAGCGGGTTATGGGCATACTTCTCTTATAAACAATTACAGCAGATGTTGCACGGCCCCGGCTGGCCAACTATTATTTTTTAGCCCCCTAATAGATTCCATGGGTGAAATGAGAGATTGATAAAAAACAGAGGGGGGAAGGACTCGGTTTCACCGGTGCAAGCCATAGGTCTACTGAGGGCCCTCGAAGCTTTACGACACATGCTGGTTTTAATCTGTCTGACCAATAGCGAAGACGGCTCCCTCATCGACGCTTAAACAGAGAGACAGCCCTCACGTTATGGTCATCGCGTGCACTTCAGTGGATATTAAACAAACAGCATCTTCTGCATCTTCTTATTATTTTCCCACTACCTTTGCTCTGCTGTGTTGATGTGAGCTGTGTTGCAAAAGGTTTGAATAGCACATGACGTAACGGCGTCACTTTTGTTAATCCCCGCTGGCAAATTACGGGCTGGCAGGTTTTTTTTTTTCTTTTTTGCTTTGCTGCGCGCGATGCTAAATGATGTGCAACCGGCGACCAGGTAATTACAAGCCTAAGAGGTAAATAAGCACCTGGAGGAAGGCCTGGCCTGATTGTGCTGTGCAAGGCAATCAGCAGTGATGAGGACAATGGCCCCACTAAGTCTGTGCTCTTCTGTGTTACAACAAAATCTGTTTACAAAAAGCTAGCTTTGTAAATTAAAGAGATATGATTTTTAGCTAGCAGTGACAGCGGACGCATTTTATGCCAGCCTTACATCAAAGGACTTTCCAGCACTTTTAAATCAGAGCGGTTTTAAGCTAGTCTTTCCGTTGTTTTGACTACACAACAATATCAAGCTTGTTTAATATCATCTAATCATAACATCATTATGTCGTTCAGTCTTGTCTCACACAAATAAAGACTCGTCTTTAGAAGATGTGGAAGGGTGTCAGACTGTCAGTCTTCTAAAAGTGCTCTGGTGTTTGAACAGCATTGTTTAAATAATCCCCTGTAGACTATTTTTAGATACTCAAACTTTAAAATAAACTATCACTTGAAACTCCTTCAGCTACAATGTATGGTTCAGGATAGGGATAGGGGTGAGGTACAGTTAAGGATAATGTTCAATGAACAATACACAGAATGATGTTGAATTTCAGCAAACCATCTGCAAAGTCTCTGTGAACAGACTATTCGAGTAAAGGGTTACCAGAGTTTTGGTTCCTCTCTCTAAAGTATTCTGCACTTCTTCCCATGTTTGCGGTTTAGATTGCATGCAGTGCGATATCTATATGCCACTTGATATTTTTCTTATCTCACATTCAATGTGAGGTGCGCTGTTTCTTTCCCCCACACAAAGGCAGAAATGAATTGGTCGGGAGATGTACACCGCTGTAAGTTTATGCCCAGTCAAAGTGAGGTGAACCTCAACTGACATGTGCGATGTCTGGAAAATATATCATGTGGAATCAGCTCAACCACAGTCACACGAGAAGGTGATAGTATTAGGGCTGTTGACAGGGTGTTTGGTATGAATCTATATTCCACATCAATCTGGTCATGTACGCCCCAAAGGCCAGTTCCTGTGGGAGTCGCTGGGGGAGAGCTAGCATTCTCAGTTAACCCCGAGTGTGACGGCAAAGATTCCCTCTCGTGCGGTGGCCTCGCTTGTCAGACTGTCATTCAAAACACTGACTGTGGGAAACACTACCAGTCTCATACCAGGTATGAGTTCATTTCAGTTTTATTTCCCCCATCAGGCAGGAGCCAATTTGTCGTGTTGGTTCATTAAAAAAACAGCCCCAGGGGCCTCTGTGATCGATGGATTCATTTAAACTTTTGTTTAATTCATTTAAACGTCTGTGTGGGTATGTGTGTATGTATGTGTGTGTCTGTGTGTGTGTACATGTGTGTGTGTGTATACGCGTGTGTGTGTGTGTATGTGTGTGTATGTGTGTGTGTGTGTGTGTGTGCACGTGTGTGCTTGCATGTGTGTGTGTCTTTATGTGTCTATCTGAATATGTGTTTGTGTGTGTGAGGGACTATAAATAAAAACTGATAAAGGTGCGGCTGTGATGTTGCTCGTGTTTGACGGTCGTTACATTGCTGACTCGGGTACAAAGGATGCGCTCTGTGGCTTTTATGGGTAGTGGCGCCACTTGAACCAGACGCCACACGTGCCAAGTAGGAGACACTGCTAGAGAGAGGAGTCAGAGCCTGAGAGCCTGGGCATGATCAGCTCTCTGTCTTGCTCTCTGTCTCTCTCTCCTCTCTCTCCCTCTCTCTCTCTCTCTCTTTCTCTCCTCATAATCATCTCTCTCTCTCTGTCTCTCTTGCTCTCTCTCCCTCTCTCTCTCTCTCTTTCTCTCCTCATAATCATCTCTCTCTCTGTCTCTCTCGCTCTCTCTCTCTCTCTTTCACTCCTCATAATCATCTCTCTCTCTCTGTCTCTCTTTCTTACTCATTCTCTCTCACACACACTCTCTCTCTCTTTCTCACTCTCTCTCCCTCCATGATCATCTTTCTCTCTCTCTCTCTCTCTCTCTCTCTCTCTCTCTCTCTCTTTCTCTTCCTCTCCATGATCAGCTCTCACTCTCACTCTCTCTCTCTCTTTCTCTCTCTCTCCATGATCAGCTCTCTCTCTCCTCCAGTGGGAGTCTGTTTCCCAGCTGAGGTTGCCTATGCTGCGTGTCCTAGCCTTGGGCACGCCTCCCCAGCTCTGCTTGTTAAGAACCTGTTATGCTTCTGAACCTCCTTGCCAAGCACACATAAAGCACAACCCCCCACCACCCCCCATTCCCCACCCCTTTCCCCATCTCCTCTCTCCATCCTTGACAACATCTGAGATGTGCCAAGATTGTATGAGTGAATGTGTGTGTGTGTGTGTGTGTGTGTGCGTGTATGTGCAAGTGTGCATGTATTATTTTTGTATATGTGCATATGCGTGACTATGTACACGCAAGTTCATGCATTTGACTGTGTGTTTTCACTTTTATGCCCACTGTATTCTTTTCTGACTCTCTCTCTCTCTCCTCTCTCTCTCTCTCTTTCTCTCTCTCTCCTCCTCTCTCTCTTCTTTCTCTGGATGTGAGAGAATTTTACCACATCTGTGTTTTTCATTCAAAAAATGGGCCCAGGATTCCATCTCCTCGTCTTTCTCTTTGGAACTGTCGCTCCATATTTTTCCTGCCCGAAGCTGGATTATGCCTAAACCCAGTCAGTCTTTTTTTTATGAATCCCTCAACTGGGCCAGTCCTCCGAACACGGCCAGCTTACACCTTCCGCAGACGGTTACTCGCTCTCACATACATGGCTGTCAGCAAGTCTGCTCAGGTTTGGGCTTCTTAAAGGCACACTTTGCATTTTCACTCTCAGTCACTTTCTATTAGTGGAAGGTTAGACAGTAGGCAAATCTCCACTCTGTCAGCACATCAGATCTTCAGAGAAAAAAAAAGAAAAAAGGAAAAAGAGTGAAAATCCTGTAATCACACTTCCCATCACTTAAGGTCAGCCATTTTGCAGTATTGTTTTTCTTAGAAAACGTTTTTTTTTTTTTCTTAGAAAAAACGGAAGAAGATTTGTATCACTTGACAAAAAAAAAAACATGGTCCTGGAAGTTTAAACATGTATGATGGAGGAAGAAGAAATATGAGCTGTCAGGGAAGTCTCAAGATTACTTGCTCCTACAATTGTGACATGATAGTGAGAGCGATATAGATGATCATATGATGATTTACAGTCATGTCACCGCGTGTATATGTTGGCACATCATCACCGCAACATAGCTGAGCTCGGGCTGGTACACACACACACACACACTGACGACGAGACTGACACCCTCTCACATCTCACCGGTCTAATTGCCTGGGCTTTGTTGCTCTGCAGCGTAGAGTAGTGTGTGTGTTCTTTGGAGGAGCTTTGAAGTTGCCAGAGGTGTCTTATGATTCGGCTCCCAGCAGGGATAGCTGGCTGCTATTTTAAACACACTGCTTTGTTTGCATTGATGGTATGTGAGAAACAGTTAAAGGTAATTGCGGATAACAGCGCCAGTGAGATAGGTGTGATGACAGCTCTCTGACCAGCTAATTTATTGTGGGAATCTAATGGGGCATTCTATTTAGCTCCTCAAATGCTTTTAATTCGACGAGGATTATTTCAAATAGCTCCAATTAACAGAACCAAAATGTCTCTTACTGAACAGAGCCTTCAGTGTTCCCATGCAGCGTTTTTGTAAAGTGAAACTGCAGTGTGAGAAAATGTTGCCTTCGAGAACATGTGAAATGTTAAAGTCTTCATCTGAGATCGCTCTAACAGTTATAACCCCTTTATGCAGCACAAGTGGTCTGGAATGTAAGTGTCCAGCCCTTTTGAGAGTGTAATTTATTTTCTCACAGGAGGCTGGCTAAGTGACATTGTTAAAGTCTCGGTGGGGTGTCCCTGTACCATTACAAACCAATGACTGTATTCCCAGCAGGGGTGACCTGGAAGAGGTCCTCCTTCTCGCTCACAGCTCACCTGGAAAAAGAGAAGCCACATAGACACAGACACAGACACAAAGACACAGACAAAAAGGCACAGACACACACGCACACACACACACACACACACACTTTTTTCTCCTTGCACTCCCTCTCTCTGTCACACACACACACAGAGGCACACACACACACACACACACACACACACACACACACACACACACACACACACACACACACACACACACACACACAGGCGCACACACACACACACACACAGGCACACACACACAATACATTCCCTCCATTCTGACTGTATTATTCTGCCTGCAGCAGGAGGTCCTGTGGGGCCTGTATAGGTGCATTCAGGTGCAGGCTGACGGGGAGACAGAGACCCAGAGCCCTTGTGTGGCGTCTGGTTGGGGGGGGGCTGGTGGTGGGAGTGGGGGAGAACCCCTGCTGTGGACCTGTCTCAGGTGTTTGTTTGGGGGTAAACAAACACAGCCTTTGTCTGCGCAGGCATGTTTATCAGGCCAAATCAAAGCCCCGCTCATTTGTTGCTTGCATGACAATGGCTGCATAATGAAGTCGGGGATGGAGTCCCATTCTTCGGTCCTGTTTGGCTTGTTTAGTTTAACGGCCTGACCTCTCTAAAGCCAGGGAGCGGGAAAAGCCTGTCAGGTAAAAGAGAGAGAGAGAGAGAGAGAGAGAGAGAGAGAGAGAGAGAGAGAGAGAGAGATAGAGAGAGAGAGACAGAGACAGAGAGAGAGAGAGAGAGAGAGAGAGGGAGAGGGTAAAAATGAGAGACCCTGAGTTATTTATTTCACTGTGTAATTTGTAATTCAAATGAAAAGCCTGCATGGCCCAGAGTCATATTATTATGCATGGGACCGTATAACCTTCAGCCTGAGGTTAAAGCCGAAGTCATAGTCTAGCTACCCACGCTTAATAACCAGAGCTATTAGTCAGAGTCTAGCCACTGCAGCCATTTTAATAACTGAGACCAAGATGTCTTTGTGGGGACATTTGTTACTTTAAGGCATCTCTTGAAGATAATGAATAATGGTGAGTTACAGAATTAGTCTGATTCATTTGATTAAGATCAAAGCCAGGGTGACATTGCTACGACATTACTACTCTTCAAATACATCTCCCGTGATCTCTCAAGATCAACATGTATTATGTATTTAAACGCAATACATTATTATTTACAGTAAAGAGCTTTATGGTGAAAGTTGTTTTCTTTGCGTTTCCTGTCCTCCGTGAACAAATAAAACCCCAAATCTGTTTATAGTATGTATATTGGTATGGTATGATATTTTTCACAGCCAGGACACACTATAGCAGTCCCAGAAAATATGAGTGAGCCAAGGGAGAGAGTAACAAGATACGCTGGTGTTTTTATACTTCCTTTGAGCGACATGATTTGCAGCAGTCTTTTTTATTTCAGCTGAGCTGCCCAAAATTCAAATGACAGCAACAGCAAGGAGTGTATATGAGACTTTGGAAAATTGCACAGTCGGTCAGCACTTCAATAGTTAGTTACCAACCTGAAATGACATGTTTCTAGCGAGATTGTATAATTACACGATTGGGGGCTTGCCTGCGTGTGTAATGTGAGGTCTTTGTGTGTTTGGGGAGGGAAAGAGTTCAAATGGCAGAGAGGGAGGTGTGACATTGAATAAATAAAAGAGGGGACCCCCCCGCACCCCCCCACATACCCCCACCCCACCGCCATCCGGGGAGCGCTTGTTATTCCTTCTCCAGCCCAAACAGTGACGAGACGCGGGGAGAAGAGGGCCTGGGCTTGGGCACGCATGGCTTCATCTGGGCCCACGTGTCTTGCTCAAGAGGGTGTCCTTTAAGCTGTTTGGTATGAGTAACCGGCTGAAGAATGCAGGTACGTCCGTCTAGACGGTGCGTCCGGCTGATCCTCTGTCTGCTCTCATGGTTCGCTCTCAGCGATTCCCATGGCTCTCTCTCGCCGGCACTGCGTGGCATGACCCCCCCACCCCCCCCCAACACACACACACACACACACACACACACACACACACACACACCTCCCACTTCCCACCTCACCTCACCACCTGCTCTGGCTGGTGTACACACAGGTAATCCGGGGGCCAACCACTCAAGGGCTCAACAGCATCATCCCAGATGGCGTATATTAATGCTTTGAGTCTGTCTGTCTGTTGGTTGGTTAAGGGGGTTAACACTGAGGTAATTTCTCAATCAAAATACTTGGCTCTGGGAAACAGCCGATATGTTTGGTATGTTCGCAGTTGATTACAGTTCATGGCTGCCAAGGCAGGATGGACCAGAGTTTCATAACGTATGAACCAGTTGCTTCACTGTGGTTGTTATTTAGTCGTCTCACACATCAGGTTTTTTTGTTTGCTTTGGTGCGTTTTTTACAAGATTGCCAACTTTTCATTTGACACACACACTTGATCCTGAGTAGCCTGTGTGTGTGTTTTGTTACGGATATCACCAAGGGCTGAGTGATTGAGTGGAAAAAAAAAACAACAGATAGCACAGTTGTTACGACAACAAGAAGACACGGTAGTGACAAAAACAAGGTATGACAAACATGCCGAGCAAAGAGAACAAGGGGCAGCCCTGTCAAACCCACGCAGGGCCCTACGCCATGAGGTCCTGGTGTGGCACAACCAGAATAACAAAGGAGAAAACTGTCCTTTCTCATGAGAATAAGAAGAAGGAATGCTTGTGCCTTCTCCACCAGTCCTGCAAGTTCTTTAAAAAACGATCCGTTCTCCGCTGAACTATTGAGCTTGTGAATATTTCCTGTACTCTGGGAAGGGATCCAATATACTCCTTTCCCCCTCTCTCTCCCTCTCTCTCTCGCTCTCTGTCTCTCTCTCTGTCTGGAAACTAAATACAGTGTTCAACTACCATGTTGAATAGAGTCGTAATGGGCATATTCACACATATCGGAGGAATAATATTATTTTTTCTCGTGCAGCAATGGCAGAGCGGGGAGCAGGAGTTGAGTTTCCCAGGCCTTTTTACAGGTGATGTGGGGCCTCAGAGTTTGTGGAAACTGAGACGCTCAAAGGGGCCATCTCGGCAAAGCTTATCCACTGTGCCCTGCACCGAGGTGCCTTTTGAAGACGACGACTATTTGAAGTCAAATCAAACATCTGTGGAATGCCTCTCTCCAGGGTGCGTGTTATCTTACTGGGGCTTCGCACAAAGAAACTACACGCAGATCAAAACTGGCCAGCAAAAAGCTCACCGTCATGCAGATCCGCAGTCGCACGTATATAAAAGGAAAACAAACACATTTCTCCTACTGAGACGCTACTCGTTTTCCAGGCCCTGACACACTGAAAAATGCCCACCACTGCGACGCGTATGTGTATGGATCTCGGTGATCTCGGCGGTGTCCAGCCGAGTTTGTAACTGAAAGCATTCGGCGTGTCGGCGTGTTTGCGAGTCATGTGGTTAACCGCCCACAGCTCCGGCGGGCCGACTGCGGCTTTGGGGCTATGAAGTCTGGGTAATAGCATAATTACACCGAGAGCACCTTGTGTCTGAGCGGGGGGGTGGGGGTGGTGGGGTACCAGGCCCCTGGTGGCTTTAAACACACATCTTTCATGTCTAGTAAAGCACTCCTCTGCAAATCCCCCCTTGTCAGCTTAGGGCCCAGCCGAACAATGCAGACTGCCTGCCTGCCTGCCTGCCTGCCTGCCGACCAAGCGGCCCGCCGTTTGGAGTGTTTCCACACTCGCTTGCAAAACACGCACAGCACACACATGTGAGTGAGTGAATGAAGAAGAGTTGAGAGAGAGAGAGAGAGAGAGAGAGAGAGAGAGAGAGACAAGGAGAGAGAGAGAAAACGAGAGAGAAAGAGAGAGATAGAGAGGCAAAGACAGAGATAGAGAGAGAGAATAGTCGAGAGAGATAGGGAGAGAGAGAGAAGAGGAGAGAGAGAGAATGAGAGATTTCATCAGTGATGTCTGAGGTCGATAGTGCCAGCAACAACAAAAAATCCACAAAGTAGTCAGGTGAGTCCCCATCTGTCAACACAGACAAAGCCATGGCGTTTCAGATCTCCGGGAATGCAGTAGCCCACAGAAGAGCTGAAGCCAAATTTAGGTTTGCTGGAATTTGCTGAGGTTTTTGAGATTTGTGACCTTTTTGTTTCTTGACCGTGCTGTTAGTTTTTGGCCTGACATAAATGTTGGAGACTGATGACTTTGGCCCAAATGCAAACAACAAGTGACAACACGTGGCCCTTATGTGTCCCACGAGTCTTTCTGTGCATATGAGTGCTAATGTACTTCTCATGACTTAGGGACAACACTTGGGGAGAGAGTAAGAGAGATAGAGAGAAAGAGAGAGAGAGAGAGAGACAGACAGAAAGAGAGAGAGAAAGACAGACAGAGAGAGAGGAAGAGAGAGAAAGAGAGAGGGAGAGAAAGAGACAGAGAGAGACTTTTGACTTTCCAAAAATCTTAATTAAAATTAACATTTTGAAACCACTAAAGAAACCAATGTAGTTTATCAGGTTACCAGTCGAAAGAAAATCTCCCGTTTGCATCATTGGAAGCTATTTACTTCCCCACATCCCGTTCCCATAATTTGGTGCACATTTATTTTGTTAGATAAAACAGTATACTCAACAAAATGTTTATGGAAAAATGATTTATGTTTCATTTCATTTATGTTCATTTAAAGTTTCCACCACATCAGGAGAGAAAAAAGAGGACAGGGAGGGAAAGAGCGAGAGAGAGAGAGAGAGAGAGAGAGAATCAAAGAGAGAGAGAGAGAAAGAAAAGGTATACTGATACTAGATCTCTAAGCCTTTGAATGGATCTCTGCTCCCAGGCTGTCACCCTTGCCTTGACAGTACTGCAGTGCATCTTGGCCTGCTGTAGGTCAGCTTCAAGATCAATGATGAACATGGCAGACATATTTTCAGGCTTTGCTTATTAGTAAGAGCCACATTAAAACATCGGCATGTTCTTTCGCAACGCAGGAAGGTTTGGGGAGGGGGCATGTCATCATTCATTTGATGTCTCTGAGAGGAAGGCTTTATAGGCCTTCCAGCGGTTTATTGTTGCAGTGATGAACCGGAGAACGAGTTAGTTTGAATCACAGAGCAACGGGACATGAAAACAATCTCAGAGGCTTATTCATTTATGTGAAACTTCCTCCTGGGCACAGTTACCCAGCTGTGTGTCTCCCCCTCCAAACTTTTCCATGCAGTTTTCAGAGTTTGATCAACCCAATCATGTGGGAAACCTTGCGGGATACAAAAGAATCATATTTTCGCAATCAATTGCACGCCGCTGGCGATTCGATTTCCGTAATATCCTACAAATGACGAAGGAATCCCCTGGCTAGAAGAATAAGGGCGCATCTGAAAGTGTGGTCAATTTTCCTAAACAACACTTGAAAGTGACAAGAGGATAACTTTGACCGCGCACAGACTCACTCACTTTTACGCACGCGGGCAGCTGTGCTTTTTTATTGTATGGGATGTTTTTGTGACCCACACAAGCATCGGGGCTATTTGCAGATAATAATGTAAACCTCTTGCGTTGAAGAGGCAGCTCCATACGGGCATTTATATATTTCACTGTGTTTTCTTGGCCTGTTTTACAGAGGAACGTTTAGCAAAGGCTGTGCAAGCAAAACATCCTGACCACAAAGGCTGACATTAAAGTGGCTCTGGTTTGGCCCGCTGAAGCGCTGCATCTGGCGCGTCGCTGTGGGGTTGGGAGGCAGAACGTCTCTCTCTCTCTTTCTTTCTCTCTCTCTCTTTCTCTCTCCCGCTCTCTTTCACTCCTTCTCCCTTTCTAGATCTCTATCACAGCACTCCATCGATCTTAGCCCTGTGTAGCTGTCTCTCGCTCCTCTCAACTGGCCCGAAGATGAGCCCCTCAGCATGTTATACTCTGCCCCCCCCCCCAAACACACACGCGCGCACACACACACACACACACACACACACACACGCACACACACACACACACACACACCATCAGTGCTGCCATTAATGCATACATATGTTGACCTGACCCTGGAGTCCAAGGCACGACTCCATGTTGCTGTCTGTTAGGCATGCTTTCCAAAGTCAATTGTAAATATATGCACACATGGCCTCTCTCTCTTTTGCTGTCTTTCTTTCTCTCAGGCTAACACACACACACACAGAAACCCACATCATCTCTCTCTCTCGCTCTCTCTCTCCCTTTCTTTCTGTCTCTGTCTCTGTCTCTGTCTCTCTTTTTCTCACGCACATACACACACACACACACATACACACACAGAAACACACACCCTCTCTCTCTTCTGCGCTCTCTCTCTCTCCCTTTCTCTCTGTCACTGTCTCTGTCTCTCTGTCTCTCTCTCTCTCTCTCTCTCACACACACACACACACACGCACACAGCTGCGAGAATCAGCCATTAAGTCCGATGACGTCTGTCATCCATCACGGGCATTGTGCTGGTCTCAGTGGGACGCCAGTCTGCCACCTGGGCATCATCAGAGGAGCAGGGCAGGAGGACGCGGGACAGTGCTGGGGAGAGGCCGGGATTAATGAAAGCACCTGGGAGAAAGGCAGTCCTCCCTCCACACATCCACAGCAGCTAAGCCCCCCCCCACTCCCTCCCACCACACCACCATCCCGCCTCCCCCCCATGCGAGAAAGTGGGATTTGTGTATGTGTGTGTGTGTGTGTGTGTGTGTGTGTGTGCACGTGCGTGTGTGTGAAGAATAAGGTAGATAAATTAATCCTGGCCTGAGGATATGCTGTTAATTCTTCTTCTTCTGCTGCTTCTTCCCCTAGCATTATGGATTAACCTGTTAATGTCAAGCAACATCCCTGACAGCTATTCAGGGATCACCCCTTTCTCTCTCTCTCTCTCTCTCTCTCTGTCTCTCTCTGTCTCTCTCTCTCTACTCCCCCTTTTTCTCTCTCTCTGTCTGCCACCCCCCCCACCACCACCTCTATCTTTTTGTCTATCACTCTGCAAGTAATGCTAATTCTCACGCTAATGCTTTGCATACTCCCGAGGCATGGCAGAGGTTAAACCTGTTTCACGACTGTTAGTCATTTTCCACTCGCACACTATTGTCGTAGGAGCATTCCTACTGTACGCCACACACACACACACACACACACACAATCCCGTGTCACGGCGGAGTCTGTAAAGTGGGAGACCTAACAGCTTGTGAAACAGAATAAATAGAAAAGCAGTTTTAAGTGCAGTTCCTCGCCATGGCAACCATCCACACAGACGAAAATACTGCACTGCGCTTGGTCACCTCGTTTTAACCTTTTCTACTTCTTTTTTTTTTTGCAAAGATGTCAGTGTTGTTGACCTCAGCAAATTTGAAAACCCACAGGCTGAATTTATATTCACCTCTCATTGTTGCCTTGCTGTGGACTGCACAGCAAGTGCTGGGTTTCCCAACAGCCTGTGACTAACTCAAAGTTGCTTCAGTCAATCCAATTCAGCAAAAGCATATATGTGTATGTGTATGTACTTTTTTTTGTTATACAACCAAGTGCCCGTTTATTACACAACTTTTTTTTCCTGTTGAAGAAGAAGAACTGACAAACAAAACCTCAGTTCATTGCTATTTCAGTCATTTTCACCATGACTTAGGCCTGTATGACGGATACTGTCTGCTTTGAGATGTGCTTGTTTATTAATTCATTCATTTCTTTTTTTTAAATAATGGGGCCTGTTGTCTTCTGACATCACACAAGCCTATTCTCCTTTCATTTTTCATTTCACTCTGAAACCACCAGTGCAAAGCAGCATATTCCCATGCTCATGCTGTGACTGTGTGGCTGTGCCTGTGGTTTGGCAGTGTGATGTTGGCACTGGCGGATGTCTCTACTTACAGGTTAGAACTGTTCACCACCAGCTGTCTCACCACCCCTGGGTGCTCGCGAGGTGAGAAGCCTGAACACTCAAAAGGAACAAGGATGACAGCGGGTAGGGAGACTGTGCCAAGGCACATGCAATCACAAATCCATCCCTTGCCGTGTTATGTCATGTTGCACGACACGTGACCCCGTGTTAGCCTGGAGAGGGTACTGTCTGTACCCAATCAAATAATGGCTGTGCCAGCTAAGACAAGGTGTACTGGTGCGGTTACGGTTTGTGCAACTGTACGATTTTATAACGTAAAACAACATACATGCTCAGTAATTAAAAAGAAATTCTTTTGTTTACAGGTTTCATGTCACTAAGCGAAAGAACATTCTGTCTTTTTTATGCAACCACAAGGGCTTGGTAATCTTTGGTATGATTGTGTAACTCATTCTTATAACATCCTTGGTTTCACCTTGATGATGTAAGGAGTAAGGTCAGATTAACATACCAGTTTTTTCCCACTCTGCATTGATTCATTAAATTAGTACAAACTTAAAAGAAGACATATATATATATCTTTCACAAATACATAAACTGTCAAAAAACCTAGTTTATGTACAACTACATCGACCTAATTGACACACTTGTTTTGAACAGTATGTAGCAACAACTGAGGAAAATAGCCAAGTGTCTTTGCTTTATCCAGCCACATGCTGTAAATACACAAGCAATGACACATGTTTTAAATGTAAAAGCATCCAAGCCTCAGAGTTATGTATACTATGTGGAGAAAGATCCATTAATTGTCTCTATATCCTTTAACCAGTCCACTAAAACACAGCCCCTTAGAGTATCCTTTGACACACTATTGATTTAGCACTTACTGAAATTGCTTGTATTTAAGGAATGAGTCACTTGTCATGATTAACAGTTAAAAGCCAACACTGTGTCAATATGCTCAGCAGTTTTTGACTCAAACGTCCGATAAACCTGCCCGGAGTGATAGATCTGTTTCTTGCACATTCATAATGTGTGTGCTCTGAAAGCCATTTATTTGATGCTCTGTCATCTGCCTTGTGGGTATCTGAGGGTAGCTAAGAGGAGGAACGTGCTTTATGTGCTCTATAGTGAAGGAAGGCATGGATTTTGAGAGGGAATAGCCTATCTGTTTTATTGCTACATCGCTCCAATCACAATCACATTTTTTAGCCAGTTTCATTTTCCCCGAACTTAGCAATAGACTTGAAGTGATACCTCGTATATACTAATATATACAGCAAAACTAAAAAAAGAGTTTACAGAAATAGTGAGTCAGATTGACTCTCTCCCATACGTGCTTGAGGCTCCCCCAGACCTTATGTAGGATGCTTTACCGGAGACATGGGTTGAATCATGGTCAGCTGTGTGACTTTCTCTGTGTGTGAGTGAGCGAGCGTCTCTCCTCCACAGCTCATGGAGTGGCTCACAGACTTCTCATGAACCCTTCTCTGCATGTGACTAAGGCCACAGGGCTCACGTAGTCGCAGTGTGCGGGGACCGGATCCGGCCCTGGTCAGGCAGAGGCTTGTTAACTCCCCTGACCTTATCTGTAGAGTTCACGGTGAGAGTTAAGGTGACAGAAGCCTACGGTATGATTTGCTGTAATGTGAGGTCTTTCCACAAGTATTCCCCACGAGATACAGTGTGTCATTGTGGTTCTATTGCTTCCTGGGCAACAATGCGCTGTGCTGTGTGTGTGTGTGTGTGTGTGTGTGTGTGTGTGTGTGTGTGTGTGTGTGTGTGTGTGGGGTGGCGGTGGTGGGGGTTGTCTGTGTGTTTTAGCGGTCGAGAGTGGGATGCATTTAAGTGTGTGTCTGTGTGTATATGTCTGCATAGGATGTGTAGGAGTCTGTGCAGCTGTGTGTGTGTGTGTGTGTGTGTGTGTGCGCGTGTCTATGTGTGTCTTTTTAGGTGTTACACATGACAATAACACATTTGGTTAAGCATGAGGAAATGTGTCAAATCCTAAATGTGTGTTTTTATCAGTGGATCCCATAATCTTAAATACTTTTCTAGATACCAGACAGGATTGTCAGAATGCACAAGAAAGGGAGGGTGCATATATTTCCTGTAAAAATGTTGCGTTGTGCAATTACCCAAGAAGTAAGAAGTACATCTCTTTAGAAACATGCACTGATGTGGATAACATGTGAATAATATCAGAGAAGAACTTTCCACTTTAACTTTATTAGACTCTAGGCAGTACATTGAGTGCACACAGTACAAATCTCGCCAAACCTCAGTTTACACTTCAGAGAACACACCTAAGAATTAGAAGCAAGTCCTGGGCCACTTCTTATGCAGACTAGAATCAAGAAAGTCGGGGGCACACAGAGTATCTTTTAGCGTTTTAAAGGATGCAACAACAAACGACTAACATTTCGCTTTGTCCTAAGAGTCAAACAGTGATGACAAGAATGTACAGATAATGTCTTAATCCCCACCTCATCCTTACAGACTAGTTTGTGCTAAGAACAGAGGGTAGTAAGAACAGAGGGTAGACTTAAGAATTAGTATATGTAGTATACTACCTACCACATAGTATACTACCTCAGAACACCTGACGTAGGCTCAAGTGTATCTATATCTACATAATTCCCCTCAGAACAATGACATTTCCTTGCAAAATAAAAAAAACCCATCAAAATGAAAAAAGCATCATATATGTCTAATCCTTAGTGTATTTTATTAATATAGTAACATCAAGAACCCCATCCATATTTACCACATCACACCACAAATTCAGTTTGTGCTTTTCTACTGTAGGGACACCAACCTTTTCCCAGGTGGTGAGGTGGTGACCTTTACACTTGTTGTCTTCCCACTGGGATGTCGGACCACTGAGCTGGAACAGCAATGGAGTTGCAGGCTGTGTGATGTCTAGGGGGCCCAGCAAAGTGGTGCTCTGTCAATGTTTTGCCTATTTATACGAATGTGAAAAATATGTGAATTTCGGCAATCAGTAGATCTCAGTTGTGCCCTCGCACCATATAGAATTTTGTGTGGAATTACATGCTCCACCAGTGACTGTGTACATGCTCCACCAGTGACTACTAATGTAATTTCCAAGCATGGCAGAACTATATATTTCTCCAGAGGCAGTATCAATGAGAGGCTGCTAAATCATAACATTTGTAGATAATGTTAGGATTATCCCATGGGTAATAGACAGTGGAATTATACTGTATAGCCGCTAGTGATAACAATGGATTTAAATGGCTTCATAGCCTCTGTAATTACTTGAGAAATGAAGGCACCAGTGTCAGTGTTGATTAATTAAAGTCCATATTTCAACTGACAATTTGCTTACGTGCTCAGATGGTGAATGAAAACTTAACATGCTAACTTTGTAAATGGTTTCTGCGGTCAGCAAGCACATTAAAAAGCTGGCCCCCACAACGCCCACAAGTTCCAGTGATGGAAAAGCCCCATAGTGTTCCTTACTTGCTACAATGCTACAGTGACTATCCTTAGTCCGGAACTGAAGAAACTAAAACCTTCACATTTGCTGCCTGAAGGAGAGTACTCATTGTGAAACTGTTGTGAACATTATGTTGTGTTTGGTTTCCCTGTGTTTTGGTACGACACTGTTGCCATAACTTTATAAGCTCGGTGAATTTTCAAATATTTAGCCATGAGCAAGCCTCACAGTGTCTTTGGTTGTCATTTTTAAGGGACATCTGGTTGTCTCCTGAAGACAACCGGTGGGCAAACTCATTGTGCGCTATTCCTAGATATCATCATGTGGTTTGCGGAGTCTATTTTCGAATTACTTTAAAAAAAAACACACACAAGCCCCCCCACCCCCCCTAGCCCCCCCCCACTTCTGAGCTTATTAGTCTTCATCTGCCATGCACACCCTCTTATTTGAAGGAAATAATCTGTAAATTGCATGCTGCTTTGTGCCTAATCATAACAACTCTGAGTAAATAGGTCACAATGAGTGCCCCCTTTCTATTTTTCCCCCCGGAGTCAAATGAGAAGCACATGTGTTCCCGGGGGTTTATTTTTACTCGCTTTTTAAGGCGGCCCTGGCACTGCACCGCTGGTGGCTGTTATGGCGAGTGGTCCCGGTGGAGAAGGGACCAAATTATGGGGGACGGGAGAGATGGAGAGACAGAGACAGAGAGAGGGAGAGAGAGAGAGAGAGAGAGAGAAAAAGAGAGAGGGAGAGACAGAGAGAGAGACAGAGGAAGAGAAAGAGAAGCGGCGGAGAGGCACATGTCACCACAAGGCTTTTTTTCCAACCACACCGGGGGGGAGACTTTCATTTCGGGGTCTGAATGGGGACAGGAGGACCACTATGTGGCAGGATGCACAGCTGGTTCATGGGCCTGAGTTCCCAATGCATGGGAAGTGCATGGAGTGAAAGTTAGCCAAAGTCGGTGTGTGTGTATGTGTGTGTGTGCACTTGTATGTGTGTGTGTGTGTGTGTGTGTGCACTCGTATGTGCCTGTGTGTTTGTGTGTGTGTGTGTCTGTGTGTGTGTGTGTATCGAATGCTGTGATTATGTGAAATTGTGTGTGTGAGTAAGTGAGTGGTGCAAGTGGCCCGGAGCTCAAGAGAGAGCGAGGAACCAATTTCATGGCTGTACGACAGGAGACAGCAGAGTACGGAATTGAATTTAGGATCCCTCAGTAAAAATGGCCTCCTCGGATCAATAGCCAGTAAACACACAGGTTCTCTGGGACATCGGATGTTTGAAGAAAGACAAAGAACTGAATGAACTGAATGAAATTTGCCTAATTCTGTCCTTGACACTGATCTCAAACACATGTACCGCATTTGCCGAAGCCATACCGAAATAGACCTGCTTATTTGGAGTGGTGGCAGTTTGTGTACCACTTTCAAGCGCGGATGTTTGCAATCTCGAAGCCACAGTGGGCTTTTACATGATCAGTAATTCACAAAAAAGTGGTTCATGGAAGATTTCATCTGCTTTCTTTTTTGTGCCCTTGTGTGGCCACATGTTAAATTATCACCTTGGATTCCCCCAAGACATGTATCATCAGTGAAAGACAGTGATCCATGCTGTCCTTACAGGGAAAAGGCTGATGCTTAAAGATCCTTATAGGGGAAAAAACAGATGCTGAAGGATTGGCATTAAAGGATCCTTCAAAATACTTTCAGTTAAGTTTAGTTAAGTTAAGTTTCAGTTTAGTTAATGTCGTCAAATCCCTCAAAAAACAATGCATTATTCTTTTTTACTGGTAATATATAGGGTCTCTTGTGTAGTTAAGGAAAGTGAAATAACTGCTTTTCCACTTGTACAGTCTGAACTTTGTTATTTTATCCTATTCCTTTTATCCCAATTATCTGTAGGAATAAAATTGCAGGAAGTCGTGGGACTGTGTTGAAGTGTCGATATCCACAAATAAAGCACTTGTTGCCATGACACTGTCGAAAGATCCACAGGAACAGGCAGTGCCGTCTCGTCCCGTCTCGTCCCGTGCGAATCGCCCGCTCTATTATGATTTCTCAGCTCGTCTCTGCGAGACTCCTTATTCAAACATCACATTTTCCATAATAGTGAAACCACAGCAGAAAACACTCTGGGCATGTACAGGCACCGCTGGCATGCCCACGGAGCTCCAGGCCCAATTTGGGAAATCCGGAAGTCTTGTACATATCCAATGTTAAGCTCTCGTTTCGTGTATTGGATTTTGAAATCAGTGGTTTATTGGCATGTGTCGTTTTTTTTTTTTTTTTTTTACCTTCTATGTACGCATTTCCGGTCCTTTCCTTCTTTGGTCTATAATGACTTTGATGTGCTTTGTTTCTTATCTCAGTAGCTGAAAATATGCAGTGTCATTATGCAACAGAAAAAACTGAAGTCCAAATACAACACGTGCCAGAGTGGTGTGCACGAGTAGACCTGGTTACCATCTTGGTTACTATCACATCCAGTTCTTTTGTGCCATAGCAACACACGAGTGTGAGAACCCGACCTGACGGATTGGTTGGTGTGGCCATAAGTATTTCCCTGATAGAATGCAGCGCCCCTGTGACGGAATGACTCTCTGCTGATGTCACAAACCAGGTGCACTCACGCAAGGCTTCCCCACAGTCAGACTGACGGTTGCTCGGCAACAGGCCTGTCACATGGAAACAAACACAGAAAGGGGTTTCCGTGCGGTATACCTGTGTCTGAGTCGAGAAGCTCAAGTCCCTGGCAATATGATACCCGTTACTCACTCCCACTGTAATTGCACCACATCAAAGACAAACACAGGCTCAGGACCTGTGCCAACATTTCATGACCAATGCCAGTTATTGCAAACAATTAGGCTGTCATGCACGCCACTAAGTACAAAAAAATGAGCAGAGATACGTGCTGTAAATTGTAATCACTTGGGACAAGCATTACCATAAGGAAATAGATGGTAGGCACATATTCGAAGCAACACTAGCAAATCAGTCATTCCCAATAGTGATACAGCTTTCTTTGGATTGTCATGAAAGCCATGTTGCTTTGTGATTTTTTTTAGTAAAGCTGGTCATTTTCATTTCACTCCCCATCTGTCTTCTTTATGATTGTCTCTGATTGTTTGTCTTGGTCATTCCTGGCTGTAAGTGAAGTCTGCAAGGTATCTGTCTCTGTGGCGTAAGTTTCACCCTGTCCCATGTGTCTGTAGGTGACAGCTCCGCAGGTTACCTGACAGGTGTGTGGCTGTGTAGAAAAACATTCAACCATCTCTCTCTCGCTCTCTCTCTCGGTTTCTCAGAGGTATTTTTCCATGCAGTCACAAGCACGCAGGAGAGAGAGAGGCCTCTTCCCTCGCTGTCTGTTGACTGAGCCGCTGATCCGTTAGTCTTCAGTGAGCTTGTATGTCAGCGTCACCCCTAGTCTCCACTGAGTGACAACAGAATGCTATTGGATATGAACTCTGCAAACATTTCAAGGCAAACGTTGACAAATCGCAGATTTTTTGACAGGGCACTGGGTTTTCCTGAAGTAATTGCTTGTCATTTTTCCGGAGAGAATAGAGAACTGTCCTCGGGGGTTTCAAGAGCTTGTTTGCACACTGGTGATGGATCTGTACTATGAATTATTGGTATGATAATCTAGGAAGAGAATCATTTGTCACAGCTTTTGCTAGCAGAGAGAGCTTTTTGTCAGGCCTAAGCAAATAAGCGGAGAGGGAGCTATTATGAAACCTGGAGAACTGTTGTAGGTACACATACCAGAATTCTCAGTCTAACTGTTAATAAATAGATTTCCAGAAGAACCCAAGGCACTGACTATGGGAAGTGTTTTGGTTCAATTATGTGACTAAGCCTGAAGCATTTCCAGAAACCAGCAGGAGCCAAAAGTATCCCATTTTGGCATATAAAGTTACATTGCTTTTTCACCACTTCATGAAAGCACAACATATATAGTTATATAATGATGTACATGAATTTTGGTGTCAAAGTAAGCATTGAACGTAACATCGAACAAACTTTATATAACTTTTATATGAAGTATTTAGCAAACAATAAATATTATTATATTACATTTCTTATTCTGTCGACCTTCAGTCAGCTTTATAATTTCCCAAACATTTCATATAACATAAAGCAACATCAAGCAGACTAAGATGAAGTTGTGTGGCAGCGCCCTCTATCACTGCTGAGATGTACTACAACCACAACAGGTTGGACTCTATGGTTGGACCTCAGAAATTATATACTTCACCAGGGCCCTTATCCACAGATGATACAGGCAGACAAACCAGTAGCAGTCCACATGAATGGGATATCTCTTAGTTATGACTTGTAGTCATAGCTATATAATACTACTCTTACATATGCCAAACCATCTTGTGTGTTTTTCTTTGTCGATATCTGCACGCAGACCCCATCAAATATCAAAATTTTACCAACGGTAATTTCCAGTGAACTATTAACACTATTGTACTTTGTTTGGACAGATGGTAATCATACTTAGTTACATTTTCACAATAATATGTAGAATTTCAATTTCAAAGTCATTTTTTATGAGGCCCAGGTGTTGAAGGAGTGTATCATATCCCTACAGATTGCCTAACAGCATAAATGTATATTATCATTTAGTAAGAGCTTATAAGCACAGGTGCATACAGGTTTGCTTACCCAGTTACCATCTGTCTTATCAATACCAACTTGGAGCCGATAAAGTGGGCCTTTAATAGTTTAATCAGGAGTTGCGTGCAAGCCCTACTCTCAAGATAAGACTAGGGAAACATTACGCCAACATTTCAAACAACAGAGACCTCTCATCAATTGTGTAGCAGCTCTATTGATACGGCAGACTTTGACAGAGTGTCAAATCAAATGATGACGTACGTGTAAGTTAACTGTAGTCAGGCCCCCGCACTGTTGATTAGGTGAACCTGAAATCTAGTCTGGCTCGCATTCAGAGATCGGACGCAGAGATAGCATCACTGACTCTTGCACAAGATCACCTCAAGTATCAAGCAGAACCATAACAAAGGGTAAAACATTAATAGCTAACGCCCCTTATTTTACAAGTGGACTGAAGAAACTGTAGCTCACTTCAGGTCAAGCCACCCACACACACCCGGAGCCAAGGCTAGGATTGTAACCTAGGCAACCAGAAACATGTTTACTTGTTAATGCACATTGAAATGTTAAAGTATGGTTGTAATTACAGTGCAGTTCAAACACACTGAACGGATTGTTATTGTTTTTTTTCTATATTTTGGCATATTGCTTGGAAGTCATTTTGAGGTTTGTTGACCTAAATAAAGGATAATGTTGAAAATACATTCTTTACTCTCTTGACAATAAAATTCCATCTCTTGTCATGACTTCATCCGTAAATAAAATGTTTGGTGAAGTTACTACATAATAGCGAGTTGAAAATACACATTTGCAACACAAAGACAGTGTTTTGCAACAGTATGACAGCAGGCTATTCTTAATCATATAACATTGAATCCAACCATTCATGTAGAGTAAAAGTAATACAGCAAGAATAACTAGAATTTCATCAGATGGTTCCTGTAATAAGCTTTTTTAAAAGATGACTGCAGGCAAGCCATGAGTAATGTGTCACAGACTTTCAACGCTCAATATGAAATACAAACAAAACTGTGTATGATCCATATTTACATATAATCTAAAATAATTTATAACCAGCAAGAATGTCATCAAATAATTGTAAGACGGTAACAAATGGGCGAAATAAAAAAGACTTCTTTAGTCATAAATTAAAGTTGTAATTATGTACTAATTGGTCTTAGCTGATTGTTAAATGTTTGCTCTGTCAACATTACATGGGTTATCCTTAGTTTTTTTATCAGAGGCTCTCCATCACCCTAGACAGACCCAATCTATTATTAGTCTTATCTGACTATCAGTTCAGAGTGACACGTGGCTTCTAACCTGAATCAGGAATCTTTGCCATTCATCAGAATCCTTTCCCTCTGTTTTACCTGGGCAGCACGAGGATGCCACTGAGGACTCCACACACACACACACACACACACACACACACACACACACACACACACATACCAGGGGCAGCACACATACCGAGCGGTGCACCAGAGATTAGATAACAGTCATGCGTACACACACACACACACACACACACACACACACACATGCATGCAAACACACACACAAACACAGATGCGTGCACGCAGGCACACACACACACACACACACACACACACACACACACACACACACACAGAAAATACACATACACCCAGACAGACAGACACACACACACTATGGCCAGTAATGGCCAGGAGACAAGTATCTTGTCAAACGTTTGGTGGGCAAACATCAGGCCTGAAGGTGTTCACCATTGTTTTGCCATGTCATCCAGGACGCTGAACTCGGCTGAACTGAATGTTGTCACACCACTAATGTGGGCATATCTGGGTCACCAACATCAGTTCTCAGAACTGAAGAAGACTTTTGGATGAAAGGTGAAACGTCTTCAAGCTACAAATAGGAGTCCAGTTGCGTACAGCTTTACTTCTTTACACCCACATTTAAACAGATTTGCAAGGGTTTCTTTATCCAGGCAAATCACTTTTCTTTGTCTATTTTACGCAATTTTGGTGCAGGTGAACTGCAATAAGAACCAGACCCCTTAATGTCAAACAGATGTCCCCTCTCCCCTCACTCTTTTGTCTGCGAATGAGAGACTGTTTGAGCTATGACAATAAACACTGTTGCCAGGTGATGAGCAGCGTGCTGGCTGGCTGGCATCAGATACACCGTGTTTGCAATAATCACCGCGGCGCCTCCATGACAGGTTTTAACACCGTTGAAAATCCCGAGGGGTAAACATAAACATACACCTCCAATATCTGATTTGGTGGGCTGAGCTGAATTTTCCAGGCAAACACTCGTCTCTTCCATCTGCTATTGAAAAAAAAAAGTCTACCGACTCGAGGCCTGTTTTTCTCTTCCCCCTTCCATCGAATGACTTCCTGCATGGCATTCCAGGGTTCAGCTCCTGAATGGGCCGCTCTCCAGTACACAGGAGGTGAGTTCACCTTTCCGACCCGACCACCCGACCGAGAAACGTGGCATTCAAGGACCCCGGCCGGCGCGCTGCTAAAAATAGCGCTTCAAGGGCAGACGGAGCAGGGCTTGCTGTGGGGGAAGCCACACTGTGGTCAATTTTCCCCCCATTCATGCCTCCACGCTGTGATGACATGGTCAGCTCTTCCTGATTACAGGCTCCTGACATTAGGCTATTTTTACATAATGTATGGCCTTAAGAATGTCTCAGACGCCATGCCAGCTGCTGTGGCCAAGAGATGCTTTGCTGTTTTAAGCATCAAAAGGCAAAGTGCTGAGTGTAGACAAAGAACAGTTATTCTTCATGAATGTTATGAATGTACTGCATAGAGTAACAGCTGTTCTGATTAGGAATATTTTGGCCTGTTATATCAAGATATCTATGTCAGTGTTTATTTAAGATATATAGTTTGTTTTAATATCATACCATTATGAAAAAAGGAAGGAATAATATTTGTCTGTAGACATTTGTTATATCTTTTTATGGGTAAATGTATAGACACAAGTAGAGTAAACTGTATTTGACCATGGTTACATTATGGGTTAAGACTGTTAAATATATACATAAATGGCATTAAGCCATGAGAAACAAAGTAATTATTTAACCAAGCAGACCTGAACTCAATTGCATTCTTTAGTTAGAGCTTAGATAAGACTTTAGATTTGCCTAATTGCAAGTGATGTGTGCATGTGTTTTCTTTAGTTTGTCTTAGCATTTAGGAACTTGTCTCTCCCTACATGAAATATATCACCAAAGCTGTGCTGTGCTGTGTGTGTGTGTCTTTGTGTGTGCGCATGCATGTGTGCGTGTATGTGTTTGTATTTATGGCAGAGTTATGGGCCCCAAAATTATAAACACATGTTTGTCCAATCCTCTAATATGGATGGAGCAACCAAATAAACAAAAGCAGTCATGTGAAACAGATTTACGGATGAGGACATGTTCAAGTGGAGCCATCTTCAAGCTCTCCAAAGGTCTCCTGACCCCGTGGCTGCACCTCCAGTGACAAATCACAGCAGAGAGAGAGAGAGAGGGAGAGAGGGAGAGAAAGAGAGAGAGAGAAAGAGATAAAGGGAGAAATGGACACAGAAAGAAAGAGAGAGAGAGAGATGAAGGGAGAGATAGACACAGAGAGAAAGAGAGATGGAGAAAGTGAAAGAGCGAGAAAGAGAGGGAGAGAGAGAGAGGAAGAGAGAGAGATGAAGAGAGAAATGGACACAGAGAGAAAGAGAGATGGAGAAAGTGAAAGAGCGAGAAAGAGAGAGGGAGAGAGATAGAGAGAAAGAGAGAGAGAGCGAGGGAGAGAGAGAGAGAGAGTGAGGGAGAGAGCAAAAGAGAGAGAGACGGAGAGAGAGCGAGAGAGGAGCGTCGGTCCTAATGCTAATTTACTTCACCCATCTGCTGCTGATACGTGAATCGCCACTTCAGAGTAAAAGAAAAAACAGACTTATTTATGATCCACGGTCCACCAGGGTAACGCCGCGTTCTATCAGAAAGCCACAATCAGTTCATGTAAACTAGCAAATCATGAGGCAGATGAGATGAGGGGATGCGTCCAGCGACAGTGTCATGGGCCCTCGCTCGGCTCGACGCTGCTTACGGGGGCCTTGATGAAGAGCACAGCTGTGTTAGGTTTGGGCCCCGCTCGCGGGCCAAGTCATTACGGCTATCTTGCGCGGAGATCTGCGCGGTCAGGAGAGAGGTGAGCCCCACATCCGTACTCTGTTAAAACAATGGGACGTGCGCTGCGGCCTTGTTTGTTGTTGAATTTGTCAAAGCGAACGAAAAGGGGGACAGGGATCGGTTTCAGCTGTTTGGAGAAACCCCTCCAACCTCTATCTCCTCTAGCCCACGGAGTGCTGTCCTCGCTGTCGAACAATAACACTAAGAGAAGGGAAGGCATCAAAAAAATGTTTGTTATGGAAACAGTGTGCTGTGGAACATTAGACCCTCTGCTGATGAAGCAATTGGCCCAATAGGCTACGCATATCTGGAATTCATTTACCTTTAAAACATATTTATTCCAAGAAGCAATTTTGCACATAGCCCATCGGGCAAACACTGTTTAATCTGCTGCTACAGCTAGGAAAATGCCATTACATATACTAGGGAAACAAATATTTATAACATTATTGTGGCATGTGTGTATTAAGGGATAATAACCCCGTTCATGCTGTGCATAGATCCTCTTCTGTGGTTAACTTCTATAGGTTCCCACAGGCAATGGTTTTGCTTAAAAGGTTAAGCATGACTTGAGGAATGAGATTTGTAGTCATTTTATATAGGGTCAAGAATTGGAACGATACAACCCAGGCCCTTTTTCCATTCGGAACCACGCAGATCCTCTAAGTCTAGACAATGGGCTTAAATTGATGTCTCCTAAGTCTAAAAACGACTTTAAAATGAATGTCCTTCAAACCATCAAACACTTCCCGGTTTCCTATGAGACCAGAGAGACGTGATCATTAAAGGGGGGAGTAAGACAGCTTAACTTTTCAGGACTTCAAGTTCCTGTAATTGATGGGAAGAGCTCATGGGTGGTTTCTAATTTAACGGTGCACCCCCCTACCCCCCACATTTCTTAACCACACGCAGACATACTAATGTGCTTGGGGATGCATACACATACACATACACATACACATACACATACACATACACATACACATACACGCTCATGCAAACACAGACACACACACACACACACACACACACACACACACACACACACACACAATGCAGCTTGGCACAAAATTAAAAACTCCCACCTTGTACCTCTTAATCATGTACGCACACACACAAACAGACACACACAGACACACACATACACACACACACACACACAGATACGCACACACACACAAACAGACACACACACACACACACACACACACACACACACACACACACACACACACAAACACACACACACACACACACAGATGCGCGCACACACACACGCACATGCACACATGCATGAACGCACACATACACAAATGACATGCAGCAGCCATGTGCCACCGTCCACAACAAAGCGAGCGAAGCCACAGGTCCCTAATGTCGGCGTCGTCACCCTGCCACACGGCTCCCCCTTCCCCCAGTACCTCTCCGCACGCGCTGGCCTCCCTGACCACAGCACAGCCGCCACCAGCAGCTCCACAATCAGGACCCAAAGGCCACATCAAGACGTCCCCAGCCACTCTGCAAAATCCGCCGAAGCTTCCCAATCAACAGAAGTGAACCCACTGCGCCTCCATATTCAAGGGGGCCGTTGTTATTTTTAGTCGCAAATTGAAATGTGCAGCTTTCCTCTTTTAGAAGGCTTGCCCCAGATTGTAAAATGATCTGTCTTCAATGTTTGAAATTATGAGTTACAAATGCTCAGTGCTCGGCACAATGTGGACCACGAGGATGACCTGAAGAGGGGCCATGACATGCCTGGCTTTGTACTGTTTCTTTCCCTCCAGCTTAACACCACACATAATGAATGGTGTCAGAGCTTAAAACCATTCATCATTTTCCTACCTTGGTTCGTCCTTTAAGGGACAGTTTAGTCTTCTACTTTCTTCACAATTAGAACACTACCTGCCAACTTTTAAGTAGCAAAATCCGTGGGGGAAAAAAACAGAGGTGGCAGTCAGACATGTTGGTGTGAATATCAACAAAAAAAAAAGGTTTGGACTTTGTAAATTACAAATGACTACTGGAACACAATGGAACAGGAAGTTGGTCTGTGATGAAATACAGGAAAAAACTGTCTGTCAGGGAAACTGTAAAAAAAAAACGGTCGGCAGCTATGATTAGGACTGTGGATATAGGTTATAGGTTTTATCATATCCATCAGCAAATGAATAAATGTCTAGCACATATGCATAGCACATAACACTTTTAACATGTGCGTCTTTCCTAATCTCTTTGACCTGTAACTGTTACCATTTGACTGAAAAATAAACTAAAGTATTCAAACTGTAGTGACCCCGTTGTCCTCTGTTATTGAGACATCATGTTAAATTGCAGCAAATGCTCGGAGGCATCATTGATGATGACCTCGAGTGTAAGTCCCGTTGGACTCCGGCATCTGCTGCACGATGAGATGGGAATGTAAACAGTGAGGGTGATGCAATCGCCCAGAGCTAAAGGAGATTTGGTCCAGAGCGAAACACAGCAGTTTGAACTGTGACAGACCAGGGCCTGCCAATTTGCAGATGAGAGAAACACTCTCTGCTAAACACTATCCCCTCACCGCTCCAGCCATCACCCGTCTCGCCATCTCTTCTCTGTTCTGTGCTTGACATACTGCGTACTCAATATATTCGAGGCTTGGTACTTACATTACAACTTACATGCCTAAAAATTGGTACTAATAGTATGAATTCTGTGATCAGTATCTCCAACAATAACAAACAGGAGTAAGAATTTAAGGTAACATTTTGTGGATCTTAAGTATATCATATTATGTACCTATACATACCTAACACTAACTTTAATCCTAACCCTTACCCTAACCCTATAGTACAGTCTACACCACATAATGTTACATATTATTACAAACTTTGTTATACTGTAGTAGACACACTCTAACAGGGACCATAAGATAAATTGTAACCGAATATAGTAACTGTGAAAAGAGAGATTAGACAAGTGAACTTTACAAAGGAGAGTTTAAAGTGATTTTTAAATGTACAAAGGCTGTCACTAAAACAAAAAAGCTAAGTTAAGTCCGTCATTCTGCCACTGAGCAATCTCTGAGAAATGCAGTGTGTACAGTGATGACTTGCTGATGAAAGAATACAGCAACAGTAGAAACTAATCACAACTTTAACATCAAGTAACAAAGAGGTTTTAATTGTTTATGCAGCAGTAATTCAGCTTAATCGAATTATTTCAAATATTAGCAGTTTTGCAGGCCGACAGTTACAGCTTAATGTACCTTTTTCTACAGATAAACTAATAGAGTGAGCTGTTAAAAACAAAAAAAAACATGTAACACACCGTTAAAAGTGCAGCCTTAAATCTGTTATTTTGTGCTCTGGTAATGACCGCCTAGAGACGCGAGTTAAAGCAAACATTTTTTGAGTGAGGGCGTACATTTAGTGTCCCTCTGGGAAGGGTGCATTCGTCATCGACTAACCCCCGGCTGCACAGTTCACAATCCCTGGCAGACGCCCCAAGTCAGTCTCCACTCTTTGGAAGGGGGGGAAAAAAAGAGAAAAAGGACTCATGTCCCTCCCTCCCACTTTTCTCCTCTATTGTTTTCTTTCATTTCTGTCTCTGCTAATGTGTTTGAAATGGAACAAGGCCTATCCCTGGAAATCTTATCAAGTATCATTGTCATTCTCTCGAGTGATTGCTGGTGAGGCTCTTGACAGGTACAGTTTTTTGGGGTATGGATGTGAGCACTAACAGGCATTTCTGGGTTGATCACCACCATGGTTCATGAACCTTTGACTCTTCTCATAGTACTTCATGGCTAGTACTAGCGATACACTTACATTCCCAGACAAGAGAGAAAGATAAAGTAGTGTAACCCATCCGAGGGTGTAAAACAGACTTCAAAACGGACTTTCAACACAACAGAAGAATTAAAACTTTCTCCCAGAGCTCGTTTAATGAAGATAAATGGTTCTCCTTTGTTCTGGATTAATTGATGTTTTTGTTGAGCCAGCACTGGCCTACCTTTTATTAATCAAACGCATGAGTTAGCAGACTCTGCTCTGGGTGTGCAACTGTTAGCGGCCGCCAAGAACAACGGTATAGCTTGCCTGCTTCCTTCCTCACAATCATCGGGAGGTTACAGCCTGCCATCCACCAGCACACCATTGTCCAAAGGTGATGAAAAAAAGGGATGATCCTTGACCACCAGAGCACACGTGAGAATCAGGGTCTGTATTGCAAGACCAGGGCAGAGCTTGGATATGTCGTGTACAGAATGTTTAAATGTGCCATATCATGAATTTTTGGATCAAGCATGAATTTTTAATTATTCTGCTATTCTTCTGAGCCTCTTGTTTTGAGTTCATTTTAGTGTGGTCTTGTCATGTTGGGTCCTTATTAGCCTGGTAAACCAGCCCCTTGTACTTTCACTTTGTTTTGTACAGAGGCCCTGGTGCTGGTGCCTGGTGCTCCCTCCTAGCCAAATCAGCGCACAGAGCGAGTGTTTGTGAGTGTTCGTGACCGTTAGTAGTTCTTCACATTAATGAAGAACTTCCTTTACGTTAATGTTTGGATAAAGGTAGATCCAGTATTTTTATTTTCAGCAGAATCCTCACCTCCAGGAAGAAAAACTGTTTCTCAATACAGCACAGCCAGACCTTCTGTACAAAACAAACTGAAGTACGAGGGTTTACCAGGCTAGGTCTTTATTGCCTCAGAACTGTGCTGTAGAGATACAGCTATTGTTGGATACTACATTGACTCATGCTCATCTGTTTTTTAAAGTTCGTTTTTGGGCCTCTTGCCTTTAATCGGTTAGGAGAGTCTATGAGATTGACAGGAAATGAGTGTAAGAAAGCAATGTGGTGGGATTGGCAAATGAGCTTGGGTCAGACTTGGACCTGGGTCCCCGGCTCATGGTATGGATGCCCACCCCGATGACCTGGCCTTTCTCGCTAAGTGGTCGGTTACTGTCCATCAAGACTCCCATATCTGCATGTGTCATTATGACTAATGTTTCACAGCTGCTTTTTGGACTGCACTGCACTGTACTGTACTACTGACAGAGATTTGACAAACAGGACATGTCTCGATGTGGAATTTACTGTGCTGAACTGCTTTGCATTTATATGGATCTCCTGCAAATCTATAAATTCTTCTCGTGTGAGCATTTTCTGGCTCAAATCTCAATTCATTTAACCTAGACTAAATTCCAAACGCATGGACGTGGAATGATAAGCTGGTATTTTGCCAGTGCTGGATCCCTCTCAGGCCAACAGTGCATTGCGCTTATGCACAGTTGGATGCCTGAGCTCAGCAATTATGGAATCAATCATCATAATCACTGGTTTCAATAATGACAATCAGAGTTCCTGTGGAAAACAGAGTTCGGAGTTGAAAAGATTGTTTGACTAGAGATAAATAAATCAGTTGATGTACATTTAGACAGGAGTGCATTGCTGAGCAGTCAAAGCTAATTGAGCAAGGGTAGTTTTTTCCAGTACTTGTCTGTGGGTTATCAATCCATACACACCATAGAAACAGGACATCCAGACCGGCTGCACTATATCAGATTGTGCTGTATCAGATTCTGCATGGTGTTGTGTGCTCTGGCAAAACAATGCAGCAGCAATAGTAACATTATACTCTTGAAAGGTTAACAACAAAACACATATGGCTATCAGAGGTCAACTGTTTGTGTGTTGGAATCAAATGTTAAACTTACGTCATACTTGACTGGACAGGAGAACTGTTGGAGCAAACCATATTGTCTGTAAATATACAAACAACAGTTTTAAAAACTGCTTATTAAAAAATATAAATCAACTGGTAATTCATACGTTTAGCCATCAACATGTGAAGCACACCTGTACTAATAAAATCAAATTACAAAAGTCAAGACACGCCATGATTTAACAGTGTCTTTAGTACTTGAAAAGTAAAACAAAATATGCAGAACCTATGTTAGCGATATGTTATTTATCATAAACAGGTTTGAAAGGTCAGGTCACCAGTATAAATGTTGCAGTTCGCAGCATACTACCAGTGCACTCACTGTCATCCTCGAGTAGATGTGGGGTCTAAGTAAACACATATATCTTCTCTGTGAGCCCTGAATGATGATGACCTTAATTTCCCTTGATGCATGGCTTTATTGAATGAGAGGCAGAGCGCTTCCTAAATCTTACAGATAAAATGAAAGCAATATCTGTTTGAGAGTTACAGGCAGTGACATCTGACACAGTCCCATTTGTTTCAGCCGTGCGGCTACAGGCCCGGCCGGGATCCCATTAATACGGAGGGTTTTTTATAAGGACCATATGGGAATATGACAGTGAGGCCGAGAGGGGAGTGAACACATTACATTAGGAGAACATAACTCACAAGTGTCTCATAGTGAGTAAGCCTGCAGGGAGAGAGAGAGAAGAGAGAGAGAGAGAGAGAGAGAGAGAAAGAGAGAAAGAGCGAGAGAGAGAAAGAGAGTGAGAGAGAGAAAGAGAGTGAGAGAGAGAGCAATACAAGGAGAGAGAGGAAGAGAGAGAGGGAGAGGGAGAGAGAGAGAGAGAGAGAAAGAGCGAGAGAGTGAGAAAGAGAAAGAGAGTGAGAGAGAGAGCAATACCAAGAGAGAGCGAGAGAGAGAGAGAGGAAGAGAGAGATGGACACAGAGAAAAAGAGAAACGGAGAAAGTGAAAGAGCGAGAAAGAGAGAGAAAGAGATGGAGAGAGACAGCAAGGGAAGAGAGAGAAAGCGAGAGAGAATTCTCCAGGAACCTCTCTGGCATCTGACCAGGGGAATTCTGGCCTTACCTTACCCACGTCTGGAAAAGTTTACTTTTTATGTTGAAGGCCATTTTCCCTCTGACATGTTCAAGTAGGCTGCAAGATGGAAGGCTTTCTAATTGCCTCACTCCGTAGTTATGATCGCGGATGATGATGATGACGATGACGACGCTGATGATGACGACAATGACGACTGCAGGGACAGCAATGGTGATAAATTAAAACCAGACCGAGCCATAGAAAAGGCAATGACTTTAGTCTGCTCTGGCATACATTATACTACACGGCCAAACTGTGAGCAAACACCATGTTTTTCCGACCAGAAATTTTTCTCTCTACTTACCCCCTCAAAAAAAAAAGTATGACCTCTCCTCTCTCAGCACATCTCTTTGCCAACCTGTACTTAGAGAGATTCTCGTTTTCTGCAAGAGTCATCACTTGCAGCGCCCTAAGCTTAACCCTATCTAAATCCACTCGTAATAAAATGTGGCATGAAAAGTGGGAAATCACCGTGTGTGTGATTTGGTGCTTTATTTGGGGGGAGACAGCACCAGATGAGCTGTAAGCAAATTTTATAGAATGACAGTGTGACCCTCTGTGCTCTCTATAACATTAATTCACCATTTCTGAGACACCAAGTACTGTGAATGTAGAGCCTGTAAACTATGCATCCCTTCTCTTTCCCTTATCTGTAACCAGCAGCTTACAGCACACACTTTCTCAATGAACCTCATGAGCTTGCACTGCTTCAACTGTGAGGGTCATTGATGACAGTCATAAGGTTACTCATTTTGGGGAGAGCAAACACCAGCAAAAGCACTCATGCAAAAGCACTAATGACGCAAAAATACAAATGTAAAAACATAAATTGGGGGTGCAGTTGACTAAGGCATCCATACCATAAGTCCAGGGAACCAGGTCTAAATCCAACCTGAAGTCATTTCCCGGTGATCCTTTGTCTCATTTCCTGTCAGTCTCTCTACTGTCCTATTAAATTAAAGGTGAAATGTGGGAAAAATAAATAAATAAGTAAAACATGTCAACCATAAGACATCATGGATAAATGGCCAACTTGTCAGTTCAATCCAGCTTCAAAAGCTCTCATCTCCCTGGGCCTTGACTAAAAGGGTGGGCCAGTGGAAACAAGGAGATTTTTCCACGATCCATCTCCTCCTTGTCCAGAAGTAAAGCTCCCTGGCTTCACACAGGGCAGGAGCACAGCTGTGGGGCTGAGGGTCGTGCGTTGCTACAGTGGGCCTTTTGAGGACATGATTAATATTATTGTTAATAACAACAGGGAGAAAAGTTGTATTCTTTAATAGGGCCCAAAAGGGCATCCTGTTTGAATAGACACAAGGTGACACTGGGAATGCCATCACACTTCTGGACCTCTCACTTGTGATCTCCCTCGACATGATTTCATTATGATGGATCGATCTGTGTTTTAAAAACTGACGTTGAAGTAGCGCCAACACGTAGCTATCAGTTAGGCTATATACAATTTCCATTGCATTAAGATTGATTCAGATTGTAGCCACATAGGGCTGGAATCTGGAAGCATACACACAGTGTTTTTCATATGAGGTCAGCTTAGAATTTCATGAATCCTAGAATGGCTTCTTGCGTTGGCTCAGCTGTACACAGTGACCCTATAAAAACTGAAAAGATGAAATCAACAACAGCTGAAACGAATGTACACTCACTGTGTGTGTGCCGTATATTGTTTGTGATATATAGTTGGGGGTATCAGCAAATTTGTCTCAAGTTACCTTTATTCTGAGGCACACATGAGGAGCCCATATTCAACATTTTACAGAATGGCTTAAAGCCTGAATAGCTTAACTTGTGTGAGAGGTACATCTATCATACAACCAAATCCAGGAGTCGAAAGAGCTGCTGTGATTGTATATCCCTTTGAGCTGAAGAGTTATAGAAAACAGAACTATAGTTATGGAGGAAAGTGTGCATATCTGTGTATTGAAACTCCACAGATAAAGAACACAGAGATTGGGGGTCGAGCACCAGAGGAGGTCAACCAGTGCATTGGTAAGGGTGGAAGAGGTGAACTTGCACAGTACATCTGAGATAATGAACTTTGTCAGATAATGCTGCTTCGGTCTGAAGAAACCCAATCCCAATCAACTGTGGTATCATCACTTCCTTCAATGTCATGCTGAACTTCAAAAGAATGGTTTTTGACATTCTGTCAGCCTAATCGCTCATGCACATCTGCCCTGGCCCTGTTAGGTGGTGGTGGTGGGGTATGTGTGTGTGTGTGTGTGTGTGTGTGTGGGGGAAGGGGACGGGGCGGCTAGATGTAGAAAACAGCACTTTGATTTCCTGTAATGTGTGACCCCCATCTAATTAAGAGCCTGATAATGTGGTTGCCCCCTCCCATATGTGCACACCACATGAGTGTGAGCAGGGAGGCTGTGGCAGCCGCGTGTGCACCGTGTAAATGGCACGCTCCCTGTAATAAGTGTGAAGGGAGCTTCAATGGGGAGCTCTGGCACTAACTAACTAAGAGGAGAGGAACGCCGGTGGTGGTGATGGCTGCTGTGTGGCGAACTCGGTGGGAGAGCCCACAGGAGCGAGAAACAGCTGAGGAGCATCGTGAACTCCACCGAGGCGCCACGTGGGGGACCAATCAAGCGACCCAAATCTCACCGTATGCCCCCTTAATGGCAGCCTGCAGTCGGTAATTGCAACTTTCACATTCCCCTAAAAGAGACCCGTGACAGCACACTTTGAGTTTAAAGTGTTTAAAGTGTTTTAGAGCGATGTGACATTTAAGTTTACTTGATCGCAAGAACATGTTGATTCACTCCTCCGCTCTGTCATTTGGAGTAGCCAACATGTGAATAATTGGCAGTTGCATTAATTGTTCTCAGATACCCATCTCAGCATCTACTGTAGTTTTATGGATTTCTGGTTCTGGGAGGGATGTTAAGGTGTAATTAAACCCCTGGAAAACAACCAACATTAAAACTTACAGGCTTTCAGGGGAGACTATCTGTACTCATACGTTTTTCATTTTGGAAAAGTCATTTACAGTTGTACTGTACTGTGCAAGTGTATTCATTTTTTTCTCACATTGAAATGTATAAATAATAAGACAATGTGATATAATGATTTTGCTGAAAGTTATTCTGGCAGTGTTGAAATTAAGACAAAATATGTATGTAGAGCAAAGATCTCATGATAATGTAATGACGCTCTTGTAATATAAATGACTTGTGAGCTATTCAGCTGTTCAACTGGACGGGAGTGATCATGACCAGCGTGAACTCAGACCCGTGTGTGATGGATTAACAGCCAAAAAGAAATTCCTAGGCTACAGGAAGAAAATTCATTAGACACACTATGTTGTGATGCATGCAGAAAAGAAATTCTAGTGCAGGCCCAGTCCTCTCTGACCCAGAACCATGATGAAAATAATCTGAAAATCATTAGAAATCCCCTTTACCACTAGCATTCATTAAGAACAGCCCCCCTTTTCTGATCAGGGTGAAAACAAAATCAGTCTAGTAAGTGTTCTTATAAGTGCAATACTGCCATCTAGTGTTACATTTTATAACTGCCAGGAAACAGACCTCTAGGGGTATGAAGCAGTACTGCACATGACTCTTACAAATGCATCAAGGCGTTTGTTGTCATTACTTCCTGCACTTCTGTTGCCAAGAATGAAACACTACTCCTCATAGCCTAAACAATGCACATTTACCAATATAATTCTAAAAGAAAACTAAATGTAGCAAACTTGAATGAAAAGCAAACTTGAATGTTTTTATTGCAGAAAACATATCTACTGATGTACCTTAGCCTAGGCATTTGCAAAATGTTATGAGCAAGTTTGCTTACATTACGTACCGTTTATGAAATTACCATGTCTTAAAAATCATTGCCTATGAGACCTTGTCCTTGTTAGAACATTGACCATGTTTGTGGCCATAGTTACACCTGTTATTGCAATGCATCCTGTCTGATCTGGCTTTCCAAAGCTACACTGATAGTTAAGACAGTCCATAAAGAGGTAGCTGAGAGATGGAAGGTTGGTGTCACATTTTAGGTTACTGTGGGCACACATCTGACTTCAGCCTAAACATCTGGAAAAAACACCATTGATCTACCACACATTTATGTCAGTGATTTCTTGCCATCCCTGACTCTACGTAAACTCTGTTTTCTGATTAATTTTAACTTAATAGAATTGAATAAAAAGGAAACACCTCAATGTCATTGTGGACTATCTTAAACTATGCAGCATTTAATAACAAAAGCCATTTTTGGAATTATAGAGTAAAGAATTGAGTAAAAAGAACCATCACAAAAACAGAAACACTCTGGATCATGTGTTATCTTCTGTGGTGAGACATTACTTTCACGACTCCTATCTAACCTAAGTTGCATACAGTGCTTATGTCTGTATGCACATCTTGCCTGAGATCAAATCTAAAGTGATTCCTCAAACCAGTGTACGAGGAAAACAAAGCTTTTCATGGCACTAGTTTATTGTTGTCATAATTTGTGACCACATCATCCAACAGTTCTTTAAACACAGAAACGACAAAACATGCTTAATCTTCTGATAACATTGTGATATTCATAATTGGAACATCAACATCAAAATAAAATGTATTAAAAAAGAAAGCTGGTGGCAACAAAAGACAGTTTGAATACATTATGAAATGGCTGATCAATGACAACCAATCAGAAAGCTGAAAAATAGTCTGACTTTACTGAGACTATTCACTGCAAAAAGGACAGGGAAACTAACCAATCCTACCAAGCTATAAAACACTAAAATAAAACTTCTGGCCAGCCGCATTTCAGTGGCCGCACAGTTTCAGCCCAGTTCTATTTAGATTTTGTCGACTGCTGCTGAAAATAAATAAACATCTTAACAAAGTCTGAAAGTTCCACTGTCGACCCATCATCCTTTTTACTTGGTCCAGCTGACTTTGGGAATGTCATAATGCTCAGTGAGGGTATCCAGGTGTCTGTTGAATTCCTTAAATTCAGAATACATAGAATAGGTATGTTTTATTATAAGTCAAGTCACGTCAGATTATTTTATATAGCACAAATACAATCAAAAGCTCTTTAATTCCACATAATAAAACAATAAAAACAATTATGATTAAAACACTAACAGTAATTACAGTATAATAGCACTACTATTAAGGAGAAAAACACAAAAAACACAGACCAGTGTCTAAATTTGTTGGTTTAAAACAGGAGCGTGGCTTACCTCAACTCTCCTTTTGTGTGTTTTGGAGGCTTTATTCAGAATGCGTTCCATTTGCTGTAGAGATATCAGACATTATACATTATCATGAGGTTGTCACAACGCATCGCAGTGCAAGACTGTTTAACTGAAGAAAATGAAACAGTCGCCTACCTCACATACCTTCATTTACTGCTTACTAAACGTTTTGAGACATACTTACTCGTCTCTCTTGAATTTTATCAAAGGCCATTTGAGCTGGTGTCCTTTTGTCGACATATGTTTTCGTCTCTTCTTCCTCGGTGTTTTGAGATGTCCTTATTTGTTGTTCGCTGAGTTTCTTCTTTTCTTTGTCCTTCTTTTTCTTTCTAAAACACACACATACAATGCACTTATTAATGCACAATATACAGATCAATGTTGTAAACTGTTAGCCTAGCTTCAGATGTAAACAATGAGTACAACGTAAACGGCTAATGTGTAAACAGAAATAACCCATTGGTTCCCCAAGAACCCATTGGTTCCTGTTTTCATATTCCGACTAAGAAATGTGTGTAATTTCATCTGCAATGACCAGATGTGGGCCAAATTCTAAAATTCGGAGTTTAACTCACAAGTCGTCTTTACCTTGGAGGCTAATGTTTGGTTAGTGAGATGGACAACTAGCACAAGTTAACTGCGCTATCCTTAAATTGGATTTGGGTTTCCTTACAGGGCAAATGTAACCGTCGATGTATTATATGTCTAAATGCTGTTTAGAAGGCTTAATTACTTACTTCTTAGCTGATGACAGATCCCCCAATCCTTTGAGTTTTAGAGCACCTTTCTGAACGGTCCCGTATTCAGCCATGTTTGTAACTGGCAACACAGACAGTTGCGTAATTTTATGTGTCACATTTATCTCAGCGCTTCCGTCCGTCGAAAGGACTGGAGTAGCCTACATTTGTTACATTTAAGATATTAAAAGTTGAGTTTTAAGTTGGATTTCGGCTTAAAGCAATGAAAAATATGGTATGAGCGGAGCGACTTATTTATTTTCTTTGATTGAGAGGAAAAGGATAGGAACCAAATCTTTTAGCAACAGGAAGTGTGCCCATATCGGACATTTAACACATGATGGGCATGTCATGCTTTAGAAATGGCTAGTACTGTATTATGGTGTTGTGTAAAGACATTCAACTCTCGAATTGTCGGCCTGTATGCAGACCGGTTTGCGTCCAGTCCCTTGGCAGTTTGTCAGACACGAGGGTATGCAAAGAAAGTTGGTACGTATTGTGTATACCTTATAATTTGTATGTTTACAACAAGCGACCTTGATTGCTGGATAGGGTTGTCAGTGAACGTATGCTACCTGAATGAATCATTTAATTTCCAGCTTAGGTATGTCTAAAACTCACCTGGCACTTTGCATCCTAGCTTGGAACTCATGTTGCTGTTAACATTTAGACAAACAATCACTAATTTTACTGCATGTCTTACTCTACCCAGTATGTCTATGCATGTGACAATAAAACATCCTTGTATCCTTGTAACATATAAGCGCTCGGTGTGATTGATAGATAAATAGTCGTCTGTTCTCTGCATTCTGCTTATTGTTGTCTTTCATTCTAGCTGCCAAAGGCAAGGGGAAAGGAATGGCTAAAGAAGCATTTAAGGCCCCAGAGGTGTGCAAAGACCCAGTTCGGTTGACCACGCATGCTGTTGGAGTTAATGTCTTCAAGCAGGGGGAAGATCCTCCCCTGAAGACGCCAGAAGAATACCCAGAATGGTATGGTATTTTTCATTGTTGCTGGACGTGCACTGTCCTATACTGTTGATAACATACTGTGTGTGAAGTGTATGCAGTGTGAAAGAAAGAAATCAACAATTTTTGCAAAACATCTGGATTGGTCTGGATCTGGTCTGGTCTGGATCCCTTATAGTGGACCTTGGATGCTTATTTTAACTGATTATATTTGGCTTGTACTGAAATAGATTTACATGCTGTAATCCAAAACATAGTCTTTGTAATGCTTTGCATCTCTAGGCTATTTAGCCTTAGCCTGAAAAGCATTGTCACTCATCAGCTCATCACTTTGTTCTGATTGGTTAAGAAAGAATAGTGCTTTTTATGTGTGGAACTATAGACTGATAATAGACATGTCCTAACATAAGCATACCATAGGCATTACCATAGGCACAGGAGGTAATAAACCCCACACTGGGACTATCGCACAAGGCGATGTCACGTGTTGGAAGAGATATGCGAAATAGTTGAATTTCCACCAGATTTAGACAGAAGAAAACATGCTATACATAATGCTTAAACTTGGGACAGCCTAGAAACAATATACAAGGTGCCTAATTAAGTCATTTGTCCTGTGTTCATTATTCTACAATCTTACCCCTATCAAAGAAGACTTCACATTTTTATAAGGCTTTGTGGAAGGGTGTGGTATAGGCCAAAACAGAACCCATCAAATCTAATAGTCAATCCAAATCACTGAATAAGTGTGTTCAGAACAAAGGTGTTCAGCACACCACTACTATACATAATACATAGTAAGACAAAACAAATTTTCACTGGGAACATGTAGTGTGTCATTTTCTCTCCTCTCCTCATCATTTTGGGATAAAACTCAAAAGACCACAGGCATGAAAGTATGTATGATAGATATTCATACCACAGTATGATTTTACAGAGATACAAGATGGGCATTTAATATTTGTCTGAAAGTGAGAACTTGTGTGTGTTGTGTTGGTGATGATTCTATCAATTACAGAGCAGAATGAACAGTTATTGTCATTGTAAGAATTCTGAACTTAGTTCTGAATATTTCAGAATGTCAGTTGAAACTCAATTCATGAAATATTTTCTGTGTTGTAGGTTGTACCAGCTCAGCTTGGGTCCCCCAAAGAAACTCTCAGACCTGGATCCTGATAGTTATGAATACTGGAAGTTACTGAGGAAAGAACATATGTGGCGCTTCAACAGATTACACAAAGGCAAAAAAATGTAGGGGCTGTGATGGTCCTCCTTGGAAGGAAATCAAAGAACTTTTTGTTTTGTCTTTTTTTGATATCAAGCACTGATGCTCTCCTAAAATGAACGGATCCACCCACACAAACAGCTGAATGTTGTGTTATGTTGTGTTTTACATTCACAACTATGTTCAAAGGATGTCCTTATTAACTTCGCCACACTGTTAAGTCCATTTTCCAGCTATGTTACAGATCAGTGAGATTAAGTGTGTTTTATGCCAACATAATTAATTTGACATGTCTGGACCATGTCTGAGTGGCCCTTGCTCAGCGTTATGTAAAGAGTGAAATTAATTTATTCTCATGACAGTCCTGAACAGTCCTGGTGGATTCATTTCAATTTGCTTTTGTTTTGTATGTATATATACATAAAAATTACTGACAACATGTTTCTTCTGAGTGGTTACTTGCATGAAAATAAAAAATGGGGGGGGTGTATTATAATGTATATGATATCAATATCTAAAAAGCATTTCAGTTGTATCCATTCAAAATAAATACATTTTTCAGACAAAGAACGGTTATCAGAATTGGCTTAATGATAAGGTGTGTACACCAATAGTAAAATTATGTTAAATTGTACACAATGTATGCCTGCCAGATTTTTGGGCCTACCTAATCAGTGAAACTTAGTAGTGATGGCAGCCCATCTTTTTAAACCTTTTTTTGTTTTGTTTTAGGTCATTAGCAAAAGGTAAAAAATACTGCAAGAGTCGTAAATATGTGTCATTTGTAGTCATATAAAAACGGTGCAATTTGAACTGTAGTACATTTATGCTTTCGCATGCCTATGCTAATAGGGTTAAAGAATGTGATTCAAACTTCGTCACGTTCAATAATAGCGCTGGGTACCATGCATTGAATGTTTGCTGACTAACTTCAGACTCCAGAAGTGTCTTTTTGTATTATCGTTCAGTTATAAAAACTGCACATCAGATTATAAATGATCCCATTCTTTGCAACACAAAGCTAAACATCAACAATAAGATTGCATTTGAACGGGCGAGGTGTTGGATGGCAGGGGATTTAATTTCGGGAACGCCCTGATTTAGATCGGAAGCGTAATGGTCTGAATGGCTAGTGAAGGTGAAAGTAAACCAGTCATTTTTAAATGGGGAAATGATGACTGGTATGCAAATGAATTAAGTGAGGAGGAACCAACCACACAGAACGACTGAATACTTCTTGACGTTTGCCAGTTGTGGTATGTGACCCACGACGAAAATAAACGTCAAATAGAGATGCAAGTTAAGTTTGGCTAACAGTTCGTATATGTACTTGTTAATTAGACAAACAAGAGTCAGTCATTTAAAAGTCCCAGGTTCTCTGTTTTAAGTAGGGAAGAGTGGTTGAACATTTGCGATCACAAAACAGTGGGGTGGATTTCCCGGAAGTTCGCCGGTGCACAGGTAAGATTTCGGGCAAGTGGATAAGCTCTACATTGATATTTAAATAGTCAGGTTGTATGATAATTATAATGTATAGGCTATACACATCTGCCCCGTGTTCCTATATAATCAATCCGTGATTGGTATGTAGCATAATAATCGTGATTTAAGCGAGATGCGGGCAGCGATAACGGGTAGTGATAACTTTTTAAAGTGAAACCAACCCAGTTTATAGTTATACTGATTTTTGTTTTGTTTAGTAGTCTACTGTACTACGGCTTTCCTATGATACGACATAGTTGCCTATAGTCTTGTTGACTGTCACCAATGGGAAGCCTCGAAGACAAGTAGGCTAATTTAACAAGCCCTGTTTGAATTTGTGATGTAGCCTAGGCGTTGTAGGAGCTTGAACGCTACAGTAGGCTACAATGTAATACATGGGTGAAGTTGTTGCCAACATGCGGTGGACCATTGACTGGGCTTATTGGCACAAAGTTACTGCTGAAGGCTTAAGCCGAATATTGTGATTACACAGACAAAGAATTCATTACTCATAAGCTAAAAATAGTCTACAATAATAAAGATGCAATAATAAATGATAGCCTAATTAATAATGGTCACACCAAGGGACATTTTAATTTCCTCTTCATTTCAGGAAGTTGACCAATTCTGTCTGCCTCATTTCCTTCATAGCCGCTTGTAGCTACAGGTGATGTCAAAACTTTGGTTGGGCTTTGGTTTACAAGATGCTTTGTAAATATTTGTGTAGTTTTGGGAAGAGCAAGCAGCCCATGAGAGAGATGGCTGACTGGAACCTGGCTGTGGGGACACTGAGTGAGGCTAACCTTACTGGGCTTGCAGTCCTGCTGGACAATGCCAAGTGCGGGTGGAAACAGCTGGCTACAGCCGCCAAGGATCAGCCCCGCTTCCGCTGCAGGTATTTAACCTTTAGGCTGTGTTTGTATTAATTAATATGACTGAGTGATATGTTTTATATGACTATGACCACATATAGAGTTATGGCACTGCTACAGTTTCACTGCCATGACTTTAGGCTGCAACTGTATTTTGGTCTTGGTCTGTGTTGGCATAATACACATGTGCATACTGAAGCATAAGCTTCACAGCTGCTCTTTGAAGGTAGGCATAAACAATTAACAATAAAACGCAGAATGTAAAGCATTTCTTTTTTTCTCTAATAATTCAGTCAGAATGGTAGTGTGGAGTAGTCCTTGTTCAATGTTTTCCCTTGTGCTGATAATACAGTTACATTGAAATAATGGGGGATGATCATTTGTGCTAGGGCCAAAATACAGTTTTTTTTAAATGTATAGTAAATGTCCTATAACCATGATGAGATTTGTAATGAATTATTGATAGTATGCATCTAACCACTTTTTAAAATAAGGATAAGAATTATCATTTTGAAGCTGAAGCAGCTAAATTTATAAAGCACATTTTTTTGTCAATACAAGTCTCCCACTCTGCCACACATAGCACACACACACACACACATAGACACACACAGACACACACACACACTACACATACTACACACACTACACACACACACACACACACACACACACACACACACACACACACACACACACACACACACACTACACACACTACACACACACACACACACACACACACAAACACAAACACAGCTGGTCTACCACACAGCTGGCTGCCTTGGTGATACAAGAACCAATTTTGGCATAAACACACTGTGCTCATCTGTGTTGCTCTTTTTGTTTATACTCTGCACTGATAGGGTAAAGTGAATAAAAATGTCGATAATGTAAATAACTATGCATTGCTGTCCCTGTAGCGAGAGTGAGCTGACTAATTGCTCACTCCAGGTGCTGAACTGCACAGGCAGCCCCGGGCGCTTTCTCCTCGACATGCTGATAGACCGCGGCTGCACCCTGGGCTTCCTCCTGCAATGCCTCCGCAAGATGGAGCATCACCAGGCAGTGGAGTATCTCACCACCGCTGGTACTTCTACTACTGTTTATTATCACTAAACCTACCATTAAAGGCAGACTAAAGTTTATGTTTTTGTTAGTTTAGTTAACGTTTTGTCTAAGTACCTCATGCCAATGACATGCTTGTTACAAATCACCAATCAATTTTGAGTGAATATGCTTCATTTAAGGTAAAATTAGGTGTAAAAGGGGTGAAAAGATTCGGATACTGTGGGCATGCACGTTCCTGTGACGTTACAGACTATACAGCCATTGCTAGACGTGAAGTGTTGCTGTACCACACATGCGTTGCTGTACTGTGCTAAACATAGTCCTCATGACGTAAGCAGGATTCATTTTAGTTCTGTCCTACTTACACCAACTCTGAAAAGCTGTTAAACTGCATAACTTCACAGAAAAAGTTAGTAAAATTGACTTCAGAAGTTGACAGTATCTTTTCAGACACAGTTTTTTTTATATTTTGTCATGTTACCAAGACTAATACGGTTTTTATTTACTCTTCCCTTTACTCTGAAGATGTAGTTCATATACTGCATGTGGTTTAAGCATACGATACACCAATGTCCTGTGGTAACCCCCTCACTGGTTTGATGGTTATACTGCTGGGGCTGAGCCTCACTATGTGGTTGTGTAGAGTCGTTCAGGGGAACTTGGCTAGCCATGACCTTTGAGAGAAATGGAAATAGTTCCTTGTTTCTATTGTGATTTGCTAGACAGCACAGAACAGTTCCTATAGAAGTGTGCCCAGGAAGGTTCTTCTTTTTCAATTATGGATGCATCAATTTGTATCTGTTTAAGCTTACTATGTACCACAATGTTACTATGTATGTTATTATATAGTAGTAGATATTTTACAGGCCTTTGTAACCAGCTGCATAATTACATTTTAAAATAACATAAAGTGAGTAAGCAATGCAACAAGAAAGCCAACAAACAGGCTATTCGTCGTACTATTATTAATTTCAGTCTTTCTCACTTACTTTTGTGGTGACCAGTGGAACAGATCCAGATTACGGTGCAGCCTCAGCCACAGCAGGTGCTGGAAGGAAGCAGAGTGGTATTGAGCTGCAGGGCCTCAGGTCCTCCTGTTCTCGGCTACCAGTGGTTCAGAGGCAAAGAGGAGGTAAGAATCAAATATAGTGTTCACACCAGGGGCATCACAAGGCAATTTTGCTGGGGCTTCACCCCAGGGTGTGTTGTGCCTGTCCCAGGTATCCAAAATAATTGTTTATTTCATTGTGTTGTTTTCTGATGCATTTCTAATTTAGACAGTCTGCTATGTGTAGTGTCGTCTACTAATAGTGTAGATCCTGTTGATGCAGCTGTGTTGTGTATGTGCGTGTGTGTATGTATGTGTGTGTGTGTGTGTGTGGGGGGGTGCCCAATGTGACACAGAGAAAAGCTTGTTTGGGAGATATATTTGGCATTTGTTGCCCTAACAACATGAAACAACAACAACACTTACCAAATTTGAGCTCAGTGGAACGAATGGTTTGAGAGCTGTGCATGGAACAGACAGTGACACAGACGTTCCTTGCATTTATACATACATAGCGGAAAAAAAACTTGGCTTATGTTTCAATTTACATCTGGTCCAGGAAGTCCTGAAACACCCCTGATTCGTACTTATGTTCTTTTATTCTTCTTATTTGACAGTGTATTTAAAATTGTCTACTGCTCCAAGTGAAGATAGTGGTCAAACCATTTGAAAACAGATTCAGTATTGCATTAAGATTTTTACATTTCAATCTCAGCAAGTTACATTAAGAAGAAGAAAACAAAAGTATAGTTGACCAAAAAACCATCAACTTGATTTGACTGTGTCTGTTTGTACAGTGTCCTTAGCAAAGAGCTGTCTGATGTGTATGATGATGTGTATGTACCTGTGTTGTAGATCTCTGGAGGTAGTGCACCTGACCTAGTGGTGCCTTTCCTTACGGTGGCTGAGCAGGGCCACTATATCTGTCGCGTTAACTACGGCGAAAAATTCATCTTTTCCAACTGGGCACATGTTCGTGTGATCCGATCAGGCAACTCCAGCTCAGGTAATCTGACAGAAAATGGTTTTGTCCAAACCAGTCTGTTTATTGCTGTTATTACGGTGTTATTGTTTCCAAAAGACATATACCTAAAACTGACATCAGGACATATACTTGCTTAAAATGGCTCTCGTCGTTTTATTTTAGAGGGTAGTAGCACCTTTTTCTCTGCAACAAGTGGGTTGCGGATCACTTATCAGCCCAAGCCTCAGGCGCTATCTGAGGGAGAGGCCATGCTCCTTCAGTGCTTTGCGGAAGGAAACCCTCCTCCGCAGTACCAGTGGTACCGCAACAAAGAACCTCTAGCATCAGCAACCACGCACAAACTAAAGGTGGGTTGCATGTATTTGTTTCAGTATTTGTTTTTCTGAAGTGGAACACAGTGATAAAAAACAGAATCCCTCTGCGAAACTAGGCATTCCTTGTCAAAGTCAAAAGTCAAAGTCAGCTTTATTGTCAAAAACCATATGTACAGGTTGCACACACAGAATTTGAAATCGCAGCGCTCCCTAGGCCAGTTAACATTAAACGTCTTATAAACAAGACAATAATATGATGACAAAACATATATAAACGTAGGAAAAAGTACAGTAAGTGATCAGGTGCTGGTGGGTTGCAGGATGTAGATAATCCGTAGTGACCACCACACGCTGGAAGACCTTCTACTGACTTTTCTATTGAGCAAGCAACACATTCAATTCAATGCATGTGCAAAGCAAAACATATTGTTTGCTGAATAAAAAGTAAGTAAAAGGTTTTCCAGTGTGTGGTAGTGGTCACTACAGGTTATCTATAGATAGCCCGATTTCTCAATCTTTTGTTTGTACACATTTAGTTTTCTTATAAACTACAGCAACTGTTGTTTTTCACAGATACCATGTGTAACAACGGCAGATAGGGGAAAGTATTATTGTCGAGTCTACAACCTCTACCACGAGATCAGGAGTAACGAGGTCAATATCCACATTGGTGAGCACCATTCACTGAGAATGAGAATATTCTGATTAGTTTAAGAAAGCATTCATAGGGCCTGAAATTTCTTTGAATGAATAATTTATGGTAATGTTTTGCAGGACCAGGTTCCATGTATGATGCCAACTGGAGACCTGATGAGGAAGGCATGTCATTTTATGTGTGTGCTATGTGTGATATGCCAGGCCCTTGAGAAAAAATGTTGTCCATTAATTTAGCTAAAAGATGGCAAACCGTATTGATTTAATGATGCAGCGTTTCATTCAAATACCTTCTCTAAATGAAAGCATAAACAATAGTATTGTTGGAAAAATCTACTAACTGATTTCAATTGTTGCTGCATTATGTGACTAAATCTGTGACTAAATGACATAGATGCTATACTTCTATATGATGTCACTATATGAATGAATTGTTATTTTACAGATGGCTCCATAGGCCCTAGCAGGCAGCTCAGCAACTTCTATGGTAAATTGCCCCCATATCACAAAACAATAACATAATGTGTTATGCAACATATAGTTAAACCACCAAGCAGAATAATGTCTGATGTGCCTTGCCATAATTCAGCCACCAAGCGTAAACTTTCTCCTCATAATAACATACATTCTGCCCCCCTATACAGCCACGGACAAGGTCGCCCTCCTCATCGGTAACATGAACTACCTTCATCACCGCCAGCTCCGCGCACCTATGGCTGATGTGCACGAACTGACCAACCTGCTCCGTCAGCTGGACTTCAAGGTGGTATCGCTGCTGGATCTCAACTGGCAGGAAATGCACAGTGCTGTGACGGAGTTCCTCTTGCTGCTGGATCGGGGTGTCTATGGTAACAGATGTTTTTTATGCTCATACTATAGTATACTGTATAGAGTGGTGTAGGGGGTAAACGCTAAACAGTATTTACTTGCCATTTTATGATCACTGATGTTAGGGATTAAGGATATGCATAGTTTGTCCCCCTTTTTATGGCTGCAAATATAGTTTACCCACTTTTATTTTTATCACTACACCATAGCTCATATAACACCTTATACATGTATAGGCAAAGTCTTATGTTATTACTATGTGTTTGCTATTGTCCTAGTTCTGTGCCTAAGAGGTTATTATGCCTGTACGTAATTAATTTAGTAGTGAATTAAGATACAGTGACTGACCAAACGTGTTTGTTTTCATTAGTAATTCTAATCTTGTTAACAAAAACTACAACCATTTCAACTGCACTGATATTTTCCAACTATAAGATTTGCACCTGAAATGCACTGCACAGCACTGCATTGCAATGCACCTGAATGTAGATGCACGGTGCACTAGATATACAAGGGTTTTTGTGGTTTGCCATGTCCTAGGGCTTCTCTACTTTGCTGGGCATGGCTATGAGAACTACGGCAACAGCTTCATGGTGCCCATCGATGCTCCAGCCTCCTACACGTCAGAGCACTGCCTGTGGGTGCAGTGGGTACTGCAGAGGATGCAGGAGCGGGAGACCGACCTTAACGTCTTTCTGTTAGACATGTGTCGCAAAAGGTAATTCCTTTACACCTCTGTCAGCTTTTGTCCTCCTTTTTGTAAGTCGCTTTGGATAAAAGTGTCTGCCAAATGCAATGTAATGTAAAAGGTACAGTTTTCTGAAGTACATAAACCCTTTAAGAATAGGGTCATTCATTAAATCAAACCATATAAGTGTTTGTATTGTATAACCGGATGCTGACAGTACATGAGCATAAAGTCTTCTAAAAAAGGCTTATTTGTTTTATTAAACCTCATAAGTGCTTGCATTTACTACCAGTTGCTGTGATGATTATATTGTCTTTCTATTTTAAATGTCTTTCAAATGGCAAGCATGCCATGTATGCCATGTATCTGTTCTTTGTGTTTCAAGGAACTTAAATGATGACACCATACCACAACCTGGTCCTTGGAAAGTGACTGCAAACATAGTGTTTGGTTATGCCACGTAAGTCTATGTTACTGAAGGTCATTCTTCATTAAAAAATACTCAAAGTTTTCAGAATAATAGATAAAGTCTGTATGTTTAAAACCCTGATCAACTGCAGGTGTGTAGATGCTGAAGCCTATGAGGTGAACAAAGACGATCTGTCCAATGGCATTTTCATAAGCTATTTAAAGAAGAGACTCATGGAAGATGAGAAGGTTACTGTAATGCTGGACAGAGTGGGTGAAGGTAAGATATCCTATTTCCATAGTGACAGTGCTTATACACACTGTAAAACCGGATAAGTCAATACAACTCAAAACTTTTGATGTAACTGATTACGTCAATAGTTTTGAGTACATTAACTATACATTTTAATTAAAGTTAACTTTAAAAGTTTAATTACATGAACTTGTACTTAAACTTTTAAAGTTAACTCTAATTAAAATATATAGTTAATGTACTCAAAACTATTGACGTAATCAGTTACATCAAAAGTTTTGAGTTGTATTGACAATCCGGTTTTACAGTGCAGGTACAGACTATACCTGCCAACATTTGAGTAGCTAAATCCCTGATGTTGAGTGAGGATGGTCAAGCATATTGATCTGACTATTAATAAGGCAGTTTGTACCTTTTACACTACGGGAGATGACTAAAACAAAGTGAGGGGGGGGAGAGACAAATGGTTCTGAAACACCGGTGCTTCTGGTACTTCTCCAAGTACACAGTTAGTCATATCTTTAAGGAATTTACTTCTTAGAATTTAGTGTTTATAGAAACCTGCCTCTGACCGTATTGGAAATACCAAGGATGCAAATCATGCCACAACCTCGCTGTGGGTTACGTTTCACTGTATTTTGACAGTGGAAATGAGCTGATACATTAAATCTTGGTGGCAATTGTGTGTCCAGCACCCAGGATGTTGAACATCAACAGAACTATTTCACAAGGCAGAGATGCATAGAATAAGTTGGTTTAAGAGTGAGAGTTAGCATAGAGTATAGACTATTTTTAGACGTTTTGCATTATAATAAAACACCTTTGTGTGTTTATCTGTCTGAGCAGACATGGGCCAGTGTAGGATCACACAAGGGCGACAGGCCCTGGAGCTACGGAGTAATCTGTCGGAGCGGCGAGCACTGACCGACAAGATCCAGAGTACTGACTGCCCCGTCACGTCAGCACGCAACCTGCAGTGGGCCATAGCTCACGGTAAGATCTCCAGAAACTATTATTGTGCATATTATATTATTGGGCATTAAATGAATACATTTCATTGAATGTATTCCTAAATTAATGTTTGAGTGTGATGCCTTTGAGCATTTATCATTCTAGCCATCATTTAGAAATCAGGAGGGCGTCAGATAGGCAGGAACTAAAATGGCTGTATGAAAAAAAACTGTTAAAATGTTTATAAATAAACTGATTAATTTGGTACAAACTGAAGCACAAACAGCTTGGATTTTAGTGACCAAAGGTTCAGAGTTCAGTGTCACTTTGACATTATACATCATATCCCCTATTCTCAGAAACATGATATCTCCAGAATGTCTCAAAGGTATTTCTTTATAGTTGGTACATAACAGGGGTGTTACAGTATGTGAATACAATTCAGGCTAGCACATGTTACCTAAATATAAAGAACACAGATATAATATATAGATGTAATATCTGTTAAATATGCATTATTTCAGCCCAGTCTAGCCTAAGTGAGAAAGTATTATCCAAGATCAGTATAAACTCTTTTAACACTAGAAGAAGCATACCAGCCACTAATGCAAATACTATGAAACGAAACTCAGCGGTTACAAAAAAAAAAAAAAAACAGTCATGTTTACCTGTACGTATTCATGTTATACAGAAACTGTAGGCTATAGGTCAGGATGTGGTTTTGGTCTTTAAAAGAGTCATAATGAAAATAGAGCTCAGCTTTGTGCCCTTCCCGAAAAATTAGGCTTGCACAACTATGTAGCACAAATAGTAGTGCATGTAGTTATCTAAAGTCTTTGGTATGTACATCACCTTAAACGAAGAGATAAAAGGACTGGATTATGGTGGTGAAATGGCAAGGTTACTATGTTGTTGTTATAGATGTCTCACTCTCATGAACACAGTATTGCACAAACATGTGGAGAACACGCTTTAACATTTGGTACAAAACTTCACTTTGACTCACAGATGCCATGAAGTTGTGACAAAGCTCAGTCCATTGTGGTTCTTTTTTTTTTTTTTAAATAGTTTGTAGAGAGCATGTTTATTACTTGGAACTGGTCGTTTGAGCCATATTTTGTTGTGGTACCTACTTACAATATCCTCACAAATCTACTTAGTGCATTTAATTAAATGCCTTTAACAACAACAATACATGGGACTAAACTAAAGCAGTCAAAAAAAGTATGTGAACAAATATACACCTTTAGACTGAAATGGATTGTGGGAGCACACAACTATGGAGTGATATGGAAAATTAAGTCAATATACGTATAAAATACAACTGGGCCCCATACTTTCCCCATACTTGCAGTCCATTTGAGTTTCAGGTGGGCCTATGGAAATCTTCTAAAGTTTATGAGAACAGAGCTTGTTCTTGGCATTGAAATTGCATGTAACTAAACTAACTTCAGACGCTTCTTACCTTTTTTCCCACTAGTTTTGCCAGAGTGCCGGACGTTAAAGTTTGAATGTGGCGTAAAAGTCCAGCTTGGTTTTGCGGCTGAGTTCTCTAACATAATGATCATCTACACCCGGATATTAGAGAAGCCCAAGGACATAGAACACTGCACGGCCCAATTGTCTGACTTCTCTGAGGTATCTGATAATATGGATGTTGCATCATAACTTCTCAGTTGGCATTTTAATGTATAGTTTTACACAAGCAACATGTAAGAAACCATACTAACTTCTTTTCAAAACAATTATTCTTTTCTATTAGGACCTCGAGATAGATCTCAAACATACCAATCAAGAGAGTCTTCTGGAGGCTGGGAGTATACTACCTATAGCAGAGTGTCTACCACAGCCAGAAGTCCCAAAACTGTACACACGTCTGAAAGCACTTCAGAGACTAAAGGTTCGATCTTTTAGGTTTTACATGCTTTTTATGGCTAATATGCTTTTACTTTTTGTGGTTTTACTGTTTCTAAAATAACCCCATCTGTTTTCACATTACAGAAAGAGCTGACCTTTACAGTCTGCCTTCACTACCAATACTCAAATTTGGAAGAGGAGCTTCAGGAGAGGCAATCTGTCTCCATCGGCAAACCTCTGGTGTCCAAACTCAATCTCTACGAGCCACGGATGCCCCATTGTTCGTCATCAGGCTCCTTTGATTTTAATTCGTCGAGCCTAACAGAATCGGCCATGTTGGCTGAGGGCATGGGTGAACCATCTGGGATGTCCTCATGCAGCACCTCATCCACCACCTGCTGGAGTTACTACTCAAACGCAGGGGAGACCTCAGGGCTTCCACCCTCCACTAAAGTCAATTTGCCAGAAGAAAATCTCGACACAGATGAATGTGAGCCATTGTCTGCGGGGAAAAGCCTTCCGTGCACTCGCGTGGACGATATTTCCTACCGTTTTAGCAACATGCCTGATTTTCATTCCTTCTAGTGCAGATGCAGAAGGGTGAACTTCTATATTGTCTACATAGTTTTCTACATATTGGCCTATAGACCTATATTTTTGTAACAATGTTTGGTCGTACTGTAGAACTATATCATTGTTTTAAGAAGATAGATAAATCACCTGGCATATTTATATTTATGTCAAGAGTATTTTCCTGTACTTTTGTTACGTTTTTGCAAGAATGGTACCCAATAAATAAAATATATTGCAAATGTTTGGCTCTGTTTCTGTTTTTTGATGTCATTTGATATATTTCATATATTTCATAAGTCACCTGAAGGTGGCGGTGTTGTGCGTTTTTTATGTCACCAAGAACGTGATGTCCGCGGATTTTATTTTAACGCATGCGCATATAGCCCATTCTGCGCATTTGCAATTGTGCTCGAACGCCATCTTATATTCTCACAGTGTGATTTCGTGGTCTAATTTAAACTCGCGGTGGCGTGTGTAGTAAATAAACTTTCCTGTCAAAGTAATTTTCAAGCATGTCTGAAAATTCTGCGACAGTAGAGTCGGGAGCCGGTGAGATTTCGGAGGGCACTGGCATTCGCAAGCTATCCGAGCTCAGAGTTATTGACCTGAAAGCGGAGCTGAAAAGGCGAAGCCTGGATGTGAGCGGCAACAAGAGCGTGCTGTGTGAGCGACTGAAGAAGGTAAGTTTACGATATAGGTATGTTCTTACAAGAAGACGGAGCTTACTTTGATGAAAACACTGTCTAAATTGTGCAGTTCTGAAGACAAATCGAAGTGTGGGGAAGATACGTTGCTAAGTCAACAAGTCAGCACATTAGCAAGCTAGCGACAACTAGCACATGTTGGGCTTCAAACCGTCGTTGCTTTACTTAAGCTTCAGCTAGTTAGCGAGCTAGGCAGCTGAAGGCTTTGCAATGTTGCAGGATGTTGGCGAAATTCATCAGGGCTACAGACCTCATTTAATTTCGCAGACTGTAAAGCGTGCACCCATGCTGTGCTTTATGGACAGAAGCCGCAGGCCCTGATGTTTTTGCAAGGGATTATGTAATACTAGCATGCAGCCATTCCACAGCTAGCTCTGGATGTTGTCCAGAACTAGTGGCCGAGTGAGTCTCATACAAGTACACAGCGCAGGAGGACAGCAAGTTTCGCATAAGCAGCAACTATGGGATCCACATTGTAACTAACCATTTATTGAAATCCCAAAGCTTTGAACTTCTGCACTCATCATTACATTTTTCTGTGCCATAGGCTATTGAAGAGGAAGGTGGCAATCCGGATGAGCTGGTAGTACCGCTGGAAGGGGCCCAAAAGAAAACAAAACGGACGCCTAAAGGTAATGTACAAGGCAACATCCGCAAGGTGACAAATTGAGTTGACTGGAGGAGTTAAATGTTTACATTACATTCGATCTTTTGTGCAGGTAAATCACAGGAAAACGATGAACCGGAAGATTGTACCATAGATGAGGATTCAGGAGATGGGCAGGTATGAACTCAAGTACATGATAGTATGGCCTAGCGCTGTGTTTCAGGTGAAGGGTGCCACCTGTATTGCTTATACAATTATTAATGATATATATTTTTTTGCCAGGATGACCCAGACGGAAATATGGATAGTCTCCAAGACATGGACCTCATGGACATGAATGTCCTAGACGAGGCGGACATAGACAATGGTGGTCCTGGAGGGTATGATGACGGCGACATGAAGGATGAAAACGGCAATGATGAAGACGCCGATGAAGATAAGGACTCCGAAAACTTTGCTCCACCGAATGACAATGATGAGGTGTGTTATGAGGTTTTTCCAACACAGTGTTGTATTAGCCTTTGCCTTTACATAATATCAGCATGATTTTGTCACAAATTCAAAGCCGATTAACAGCAAGGACTTTTTTTTTAAAAGGTCAGGGATGATGCTAAACATGGAATGTGCATTACAATGTCACATACTTAACAGGCTGTGATTTTCTGTCTGTGACATTCTACAACACCATGACGAACAGACTAGCTTGTCAGAATTTCATGTGGAGTTGTACAGCATGTTCATTGTTCAGTTATGTAACAGTCAGTGTGTCAGTGGAACCAATACAATTACGACACATCATCTTGTAATGTGGTCAGACTCTTGACAAAGACGCTATCAGAGTTTGGGCTTCTGGGATTGTGTAGTATGACAGGGTCAATCTTGAAAGACAAAAACGTTCTGTAGTCTGACCCTGCCATGACATTTACTTCTGCCCTCAGGAGATGGAGGTCAAGGAAGAGGAAGACGCTGAAGAGGAAGGCTCAGAGTTTTTCAAACAGGCACGTCAGATGATGTCATTGATTTTAACTAATTGATTGATATAAATAATTCATAAATTGCTCGTTCATTAAAAGGACAAATGTAAGTATCGTATAATGTTTGTAACTGTCTCACTTATTTGACTCTGACTTTTTAACTCTTAGGAGGAAGACGAGGAGCATGAAGATGTGCAGGAAGACATAGGTACTGTGTGAAAGCTTTTGGACATCTGTGTAAATGCAGGCTTTTCCTGCTGCTAGCTATCCCTGTTCTTGCAGTTGCTCCCTAAGCATAGTGTTATGGTCTAGGACCTCTATAGACAGAGACTGGAAATCCAAAGGTAATTGCTGGCTTTGAGCATGAACATGACCTGAGCGAGGAACAATGAAAGAGTCTGATTTCCTGATATACTTTTGGCATATGTGGTGTCTTGTTGTGACAATCCAATTTTAGTGAGGTCATGCTCATGGCCAGCAATTGGTGGTCTAGTTGAGTAAGTAACTTGAGTCAGTGGTCAGCTGGTTGTTGTAGGTACAGTGCAGTGTTTCTAGGTTCCCTCAGGAAGATAAGAAGATGTGGACGTCACTCGCCAAGTGAAACATGCGATGGGAAAAAAAATAATTATTCAATCCTTATTCGGACACTGTGTATGCATTCGCAAATGATGATAAATGGACTCCTTGCTTTTAAACATCATGGAAAGGAACAAAAAGACCTTCCCTGTCAAAAAAGACATTGCAAAAAGTTGCGTCACGTCATGGACTCATGGACTCAAGTTTGAAACGATATGAAGATTCATCTCAACTTGACTCATTCCCCTGCACTGTTGTCTTGTGGCTTTTCTCGCCATTTCTTTCTTGGACCAGGTGAACTGTCTTAGGGTGACCTTGTCAGAGAGTTAGTGTGATAATTGCTGTTTTCTTTGGCTTTTCCAGTCTCTTCTTAAAAAGGTGTGAAAAATGCATTGCAGATATTGATGTCAGAGTCCAGGGAAAAATCAGTACTACCTGTTCCATTCCAGCCTTGCCAGTTCCTCGTTAACCATTGCTGTGTTTCAGAAGTAATTAAACTCTGTGCCATTCTATTCCTGTTAAATCCGTAGAAAATGAGAAAGTAGCCGGGTCTTGTAAGTCAGAGCCCCTTAAGGAAGAGCACCCATCTGAAGAGGAGGACAGTCAGAACAACGTTCCTGAGGAAGACAATGCGCGCGACCTCAGTCGAGACGACCAAGCCGTCGATTCGGAGCAAGAAACCTCCACGGTGTCTCGCGATCTCGAAAAGGACGTGGCCATGTCAAACAAGGCCGAATCGCAAGGCAAAGACGAGCAACTCGTCCCCGAAGAAGACATGGACGCTCAAACAGAAACTGAAAGCACTCAGGCTAGTGCTGTTGAGAAAGGTTCAAACGACAATGAGGGCACTGTTGACACAGATACAGGCTCTAAAGCCGAGAGCGAGAAAGAAAGCGCGAAGACAGAAGAGACTGCAGCAGAGGCAACGAAAGGGTCCTCTTCTGTTGAGGGTGATGATCAGAAAAAGAGGTTTGTTGTTTTATGTCTACTAGAACAAAAAAAAAAAAATGGCTATGTCTGTTACATTGGTTCCTTTTGTTAACTCGTTTTTTTTTTTTTTTTTCTTTTTTGGTGCTCTTGGAAGATGTTAGTTGGTCTGCGCATTTTCGTCTCAAAAGCTCTCATTTTTGTTGTCACCCCCTTCCTCTCCTCTACCCTGTTCCCCCCACACTCCCTTCCGTTAAGTAATGCATTGCAAATTTCCTTGGCTGCCCTAAGCCTGTTTGAAAGGCTCTGTTAAAACAATTTGCCTGTCCATCATTGTTAAATCCCACGAGTGAACAGTGTCATAGTTTTTGCTGTACGTCTGTGTCTGCACCAAGGTGGGTATGAGTTACCAGCTTTGAAGATCAGGCATAAAGTTCAGACATATCTGTCTATTCATCAAACGTGTTTTTCTGTCTTTAGTTCTGATGATGAAAAAGCTAGCAAGCCAGAGTCTAAGGATGAAAAAGGTTTGTGTGTTTTGACATTTACCTTCATTGTTGCTGTGTTTCCCATGGTGATTTGTTGGTGAAGGGGGTTCTTCTACGAGGATGTGTGGGGGCATAGTCAAGAAGTGCATGCAAATGAATTAAAGGCAGTTGATGAAGTGTGTTGTGTGTATTGCCATACATATTCCTATAAATTCATCACCTAGTTTAAAGCCCAAGTCTAATGTTAGAGTTCTTTAGAGATAACATAGTTAAGGTGGGAGGGAATGTGTGAAGGTGGCCTCAACTATAAAGCCCTGGGTTGTAAATATATCTGCCTCTATATATATGTATTTGGCAGTAACATACAGTCTTATTTTAGTGAGTACAGAACACTCTGATCATACTATGTGTGTGTGTATGTGTGTGTGCGTGTATATGTGTGCGTGTATGTGTGTGTGTGTGTGTGTGTGTGTGTGTGTGTGTGTGCATGCGTGCTTAGCCCCAGCAGGTAGTGGGAGAAACCTATGGGTCAGCGGCCTCTCATCTACTACCAGAGCGACAGATCTGAAGAACCTGTTCAGCAAATATGGCAAGGTGGGTTAACACCCGTTCATTTTTTATAATTGAACATGGTGACTAAGAATTCATCAACAATTCAATCATACGATTGTGATGACTGTAGGTTAATTTTTGACTAGGTCATTTTGTTTGAGCTCTGGCCTTGACTTTAACCTGATTTTTACCTGATTGGTGGTAAGATTTCTTAAGCTCAGGTTCCCCCTTACTTGTACTGACACATTTCAGCATTCTCTACTCTGGAAGCTGTTTTCACACCCTAAAACACACTATGAAATCAAGTGACATTATCTCTGTCTGTCTCTCTCTCTTCTGGTGTTTAACGTGTGTCCAGGTTGTTGGTGCTAAAGTGGTGACTAACGCCAAGAGCCCTGGTGCTCGCTGCTATGGCTTTGTCACAATGAGCTCCACAGACGAGGCCACCAAGTGCATCAGCCACCTGCACCGCACTGAGCTGCATGGGAGGATGATCTCTGTGGAGAGGGTGAGTGCATCAGTACTTACTTCCAGTACCCCGACAAAGGGACATTTGGTGATTTGGAATTGGGCTAAAGGTTCTTTGAAGCAGTCCCAGTTTGCAATATAGTGATTGAAGTTACTGTGAGTGGGTAGTGTGTAGGAGGAGTTTTGGACATCTGTAGCTGTTTTTTATACTTGTATTGGAATTTCAACACCTGTGAAGAATTGTAACAGTGTAAAAAAAAATGTCTTGGGGAAACATTTTTTCCATCTGTCAATGATGTTGAATGTCTCTTACAGGCGAAGAATGAGCCTGCCGGTAAGAAACCTGCTGATAAGAACGAGCCAAAGAAGTCCGGTAGTGACCGCCGTCATTCTTCAGACTCCAAGTCTGAGAAGTGAGTAGTTCTTCCACCTGCTTTTGTTTGTTTTGTGTCTGTGTTTTTTCTTCGTTACTCATGTGTTATTGTATTGCCTCTTGAAGAACTGACAACAAAGAGGAGAAGCCAGAAGGATCTGAAGAAGGCAAAGATGGAAAAGGTTGGTTGTGTAATTTCATAAACTGTAGCAGTGCACCATATAATTTTGTTTTAGTCGAGTCTTAATACAGCACACAAGTCCAAAAGTAATACATTGTTAGATAAGTGAACGTTTTTGCAAAGACTATAAGATTCGCTGGCCTTGTTTGTTGTGTACAAAAAGATTCCATAATGGAGGTTGTGTGGTTGACATGCATAACATTTTTCTGCTCCTGTCAGGGCGAGATGAAAGGACTGTGGTGATGGACAAGTCCAAAGGAGAGCCTGTCATCAGTGTCAAGACCAAAGAGAGCAAAGAGAGGGTACGTGCCTTCAGACTTACAAAACTTCAAAGATAGCTTAAGTATCTTAAATATGCGTTATTAAAGTTGACTAAAACTTTCTAACGGTAGCTTACATCTCTGTTTAAGACGTCAAGCAGATGTTGACTCGTACATTTGACATTTTAAAAGTCATTAAACGAAACGCTCCCTCTTCCAGAGCACCAAAAGTCGAGACCGCAAGTCCACCAGCAAGGACCGCAAAGACATCCTGTCCTTCGACCAGATCAAAGAGCAGCGGGAGCGGGAGCGCCAGAGGCAGCGCGAGCGGGAGATGAGGGAGGTGGAGCGCCGCAGGCACTCTGGGTATGACGGACATGACGCATGACCGCCCCTCTCAAGGTCACCTTCACGCTTAAAGGTCAATGTATAGCTCAGGCGACTAGTATAGCGTCGGCCCGCCCCCCAAAAAAAGAGAGCTGTTGACAGATGTCGTGGTGCTGGAAGTTTTTAGAGTCCAGCTCTGGTGACGAAAACAACCTCATGGAATCTATAGAACATATGTGGTGCTGTCTTCAACCAAGGCAACACCCCAGAACGCAGACCTTTTGAGTTGTTTTTTATTTATGTATACAACAAGGTCTGGTTTAATTTGATCTTAACAGGGAGAAATTAAATACAGTAGTGTAGTTGTGAGTATTTCACGTTTTTTCCCTATCGCTGAGAAGACAGTTAAGTTTAGTTGAGGAGTCCACAGGAACAACTGGCATGGTCACAAAGTGCAGAAACTGAGAAAATGCAATTTATAAGTTTGAGATTTGGTTTTATAAGTAAATTCTATTTTATAGTGCTTCTAGCTTGAGAGAGTTTATTTATTCACAGGTTTGCTTATAAAAAAGCTGGGGTTTCAATCCAGTTTCCAATAGGGGGAGTAAGCTGAAAAATGTACTTTTGTGTCTATGCCCGGTTTTCCCATGTGCTTCTCAATTGTAACCATTCGCTAATTGAATGGCACCTAACCTCACTATTCCCCCTTTTTGCAAAAGTTTCGAAAGGGTTTCAAACCAACTATTGATAGAGGGAGTAAGTTGGAAAAATGTAATTTTGTGTCTATGCCCGGTTTTCCCATGTGCTCCTCAATTGTAACCATTCGCTGATTGCATGGCACCTAACCTCACTATCCCCCCCCTCATCCCAGCGATCGGGACAATCGAGACAACCGCGACAGCCGTGTGGAGCGCGAGCGCATCCGTCTGTTCCGCGAGCGCGAGGAGAAGGAGCGTCTGATGCGCAAGCGTAACTGGCTGGAGGTGGAGAAGCAGCGCCTGGACGCCGACCGCATGGAGCGCGAGTTCCTGGAGCGGGAGCGTCTGCGCGTTGAGTACGAGCGGCGGCGCGAGCAGGAGAGGATCCACCGCGAGCGCGAGGAGCTGCGCCGGCAGCAGGAGCAGCTGCGCTTCGAGCAAGACCGACGCCCCCTCAAGCGCCACTACGACATGGACGGCAGGTGAGCAGGGGCTGCTTCGCACAGGTGCATGGGGAAGTGAGTGCTGGTCTGGAGGTTGGCCTATGGTGTGCTGTTTGATCACAATCACAAATGGGAATCACTTTCTCGGGGTGGTAAAACTTGGGGCAGTGGCTGCTTCGCACAGGCAAATGGGGCAGTGCTGGCCTGGAGGTTGGCCTATGGTGTGCTGTTTGATCACAATCACAAATGGGAATCACTTTCACTGGGTGGTAGAACTTTATAGAAAGGCACATGGGGCAGTGGTGGCCCGACTGGCGGTTAAGGTTATGAACCTGTGACCCGAGGGTGGCAGGTTCAAATCCACCACCTGCCAGAAGGAAGGTACCCTGACCATGGTGCTATCCCACCATGCCCAGCTGCCATTGTCATGGCTGCCCCCTGCTCATATGTGTGATGGGTTAAATGCAGGTTGTAATTTCGTTGTATGCACTTGCACTATGTGCTATGGTGTGCTGTTTGATCACAAATCACAATCACAAATGGGAATTACTTTCACTGGGTGGTAGAACTTTATAGAAAGGCTTGTGGGTGGCATGAAGTGCCCTGTAAAGTAGCGAGAACTTAATAGGTGCTGCAGTATGCATTGTGCGGTCTGCAGTGGTCTCTATGTTCAGCTTAATTTAGTTTTGATGAGTCCAGATTGTCCTCATGGTGACCATGATGTGGAACAGTTTGGGATGGAGGTACCTTTTGAAATGCTGCAGTCTGCATGGTGCGGTCAGCACTTTGTACAAAGACTTGCGCAGCTCTTGTTAACTTAAATTAGGATATTTTTCTCAACCTTTAGTAGCTGCTATGGTCAGCTTAATTCAGTTTTTAAAAGTTCAATTTCCTGTCATAGTGATCAATTGGTTTGAACTGCTTTTTTTTTTTTTTAGAGATTTCAACTTTGCTGTCTACAAACTGTCTTTAAGAAATTGGCTTTACTAACACCGTCTGATGTATAGATAAACTAGAAAACATTTCGTGGGTAAATGTTTCCCGAAGCTGGTATAACAGTATTATAAACTGTAAATTTGATAGTGCAAAGGCTGTTTTTTGCCTTTTATTGGATACATTTTAGTTACATAAGGACTGTGATATTACAGATAATTTATCTTCAGTATGTCAAGTATCACAGAAACACTTTTTTTTCCCCTCAGCCAGGAATTGCTGCTTCTAAACCACAATCCAAAGGGCTGTATGTTGGACTACACAATATAAGACTGATTTTCAGTATTCAGACTATAGCTTTTGGGAAACAGAGAACTCATACACAGTACAATTTACATAGTGGCAAATATGGTTTTGGGAAACACTCGCATTGCCACAGAATACTTCTGATTGGTTAGCAGCGATGCTTTTGGCGAACTCCTCCTTGATTGTGTTGTGAATTGGGTGGCTGCTGGTGGTGGTGGTGATGGTGGTGGTTCACGTGATTATGGGCATTGTTACTTTAACCAGGATGCCTTCTAGGAAAGAGGAGTGGCCTGAGAAACGCATGGCGATGGACGACCGGTACAGGGGCTCGGACTTTAACCGGCAGGATCGCTACCAGGACTTCGACCACCGGGAACGCGGTGGGCGCTACCAGGACGACGTGCTCATGGACAGGTACACAAAGGACCACAGACAATCGCAGGCTAAGGCCTTCACACTTTCTCATAGCATTCCCCTAATTGATGTTTTCTTTCTGTGTCTCTCTCTCTGTCTCTTCCTGTGTGTGTCTTTCTCTCGCTCTTGCTCTCTCTGTCTCGCTTTAGGAGGGACAACAATCCCCGAAACATGGTGGGTGCTAGGGATGGACAGGTATGAAGTCACTGGCCAGATATCCATGTTGTGTGTCTGTATTTAAGTTAATCCCATCACACGTTGCTTGGGAAAGACTAGCAGCTGAGTTGGGTAAAGAGCTATTGAATGAAGGGTAAGACGTGTAATAACCTGACTGTTACTCGTCTACAGCACTTCTCGGACCGCGACAGACACGGCAGAGACTCACGTGACTCATGGGGAGGTGGCGGCGGAGGCGGTGGCGCCGGTGGATACGAGAAGCGTGGTGGTGGCATGAACGCAAGGTAAACATTCTCCTCGTAACTCAGTCACATGGGGTTAGGGAGTTTGGTGTGCTACTAAAGCAAGGCTGATTTTGTAAGCAACCAAAATATGAGGAAATGTGTTTGGTGTGCTTCAGCAGACTGACTTATACTTTGGGATACTATGGGTGTTCTGTCTAACTGACTGTTCTGCAGTTATTGTCTCGTAAATGTTTCTGTTTTAATTAAACCGTTGATGTTTTTAATATTTTAGCAGGGAAGGCCGAGACTGGGAAGCTGGAAGGAAAATGGATGGAGAACGAGGCTGGCAAGGTAGGCCAACAGTTAGATGTGTGTGGTACTTAGAAGAAGAAAAGTAATAAGTGTCCTTTTGTATTTTGCGTCCTACAATTGAAGAGAAATTAAACGAAATCAACAAATCAGAATGGTGTTGTCAAGCATGTGCTACTAAGTGAACGCTACCTTTAAGTACAGACTCCAAAGCTACAAATAATACGCATTTTAGAGGATACTGTGTTTGGAGATGATGCAAAAGCCAGAAATCTCACAGGTTGCACCTTTACCTACTGAACACTTACTGTTAAGCCATTCAGAAAAAAATGTAAAGCATAAGCAGCTTCTTATCACCACAGCCACTCAAAGCAGTTTGCATGACCATAGTTTTTCCTAATGTTTGACTTGGGTGTTTTTCAGGTGGAGAGCGAGGTATGCCAGGGCAGGCCCACATGGGCAGAGGGGGAATGGCCAGGTGAGGAACATTCACATAAGTGGCAACTCGTGTCTTTATTGTGTAGTCTTAGTCTTATTAGTATAGTCTTTTAACTGTGTAGTCCTAATCTTTGTTTAATCTTTATTATTATTATTATTATTATTATTATTATTGTTTAATCTTTTCTAATCTTACAGAAATTGTGATTGTGATTATTTCAAAAGCATTAATCTATTTTGTTTTGCTTTTTTCCCCCCTGTAGTCGTGGAGGATATATGCAAACAGGAACGTCACAATCGATGTCCGGAGCTTTAAATCGTCCCAATCAGATGATGCAAGGCAGTGGGATGCAGGGTGGAGCTTTCGGCCGTCGATATTAATTAAATGCCATTGTTCACTTCGGTTATTTCTTTCAGTATCGTGATGCTTGGCAGCTTGTACATTGCTCACACATGCTTTGTAAATTTCAGATCCTTTTTTTAAAAAAAAGAAAAGTTTTGTCTTTCTTCTCTTAAACAAGGACACCCCACAAACACGAATGTCTACCAGAGTTTTTAAATGTTGCTGTTTTGCCTCGGTTGTATTTAATTTAAAATTTTGTCTAATTTTTTTTGGGGGGAGTGGGAGGGTTGGGGAACAACTTTCATTCCAGATGTCTTATTTTGTGTGTTGGGGGTAATGTGTGATGTGTGCTATGAGACACTCAGGAATGGTTCAGAACCCTGTTGTTGGCTTTGTGGATTGTGTGTCACTTCTGAATGCGTTTTAATAAATTCCAAAACTTAAATAAATGTGTTGCTCCTGTCACATCTTTGCCACATTTTTTTTGTGAGTGTTTTAAACAAAAATCTATGAAGAATTGGTTTTGGTCACAATAGGAACGCCCCTTTTTAGTGTTTCTACAAAGCACCCTTTACCTCAATATACATACCTTCAACGAGACAAACCTGAATTCTGTTTTTGCAGACAGACTTTCGAGTTGATCATCTTTGTAAGTCAGTAGATGCTTAAATGAGTCAGTACCCCGTGAATAAAGACTTTATTGACCACTCCTGCTGTCTATGGACAGAATACCACCCTTGCAGTATCTGGGTGTCCGTCCCAGCACCTTGAGACTCACAGTCTCGAACATTGTGAGAAGCAGGATCACCTCAACAATTCTGAAAAAAATCTGACTTTACTTACTTCAGTGGCCATGACTTCTTTTGTGTTCGATGGTTACTCTGATCAATTGAGTTGAAAACACGCACAGGGTGAGGGCAAGGGGAAAGGGTCAATTTTTTATGAGTGTCCATTTGCTCCCAGACACCATGGGGAGCGCAGTTAAGAAAAAAGCACTCAAAATTGCATAGTGTCTCTGAGGCAACAGGCTTTTGGCAAAGAATGTCTGGTTATGGTCCAAAGCCATTGTGCAGAGAAGGCCATATTCAGCTGACTTTGCAAACACCATGAACAACACTATTCTGACCAAGGCTTTGCAGTAAAATAACTGACATATTTGGTGTTTGATGTAACATTTCATGTTTATTTTCATTCTGAAAAAAAAAGAATCGTCAGTGAAGTTCAAATATCTGCTCAGTCTAATTTAAGGCAGCAAAAAGTCACATTGTGAAAGATAAAGCTCTAGTCTTTTTAGCCATTGTCTACTAATGTTTTTTTGTGGGCACCACGATGATGGTCAGAGGTTGAGGAGGAAGGAAAGGAAGCAGAGAACTGAGTGCAGAGGCCAGCAGGAACAAGCACAGGAAGTGTAGGCTAAGCACCTGAAGAATGAGATGACAGGAAGAGAGAGAGAAGGAAAACGTGTTAAAGGCCTTAGCAGAGAGGGCATGTAAGTGTCATGTTGTCAGCACCTGCTGTCAACACACATCATGCTCCTCATCTCCCTGCCTCAGTTCATACATCCATGGTGGCAGCCATGCTGTAATGGTTAAGGAGTTGGTCTTGGGAATAGAAGGTTGCAGGTTCACATCCCACCCTTAACAGTAGGAAGAATGTGTGTGGACTCCCTACACCCTCATCTATGGCTCAAGTGCCCTTAAGCAAGGCACCTAACCTTACCCCACATATCTCCAGGGGCTGTAACCAATACCCTGTATCTAATAACTAAGTCGCTTTGGATAAAAGCATCAGCTAAGTGTAATGTAATCCATTCCACCTTCCTATTTGTCTTTCTTTTTGCATATTAAGCGTGGTCTTTGTTTATCCCTGTGCTAAGTGGTTGCTTTTCGATCACTTTCATAACAGCTGAAGATGTGGATGACCTGGCTGCACTAGAGGTTAGGTAGCAGCTGGAGGATGACAGGAGAATCCTGCTTGATTGTAAGCAGTAGGAGACCTTAAAAGAGATGGCTATTACTGGAGGAACAACAGAGGGCCTTGTAAAGCGGCAGCAGCCAACAAGTAAGACGAACAGGGCAATTAGGCCAATGCATGTCCAGCCAAGATCAGGGGGAGACAAGTCTCAAATATCTAGAGCACTTAGGTAAATGAATACATAATTAGCCTATACATACTATATCACATATTACAGTTTTTTTTTTTCATATTCAATTATCAACTTTAAATTGTTTGATTTACATGTCACCTTATTTCTGCTAAGGTTAGGGGTAACAAAAAAAGAGAATATTGTCTTTCGTTTGGGGATCACACCAAGCAATCATAATTGATCACCATGAATTAACAACAGTGGAACAGTGGAACGTCCCAGAAAGTCCCTACACTACATAACACGCAAGAGCCATAATTGATCAGATCCAATTGATTATGCAAGTCAAGAGGCCCCACTCCACATGGCACCGTATGCCCGTACACAGGCAATGAGTTATTGCGTCAGGCATGAGTGACACTGGTACAGTACATCAGCCTTATGTTAGAGGGTCAAGGTCTTTTTGAATATGAACATTAAGACCTTAACTCCACCCTAAATATGAGCCTATAAGGAGACTGCTAAATTATTGAACCATTTTTTCTTATGTAATCTGTCAATAACTTAAAAAAAAACTGCTGTACTATTAAATAGTATTGCCTTCTTTTTCTTGTATAACAGTGAGCTGGCAGACATGGTCTTGCCAAACTACTAACCACAAACCGTTAATATTGGCTTGTATTTACATAGAGCTTGCCTATAGTTATTTAACTTTGCATATCTGTATGACAGTTTGGGCTACTCACCCTTGTCCTGGTAACCATATCTGCATACCTAAACTCATTACCCAAAAAGCTGAATAACTTAAAGTGACTTGGCTATTCATTATGTAGGCTACTAAGAGCTTATAATTGTTTACAGGTAATTGCACCAGAATCCAGTTAAACTGCCCATTCTACATACTTAAAGGATTATTAAATGTTAAAGTGACTCACCTTAATGAATAACACTATATTGTGCTTCTGGATGAAACAAAACAACACTCAGAATTCACACAGTGCTTGTCTGGTTGCTGTTTTTTGGTGCCCATGAATTCTAGATATTAACTAGATTTTATATTTTTATTCTAATGCCGAATTGCAGATACATTGTTTAATGCACCTTTAAAATACATAGCACTTTCCAGCAGAGGGCAGCAACATACTATTTCATTTTAACAATGTTGCCCATCGGTCTTAAAATTCAAATGTGAGCGGTAAAGTGCATTTCAGTGTTTTGCTCTAATTGTAAGATGTAGCCTATATAGCCTATGGTACTATTAGCTATTAGATATTATACTATAAACATCATGATTGTGAAATGTACTGAGAAATAAACTTTTGCAAGTTAAGCTGTTTTCTTTTTATCGAACTTAGACAAATGCCCTTAGTCGTGGAAATCCTCATTGTTTTTCCCTGTCGTGGAAGTCGTTAAGTATTGGTAAGCATGCATCTAAATATATTTGTGGACATTATCGACTGGGTGCTTTAGTGTGTGATTAATTGATTGATTGATGTATCCTTCACCATTGCTTTCTCATGGTAAGCCATCTAATTGAAAAGAATGTAGTCGGGTCGAGATGGCCACAAATTAAACACACACAATCACAATGCAGCTTAAACAAGCAAGGCTAATTGAAAATGTGAAGGTATGCAGTAAATTGAAATGTTACATGAGCAGTAAGTGGTGTGACCAGGAGGACCAATGGCCTTTTAAAGTGACACTATTTAAGTGGCCCTCTTAGGGCTTGATATATTGCGAGGTGTCTGTGACAAGTCACCAAGGGGGCCTGTTAAGTGGGTCTTGAGTAAGGCATACTCCTATGTCCTAGAGTAACCCCTGCTTGTTGTGTGGCTCCTTGTGGGAGGGTGAGGTCTTGTGATGATGTCAGTGTTTCGGATCAGGCTGTTCTCCGTCAGCCAATCCACAGTCAGAGTGGCTGGTGGGCAGGGCCCATTGTGGGATTCCCAGAAATGGGATTGATGGGGTAAACTGCCTCTCATCATCTGTCAGATACTGTGACACGTGCGTGGCCCCTCACATAGCCTGTGAAAAGCCCGAATGTGATCTTTAATAATCCACGTCTTTCTGCTTTGTGGTGATATTCAACTCCAAGTTTCTAAGTGGGAGTGTTTAGCTTGGCTGTGGTCCACTATTATGGGATGGCCAGACAGCAGATAGAGTCAGCAGCCAGCTCAGGGGATGAATGTGGGGGGAAGAGGAGTCGTGTCTTCGCGCTCTGGCTCCCTACTGAATCTCTTTCCCCCCCACAGACTGAGAATCTCTCTGCAGAGCTCACAAAAAGTTGAGGCATTCGCCTAGAAGACTGTTTTTGCATTTCTAGGGGGAATGTGCTTCACATTTAATCACATCAGCATGACTTTGGCCAAGGCTCAGAATGCAATCACCACCAAAAAAAAAAAAAAAAAAAAGCTGTGTTTTTTGGGCCTGAAATTAAATCCCACAAATGAAGTGATGCTGGAGATATGCTCTTTGTAAGCAATATTAATGTAATCCCTTGTTCACACATGTGGTCTGTTGCCTGTCCCTCTGGCGTGTCTGAATATGTCTGTGAACTGCAGTGGTATTCGAGCCCAAGCAAGTAGCTAACATTCCTGTGTGGATGTTTCAGGTGAGCTAAGCGCAAGCTAAGCGAAAAAGGAACCATGAGGATACTATGGCGACCAACACTCTCATTATACAGTCCTGGGTGCTTATGTTGTTGATATGCTTCAGTGGACACCATACAGGTAGAACTCTTTTCCTCTGTTGTGCTCGTGGGGTCACGTTGGGTAGTTTGTGTTGCTACAGTATGTTTTGTAACTGTGTAACTACCGGTGTAGGCTACCAATACTACCAGTAGTGCGTGACCTTCAGGGAGATTGATTTGTCCAGAGCCCTCTTTCCTCTGTAATGACCCTTATATTTGATTGAACTTGACAACCTACGTGATATTTACCGGGGATGAGAGCGAAGGTGGACACACAAAAACAAACTCTTCTGTCCACATTTGTTTTGTGAATCATGCCAGGCTTGTACACTCTCAACAGTATCCATGCCGACTGCTCTAAGCCAAGCCAAGGCAGGGTAGGCTAGTTTTTTTTTTTTATTAGACTGAGGGGGCAGTGGTCAGTTAATCAAAATCACTCCCCATCACTTTGCCAATGGATGAGAAGTGCCTGATAAACAGGATGACTACATGTTCTAGATTCGAATGTACATGTGGTTTTAATTTATTGACGTGTTTTCTTATTTTATTTTGAGTGTTTTGATTTAGCATGTCCAGTAAAGTTAGATACTTACTATCTTATTGTTGCTTGTTTGTGAAAGATGCAGTACTTTCTGTTCTTTCAGGAGCTGTTGGTCCTCTTGGCCAGTTCATTAAATACTATGAGGGCCTGACTTACGACCAGCAAGCTTTACATCAGAGTCACCAGAGAGTTAAACGTGATGATGCTCTGTCTCACAAGAAGCTAAGGCTAAACTTCAGCGCCTTCCAACGGTAACCCCCTTCATTCCACTCAATTAAATTCAGTAAAGCATCATTGGCTCAATAAAAGCTTAAAATGGCTTAAAGTTTAGCTACAAAGCTTTAATTAAACTTTGTGTTGTCATTCTCTTGGTCCCGACACTTTCCAAAATCATTTATTGATCATGGTAGGTCTTATCAGAGTCCATTTACCACTGATGTCTCATTTTGTACTGACCTTTCTCAGGGACTTTCACTTGCTCCTGGAGCAAGACTCGGAGGGATTTGCTGATAACTTCAGGATTGATGTGGGGGATGGACAAGGTGTCGTGGACCTCTCTCACATGTACTCCGGAAGGCTGGAAGGTATGTTAAAGCTGGAGATAAACCTCACTGCCCTGCTTTTGCTCACCTCCCCAGTCCCCACACCACTAAACCATCTGATTTCATCTGCAGTCCTGTTCTTAGGGGTGTTTGTTCTGCACTCATGTTTTTTGCCATATTTGACGCCATGCCCTCTGTATATATCATAAAGAAAACATTTCTTTGGTGGCTGAATTAGCTCTGCCCCTTGGCATGACATTAAGTAGATTAGCAGATGGTGAACATCATAGATTGTGTGGACCATGTTTGTTTCCTGAATTAGAAATGTTTGTAAGTGCCGTAATGTCATTCAGGTGACTCATGACCATCGGCTTTTTTCTTCTCTGTGTCCCAGATGAGGAGCAGTCCTCCTGCCATGGCTCCATCATCCAGGGCCTGTTTCAGGGTTCTATCGCCACGGTGAACGGAACGTACCATGTGGAGCCCATGCACAGCTACATGACCAGCAACCAGTCTGAGTTCCACTCCATCATCTACCATGAAGACGACATAGGCAAGTGACGAAAAGAGTTGCACACACACACACACACACACACACACACACACACACACACACACACACACACACACACACACACACACACACACAGACACACACACTCCTGCTGCTCCCTTCCACCTCCTCATAGCCTTAAGCTCTTATTATCCTGCTTGTCATTTGCAGTTTAGTGGTAGATGCTCTTGTCCAGTCTGTTGGCGAGTGGGGCTGCCAAGCTGGAGCTGGTGTTTAGCTGGAGCAAGTCTTTGATGCCAAGGGGGACGGTGCCAGGGAAAGAGTGCCAGGGGGCTAGTGAATAGGAACAATGTGCTTTCAAGGAAAAAGGAGGGGGTGGGGGGGTTGCAACTGGTTTGTGTGCAGAAGATTCCTTAAAGCAAACTAAACATTTTGTTCCTGAAAAACAACTTTTTGAGCATTTGTTTCCTCACATTTTTTAACGGATTAAGGCCGACTTGAGGGTGTAACTCGTTCAGGGCTATAAGACGGCCAAGCTTGTTGACATTAGCCCATAGGACTGACACCACCCCCACCCCCCTACCCTTACCCCACCCCACAACCACTACACACACACACACACACACACCCCTACACACACCCCCGCACCCCCCAGGAGCAAGGGAAATATTTTGCTCTTTTTCATGGAATCCCATTCGCAGGGGCCTGGGAGGTGTGAGGACTAAGCAGGACGGCAGCCAAAGAAAAGAGAGAGATGTGGGGGTTGGGGGTTGGATGGGGCGCGCTAGGGTTTACAAAAGTATTAGGTGACACTGATCCCATCGTTGGGAAGTCTCGAAGCCAGTTTTTGAGCAACACGTTTAATATTGGTCTGGAATGGATGCAGAAATAAACACAGACCAAGCACATGTTTAACGGTCACACTGATGTGCAATGCCAGTGTCAGTACCCTTTAAAAAAATAATGGGGCCAGTACCGGTTCATTGATGCCATAGGAGAACCTTCACCATGGAAGCATCCAGAGATGGTTAAAGAACCATTTAAGCACCTTTATTTTTTAGCATGAATATCAAAGGTACTTCATATTGCAAATGGTTCGTCAGAGCCTCAAGCCATAATGAGCTATGTTATGCCATATCGGCGTCAAATAGTTATTTAAAGAACTGTTGCCTCAACGCTTCTTGGAAGCACTAAAAAAGGTTCTTCTATGGCATCGCTCTGAAGAACTGTTATTTTTTAGAGTGTGGGGTGCAGAATTCAGGGTGGACTTTTTACTTGCAGACAGGTCAGCCAGCAAAGCGTCATGCTTGGCTGTCTCTTCAATTATGTCCCAGGCCTTTCCAGACTACTCTATGTGGGACTTATTTTGTTAGAGTGGAGTTCTCTGACCCCACATGCCTTTTTCTCAGTGAAGTTAGCCTTTGTGTACAGATTTGTGTTTCTACGTTTAATCAAGAAACCTGTGTTCTGTGTGGTGAAGTTAAAGCAGAAGGATTTAGAGAGGCTTTAAGTATCTGGCAGGTGCATGCAACTTTTGCAGTGCAAAAAGAATGCAAATCTGTTCTTTTTCCTGATGAATTGACATAACTTGTGGAAAGACACTAGTCAGAGGTTTTACCTAAGCTACAGGCTTGAAATAACAGTGACAGTGTTTTTTACTTTGAGTGTACAAAATGTCACTGCTTAGCTGCATAGCTTTGTCACTGTTGATTCACCCTGTCCTTGGAGTGAGTGAGTGTGTGTGTGTGTGTGTGTGTGTGTGTGTGTGTGTGTGTGTGTGTGTGTGTGTGTGTGTGTGTGTGTGTGCATGTGTGCGTGCATGCGTGTGTGTCTGTGTGTGTGTGTGTGTGCATGTGCGTGTGTGTGTGTGTGTGTGTGTGTGTGTGTGTGTGTGTGTGTGTGTGCATGTGCGTGTGTATGTGTGTGTGTGTGTGTGTGTGTGTGTGCGTGGGTGTGTGCATGCGTGCGCGTGTGTGTGTGTGTGTGTGTGTGCGTGCCGCGTGCTTCTATCTGGTCACACAGACCAGTATCAACTGTTTCATATTTGTGATGTCTCTCTCTCTCTTTCTGTCTGTCTGTCTGTCTGTGTGTGTGTGTCTCACTAACATAGTATGTTGACAGAGAGAGAGGCAATAATCTTTTGTAGTAATAATCTTAGGTAAACAATCCCACAAGTGTTCTGTGGTTACCCTGGGCCATGTGATCTCCTAGTTGAAGTCAGACCACATGCATGTGGTGGGAGGGGGGTGGTGGTTTGGGCGGGGCGGGGGGGGGGCAGTGGGGGTTACTACAGGGCATTTCCCATACTCTTGGCGGCAACACTCTCCATTCAGCTCTTACTACCAAGCTTCCTCCGTAAGGTACAAACAACAACACAGAGGAAGGTGTGCTCACATTACTGTGTGCTAATAACTAAACCAGTGGATATTTATATTCTTCACATTGTAGTGAGAAAGCTGTTAGCTCTGAAAGAATGCTGGGTGATCTCATGTTTATTTCTTTTTACAGCAATAAAGGGATTTGGCTCGAGAATACCCCAGCCTTGTCATGTGATTAGCTTGGCTTGACTGTAAAAGTAAAACATCAAGCGAAATGAGGCTGTAAATCATGCAGTCTCTTAGGGACTCATCTTGCACTGCAACAGGCTTTCGTGCTTTCATTTCCTCTGTGTGTTTCCTCAAAAAACATTTTTTTTGCGTGAGGGGGGGTATAAAAGCTTGCAACAATACTTAGAAGTGGAGCCGAGCTTCGTGAGGCAGAGGGGCCATTGGGTTTTTTGGAAGCAGTCTGGAAATAATTCCGTCAATGGGTCAGTGCCCGTTGATTACCCTATGCACCCCCGCCCCCCACGCAAAGCCCTGCTCCACTGCCATTGGTCCGCTGCCATTCAGCCGGATCGTCTGACCCAATCGCACGCGCTGCTCCCGAGTGAGCTGTTGGAAAAGTGATAGCATGAGAGTCAGCCTCTGGCCAATGATCAATTTACTCTGCTGAACTAATCTTATCTGTCCACTGAGGGCAGCGCCCCCCGCCTTGGTCTTGCTGCGACAATAACCATGAGCTTTCATTTTCACTGAGCCCATTGTAATCTATAAAAAGATGTGTTTGGCAAATTCTTTTATCAGTTTGTTGTGTGTGGGTGTGTGGGTGTGTGTGTGTGTGTGGGAGTGTGTGTGTGTGTGTGTGCGTGCGTGTGTCCATGCGTGCGCGTGTGTGTGTGTGTGTGTGTGTGTGTGTGTGTGTGTGTGTGTGTGTGTGTGCGTGCAGACAGATGCCTTGTCATGACTTTTTTTCTTTCAGGTGCAGCCAGTGAAGACAATGCAGTTTATACAAATGCAGTTTATTTTGTCTTGCTTTGTTCAGAAAGTACTAACAGTGATAAGAAGACAATCCAGAAAAGAATGCTTTAGACCTTCCCGTGATGTTCTAGCCATCACATCAAAATGCACACCAACAGCTGCCATCCTGCTTAGCAATAATGCCATTTTTACACAGTTTTCCCGTAAAAATTAACTTTGCCTTAATTCAGCACATTTCACAAAGTTGCACCTCATCACTAATGAGTAATAATGGGGGTTATTGCCAATGTAGTTACTTAATGCCCTCAGGAAACCCTCCAGGCTACTCAAGGACATCGCAGTGAAGAGTGGAGCCCTTGAGATGTGCAGTTTTTGTGCCAGTCTTGCTGAAATCTCCCCTGACCACACTTACGCAAATGTCTCAACATACGATGTGGGATCATGGTCACTGCGTGTGTCCGTGAAACAAGCCCTGTGGTTTAACTGGATTTACATAATGGACATTGGTATTGCTGTAAAGGGCTGTTAAGTGTATGAAAATATGTAAATAATAATAAATTATATATAAAAAATATATATATATTAATAATAAATGAATGTCAAAATTTCCTAAAACATGTTTTCAGAATAATGTTTTGTGTTAGCGATACAAGTTTTCAAACATGAGCACCAATCCAAAGTGTCTGTGCTCTGTGACTACTCTGTGACGTGTATGAGACTTTCTATATGTGCATTTACCAGCGCATTGTTGCAGCCATCTTGTACTGTGTACCAGAACACCCCTCCACATTGTCAGTTTGACTCAGTTTGACAAGTCTGGAAAACTATGCCATATTCCCAGAACGGCATCCCAACCCAACACGCAATTCTGCTTGCAATTTGGAGTGGTCCATAAATGTATGTGTGACGGGGGGTGGGGCGGACAGACGGGGGGTGGGGTGGGGTGGGGTGGGGCTGGGGGTTTTGTGGATTCTGTACCATGAGAGAAGAGAATGAGAATTGAGAATGCAAGCTAGCACATCTGGACTGCATAAAGTCTATGCCCTTTCCCTCCTCACTTCAGCTATTGTACACGCCTCTGGGTCTGAAGAGAGAGAGAGCCGTAGAGAGAGAATTGGTTCCAGACCATTTATTGTCTCTCTTCAGATTTTGATCATCCATCTATCCCAGGCTCGCCCACTAATTGCCCTTTAAAATACTGTTAACACTGTTGTTAACAAGTTTTTTTTTTTGCAAGCGTTTGCAGTGCAAAACGCTTTCCACTTCCTATTATACATCTGTATTTGTGTATTTTTCTTGTAAACGTGTGTGTACATGCCTTCCCATTGACACGTTGTAGAAGTCCAAATGTGTGTGTTTATTGTTTAATTGCATGTACATTGTTATTTTTAGGAAGGGTGTGTGCTCATGTGTGGGTGGTGGGTGTGTGCTCACATGTGGGTCTGTTTGTGTTTTTGTGTGTGCGTGTACATATGTGTGTGTGTGGTGTGTGTGTGTGTGTGTGTGTGTGTGTGTGTGTGTGTGTCCGTCTGTGTGTGTGCACGAGTATATGCGCGTCTGTGTGTGTGTGTGTGTGTATGCGTGCATGTGTGTTCGTCTGTGTGTGTGTGTGTGTATGTGTCTGTGTGTATGTGCGTATGTGTGTGTGTGTGTGTGTGTGTGTGTGTGTGTGTGTGTGTGTGTGTGTGTGTGTCTCCACAGACATGTCTGCCCTGGGGAACAGATTTAATGGTCTGTGTGGGTCGGAGCTCCTGGCGCACCTTACCAGGAGCCTGAGACTGGAGGAGGAAGAGCAGGTCAGACATGACATCACTTTCACAAGCCTTCCGCATACTCCCCCCCCCCCCCCCTCCACTCTTTTCAATACAAATTGTAGTTGTCCTACTTTCGCTCACCCCACCCCACCCCACCTCACCCCATCCCAACTCCCTCTTTTAGAAATGAGATTCCCATCTTTATTGTCCCCGTGTCCAGAAATACCTTTTATAAAAAATCCCCTTTTTTGAAGGAATTTGCTGATGGTAAGGGAACAAGTGTTCTGGGACAAATGTGGGTGTTTTGGACTTCATATCCTGTACCAGTGTCAGATTGTACCCAGCGTTTGTCATTGTTGTGATTGCCATGAATCAAGGCTAAAAGCCATGCGTGCTGAGGCCGCATATCTGGTCAAATCTACTCGATATAGGCTATTGTGTAGAGAAATATTTGAATGGTAGCCAAATCGTAATCAGTTAACAATAAAGGTAAACAAACAGTTGGCGTAACAAAGAAGCGGCGTGGGACAGCAATATCTCATCTCTACTGTACACGAGCAGTATTTTTAAAACACAACGCACCTTACTTGGCGATCTGGAAGATAAGAGCGCCCAAATGATCTACGCACATGTTTATCCTAGAACCACCTTGATATCCTTCTTTTTATTCCCACCCCTCCACCGCCCCCCCGGCAAGACGTGTGGTTGTGTAATGTCCATATGATGTGTCCTTCACAGGAAGAACCCCTGATGAGGTCCAGGAGAACAACGGATGATGCCAAAACCACCTGCTTGCTTCACCTGCAGGCGGATTATTTCTACTACCGCAAGTTTAGAAGCGTGGAGGCCGTTGTGGCACAGGTAACTTCAGGACAGAAGCAGACATCCAGAGTTCAGGTTCAGAGAGTTCAAAAACCTGGCACTGGTATTGCTGAAGTATTGCCAAAGTAGTTGTTCCAGCCAATTTACTGAAACAGTTGATCCTAATGGGTACCTTTTCTTCAGGAGGTAGATGAGCTAATTAGTGGAATCACCTGTATCAAGATCACAGGCAGAAGTAACACATGGCAGGCCTTTTACTTTTTTCACACTTTGGCACAGTGTAAACAAACAAAAATAAGGCAACTTTTCCCTGGGTCATGCAACAAACGGTCTAAGGAGGCTTACAGTTGGAGGGACACATGTGCACACACACTGTATGTACATATGAGATATGAACACGTACTGTATGTGTGTACATAATGGTGAATAAATAGACATGAGAAATGTCAACATATGGGCTGGGGATCCGATCCGATATGGAATGTCGGGCTGCTTGGGAATCGCACCTTTGGCCTTGGTGTTATGGCGCCAAGGTGTTTCCAGCGGAGCACAGGATCGACGTTTTCCTCCGTTTTTCGGGGAAGCCCATGGGCAACAATGTCCTGCTAATGTACTTTTTCATTGTTAAAATATGTGGTGCAAAGTGTCTCCCATTGTGGGCCGGGGGAAGTGATGTTATGTGCCCGTTGTATTTGCGGACTGGGGTGGATGAACTTGTGGGGGAGAGGCTGGACATCTGCCAGATTCTAACTTTGCCAAGTCTCATGAGAACATACAGTCTATTTGAACCGTGAACCAAATCAAAAGGGTTACGCAATGTTTGTATACGAAGAAGACGGGGGGGCGAATTTCCGTCACTTGTAGTGCACAAATGTTTAATTTTTCACTAGGATGTTATGTTCTGTACAACAGAAAAACTATTGCGAATCTCTTTTGAGGTTAGTTTCTTTTTGTGTCATTTTCGATTTTATGGTTCTTGTTGCTCAAATATGCGTCATCTGAGAGATGTAGCCAAAACATTTCACAGCTTCCTACTGATGTCAATTTAGGAAACATTGTTTTAACTTGTATGTTGTTAAGCTGGTTTGAAATGCAGCTAAATGTTGGTTTGACCTGACTACTAGTCGTATCGAATCTAGACATAAATGTTAAGTGATGGTTACACTAAAACAGAATATTCAACCATCCTCCACCCAAGCTTATTCAAGGTCTTATTACTATTGTCTATTAATAATAAAAATAACCCACCAAACAAGCAAAGTACATCTCTGTCAGCTTATGTCCTCTTTTTTGTAAGTCGCTTTGGATAAAAGCATCTGCTAAGTGTAATGTAATCTAATGTAATACTACAAAATTATAAACAACATATAACAATATGTTGTTGAAGAGCTTAGTCTCAGTGACACTACTCACAGAGCAAAGAAAACATCTAAGTCATTGCCATGAAGATTAGTAAATTCAGACAGAACCACACTGATCTGATCTGTCACTTTAAGAGCTCCAAGCCCTGCTCACACGTCACGATTATCTAATCGGAAGCGTTATTTATGAGCGGGTGTTCCGTCGTGGCCTTGATTGAGGTAATGTATCCGCTCACCCAGGCTGCCAGGACCACCTGCTAGAATTCACCGTGTGAATGAGGTGCGGGCGAGAGAGGGGGGGACGCATGTTGGGGTGGGAGCTCAGGGCGGGTGGCCAGGCACCGTGCCACATGTGATCCTACCCCCCTGGCACACCACACCACACTCATGCAGTGTGAAAGCTTCCAGCTCTGCTTGGTTGGCAGCTCTGGGGTGGTATGTCTTTGTCTCTGGCAGCTTGTACTGGTATGTGGTAACATGCTGGCTGTGCCTGGTGGTCATCAATCGTCAGCTATGACAGATGCCCTCTGGCCCCACTCTCCTGTGGGACTGTGTCGGCCAGCGCAGGCAGCCTACCAAGACTTGTCCCTCTTGGTTGCATGGCGTCAAGCTTGCAGTCTGCCACGTGCTGTTAAGACAAGGCTGTGATGCAAGTCTGATGAAATGTCAATGAAAGGCTGAGATGATGAAGATGCTGTCGCCGGCACGTATCTTCTACACATCAAGATATTGCCCTGTACCCTCTGCTGTGTGTGCTTGGGGCCACATCAGCTATTTGTGTTTCCTAACAGTGAAGAGCCTGTCATGTACTTCATCCATCATGCCAGGGTACTTCATGATGGTCATTGTCAAGCTCTCGCAACCACACTGAAACAGTTACAAATCAAAATGGAGGGTAATTTCTAACAAATCTCTCTCTTAGTTAAGATATACTGTATGCCACCTTAGGTATTTGCCATCTTTATATATGTTTCATTTGGCAACATGTGCTGTATCTGAAATTATAGATAAAACCGTTTGGAGTATGTTTTGTTGCACTCCATACCAGCATATAAACCCAGATTATTCTAATCTATGTTACAATGGCCTTCAAAGTTTTTGTGCTCCATTGATAGCAGTATCAAAGCCAGTGCTCACTATATCTTAGTCCCCGAACTAGAACTCACTAGAACTACTATTTACTAAATGCAGTAGTTTATATATAAGGCATATTTGCACATTTTGAGTGCATTGCTATTTGCACATTTTAAATGCACTGCGTTTTGCACCTTTATGGTAATTGCTGTTGTGTTTCTTTCTAGTTTTTCACCTAAGCTAAACCTAAGAGACACAGACAATGTAAAGCTGAAGACAAAGCTGTCTATGCCCTGAAATTTAAAAGAAGAAAAAAAACAAAACAGAGGAAACAGAAACAGTTGTCTTTTCAGATACTTTGCGTTTAACCCAGTTACCCTAAATCTCCATTAGATGCCACATTCTTTATTCAAGTTGGGGACAAATACACAAACCAATATTACCAAACAAAACCCTCTTTTCTCCATAGGTGGCCTCCTACATGAGAGCTGTGAATGACATATATGACAAGGCCGACTTTGAAGGCATCAAGCTCATCAACTTTAAAGTGAAATCTCTCAGTGTGAGTACCATTAAATCATGTGATGGTCACCCATCACCCATTTTTATAATCATATGAACTTGTCTGTGAAACCCTGGTGATTGGACTGTGCTGAGAAACAGTCACAGTTAATGGATGAGTCTGTTCATACAGATATGAGCAAGTGTTGGTGACATGTATGAAAGGACCTGGCGTATGGCCAAAGAGGTGGCAGAGGTGACTCTGACACTATGCAGATGTGCATGCATGAAGTATGTAGTCATCAGTGATGGCAACCTGGCTTTAAAAGCTATGATCCAGGTCCACATTTATTACCCCAGCTATTCACCAAATGCAATGATTGTAATTAGCAACACTCTTCAGCCAAGTAGAGGACTTAATTATTGAAATAATCTGTATTATGAACACATGTGTAACCAGGTGATTTGGAATATGTGGTACTAAATTGTAGCGTCTGTGTTCAAGTTCAAGCTTATCACATAATTTAGACATGTAGTATTACTCTATGTCTCTTCTCAAATGATTAGCATGTAGTCATGTCGTATTGCTGTTTAACTTTTTTCAGGTGATCAGTACTGTTGTAGTATTACTGATTTTTCCTGCTCAGGTTATGACAAAAGAGGAGAAGGGCAACCCTATGAATCGACCGTTCATTGGCCCAGAGAAACTGCTCAGTCTCTACTCCGAGACCAACTGGGGAAACTACTGCCTGTCGTACCTGCTCACCAACCGTGACTACAGTGGTGTGCTGGGCCTCGCTTGGGAGGGGAAGGCAGGTAAAAAAAAACGGAACTCATACAAAAATATATAAGTTTAACATTGACAACTTGAGATAACTAGGCCCACGTGAGTGGAACTCATTGGGCTGTGTCACACTTAATAGCACTTGAAAGTCGTTTGGTATTTGCCCTTTGTCCACCTCTGTCCTTGACACATTACCATTACCAGGGGCACGCCAACCTGCCTGTTCCTGGTTTTATCCGAAACCCCCCCCCTTTAAGCTCACTGTCTCAATACGAAACTTTCCACTCACAAAGGACTCAAGACAAACAGGATGTTGGAAATTTACCAGCAGGGCAGACAAAATCATGGCTGGATTCACATTGTTTTTATTACCATTATTAATCTAACTGTAGGATTATAAATCTCATGGTGAAGTAATTTGTGTTATTTCTTGCCACAGACCATGGCAGCCGTCTCAAACTGGGCATTTGTTTTTGTAATGGATATTACTTTTTATTAGCTCTACCTAGAAGTCTTCTTCTTGGTTTGTACATGCAGTGAGGAATCGAATGGAGCATTCGAGCCTCTGTCTTTTGTTTTTCGCCCCATATCAATTGATTTTCAATGGAGTTCAAGTGAACATCAGTGTGCCACAATAGCACCTCATTGGTAAACTGTGCACAGAGCAAACTCAGCAGATGGTACACACACACAGAGCCTGCGTCCAGACAAACACACAAAAGATACCGAATATTATTATTCCTTGACCAGGGAACTCACTGTTCTCTGCTACATCAGAAATTATTGTTACATTTTATCTATGTTTTCACATTTCACAAGATGCCATGCAGGACACAGTGCCCCACACTTGCCTAGACAAAGAAAGTATTCACATTCTTCCCAGTCTCAGAATGGCTACAACTCTTTGAATGTCACTGGCATCCCACATGTGAAGTGACAAAGTAGGCTGTGTTGTTGTGGTGGAGGTGGGGTGGTGTGCAGTGTGTGTGTGTGTGTGTGTGTGTGTGTGTGTGTGTGTGTGTGTGTGTGTGTCTGTGTGTGTGTGTGTGTGTGTGTGTGTGTTGGGGGTTGGGGGGGGTAAGAAAAGTAGGCTGGGCTTCTTGAATGTTGCCATCACATTGTCAGCTGGGCAGCTGTGGATTGGCTGAGCAGAGGGGTGTGAGGCCACTTAAATACCTCCATGTGACGAAAGAACTCAGCAACCCCCCATTCCGTCTTATCCTCCACCACCACCACCACCACCGCCACAACGAACACTGGCTGCATTCCACAACTTGGATTTGTCTCCATGGAGACATGTTACATGGGATCCTTTCTGGGTCCAGTGAACATGCACATTTCAAAACACAAAGCCATCTCTGTTGTCCACAAGGTCCGTGTCTGTTATCATTCCAAAGCCCAGAGTCGCTCCAAAGATCTGGAGGCAAATGTGGATGATTATTTGTGTCTATTGAGGCCACATGAAACATGAACACAAGAAATCACTTGCACTTGAATACAGGAAGGGAGATATCAATAGTTGTAGCAGTGTCCCCAGTGAACTATGAACTTGTGCCCCCCTGCTGCGGGGCCCCCATCATTCCTCATGGCTTACAATCTTGCCATGCTCCGTTTATTATGCTTCAAACATGTTTACATTTTGGTGGTGTGGAAGGGGTGGGGGGTGTGGTGTTCTCGCTGAAAACATGGGATAGAAACTTTGTCAAGGAAGATAGATAGATAGATAGATAGATAGATAGATAGATAGATAGATAGATAGATAGATAGATAGATAGATAGATAGATAGATAGATAGATAGATAGATAGATAGATAGATAGATAGATAGATAGATAGATAGATACTCACTCACTCACTGACTTACTTACTTTGGATCCAGTAGCTTATACAACATATGCATAGACAGAGAGGAACAGCTTCAAGATCATTGCAGATACCAGTGTGTGTAATGGTGGTAGTGCAAAAGTGTATGGAAAGCTAGTCGAAATTTCAGTGTCTATAGCAAACAAATACCATACACAAAAAGACAATTTAATTATGTAATTTAACGAGAATAAAATGGGCAAGTCCTAAAAAATTCCTCAACAAACACTGGAGTTAAAACAATGTGCATGATTAACAGGGTGGCTATGCATATTTCAATCACATTAGTCATGGATTTGGCATGGAAATAGATCACGTAGCTATAGAACAGTGAACCCTGAGTAAAAGGCCTGCTGTTAGGGCTAGCCTGCTAGTCAGAGGGTAAGCTGGGTCCTGGGGTGAACACAAGCTTACCATCCCATTACGAGGCCGTGTTTCCAGGCCCTTGGCCCAACGCTTGCTTGGAGACAAAAATGGCTTGGCCTGAGCCTGACGGAAAATTGGCCCAATATAGCTCCTGACGTGTGGAGACTGAGTGGGGAGTTAGGACCTGGGTGGGGTCACGGTGGGTTGGGGTGGGGTGGGGCGGGGTTTTGTGTCAAGTGGCTGGGTCTCAGATTGTTGAAAGGGAAAACCACATCTTAAAACATGAGCTCAGGGTGGATGTGGCGAGGCACTGCCGCTTCACAGGGACGATCCCCCTTTCCCTGGGTCACTCCCTGTGATGTCTCAGTTGAGGCACATACACACCCAGTCCCTCTCCCATTGCCCTGCTTGTCCAAACTCATTGGCCCTACTCTGCTCACTCGTGCACTAATTAATGGGAGTGTTTGTATGTTTCTTCTCACTAAGTGTGTTGTAATGACTGAGGTGAATCACTGAGATAAACTCAGTTGTGAAATCCTCAGCTCATAAGGTTTGGCATTCTTGACAATCCTGGATGAGAGAGAAAGGGAGAGGGATAGAGAGAGAGAGAGAGAGAGAGAGATGCGGTTTTAGGAAACCAGCTTGTTATTCCACAGTAACCACTGCTAGAGACCTGCCTGTAGGAGCATGTCCTACAGCTGCTTTGTCACGGAGTGATTCAGGAACACTGTGGCTCAATTCTCCTGCATTCCTGTAAGGTTTCTTCTTTCATATTGTGAAACAGGTACTATATGCATTGGTCTTTGGCATGTGCATGCCAAGCTCCACAAATCCAAATAGTTTCAAAACTTAACATGTTTAGGCAATCGCGCCACATCACAAGTGAATATGTGGACACTGCTCAGCTCAGAATCAGAATCAGATTTTATTAGCCAGGTACATAGTCTTCATTGGCTAGTATTGCTGCTTGCTTAAAAGTCTTACATGTGTAGTTCCTATCATTGAAGGTGTTATTTAGGTGTGCATGGCCATTGTCTTAGTGGCTTTTTTTTTGTATCTGTGAGGTTTGTAATATCGCGTAGAATTCCATTATTGACAAATGCATTCCGCATTCCAAGCATTCTGTTCCTGAAAATCAGACGTGTCATGTCAACACAGGGGGACCAAGAACCTGATTGGCTGGAATGGCTGACCAAGGGCCACAGCCTCTCCTCTCTCCCACACACAGCAGGCCACTCTTCTAGCCCAGAGGCCTTATGGGGGCATGGGGGGGTGGGGGGGTGTAGGGGGTGGGTGGGTAGCAGGAGACTCAAAAGGCTGCTGTGTTCACGTGTGAAAAAGCCCAGCTGTTTGTAATCGTGAGGTTAGCAAAACTAGCCATTATGTAAGTCTGGGGTACGTGTCCCCCCGCTGGTTAAGTGAAATTGGAGAGTGGCATTTCAGGTGATGTTTGCCTATGGGAAAGGGGGCAGCAGTGTCATGTAAGAGTCGTTATGTAAGTTTTAACCTCGAAAACACAAGTGAATGGGCATGGGAACACAACACACATCCTTCAGTGCAAACACACCGACATAGATTTTGTGGAAACGGATGTCAGCAGCAAATACTAAGAAAAACAACATCACATATTTCTGTTTTTTTTTTTTACACATATTTTTTACAACTGTTTTGGTCTTCCAGGTAACTGGGGAGGGATATGTTCCAGGCACACAACCCTGAGGGATGGCCGCAACGCCAGCCTCAACACTGGCCTGATCACCGTGCAGAACTATGGCCAGTACCTGCCCCCCAGGCAGGTCCAGCTCACCTTCGCCCACGAGCTGGGTCACAGTTTGGGGTCTCCTGTAAGTCCACCAGTCTATTTTGGTGCTATATTCAATGATAGGTACTACACATATAGGACTTTTAAGCAAGCAGCAATACTAGCCAATGAGGACTGCCTACTTGGCCAATGAAATCTGACTCTGATTTTGAGTTGAACAGTGTCCACCTTCGCCCATGAGTTGGGTGATAGTTTGGGGTCTCCCGTAAGTCCATCTTATTACAATATTACAAACCTCATGGATACAAAAAAAGCCACTAAAACAATGGCCATGCACACCTAACAATGATTATATTTTGGTGCCATATTCAATGATAGGAACTACACATATAGGACTTTTAAGCAAGCAGCAATACTAGCCAATGATGACTATGTACCTGTTCAATAAAATCTGATTTTGAGTTGAGCAGTGTCCACCTTCACCCATGGGTCACAGTTTGGGGTGTCCTGGGTCACCGCTCGTTACCCTCGCTGGCTGACAAGTGACGTCTCTCTGCAGGCATCAAGGTTCCGGCTAAGAACTTTGCTAGTGAGATAAATCGAATCGCTAAATCGAATGTCACCTTTTGTTTATCAGATACTGTTGCCAAGATACTGACAGTTCATGACGTTGAGGGCAGCATGAAGGGAAAATATATATGTATGTTGCCTTCAAAATTGGTCAGAATTGAGGTCCTTGAGAAGGCAGACCTTAATGCATTTACTGGATTCGGACATGCCTTGATACCTTGCTGCCTGAAAATGCTCACTGCAGGCAGCAGTGGCTCAGCAGTGGCAGGCAGCATTTTGTCAATTTTGGACAGAGGCATTCTTGAACCTTCTTTGGTTTCATAAGTGGCCACCCTTTGTGCACCCCTCCTCCTTGGGAAGAGTGTGGGGGGTGGGGTGGGGGGTGGTGGTGTGAGAGGGGACAATGCTTCCGTATCTCTGGGGCACAGAGTTGCACAAGGCAGTGTTCACACACGCAGGCAAGATTTCCATGTGAAAAGTTAGAACACCGCCTGCCCTGTGGCCTCCTTGTAAGTGCTCATGGTCCCAGCCATGTTGGTCAGTGTTGCCCTTCAGGGTGGACATGTGATCCCAAAGCCTTTAACTGCAGTGTTTCCCCTGCACCATGGACAGCTTGCTATGAATACTTTTGCATAGTTATGTAAAGGATTAAAGTCGCCAAGGTATGCAGAACTACTTTCCATAGTTGAACAGTTCAATAGAATGAATGCATACCCCCTCAGAAAATGAGAACAGCATTCTACTTGACCAGGCCATAATGCTGCATAAACATTTGAACACATAGTATATATGGTGGTGCATACTGATGTAGTGGTAATTGGATTGTTCTGGGGATTTTCCCCCCATATACAACAGTATGTACCTGAACTTCTAAATAATGCTGGTAGTTCACCCAAGTGGCCCCAGGGGTATATGTATTCCAAACCACTGGGTTGGTCCAGTCAATGCACACCCATTGCTTTGCCTTACACGATCACCTTTATACACCCACCAGTCCCGCATGTAAGGCGAAAAAATATTACCTCCTCATCTGTTTTTTTTTTGTGTGTTTCCACATACGTAACAGTTTCACAGCAGTGTGCATGACCCCACAAAAAGGGCAGATGGGCTTACATGCCCCCCTCGCCCTCGCCCTCGCCTCGTCGCCCCTCCCCAGGTGCTGTGCCCCAGTATGCAGGCCCGACTCCAGCACTGCCCACCCCAAACCAGCTCCCTCCTCTCCCAGCTGACCTCTTACCCACTGACTCCACAGCCAGAACCCGTCTGTCATGAATGATGGACATCGTTCCACAGGATGTGGACTCGCTCAACATTCATGAGCTAATTAGTTCTGCTGTGTGTGTGCCCCCCCTCTTTCTCTCACTCTCTCACACACACACACACACATACATGCACTCTCTTTCTCTCTCTCTCTCTCTGTCTGTGTCATATATACACCTACACACACTCACTCAGTCACACACACTTAGTCTCTCTCTTTCCCCATCTCTCTCGCTTTATAAATTAAGTCATTTTTTTTCAGCTGACTCAAGAAAGTCTTGAATGACCTGACAGGTATGCCTTCATCATTTCCAGATTTAGTGTGGGACCCTTGTGGAGATCAGAGGGAGAGGCCTAGCCTCAGATTTATGTGGCCGTCCACTAGACTCGGCCCTTGGTCTGCGACCTACTTGACTTTATGTGCCGAGGACTCCCTTGGGATTCTCAGTATGTGTGATTCCAAGAGCCGCTTCTAAATCCTGGTTTGTTCCACTTCGCTTGCCATGGTCAAAACAAATGATAGGAATATGTGACCCTGTGTGCCCAGCCTAGACAAAAGGAAAAGGCATCCAAAGAGATATGATAACACCACCAGCTGCTATCTCTGCCACTCTTTCACGTTGGTTAGTTATGAGAACATGTTATCCAAGGCCAAAGGAACACTGTCTGTGATAGCCATTTGGATGTCCTGTCTGAGGTGATTTGTATGACCAAATATCATGTATCTATTTAAGCATAGGTCTGTGAGTATATTAGTTGTTTTATATATACAACAGAAATGCTTAGTTTATTGCTGTCTAACCTACCTGGGTCTGTGGCATTAAGTCCTTACTGGGTCTCAGTGGTTTGTTATGTCACATTTAGCCCCTGAGGTCAAATTCTTGGTAGTTGACGTAGATGGAGCTGCACTGCAGAACAACACAGCATGCCTTACCCCCACTGAATAACCCCTTTTGATGTGAGGAAAGAGACCTAGATCACTGTCTGTGCTGGGCGGCAGGACAAATGTAATGAGCATCGATATTTCATCCAGTCAAGTCAGGTTTATTTGTTTGAAACAAATGAAACCAATGAAAACCAATAAAACAGCTCAAAGAGAAAGCACTAACCTAACTAACAGAGAAAAACAAATCAAAGAAGGTCAAAAATAAAGCAACAATGTAAAATAGTAATGAAGAAAATAAATAGATAATGAAAAGCTGTCCTCTAATGGTTGCTCCTCTTTCGGTTGCCAGCACGATGAAGGCCAAAACTGTGGCAAGCTGGGCTCGGAGGGGGGCAAGGGACGCTACCTGATGTTTCCTCATGCCAGCAATCAGGTACAGGAGAACAACGACAAATTCTCCCCTTGCAGCCTCCGGCGCATCGGACAGACGCTGAAAACAAAGAAGGACGACTGCTTTGTCGGTGAGATCAAGGGAGGGCAAGGCGAGGCCTCCCTTACCTTGGCCCAGATTAGCTGTTTTATTTACTGACTTATCTGTCTGAGATCTTAAGCAAGCCTCGAGCTATGGCGGGGGCCCCTTTTTTTGTGTTTTTTCCTCTACGACTAATTCTTCTCCAACTCTGAGGCGTCTGTCTACATGTTCTGTCTTGTCTTGTTCTGTAGTCAGCGATCAGCCCATCTGCGGGAATCAGATTGTGGAGGATGGAGAGGAGTGTGATGTGGGCCACAACGATGCGGACCCATGCTGCTACAGCGCTAAGGAGTCGCTGGCCGTACAGTGCCGACTGAAACCAAACAAACGATGCAGGTGTTACGTAACTGCCTTTTTCTAAGTAGCCATGTGCTAAAGAGATTTTCCTCTTTTCCTCTCATTACCCACATTGGTTCCTCTCGTTATTATTTGTTTTGGGAGTTAAGCAAGGACTTTGGAATGCTTCATCAGTTCAGGTATTGGTCTGAGCAGTTGAGAAGGAAACTTATGGCACATGAGTTGTTTGAGGGCGAGGGGTCAAGTCTTTTGCAATCCAAAGCACTGATAAAAATGCATTCCTTCATAATGTTGTTAGTTATTTTGGATTAAATTGTCAAAAATGACACTGTAAACTTTGGCAGTGCTTTATGGTAATGGCAAATGTGCAAGCTTGTACAACTGATGTTGTGCTTTTTTTTAATCCCTCTAAAACCCCTTGCCAACCTCTTTTTGGCTTCAAACCCCAGTCCCAGTCAAGGCTTCTGCTGCAGTGAGAGCTGTGACTTCAAGGCCTCGGGCACAGCATGCGAGGAAGAGTCGGAGTGCGAGATGAAGAGTGTGTGCACTGGGGCCTCCCCCGCCTGCCCTCCACCCAGCCCCAAAGCCAACATGACCATCTGCAGTCTGGGGACACGCGTCTGTCTACAAGGGGTACGTTGGTTGGAACTGTGATGGAGGTCAATGCTGCCAGTTGCCAGCGAACATTTCAGTTTCACAAAAAAACGGGTTTTGCAATATGTGGGAAAAGGGCCCAAACATGCACCACCAGCGAGAGGACGAGATGAGTTGATGGCTCGTTGCTAATTGGAAACACACCACACTCACTGTGTTTGAAATCCTGGGCCAGAAGAAAGCCCTCTCAAGCAGAGAGTGAGTGTTGTGCTTTCGCTGGATGTGGCCATATTGACTGTTTTGTTTTTTGTTGAATTCTGTCTCTTGTGTCGCCCATTGGGATGATAAACGGGCCCTTTGGCGAACACTGTTGGTGAGAGCAGCGGAGAAACGTTCTCAGAAAAACATCACGGCACCGTGCATTTCTCGTATATCACCCTCTGGAGAAGCACGGCCTTCCTGTGTGTAACACACAAAAGGAAAAGAGCAACTGAGGGGAATACTGTAACCTGGCAGAATTTCCAGATGCAGTTCTTTTTTTTTAGAAGTCCTGAATGAAAAGCTGTAAGAGTATTGCTTCCCCCTTGCTTCACCACCACCCAGCCCCAGCAGAGTTATCTAAATCATCTGCTCTATTCCTCTCAGGATGTAAGATCTTTTTCCACATTTAGCCTTTACCTGAGATTTATCTTTAGGCTTATGAGAGCCGAAAACCTATTCGCAGATTTATTTAGGATACGCTGCAGAATTGAACCAAAGTACCCCTTAGGAGTACTCCTCATCCCCAGAACCACGGTTCTAAATCACGTGTTCTATTGTCCTCAGGAGTGTTCTCTGTCTCTGTGCGTAAAACACGGGCTGGAACAATGTGACTGTCCGGGAGAGTCAATGAAAGAAAAGTGCCACATGTGTTGTCAGGAAATTGGTAAGTGAGTGTGTGTGTGTGTGTGTGTGTGTGTGTGTGTGTGTGTGTGTGTGTATGTGTGTTTGTGTCTGTGTCTGTGTATGTGTGTGTGTATGTGTATGTGTATGTGTGTGTGTGTTTTGTTTTGTTTTTCGTCATACTTTGTTATGAGGTCAACGGATTATGTTTATGAGTCAGCAGGAACAGTCTGACTTAACAACTTCACAGCAACCAGCACCAAGGCACCTCAAGAGAGGCATTTGAGAAAGCAAAACAAATTTGTTCTTTTTATTATTCTTTTTGTTGACTTTGTTCGTTGCCAGACAAACCCAAAACATGTGCAAGCACCACCTCCTCGGTGCTGGCCAAGCAGTTTCAAGGAAAGAGTGTGGCCTTGGTGGCTGGAGCTCCCTGTTCGGGGAACCAGGGCTACTGCGACAAGTTCCAAGTCTGTCGGCTGCTGGACGCAGATGGTCCAATAGCGAGGCTCAAAAACGCCTTCCTCCATCTGGATGACTTTGATGATCTTGGTGATTGGATGGAGGTACATTTGTGTCTACACACACCAGACAGACCCATGACCACATTTACCACATGTACTTTTTCTTGAGGGTTTCCTAATCACAAGTTCACAACTCACTCTTTCAAAGTTGCTCAACTGACTGAACATTGAATTTGAGTCTTTTTTTTTTGTCAGTTACTTTGAAAACTTTTTTCCTTTGTTTTACCACTAACTCAACTCATACATTTTGTCTGTCTTACTTGTATTTTGTTTTTTTTTGGCACAGTTTAAACTAGTTTTTTAAAGTCGTTTTATTGCTTTGCAGGCACATTGGTGGGCTATTCTTCTCGCCATCCTCACTCTCTCTGCCATTATGGCTGGCACCGTGTGTGTGTTCGGGCGTCCCTTGGAGACGGATGAGCCTGAGTAAACAGGATGACCTTCTCTTCCCGCCTCACCACTGCCGCTATTACGAGCGAACGTGACAGCCTAATGCGGACTATTCCCGCCATTGGTCATTTGTGGCCCTACAGATGCCAAAAAGTGAACTTGACTGTCCTTCTGCGTAATTTATATTGATCCTGTGTATCCATCTTCCAGTTCTGTGAAGACGGGTTTTGTGGAGTTTTGTGCTAAGAAAAACATCTCTTCGTTTGTTACTTTCTTACTGGCGTGAGCTCTCTCTGGGCTAAATGAAGCTGAACCTAGGTTTGGCTCCATCTGTCCAAACACGCTCTGACACTGTTTGAACCCTCCACAATGCCACAGGCCTCCAAGCCTCCCATCGCCTGTCCTTGCGGAGCTATGTGAACTTGATGTCTAATTCGAGTCTCTGACTCTCGTCCACATTGTGCTACCCGGAGAGACTTTTGCACAATTCCAAACAGCTCCAACACCACAGACACGTCCGTCGTCCAACCAGAAAGAGATGTTTCTGTTTACATGTCCACCTGCACTGACACATCAAAGGGCCCTTTGTTGATGGCAAGCTGTTTGATATCAGATACATCATTACTGTTGTGAATCAAAATATACTGACGTGTGACGATTAGGATGATGGAAGGTTTTCAGGAATATACCTTTACGTAGACGTACGGTGGAAAGTAATGGTGACACATTAACTGGGTTGCCCATTTTAAATGCATCCTACCACTAACTTAAGACTTGACGACAGCCAGGGAAAACAACCTCAAACAACCTCACCTGAGTTTATGTCTAATTCAGTGTCAACAGTACAACAGATTTGGGATGAAATGCACTGACATAAAAGTATTGTTAACAAATTAATCAAAACTTTAATGAGTGCTTTTCAATGTGAAATTCTACATTCATGAAACACAAATAAACATGTTCACATCAGCATCACTTAGGTTTAGATACAGAAAAAGTTAGTTTATTAAAGTATATGTTCTATTTACAGTATGTATATGTACATCAAAGTCATTAATGTTTTCATATTCTGAATCTTATTGATATCACAACAATAAAAAAAAAACAAATATGCAATAACAATCTGTACCGTGTAAACCAGCTATCAACAGGATATTGACCCTCTTAAACAAAAAGGAAATAATATATAAATATTTGTTGTAACATACGCCTAGGTTTTAAAGTGCAATGCATGTTCTGCTTGTATCACTGAGTACAATTAGTGGTTACAGTACTGGAACAGCTTATGGAAGCAATGCAAATTAATGTGCTCTTGACATTCACGTTCATAGTTGTTGCATTATGTGACGCTTTACATAACATGAGTCTACCACATGAGATTACAGTGATCAGACACAATGGGCTATAAATGGGAGCAGCTCAAAAGGCAGACATCTTATCAGTCAGTCGTGTCTCTGTACTACCTGCATATGACATTTGCACTAATAAAGCAATTACCAAATTATTCTGTGCTTTGCTTTTTGAAAACAGGTTATTTTTTTCATGCAGATAGAAAAGATTTTCAGCCATTCTTGTTATTGAATTTACAATTTACAACTACTAAATTATAATTTTTTGTAGATGAGTTGCAGTCTATGGCAACACAGACTTTAACATTGATTTGCAGTTTTCATAAACATACTACCTGCATAAGTGCTTTTACATAATTATGTCATTTAATGTTAAAATGCCTAACAAACAAAAATCAATCCTAAGGCCCCAACAATAATTATGACAAAATGTCCTAAAAACAAAACTACATTAAAGTGATAAATCATATATTTAGGGTAATTTGGTAATGTATAATTTGAGCATAGTCATGATTTAGTTGAACTAACCAAAGATTTGAATGAAACTTATTTGATTTAAAGCAATACATTTTCATTGTACCTGGCCATTTGTCACAAAGGATGTGCTTACAGTTTTAAAACATTTTAAATAGTAAAAATCACACATTCTGTACACAAAACAGTGGGATTAAGATGTCAGTTTGCATACGCGTATGTTTTGCAATATAAAAAAATAAATAACACCACCATAAATTATTATTTTTCTTTACGATCCTCCTTTCAGGAGCCATCAATGGCATTCCTCCTAAAATGATGCAAGGATAGAAGCAAAATGTTAGCATAAACATGTAAGAAAAGATTAAAATAATAGAATTACAATAGAGTTACAGTGATCTTTTTGGAACTACTAACCTTCTTGATGAGCCTCTCCATGCATCTTTGCATTTCACAAACGTAAGTTCCTGTGTGGTGTCAACAGCTTTGGGATCTTGCACGCAAAGGACAATCCTAGAGAAATGCACAAACAAAGTTTACGACACAGACAACACACTGGCTGTAACCAGTTTTGCCATTTTTTTTTAAACCATCCTAGCCATAACTGTTGCTGGAATTGCTCGCTAAAACATGCTGAATGAAACATACTTTTTCTGTGTCTCCCCGACTCTGATGCGTATTCTATGGACATCTACGCTGGGGGTGGCCGAGTCACCCGACCACCATGATGTCACCATCTGGAGAAGGGAGGATGCAGACCAGCTGTTTGACTCCTCCCGTTTCAACTTGACCGTTAGCACATCCCCAACATCCTTCTCCGTGACCAGAAGAAAAGAATGTGTCTTATTGGCAGTTATTGTCTCCTTCCTGTGAGGATAAAAAGACGAGATTTTCGAAGTAAATCACTGTCTCACAGAGCAGTCTGACTAACATCCTGTGATCATCATGTCTAATTCTGTGACCCTAAATGAACTTCTGCTAAACAGCGCAACCCAAACCACAGAGGAGAACAGTAGAATGCAAAACAGTGGGCACACACTGAACACTTGCACTCCATGACCCTAAATGTTTTGTGTTGCAATCTGAAAGTCCAAAATGTGAATTGTCCCTCATAAAAAGGAAAAGGCATGCTTTGTTGCCCATAATGGCAATACTATGCTTGAGTGACCTTTGAACTTTGAACTTCAAAGTGCTACTCACACATTAAGGGGAAGGTCCTCAGCATCTCCTTTAGTACCATAGAGGGAAACAGTGAGGGGAGGGTCCATCTCTGAGTCGTTGATCTTGCTTGAGAAGTGAATTTTCAGCTGATAGTGATACACTGAAAAATAAAGAGATACGACCTTCCATGAATAACAGCAGACTATTCTTCATTGTTTAAAATTTACCAGTGCTTAGTGCAACAGTGGGGTGAGGTAGAGCATGTTAACAATTGAGAATGCACAGGGCAAAACGTACCTCTGAAAGGCATCGAGGCACGAGTCTTTGTGAACATTTTTGTGCTGCGGGCTTTGCGGACCTTGCTGGCAGCATAACCTATCGGGCTGCAGCGGTTTTTACGACACTTGAGGCACATCCCACGGTCAAACATCTCGCTGCTTCCACAGCTGTATGCTGTGCCAGCGTCCTGCTCGTTGAGAAGGGAGTCGATGAACAGATGGATGGACCTCTCGTGCTCACACCTTAGGGCATCGGTCATGGCTTAAGAGAGGAAAAGAAATGATTCTATGAGAAAATAATATTTCATGGTACAAAAGTGATCATACGAAAAAAGGAAAAATGGGGAAAATTCTATTAAAACAAAAGGACTTTATGGTACAAAAGTCAGATGAACAGAAATGATGAAATGAAGATTCTTTGAGAAAAACAAGTATTTCGTTTTACAAAAAATGAGGTAAACAGTGAAAATTTAATTACAGTTAATTAGTTATAACAGTGAAGAGTTAATTCTCCTCCTGCCTGGTTCTTACAGAGTATGCCAAGGTTGGCTATTTTCTCCAGGGCCCCCCGTAGGTTGCAGCCGGGCTGAAAGGATCCCCCATTGGGGTAAATGTCAACGTGTCCCACAGGCTGCTGGATGCCAATGCTGAGGCCCAGCGACTCTCGAGAGAACGTGTGGAGAACGTCAACAAAGTGGGCATCGTCAGGTGAGAGACGTCTGTGGGCGTGGGCACCTTCGAAGTCCGGACCTGCAGGGTCAAGTCCTAAAGAGCAGAGGAGCATTTTTTCCACTTTAGATATCTGGATTATAATGGCACCATTTGAGCTTTATTACACTACACATTGTGTGTTACTTATTTGTATTATATACAAGCCCATTGAACTTTTTTCTATGTTTATAATGTTATGTTTTGTCATCATGTTTTATTGCCTTGTTTATAAGATGTTTAATGTTCACTGTGGGCCTAGAGAGCGCTGCAATGTCAAATTCTGTGTGTGCAACCTGTACATATGGTTTTTGACAATAAAGCTGACTTTGACTTTGACTGGTGGTTACTTAACAAAACAGACTAAACAAAACCAAGGGTGGTTCTAGACTGTTGGGGCCCTAGTCAGAAACCCAGCCCTTTCATTGAAAATTGTAGTTTAAAGTTTCTCAGCCCATCAAGGCCCTTTAGTGGCCTGGGGGCCCCAAGCAGTTGCCTGGTTTGCCTTTTGTCTAGTTAAACAAAACAAATCAGATCTAAGGAGAACATAGAGTCCAGTGACTAATGTTTAGACGCGGGAGACAAACTTACCAGTGATCCGTCCAACCTTGTTGGAGGTATGACTTCCAGCAAATCCTGCAACATGAGCACCAAGACTGTAGCCAATGAGGTGAAGATTGGCTAGTGGAATATTTGTTGTCTCCTTTAAGATTTAAAACAAAAGAAAGTATAAAAACACTGTTATTCTCAACAGTCAGTGTTCAGTATGTGTGTATAATGGTATGACAAACTCACACATACCTCCATCCAGTCAATGAAACGGGCAATGTCTTGTCCAACGCTCTTGGTGTTCTGTGCAGCAATGACATAGTGATTCTGGGCTGTGTCCAGCCAGTCCACCACTATGACATTGGCACTTTGCTCTTTTTCATAAAGTGCAGACACCAACTTAGCCACCCAGCTCTCAAACAATCCGATCACCTGAGGATACAAAGAGCCGATTGGTGGTGTCATCAATACACAAATCAATATATCTCAATTGCATAAATCAACAAACGGATTAACATATGAATTAAATAACTCAATGAACTTGACAGGGAGTAAATGGGCATGGTATGGTAACAATCAAAATACGTCAGATATGAAGCTTACCGTCCATCCATGAATCACCAAAAAGGTTTTGGCGGATGAGTTGAAAGTGCAATCAGACAGGGACTCGGGTTTGCCAGGGACAAGGTAGCAGGTATCATCATCTGGCTCATTTGGTTTGCGGAGGGAGAATCTAACTTGAGGCTTAGCATCTTTCACAGCAAGCAAATCCGTTAAAGGTTCCAAAAAGTTATCTGCAAGGGAAGCAAAAAAAAACCATTGGGTGTTGTGTTTATAGCCATTACATTTATTGGACCAACAATTAAGTAGCCTTAACATTTTAATACATGACATTTCTCCTACAGTAGCTTGGTAGTTCCTACTGCACAGACTAAAGGACATTGTTTGAAGGGCGGGCACTTCATCATGACTTTCTCATGACCGTTTGACCCTGGGCTAGATTGTAGTTTACAACATTATTTGTATTGTCATTCAACTTCTGTTCCCAGGAAGCTTAATTTGTAAAAGGAGATACTGTGTTGACCCTTGGAGCTGTAGTAAAGTGGGTTTGCAAATGACCCAACCGATTTCGGCTTGCCCGTTTTAACTCCTCCCCTTTGGGAAGGTGAATGAGCACCTGCACGAGCTATATTAATGAGACTACGTCATCATTCACGCACACGATGATAGACATTTGTTACAACATTACTCCTGTTTACAGAGTGATACCGTCAACTACAGGGCAAGTGAATGTACTTCAAGCAGTAATAACGCTTTCAACAAGTCAGGGGGATTAACATGCTATCCGACATAAATTGCAACGCTAACACGACTGGCCCCTACTGCTTAACATTACTATATAATAACGTAGCCTCACACTACCATGTCTAAACACCAATGTCACAGAACATCATACAACTGATACTTACCCAAGTTTGATTCAGACAGTACGTCCTCCAAAGAAGTCACGTCAAGAACAGTGCAACTGAGAACGAGCCAGAAAAGACACTGATAGAACCGCAATTTCATGTCTTTGAAACAGATTTCTGTACAGTTTAACGTCTCGTTCTCTATAGAAGTTTCTTGAACAGGCCTATGCAGCAAACAGCTGGTTATACTGTGTGTGGTTAAGCAGTTCTCTGACCCGCTAACTCGCGTGAACAGTATTGATATCTGACACTCGGCGCAGAAATTCGGTTCCTAAATAGTACCTCTCACCACCAATCCAATATCCCATTGGTCGTCGCTTGCGGGCGGGGTAACTGTTACAGCGGGCGTCTGAGATGTGGTCTGACTGTGACAGAGGACGTCTGAACAGAAGTTTCTTAGGAAAGTATTATAGTTAAACAAGGATAACCTAAACGCCCGAAAACATTGTATGTCAGTGTTGTATTGTATTTACTTGTAGACTACTGTTTTCAGGTTGTCATAATAGAAGAAACGAATGATTTACCTGCAAACAATTGTCTTAATTCAGAATTAGTGTTATGCATTTGCTGACAAATTGGCCAGACCAAACCATGATCAGATTGAAATAGCCTACATAATTGTAGACAGGAGGAGGAAAATGGTCAGCTTTATCAAAGACAAAAACCCCCACCCCTTGACACAAGCACCTCCCCACCTCCACCTGCACACACAGTTGGTTTCCTGTGTGGCATTCTTTCACTCATATTGTTGGAATCCTATATTGAAGAAGTAGTTCAGTTATGACATGGTAATAAAAGGAGTCGGAACATTTCAAAGAGCCTTTTTCAAAGAGTTATGATGATAAGCAATACTACGATGAGAAGACATGACCATGACAGACAAACCTCGGGCATTCAGCCTTTGTATGACATGAACCCTTTTTGTAAGTCACTTTGAATAAAAGTGTCAGCTAAGTTTAATGTAATGTAACCCCGCCACGTGGTCCAAGGAGAGAACCAATTTCATAACACAGCTGTAGCTGTAGTTGGTATATTAGGGTTGCCCAGAAACATTGCTTTATTTCCGGAATAAACACTAAAACCAAGGAACATCATTTATTGCTTGTCCGGGTTGTGAAAAACACAAAGTGGATACTTTTTTCAGAACTTAGTTAAACTGGCATGGCACAATTCTGCCTGTATCTAATTAGGTGTCTGTGCTTATGTTTATTTTGGATGCAGTTGTTTATCCTTACAAACCCCTTGCACTTCACAGAATGTGCTGCTCTGTTTTACCATTCCTAGGAATACCTGGCAATAGAGTATTACTTGCTGATGAAACCACCCACAACCAGCTGTGCTGTGTTTGTGCAAGTGTGTGTGTGTGTGTGTGTGTGTGTTTGTGTGAGAGGGAGAGAGAGAGAGAGAGAGAGAGAGAGAGAAAGAGATTGTGTGTGCACCATGTGTGTGTGCATGTGCATGACATTTGGCATTAAATATTTGTTTGTTTATGAGTGAGCACGTGGGTTTCTATTTGTTCAGAGACAGAAAGAGAGAAAGAGAGTGAGGGAGAGAGACTGTGTGCATCCATAAAATCTGGCATCTACTATTTGTTTGTATATGACTGAGCATGTGTGTCTCCATGTGTTTATTGGAGAGAAAGAGAGAGAGAGAGAGACAGAGAGTATGAGATCTTTGCAGGTGTCTAGGTTGTTTTCCTGCTGCTTGGCATTAAAACATGACTTGCAGATCTGCCGTTTTGGAGCGCTGTCTGCCATTCCCAAGGTGAACTAGAGTTCTGGGGATTCTCGAGTGGGGAAAATAAAAGTCTGGAAGCCCTCCGCAGCCTTGGAAGCCTCTCTTGGTTTTCTAAGAATGGGTTTTTTCCCTATTTCTAGCAAGCATTCAGTCATCCAGTTTCTTTGAATCATATCCTGTTTGCCTGCAGAGTTCTCTGCTGTGGAGGGAGTAAAGAAGTGCAGAGTGGTACAGTATAAAGGTAGTGTTAATTCTGACTTGATTCATTGATTAGTAGTTGAATTGGATAAAGGTTGCATCTTAATTAAAGTTTATCATCCACGATAAATGGCTACATGGAACTAAAACAAATACTGAAGCCTGTTAGTGCTGGGTAGTCATCCTTTAAAATCAAATGCTATATCAAATGTAACCTGAGGTAGCCCTCCACAGCCTTCTCACCCTCAATGACCCCAAAAAATCTGTTTGAATGTTAGTTGTGTGTTAGTTGTGTTAGTTATGTCTATGGATTGCCCTTGACCGATCAAAAAGGCCTGACTAAGGAATTCCTATCTGATTATTTTCACTTTCAGGCCAAAACTATTAACTTCTCAAGCTGACACTTAAAACCAGAGATACGCCTAAGTGCAATAAATACAAACATGCCAAAGTGAGAACTGATACCCAAAAGACTTGGCTATCTCAGTCCCAGGACTGGAACTATGATAACCATAAGCTCTAATTAACCATGTGTGTGATTTCATAATACTTCTATTGCCAAATGTGAGTGTGAGTAAAACAGAGAGTTTAAAAGGTGATTTTAAAGTATGACGTTGGTTCTTCGGTAGTATGTTTTAATGACTATTTCCTAATAAGCATTTATTTCGTATTTGTTAACTCTTACTTAACACTTTGATCTTCATTTACTAACCATTGCTGTACATTATTTCTCATCAGTAAATCATTTTAAAACATATTGACACAAATCTGCCTGTATGTCGGTTGGCTATCTGACTGTATGCTATCTGCTATCTATCTCTCAGCCTGCTGCCTTTCTATTATCTTCTCTGTCTGCTTTAATATTTGTAGATATGTCTGCATGTTGGTTGGCTATCTGTCTGTATGTCTTAGTGTTTGTCTTTATGCTATCTGCTATCTATCTCTCAGCCTGCTGCCTTTCTGTCTGTCTATCACCTTATCTCTCTGCTTAAATATTTACATGTTATATGTTTACAAATGTTTACAAATAATTTCCGGAGTTGTCAAATGCAAAATAAATTGTTATGAGGTATTTTGTTATGAGTAGTTATTGTAAAGTGCTACCGATTCTTCTCCGGCAGCAAAACTAGTCAAGACACTGCAGCGATTTCTAATATGCGTGTTTTCTGGGATACATGTTTGCATATTTTAAGATGTTTGAGATAGATGTACATATGTGATGTTGAGGGCAACGTAGCCTGTAGACATTTATCACAAACACTTAAAAATGGCACTACAATTAGCTTACAATATGTTCAGTTTATTACACAAAGGTTACCATACAGCGCACCGCTTTTTAGTTTTAAGGGATGAACAGGCCCAGCTCATAGCGATCAGCTCACTGAAGCCAATTTAAATACAAATCCATGATACAAGAAGACAGTATGTTACTTTGTAGGAATTTAAAAAACACAATTGAACGATGGCATAATATATTAGACTTAATATACAAATATATACATTCAATAAATAAAATATGAAACATTGTTAGTGTAGGTATGGCTACTATGTTGTGCTGTCATTTAACAAAAAATGCAACAACAGAAACTTAGTTTTTACAATGTATTTGACAACTGTGTGATTTTTCAAAAGGCAATGATTGTACATAACAACAGAAGAACTGGAACGAAGCATGAAACAGTAGTTGAATAGTAATAAAACTATGAGTATCATTTGATTGAACTCTGACAGGGATCTGATCCCTAAAAGTGACCAGCAATGTACAGAATAGCCACACAAAGAAGAAAAAAAAAAACGTATCTACAAAGGTCAGTCCAATACTCCATATGATATTTAATGACTGCCAATATCTTTGGTCCCTCTGCTTTGGTAACAGTAAATGACTGACCGACTGACTGACTGACTGACTGACTGAATGAATGGATGAATGAATGGATGAATAAATGGATAAGGCACAGCATGATTGATCACATTTAAACAAACTGCATACATTGTAAAATGCTTGTATAAAAAAAGTTTCAAGAATTTTGATGTGTAATATGTAACAAAGCAAATTTAAACATTTCCCACCATTTGCTTTCTATGACCAACTAACTAATAGGCTTAACAAGTAACATGTCTATATCTCATCCTATCCTATGGTGTAAGCGCAGATAAATACAAACTTGCTGAATAATTAAGCAATCATTTTCTTCTCAAATGCTTAGTTGATTCACAAATTCATATCAGGTAGTACAAATGTGCCACCTTTACAAGAAAGACCTTTTCTGTTTACAGAAAAAAAAAACTGTAAACATGATGTGCAGGATACAGCCAAAAAAGTGAATGACTAAGTGACCAAAGATAAAGGACAGATTCAGTAATAGAGGGTCTGTTCTTGCCATTGCATTTTCCCCTAAGGTCAGTGCTCATTATAAGTGCGTGTGAACAGGACACCAAATGTTACTGAATCCTGTCCCTCCCTATTTACAACAGAATTTCACACAGTTGCTTACTAAACTCAACCGTTTGCATTCGCACAACAGAGTCTACTTCTAACACTATGTGTGGGCACTACCCCTTCCTCTCATTTCTGCCAGTAGTTTCTGCACTAAACTAGGCCAAACTTCTTTTAACAACCATTCAGTAACATTGGATATACCTTAACCGTACACAGTACAGTAATTTTAAAGGTACGTATAATCCATCTTAAACTGTTGCAGAGCAAATTCAGTACTGTCTCTGTTTCTGATTGTTATTTGCAATGGTGAGCATGCACCAATTTGGAGGGAATGTTGAATAACTGTGTCTTCATTTGAAGTTATGTTTAGACTCGTTCCACACATAAACCCTATGGACACTAGTGAATAAAAAAAGACTCATCCTTTCAACCTCTACAATGGCAGGCATACCATACGTACAAATCACATTTTTTACATTCTGCATTGTTTATAAACTAACAAAAATATTGAGTATTTCTGAAATCTGTGTAAACAGCACTTCAAGTAGTTGAGGCAGAGTAAGAGAATTATGTCTGACAGTAAGAAAGCAGCTGTGGAATCTCAGGAGAATGTTGAAATAGATGCAACATGATTAATACAAACTTCAGTTAAGATCGAGAACAGGTGACAGAGGCACAAGTCCATACTTCACTCTGTTCCAAAGATGTGTCTTCAAGGTTGTTTCAAGGTCTTCAAGTCCGTCTTACACAGTCTCCTGTGTGAAAGAGCTTCCATGCATTTTCCGCTTATGAAGTCTGTGAATAATAATAATAAAAAAACATATGAGGAGAGTTCTTGATACTGTCTCATCTGTCATAACCATGTATTGAGAGAGGAACTCTAAGCATAGTTCTTACCTCTCTTCTTTGCGACTGGCTTGGTCCTCTTTTGACTTGACAAACACCGCAGGCTCCCCTCCTCGGGAGAGATAGGCGAACTCACCCTCTTTTGATCTGAAGATCACTCTGTAAAACGATACACACATGTAATTATTTCCCTCTATAGTCCACCCCTATATCTTTCCATATCTCCAAGTTATCTCAATGGTTACCCATAGAAAACATTATCCAGCCTGAAGATGTGCATGCCAATGTTTACACTGTACACTCCATAATGACAACACAATACATAGTGACATGTTTTTATGAGATACCTGGCCTGTGTCTCTCCAGCTTTGACTCTCAGCCTGCGGATGTGGAAGTTGCTGCTGCTGAACCAGTCTGACCAACCAAAGTAAGAGTCTTTGTCCCACACCATCTTCACCATCAGGAGCTCTCCGATGTCCACATCAGTGGTCAGGAGGAAAGACACTGTAGAGTTGGTCTTCAGTTCTGGCCTGTGAGATAGAGTCAGAGCAGAGCAAAAATTATATTATACAGAGGTGTCCATCCTGGCTTCAGAAGGTATAAATTCTGCCATGTAGTCCTCCTGTCTGTGCATTTTAAACAGGCGAGTCCACTAATTAGCTGATCTACCTGTCTGATAATTCATGTGTTCATTAGAATCAGCTGGATCAGATAGTTTGATCAAATGGTTGGACCAAATATGTGGCAGTGTTTTTACTTTCTAAAGCTGGAATGGATACTCTTGTTATTATACTGTCTTTTTTTACTGAATTAGAGACTGTGGTTTTAGGTGTGTCTGGTTTAAATACTATTGCACGTTACATTGTTGCATCTTCAGCTGTGTGCCAATCGTTTGTCAGACAAGACATTCTTATTTTCTTGAGTTTTAATTTTACCAATTATGCATTTTGCTTTTAGGAGACTACTTACAAGACATGAGTGATGTCCTCTTTTTCATCATGGGTACCATAGAGGGAGATTCTGATGGGCTGTTCAGTGAAGCTTAGTGTATCCTTGCTAAAGAAGTGCACCTTCACTTGGTAGTGGAAAACTGTGGGGAAAGAGGATATGTTACGATATGATAAGGAAATACTTCTCTTGACACAATCTGAAATAATGATATCCTGCCTTCTAAGAAACACCTGCAGCTTCACCAGGAAGTCCTCTACCAGTAAAAAAGGCTATTTTAAGATCTCACCTCATTTTGCCCTTTAGACCGCCATTAAAATGGTTAATCAATCCTGACTTGTCTTATCTTGGTATTCCAATAATTTAAACCCCCTCCCTGAAACACATCTCTCTTGACCCTGAAAAGGCAACTACATAATTGACATTAGAAATCTGCCATCCCTTAAGTTTTGCATCCACATTGAAATGCATATAGCAGTGTCCAGTTTCACAGCAAGCACTGAAATACCTATCTTATATCTCTGGTATGTGACCATATGGTCAAAAGGCTACGTGGGCTGCACTTTTGTGACCTGGTCTCGGGTCATCTTTTTCCCTACTGTCATTATTTTAACAAATCAAAAGGCATTTAAGTTTTGGCGTGAAGGCAAAAAGCGTTAGGCGCAAGGAGCTCTCTTGAGGGATATGGGTCAGTACTTCTGCCAAAAATATGGAAACAATTTCTCAGATGCAACACAGGTTTTCAAGGTACCTATTTTGGAATAAATGTAACATTAAGTTTTTCCATATGTAAGACTGCAGTTGCGTGTAAAATGGAAAACCATGGTAACCAGGTTCATGGAGACATCTGAAAGCCGTCTGCATAAAAGGTCTTTAGGGAAATCTCATGTTCTGGGGTTTTGAGAAGTGAATTAGTTTTCCCAGTTCTTCTAGAATTCTACATAACCATTCTATACCTCTGACATAACTTTATGTTATAATCCCTTGAGTAATTGTTACATCATAGTGGGAGCTCTCAATTTTGCGAATGTTCTAATCACATGTGTGACCGTACTGCTCAAAGGGTTAAGAAACGTATTCAGTCTTTATGTGTCTCCTCACATCATTTGCTACAATACCAACTCTTGAATTGTAATGCTCTCCCTACTCCACTGTTATTCACCAGTGCCTCTGTGACATCTAGTTCTGGGAATCAATTGACTGGGTACCACACAGATTCGCAAGGGCATTGCAAGGGATGGCGATTGACCCCTCGGACCATCTCACCTTTGTAGGGCATCATTGCCCTCGTCTTCAGGTACATCTTGGCACTACGGCGGGAGCGCACGCGGTTGATCTCGTAACCGAGCTTGTTGCAGCGGTTCTTCCGGCAGCTGAGACAGACACCCTTGTCGAAGGACTCCTTGTTGTTGCAGCGGTAGGCCATGCTCTGGTGATCTTGTGCGTTCACCAGGGAGTCGATGAAGAGGTGAATGGAGCGTTCGTGAGAGCACTTGACAATCTGGTCCATATCTGAAAAGGAATGAACAGGAACAGACTAAAACTAACTGCATGTGTGCAGCACACTTTGCCCTTTTATTTATAAATGTCATCTCATTATTAAGGAGCTGCTAGGAACTGAGAGAAAAAAATATTGGGATAAAGTTCAAAAGTCAATAAAAAAGAATAATATCCAGACACTGGAAAACAGCTGTTTATGATTAAGAGTAACTCACGTGCTAAGCCTGATACAATCATCTGCATGGTTTTCTGCAGGTCGCACCCAGGCTGAAAGGTGCCTCCATTGGGGTATATATCCACATGTCCCACGGGTCTCTGGATGCCGATGCTGCGGTCGGGGGACCCTCGTGTGTTGGTGTGCAGCACGTCCACGAAGTTGGCGTCGTCTGGAGATAGGGTGCTCTGGGCGTTGGCGTACTCAAAGGTGGGTCCAGCAGGGTCCAGACCTGGGGGGGGGGGAGAGATTTACACTCAGCTGTGCGCTGTGCTGCGGTCGTACAAACTCTTGTCACGCTGTGTGTGAGATCCAGATGTGTTTGTGCCCCCCCCCCCCCCTTTGCTCCATGTGGGCCTAATCAAGCTGTACACAACTGCGACTATTGTGTTTATTAGACTAAAGTAAAACCTCAGCTTGATTGCACATCACAGTCTACACTCATGAGACAAATGTTTACAGGAAGGCCTACAAATGACCTTACTTGGGATTTTCTCAGACGTAATGACGCGTGCAGTGCACACATGCGTCTGTTTGTCTGGATGAAGACAGAACTAAAATTTGCCCATTTCACACTGCAGTCGCCCTGTAATGTTCTAATAGTAAAATGATCTATCGCGAGACTAGGATAATAAATCTCATGAGAATGTGTGAGAACAAATAGATAGAGAGGCAACCATGATGCACATGTATGTGTAAAGTTCAACCGGTGCTCATTAAAGTTACCAAATGGATATTCCTCTCTTGTGTGTGATTCCAAACACACCACACGCCCCCTTACCTGTGATTCTGTTCACTTTGCTGTTGGTCAGTAGTCCCGCAATGCCTGCCACATGAGCACCGAGGCTGTAGCCCAGAAGGTGAAGGTTCTCCCATGGGTAGTCCAGCACATCCTGAGAAAGAGAAACAGCAAAAGGGGTGGAATGAGAGAAATGCTGAAACGTTGCCTCACCTCCGTAACAAAACAAGTAACACAATAACATACCAGAGAGACACTACACAATAGACAGCATGCGAGCATGATGAACCTGGGGAACATCATACCGCTAACTAGTGTCATAATGCAAACATAACCTAACTGACTGAATACAACCACATACTGATACAATATAAATTATATTCATATTTACCTTAATCCTAATCTTAATCTCAGTTTAAAAAAAGAAAAAGAAAAAGGGAAAACGTATTAGTCTTACCAGTAGCCAGGTGACAAACTTGGCCACGTCTCGCCCGACTAGTTTGGTGTACGCCGCAGAGGTCGGGTAGTGCTGCTGAGCGCGGTGCAGCCAGTCCACCACGATGACGTTTGCCGTGGGCTCGCGCCCATACAGGGCCGTCACCAGCTTGGGGACCCAGCTCTCATACATGCCAGTGACCTTCACATAGACAGCATTGTCAGTATGGTTCTACACACCAACTCTCCAAATGTATAGTTACTTACGGCAGGGCAAATGTACTCGAGAACAGTGCATAGGCAAACAAGTCTGTACACATTCAGCTGAAATTTACACTCCTGGCTTGGAGGTAGCATAGATTTTTAAATTGCTTCAAAGAGGTTTATTGGCAAGGTGTCTCTATTTACCGTCCAGCCATGTATGACGACGAATGTCTTGGCCGTTACGTTGAATTCACAGGCCATGATGGTCTCAGGCTGCCCAGGCTCTATGTAGCACAGGTCATCATCGGGCACCTCGGCTGTGCGCAGGGCAAACTTGGACTCAATGTCTGAGAGGTCCGTGAGCCAGGCAGTGCTGTTTATTGTGCTGTTACCTGTGTAAACATGGATGAGTCAGTGTTTCAAGCAGACAACAAATCATGGGTCCCTGACTCTTAAAAACTGATTTTTGATGATTTGGTGATTAGTGAGGTTTAACATTTTTTGCTTATTTGTAGATTTAAGAGTTTTTTTTCTGAGCAGTAAATAAACACTGTCAAAGTGCCATTTTGGCTTCCCACAAAATCATCCAAAGGCATCATAACATTTCTTTTTCTAGAATCAGACTGCCTGTAAAGTAAAATTCAGATTTTTAATCTACTTATTTGGTGAATTTTAGATTGCTACTTTTTTGTTAGTCTGTACTACTAAAAATTACAGTCTGCTGCTGTCTGCAGTCTGTCTGCTACTAAAAATTACAGTCTGTAAAATAACACAGTCAGATTTTTAATCGACGTCTTCGGTGAATTTTAGGTTGCTACTTTTTTCAGTTACAGTTCCTCTGAACTGATTTTACTTAAATTGGTGAGCACATCAGACGTAACAATCGGTAACAGCACTCTATCATTCCCGACCATTTTTGTATTGAGAAAAGAGGCGACTGAACCGTGACACCAATTACTCTTGCTCTGTGCTCCACTCTGCTCTCTCCGCTCAGCGTGGCAACGTTAACAGCGAAAACATCCAAAAGGTGACTCACTTCTTAAGAAGTACCGGCAAGTTTACTAGCGGTCATTTGGACTTTTTTTTTATTTGACCCCGTCAGACGGAGGCAGTGTTTACATATGTGGCGACTGCCTCATGTCAATTCAGGTAATTTATAAGGTAATTCTGGGCATTAACCCAAGTGCACAAGAAAGAGTGAATATTTTATAGCATACTTACCGAAAAAAATGTCTTCATCATCGACAAATGAAAAAACCGTGCAAAAGCTTTCTATGTATATCCAAACAGCCAAGATAAATAATTTGCCTTTGCCCATATTATTGGATGGTCCAGTCAATGAAGTTGCTCTGAATTAATGACTTTTTTCAGGTCTGTAGTGCAGCGAAGTTATTCCAGGTCTTCTCGTGCACGGCTGTAGAAGGCTACTCCAATTAGAGTTGTGGCTAAGTGTGGCCAGTGCCCGAAGTTACTTGAGAAGTTTGCCGCAAAGGGCTCCAAGCGTGTCTTTATGCCCAACACAGAACCCCATGCAAATAACTCATATTCCATTGGTCGAGGCAGACAGGGCTGGGCGGGGTTGTAGTAGATCAGTCACAACTTGTGCTCTATAACGGTTTCAACAGAGTGAGAATAACTACGGCTGCGTTGCAGTTAGAGCAAGCGCAGCTACATGAGGTTATCTATAAAAGTTATGAACTCAAGTTGGGTGAGATTGTTCCCAGGTGATTTCAGGAGACATTTTTACGGTGTCTCAGAAATTAAATGCAGACTCATTTGGCCTATATGCAAGGATTGGGAGTAAACAAATGTTGTCTAAATCATATGCTCTGCATTAAAATCCAATAAAATGTCAGTCATCATAAATGTGCATTCAATTCTCTTCACCATGGACATATTTCTCTGTGAATGTCAGGGATGCTGATTAAGCGGTTCAGGGTACATACACCAAGCTATTTAAATGTGTTTCATCCAATTATGATGTATTTTTCAAAATATTCAGCAAGTCCATGACCCCATATAACCTATTTGGTTATCAAGCTGAATGTAAGGCTTCCTTTCCACTCAGAAAATCTCAGACATCACTTTCTTTTAAACCATATATACACGATGGTGCATGTTACATGTTATTGAAGAGAAACTGTTTGCAGAGATTTGCAGAGAAAATGTAGAAGGGTGTGTTGAGGAGCATTCTTTCTGATTGGTCAGGTATTGATGTGTAAGACACTACACCAACACTACACTCAGTATTTATTATGGTGAACAGCTGATGCTCCAAGTCAATTTATCCTACTTTTGTTAACAATAATTTTGTAGTATAAGTTTAACTCTAATTTAATCTTAACCATAGCCAAACAAAATGTCAACTTTAACTTTAAACTTAACACAAATACAAATGATCTGAATCTGGATCATCATATGTGTCATGAAGATGAACACTACAGTGCATGCCAGATGTTTGAAGTCATTCCATGTTTCTAAATCATCTGTTAAAAGGGCCCCAGGCTCTCTCAACATGCAGCTCTCAAACAGGCAAACAGAAGGGAACAGCTTCAAGGTGGTTGACTTATAAAGCCCATGTTTTTTTATTGGGAATTTTGATAACAGTGGTAATAGCTTTTTATATGTTGTAAGGAAGAATCGTCAGCATGTCACATTTTACATCAACTTCAGAAGACACTTTCAGTAAACATACAGTCCAGGATAAACAAAATAGCGGGGAGTTTATTTTTATGTTTTGGAATAGTTGTGTCATGACTAAATAGCAAAGCTTGCGTTTTAACTGCAAAGATATCCCCTTTTGGTGTGGGCCATCTTGCTCTGACTTGAAGCTGCTCTCAGCGCTCCTGTGATCCCTATCTATGAAATTAGCTCTGATGGTAACAAGTGATTAGTACCATTTCCCTCACAATAGATATACCGACTACCACCACTACAAAAAGTCTCTCTTTCTGTCTCTTTCTCTCTCTCTCTTTCTCTCTCTCTCTCTCTGTCTCTCTCTCTTGGCCTGTCTGTCTCTCGCTGTCTCCTTCTCTCTTTCTCCCTTTCTCTCTCTCTCTCTCTCTCTCTCTCTCTCTCTGTCTCTCTCTTGCTGTCTCTCTCTCTCTCTTTCTCTTTTTCTTCCTCACTCTGTCTCTGTCTCTCTGCCTGTCTGTCCTCTTTTACTCTCACTCTCTCTCTCCCCCTTTCTCTCTCATTCTGTCTCTCTTTTTGGTTATGACCTGTTATCAATATTTAAATAATGCACACCAAAGGAATGTTGTCAATAAAAGATATTAAGAATGCACAGGGAAGAAATATTGTCAGTATAAAAATAAAAGGGGCTAAACACTTTGTATCTAATCTGGTTACTTTGCCCGTGTCCTTCAGTGGAAAGATGTGTCTTCGTGCGGCCAAACAAAGTGTGACCATCACAGTGTGATCTGATACCCCTGAATGGGATGGAATCCTCTTTGCTGAGAAGGCTTGTTTTAAATTGAAGCACCGCAGGTAAACTTTTGGGATACCGTGGGCTTTGAAAAGCCGGGATAAAAGCTAAGATTTGTCCATGTCTTTGTGAGTTCTGTCAGCACTGACCTAAATATTTGTCCGACTTCTACTAAATATATAGTAAATATTTGCCAGCTTGAAAAGAAAGGTCAGGCTTAAAACGTACAGCTCTACTGTAATACACAGCTGATAAGGGTTCAAAAAAGGATGTAGCCTATACAACATCTGTGTGATTTTCTTCTCAACTAATAAAACTTGAAAATGTGTGGTCGTGGTGAGAATTACATTCATTTCAGGCGTTCTGTAACCTAATTATTGCACTGCTCTTCTCTTGAGACTTTCAGGGGCTCTAATGGGATTTGCAGCTGTGCAACATGTTGAAACCGAGTCTGCCTCCTGCCCTATATTGTAATCTATCAAGGACCCCTGCTTGCTTCGGTCCTGCAAGACACAGACACATGGTGTGCAGGCTCCATCCCTCCTGGGCCTCCAAGGTTAATCTGTCAGCACTCTGTGCCGATACTAGTGTGTATGTGTGTGTGTGTGTGCGCAAAGAAAAAACATCTTCACAAGTTCTGAAACTACACATCTGTGTCTTCTTCTAAAGTTATACATCCGTGTTTATGATTATTACTGATGGAGTTAGTGTTACAAAAAGATGTCTTTACAAGCCTGAAACGATACATCTGCTTTTCGTATCAAGTTGTGCATCAATGTTTTTGATAATTACTAATGGAGTAAGTGTAAGAGGTTACAATAAACACCTGCATAAACACCTTATAATTGTTTTGCTGTTGTGCGTAATAAATTCTAGTGCAGTATTTGGTCATTCATTGGAATCTTTTATTATCACAAGAGACAACATACTATATTTACCCTGGTTTCTTTGCAAATAATCCACTTTGCATGTTAACGTTATACATTTTACTTGTATTCCACTAATTAAAGGAAGATAGGTCCTTTATGGATCTAGGAGATGATTTAGGATAGTCTTGGCATTAGGAGTTCGAAATTAAATTTAGAATTATGTTTCCCACATGTGATTTCAATGCAAGGATATTTTCTTTGAGCAGTGCCATGTTATTTTAATCGCACTCAGAGTGCTGAGGTCACCAGTTGCCCCATAGGGTCCTCAGGTGTGTTGGGGTTTTAAATGCTGTGCAGGCCAAGTTGTAGGAGGCCCGTACTCAGCAGCAGAGAGAGAGAGAGCACGGCGGCCCCCAGCCCAGGACCCCTATGGTGGGTTTTCCCGCTGCTCTTCAGAGGAGAGCTGGCCCCCATGTAATGAGGAACAGGCTTCAGCGAGACCTCGCTTCTTTTCATTTCGCCCGCTCTCCCAGAAGGGTCGGCGGGGAAGAAAAAAAAAAAAAAAAAAAGCAAAATCAAACAAAACAATGCCTTCCGTCTCCAATGAGCTTGCCCCTTCCCCTCCCCCCAAAATATCCGAAGCAGAATTCCTGGGGCTGCTTCATAGAGCTCGGCCATGCAAAGCGTGTTGGGTGATACTAGTGTGTGCCATGACTGGTGGTGGAAGGCAATGAAACTCTTACTATACAGCAGTGTTGGCTCCCTACCCCCTAAAACATACACACATGCGCACCACACACTTGCGCACTCGCACACACTTACTTTCTCTTACACACACACACACACTCCGGCACTCCAATTCCATACTCATGGAGACCCACCCAACCATATTACATGGCTGTTTGTGAGCCTCACACACACACACATACTCACATACACGCACAGAAACACACACATGCACGCGTGCACACACACACACACCAATTCCATACTCATGCTGACCCCAACCATATTATATGGCTGTTTGCGAGCCTCACACACATACTCACATACACACACAGAAACACACACACACACATGCACGCGTGCAGACACCCACACACACACACACACCAATTCCATACTTATGCTGACCCCCAACCATATTACATTGATGTCTGTGAGCCACACACACATACTCACATACATACACAGAAACACACACACACACACGCGTGCGCGCGAACACACACACACACACACTAGTTCCATACTCATGGTGACCCCCAACCATATTACATGGCTGTCTGCGTGGACGTGAGTTATGGGCTGTGTCAGTGATACTGCCTCATGCTCCCACACTCGCGTAGGGAGACGTATGTTCCCTATGGCACATTTGCTGTGCCACATGTTTCCTGACACAGAGAGAGAGAAATGCCTCTGGTCACATATGGGACAAAGGAAGTCTTTATGTCAACCGGGGCAATCCTCTTGCAAGGATATCTTTGTGCAATTTATCGGCTTTCTATAATCAATGTTAGTTTAATGACTGTTAAGACTTTTTCAGGATCTTGCATATCTTTGTCCAATTTTACATTTTGTTTCCAATTTCGTTCTCTTTATAACAATATTAATTTTGGTCTTGTTCAGTCACATTTTGGGACTTTTTGGAAGCCATTAGGGTCAAGTTGTTATCGCCCTTAAATCATAATGTCTTATAGGCCTTATTGCTTCCATTACAGGGCCACGAGTGCATAACTCATTGGTGTAATCGGGGGATTTCCTACCCACCCATGCCACAGCTCGTGCCTTTGGCTGGCGCTGTCAACTATGGACAGCATTTCATTTCATAACTCATTACTGTGACTCTCCAAGGGGGGTGGCATGTCATGCAAACTTTCACACTACATCTTTTTTTTTTAAACCATTACACCATCTCAGGAGATGTTACTAAATTTGACTAGGGGATGTATATTTTAGTTGGTGTGATGTCAAAGTTTGGAAATTTATTTATACAAAAAAAGGAACAAGAAACACAATGCGGTTTTGTTCTGCTGTAGTGCATGACTTGATGGTCCTGTCCCCTCATACGTGGCGAAGTTTGCGATTCACAGAGCCATGGTGGAAAGGATGTTTTGATAGCTTTGTTATCCTTTCTTTCTGTGTTTCTCTCTTTTTTCCTCTCTCTCTCTCTCTAAGAGCTCTTCATCTCCTCAGCGTGTGTGCGCTCTGGTCCTGGCCTCACACAATATTTCCATCACAGCAGGCTTCACGTGACCCGGTACTCATGGGGTGTTGGTAGCCATGCTTGGCTCCCACTAATAACGTGGAGAATAACACTCGAAGCATGGACATATACAATGTCACAACACACAGTGTACACATGATATCGCTTAATCCGCTGTGTGTATCCACATCTGATATGTTTGCACTGAGCTGTTTGACCTACAGTTGTAGCTGGCCTATGGAGGGTTCATATCAAGTGCACAGACTGTGTTTACTATCCCACAGGCAGTATTTGAAGGTACATGTGTACTCGTTTTGATAAAGTGGTGCATGACTTAACATATGCAATACTTATTAATACTTGTTAATACTTAGGCTGCCTGCTAGACACCAGCTGTATGTTTGCCAGTATTTTGTCAAATTGCAGTAAAAATGTTTTAATTACAGACGAACATACACTGTCATGGATGATAAGCGTGATCACTAATGACAAATGTGTCGTAAATAAATCATTACTTACTATTTAAGTTAGTTTTATTGTTCCCTAAGACATTGCACTGTCAGTGGCAGATACTATAAAGTTGACTCATTGTCACGAGTGACTTGTGGAGTCTCACTCTGACCTTCAGTCTCAGTGTTCCCCCTGCTGCACTGTTGGAGAACTCCAACTAGCTCCCGACTGGATAGATGGCTCTGGCTACAGATATTCTAAGACGACCAGATATGCCACTCTGGTGCATTTCCAACGTAAATGCAATGGGCCTTAATAGGGAGTGGCATATCTGGTCATCTTAGAATATCTGTGGCTCTGGCGCAAATGTTCACTTTTAACTATGACACATAAACTCCACATGATGCATTTATTTTAGCAAATTGCTCTTGCTCAAAAGTTCACTTTTAGATATGACACATAAACTCTACATGATGCATTTATTTTAGCAAATTGCTCTTGCACAAAAGTTCACTTTTAGATATGACACATAAACTCTACATGATGTATTAATTTTAGCACACTGCTCTGGGGCAAATGTTGACTTTTAAATATGACACATAAACTCTACATGATGCATTAATTTTATCACACTGAAGCTGAAGCTAACTTGTTACAGAGTCCTAATTCATTCTAAACTATTTGGCCACCCATTTGGCATTTAGGTGTACATTATGTAATAGCCAGTAGGAAGATGAATAGTGTTGATATTTTAATGAAAAATAGAAACTACATATACACACTCATACGTTCACATCAAGCAAGGATATACAGTCCTGTGTAGATACAATGTGAAGTGTGCTTTTATTATACTATACTTTAAAAATGTTTGCAGAATACACAAAAAAGAGTAGCTGCTCAAGTCATCAATTTTCTGGGAACTGTACCCATGCATATTTGTAAACCAAAACTCTATGTCATGTTTTGATAATGATCACTTGCCCATACATGCTCAATTAGGCATATTTCTGTTTACAAGGTCTTCGGTACAAAACGTAATGTTTATATATTTGTGTTTAGCTGACACTTCTATCTAAGACTGACTTACAGTACTGAAACAACATTACCATTCAAATAATGATTTCAAATTAGTTATAAAACAACCACTTAGTAACACCAAAAGTAATAGAGGTTTTATTATTAGCTGTTGTTGTTTTGTTGTTCTTGTTGTCGTAACAAATAGCGCAGGTAATACAAAGGTGAGTTTTTAAGCACATGGCGGAACATCACTTTAGGTGGGTCACTCTATTACAAGGCTATTACAACCAAATAAAGCAAATGGCAGAGAGAAAGAGTGAGAGAGAGAGAGAGAGAGAGAGAGAGAGAGAGAGAGCATATATGCCCATCAGAGTAATGAAGAGTGGAGGATGAGTAGGATTCATATTTAATCCTGGCAGATACAGGAAGCCAGAGAAGCATGACCAGCAAAGCAGTTACATGTGTTGGTTATGAATGAAAAAACAAAAACAGACACACTGCTGTTGATGGGCACTGTTGTTGTGATTGAGGAAAGATATTCTAGAACCACAATGTAACCACAGTGTAATTCTTTTTTAGACCCTTGCTTAACCACAATGTTTTAAGTATACTGGGGAGGCCCCAATTTCAAGCAACTATATACAGTAGTCGCAATTGTTCCTATGGGCATGCCTTATTCATCAAAATCCCAAACAGTATGCTTTTTGGGACAAGCATATCTATAACTCCTACAGCCTAAATGTACTGGGAGCAGTAATATTTAAAGTGTTTTTTAAGACTAACAATATATCAGTTAGTGTATGTTTCTTTTGAAATATGTATTTTATATATTTATTAAATATGACAAAAACTGTGCATTATTCAAATATTATCATTATATAAAATATAATTCTATAGCGAATTTTGCACATCACGATAAAGTGATGGTTAACAGCTTGTAGTCATACAGCCACAAGATGGCAGTGTTTGCATTACAAATCTCTGGCAGCGTCAGTTCAGTGACATCATATTAAGCAACTTCACTGGTGTTCCGAGCTGTGGCTTTGTGCGGAGTCATAGAAGTAAATTAGACTCATTCACAGTGTTTGACAGTGAAATACCATGTTTAAAGACACTTAGGGTGCAATTCAAATACCATCACATTATCGCTGTGGTCAACCAGGCCAGCAGACTAAACATTTCCTCTCCCGTTCTAGCAGCACAAAAAGTGCACAAGGCAGAGCGCCAACCGAATGAAAAGGAATAATTATCCTACTGGTAATAACACTTCCATTTGTGGAGTAATATCAAAATGCCACTGCTAAATCATGGGTCTTGACGCACAGGAATCCCACTGGTGTAAACTGGTTACAAAACTTCACTACGGAATGGCAGTGATAGGGTTAAACGGGGGTGGGGGTGCTAGAACACTTCCTCTCCTGTAAAGGTTAATACAGGTGGACAAAAAAAAAGATTTTGTTTTACAATGTTGTCACTGAACAAACAAAAAATGCTGGGAGCTTTGCTGGAAGTTTTCCAATCTCCAAAATCCAGAGTACAATGAGTTTACTACAGCAATGCTTGAAACTTATCTAAAATATATCTTGGGTAAGGGTATTTCATGCATGTCCTGGCGTTTCCCAAACTTTCTTTCTGTTACTTTAAATGTACTAGCAATCCCAGACAGGCTCATAGCTTTTGGGGGAATTTTTACCATAAAAGGTCATACTGAGTTGGGAGATGGTTTCCTGTGGGAGGGCTGTGCTTAGTCTGTGGATACTGAAGGTTTGTTCTTCCCTTATCCACCTCTCTCTCTCTCTTTCTCTGTCTCTCTCTTTTTCTCTCTGTCTCTGTCTCTGTCTCTCTCTCTCTCTCTCTCTCTCTCACACACACACACACACTCCTTCTATCTCTATCTCTATCTTCTTTCTCTCTCTCGCCCTGTCTCTCTCTGAGTCTGTCACTCTGTCTCTTTCTCTCTCTCTCACACACACTCCCTCTCTCTGTGTGTGTCTCTCTCTGTCTCTCTCTACACTCTCTCCCTGTGTTTTTCTCCCCCTTCTCTCTCTCTCTCTCTCTTTCTCTCTCTCTGTTCACGTTTCAGCTCTCACATGCTGTGGGCTACCACTCTCACTCACAACAGCCTCTAAGTACTGATAGCAGAGGTGTGCCATCATACGAGTACTCAAAGACGTCACCACTACACACACAGTCTGCTCTTGCTATCACTATTTGTTTATTTTTGGACACACATTAAAGTTGTTACCAGTGATGAAGAGGAAAGTAATGTAGACACCAAAGAACTGCTGTTCTTCAAAATAGTACTATATTCAAGATGGTCTTCTAATGTTTCTGACATCATGCTATAGGCATTAAAGTCAACTCGCAGACTTGACCCAACATAGATTTGAATGATCTCAACATTAAGGACTTGCTCAAAGTACTTTACGACCTATTGTGTGAACAGGAAGTGATACTGTGTGACATCGCATTTGATGACACATACAACCTTGATAGCCCTGGTCTGTGAGCAAGGTTAGAAATGGGCTTGTGTTTCACAGGGGTGTGTATATATTTGTGTGTGTGTGTGTGTGTGTGTGTGTGTGTGTGTGTGTGCATGTGGGTGTGTGTGTGTGTGTGTGTTTGTGTGTGTGTGTGTTTGTGTCTCATGACTTCCTGTTACCTCACTGCCTTGGGGCACAGGCCTTCGCCTGATTGGCTGGGAGGTCTGCCAAACATCTGCGTCTTCCTTTAGGGCTTCATTACATCATATAAAAATAGACAAAAGTACGACAATTACTGAGGCAACAGCAGAGGTGAGACTATCAGATGCGCAGAACATTACACTGGCTAACGTCAGCCAGGTGCTCTGTGATGAATCACCCCCTCATGTCTGTAATCAACAGGTGTGACAGTGACTGAAGAATAAATCACACATTTGAGTCAATTTGTCTGGAGTACATTCAAGTAGCATTCTCTCAACAAGAGAATCAACAAGTCATATAGGCCTGGGTTTAGTCATCTGCCCACATATAATAAACAGGGGAATTGCAACATAAAATAACAGTGCTGCCCTAGACATTTCCATCTTTTCATTCTAACAAAATACTCAAGAAAGTTAGGTTTTGTGAAAAGGTTGAACTGGCAATTTATCTGATAAAAATTCCAATGTCAGCAAGCAGGACCAGTTTTACATTCTTTCACAAGTGTTCAGGTATGTTTTGCCTGTAAGGTGTACCAGGAAATTTCCTTTTTGAAACAGTTCCTTGTTGAAAGAATTTCATCTTATTATGAAAAAGGCTAGCAAAAGTCAACAGAATTTCCTTTTTACACTGCTTCAGCTGCAGGGTAAAGCTGTGGGGAAGTGTATACACCCCAGAGCAAGTTTTAAACAGGCTATGAGGAAAGTTAGATTGACTTTTAAAAAGAAAAGAGAGAGAGAGAGAAGAGAAATGTTGAACAATCCAGAACAATCCACAACTATGTTGGACATAGTAGCAAAGCTTTTTTGCCTGTGCGGTCCACCCTATGCTGAACTGCAGAAAGAAAACAGCAGACTTTTCTACTGATGCTTTCAGCGGTCAATCTAGCTCAGTACAGGCTGACAGAAATACTCAGAGGACAACTGAGGCACGGTAATTTCCTACCAAAGCATTTAGCAGGCCAAAGGTACCATTTATCATGCATGTGCTGCAAACATTCAGCTAGCTAGCACTGTTATCTACAGTCTCTGAGTTAAATTTGGCTACAGCGCCTTTCTCTCCCTCTCCCTTTCTCTCTCTCTCTCTCTGTTTCTTCCCCTCTCTCTCTCTCCTTCTCTCTGTGTTTTTTTAAGAAACTCAGCAATCCAAATAAGGAGATTGCCAGAGAAGGGCTGCAGTGTGAGAGAGGGAGCCCGGTCCTTAGAAAGGTTTGAAGAGTGGTTTGGGTCCTGAGTGGTGGGCGTGGGGGGATTGGGAGTGATGGGAAATTGAAGTAAAAGGAGGGGTAATAGACTGAGAAGCCAGCTAGAGAGAGAGAGTGTGGCGTGGGACTCCTCAAAGCTCTGGTTCGGCAGCTCTTTTTGCTCCTCGCCTCTCTCACATTAGTTACGTGCTTCTCTGGATCTCTCTGCTGTAGCAGTGAACAATTACATTTGAGGAGGAGTAGCCAAAAACATCCAGTCTGTCTGTCCATCTATCCGTCCATCTGTCTATCTGTCTGACTGACTGACTGACTGACTGACTGTCTATCTGTGAGTTGGTCTCACTTTGAGTTTTTAGTCCCGTTTTTTTGTGTGCGAAGCAACTCAAACCCAAACAGCCACCATGGAGGCCATCAAGAAGAAGATGCAGATGCTGAAGCTGGACAAGGAGAACGCCATCGATCGGGCGGAGCAGGCCGAGACCGAACAGAAAGCAGCCGAAGACAAGTGCAAACAGGTGGGTGATGGAGGGAGGAAACGCAAGTCTTTCTCTTTTGCCAGAAATGAGGTGGATGCCCCAGGTGGGAGATGGGAGGGGGAAGGAGTCTTTCTTTTTCACCAAACCTAAGGTGGTTCTAGTCAGGGGCGTCGTCAGGGCGGTAAAGTTAGGATGATCCTAGGGGCCCAGCATGGACAGGGGACCCTTGGGGACAGTGTTAATATTAGTATTAGTAATAACAATAGTATTAGTAATTGTAATAACACGGCCCAAAATTGTATCCTTTCATAGTATTCTTGCATAGGGCCCAACATTTTTCACTTCACCTCTGATTCTAGCCTCAGGAGATCTAGAAACGTGTAAAGACTTTTTTTTCCTCATCCATTCCTGTTAATCTATAAATGCTGTTGGATTTGAATTTTGAAAGAGGGAGACATTTGTTCGCGCCAAACACTGTAGGTTTTGAATTCACTCCAGAACCTTAAGCTGATAATGACCACAAGCCATGGCATAATGGACTCCATGAGATAAAATGCACAGCATCTCTCAGTAATCATAACTCATTAATGCAAAAATGGTGGTGCATTACAGTGTAAATAGTGTAAAATGTGGTCTCTTTACATTGAGGTATTTAAATGTTTTACCACATTTGAGTTTATTTATTCATGTTAATTTCTCAATAAAATACTGCTGAAAAAAGCTGAAAAGACAGTATTCTACAACAGAGGCATGTATGGGGAGAACACGTGAATCACCATGTAGTAATCTCAGAGTAAATGGCAGTCTTCCTCTCAACTACAATTATAGCAAAGGGATAGAAATGTAAAACAGGCAGGATGTCTTCTACATTACCATTGACTTCAGACCATGTTACCCACAGGGTACCTCATGAGTCAGGGACTTAGGGACTTGGGACTTAGGACTTAAGATATGCTGTTTATACATTGCTGAAAAGCAGTATCACCTGGGGATATGAACTAAAGGATCTCTGAGGTGATCAATTCAGCAGGCCAGTATTTTTGGACAGGGAGACAGGCATGATGGAATCCATGGAAATTATCGGAGTCACTACAGGAGCAGAACCCAAGTCTGATAACAGATAAGAGAAGAGTGTTTGGGAATGCAAAGTGGACAGCATACCATTGGGTTGGACAGTCCATCCTAAAAATACACAGTGCTATCAACACATACACACACACACACACGCCTCAGGGTCTAAGGGTACACACACACACACACGCACGCACACACACACACACACACACACACACACACACACACACACACACACACACACACACACACACAGGGGTGTACAAGGGTCACAACAATTATTCCAGACCTCTGCCCCTGTGTATTTAATTGATCGTTTGGTTACTTAAGAAAGCATCAACTGATAAGAAGCTACAGCTAAACTAACGAGAAGATCGTTTGAATACATTGACACTGTTATGTAACATTATCAGCCCTTTGAAAGAATCCATAGTACTTTTTTTGTTTGTTTTATTTTAATTTCATCAATACATTTGGAGAACACAGTTGCATACATTGACATATTTGCTGTAAAACACCACAAATAAACCACAATCCTACACTGTAAAACCGGATAAGTCAATACAACTCAAAACTTTTGATGTAACTGATTATGTCAATAGTTCATGTACTTAAACTTTTAAAGTTAACTTTTATTAAAATATATAGTTAATGTACTCAAAACTATTGACATAATCAGTTACATCAAAAGTTTTGAGTTGTATTGACAATCCGGTTTTACAGTGTACATTATGTGTGCAGTTATTTCATTACTTCTTTTTGACATTTATGGCACAACATTGATTGACACCTTTGTTTTATCAGCTGGAAGATGAACTGATGAGTCTGCAGAAGAAGCTCAAGGGGACTGAAGATGAACTGGACAAATACTCCGAAGCGCTGAAGGATGCTCAAGAGAAACTGGAACTATCAGAGAAGAAAGCCACAGACGTAAGTAGAAGACCACATGTGCTGACATCTAGACCCCCATGAGCCACAACACCCATAGTACACACATATAGAAATGCCATAAATACCAAGCCCCAGGAGTGCTGTTATAGTCATTTGAAAGTGGTCGAAACACATGACCACAACTTTTTAAACACAGAAACAACAAACAAACAAATAAACAAAAACAAGGACAAATCCATTTACCTATAGAGAACAATTTCATAGGTCTTTGTTGATTTTCACCAGATGATGAAAGGTTCACAAGAAGCAAAGCCTATCTGTTGTTAGTATGTTCTTTTTGTTTCGTTCTTGAGTGACATGAAGTAACACGCAATAATACAGTGCCACCTCTGGACCAATCATTACATTGCTCATAACACAACTCACATTCCACAGTCAGCACTCCAAACTAAATGACTCCCAGCTGTGAGAGTGTTGGACCGACCTACATGTACTTTAGTAATCAGACAGTTGTCCCTGCTATTGTGCAGTATCATAAAAATGTCCCTACTAAAGTCGCTTATCTCACGGAGAAAGAAGTGAGCACATATCCTGGTAAAATAATCTCCCAAAAATAGCTTGTATACTTCACGCAATACAATAAAAGCAAAAAATAAAAATGTGGGTAGTGAAATGATGTTATCATGAATGGTCCCGCTGTGTCTGTTAAATTCACTGGTGTGGTGTTTTCAGAAGCCAGGCCTCAGGGTCTCAGGGCTACACACACACCCACACACAGACACACATACACATACACACACACACACACAGACACACACACACACACAGGCTGCGCCACAGCTGTGTCTGATGGGGTTTCCGCCCTGCAAGGTTGGCTGCTCCTGGCCACCACCGCCCCACATGTCACATATTAGAGGCTGCCGTAAACTAATTATACATCTGAATTCACAATGCCACAGTGGGAGGGGTGCCCAGGCCCAGGAAATAGTCAGTGTGCTGCTGTGCTTTGCTTTAGTCCCTGTACATGCAGTATATGGTAGTAGCAGTAATAGTGGTAGTGGTGGTAGTAGTGTGTGTGTGTGTTTGTGTTTGTGTATGTGTGTGTGTGTGTGTGTGTGTGTGTGTGTGTGTGTGTGTGTGTGTGTGTGCACGTGTATGTGCGTGCGTGTGTGCGCGCGCACATGCATGCGTGTGTCCGCATGTGTGAGTGTTAATGAGCCAGTGTGCTTTTGCTATGTGATGGAGTGGATGAAGTGCTCTAGTTGGGCCTGTTACTGATAAGACAGAGAGAGACAGAGAGAGAGAGTACCACCAGATGGAGGGGGTTTCAATGGCAGCACAGCAGCCCAGGAATTTGAGGAATGCTCTGAAAGCAAACACAAAAGGCCGCACTCCTGCATCTAATGAAATCAATATTCAGAGCCCTTTTCCTGTGGGCCCATCACAGAGGCCGGCCTCTGGCTTCACATTTCTGACGGATACTAACTCACCACACATATTTTCAAGGGCCTTGGTGGGTGGTGGAGTGAAGCCCTTTCAAACAGAACTGCTTTCAGTGACTCTTTGGCTAGCCATTGTTTGATACAGTACATTAAAATGACTGGTGTGATTGTTATGTTATGGTGACTTGCATAGCATAGGCCAGGATAATCTACCTCATTGAAGATTATAGCCTATAGAAATGGTAAATGAATATATAAAAATGCAGGAACTTTTGTTAAAAAGTTGGTTAGTTGACAAGTTAATAAAATGTGATAGGTTGTGCTTCCACACTGAAGAGTGTATATTACTCTCCCATGTCAAAGACAGTTCTCTTAGGCTCACAAAACTGTCGTACTCACCTTGATGAACTACTTCTCCATCAATGCATATACAAAGGTGGAGAGATTGCCATTCTCCATCCCTAAACTTTAGACCTATTATTAACCACTAAAGTCTATTTGACCAACACTAAAGTTATAGCAACGACTTTAGTGTTAGAGCAACAGGTAAGCTATAGTAAACAACTGTAAATATTCAGTTCATTACCTCATTACCAATCATTTTATGGAGGTAGGAGTTTTAACCTCACACAATTTTAACATTTGTTAAAAATATGACTTGGACTACTTTATTCATGTGGTTATCATTTATTAAACCAATTGATTTAGTGTATATTTGTTTAATGTTCAATCCACTTATTGCTTCATAGTCTACTCGAGCTGATTTCCCAGTAAATTCCTGTGATCGTCGTAGACCTACCCCTCAAGACCACAACAGAACCCACACGTACGCTCCGCCTATCCCAAAACGTGACCTCATCCCAAGTCACACTTTTTAACGGGATTGGAAGATTTCACATCAACGATCTTCGGCTCTACAGCCATTTATACCCGCAGTCTCCGCAGAGACGTGTTGACCAGATGATGCACTATACGTATACTTGCCACATTCCAAGGCTTACACCGCACCAAAAGTTTTCGGAGGCGTAAACGGGACTTGTTTAGAGGTGCTGAGGACTGATTACGGAGCTAACAGGAATACCTGGATAGTCGTTCCTTGCATTTGCACTAAGTTAGATAGTCCTTCTGTAATAATTATTCCACAGTGCCAGTGTATTCGTCGTGTGTCCTACTATTTATTGGACTCTTGAGTTAACGTTTGTTAGCATCCGCTGTATATTTGCACAGTTTTATATTTTCTTAGAAGATTTAATTTAGTTAGTTATTTATAGCGGAGGACATGGCAGGCTTAAATTCTCTGGATGCTGTTAAAAGAAAGATTCAGTCTTTGCAACAACAGGCTGACGATGCTGAAGACCGAACCTTGGTTTTACAGAGAGATTTGGACAGTGAACGGGAACTCCGGGAAAAAGTGAGCTCACTTTGCTTATACTTCCTCCCTTTCTCCTGCTTCTCACAGCTGTCTTTCAGAGCTCTGAAATTTTTTCACAAAACCCATTTCCTTGGTCACTTTATCTGACCTACAGATATTCTTGTTCTTTTTAAATACGTCTGATAGTAAACCGTTTTCCACAGACCATAGTTAATTTTAGGCTATAGAGTCAGGTAAGTCTGATGAATGCCAGTGTTCAGAGTGTCAGAATATGGGTAGGATAGCACGCTGGCCTAGGGGTGACCACAGCTGTAATGAGTCTCAGTAACACTACTACCGCAGTGTCAGACCATTCATTGACCGACTGCACATTGGAAGTAGCAGATAACAGTGTGATGATTTTGGGTATTGGATCGTAGGGTATTTTAATGTCTCTACAGTATATTTTTCGAAGAAATAGTAGATAGTTAACTTGGCACATATGCAGGTTCTTCCTGTAATGGATGTCTCCCAAGGAGTAGCCTATGCTATTCTAGTTACCTTCTTCCTTTATCTACCCTTCCCACTATTTCAGATGCCCAGTGTCTGGTCTCCTGCCTTAAGTTTCCATGTGTCACACAGCTGCTGTCCTGTCATAACATCTCTTTGGGTCATTTGTGTATTGGAATTACGTGAATTAGTAAAATAGGGTGCATTGAAAACATAGTAATCAAATCACATGTTATTACCAGGCCTGAAAATAGTTCCACACACATGAGGTAAATTAATTTCACCACAAATTAACATGATACACACTAATGTCCAACAGGATATTGCAAACCAAACCATCGATTGCCATTATGTGCATATGGTCCATTTACAATGTTAAAATGATTGATTACTGTTGGAAATTGGCTGTCAAACTGAACTGCAGCTGATTCTTCAGGGGACCCCAGTTCCTCAAGAGGGTTTGGGTCTGCATCCAAGGCAGGCATTGTCCAAGATGCTGACAAAACCTAGCATAGCCTAATAGGTGAAAGAAAAATGACACATCTTTCCCTGCAACGAACATTTACCTCAGGCCCTTTGCATGCTGTGTTGGCCCTGAGAGATGCAATCTCCCATGGCCTGGCCAGAGGTCCTATTATGCCGTCTGGAGCATATCCAAATAAACACAGACCTTATGCTCTCCATTAAACACTGCCCTAAATTGTAGCAATAATTAGATTCCTGCCTGCCTGGCTTACTCCCCCCCCCCCCCTGCTCACTGCCTGGCACTTTAATGTTGGTGTGTACAGCCTAATAGCAACAGTGAAGGCATGAGCATCACTTTTCCTTCCCATGGTGTCCAGCCACTCTTCTCTTGTCAGTTAAAGACATTTCCATAATTACACACCTCATAAAACGATGAGGTTATGTGTTGACTGAATGAGCGCTATTGCCATTGTACTTGTACTCTGTGGTAAGACCAAATGAATAGGCCAAACACTGCTAAGATAGCTTTGAATGAAACTGACTGTACATGTCTGTCACTGTTTGAGACTGGGCACTGGCCATAGAGTAAACAATTGCTTGTCATAATCCTGTTGACGCAGGGTCTCTAATAGGCACAGCTTTTCAATGTTGACAAGTACCTTTTGTAATTATGGTTCCCATTAAGCAATATCAAGACTATGAAATGCTAGGAGAGCCTGTTTAAGCATTACCTCTTTCAGGAGGACATTTTCTAACATCAGTGTTTTAGTAGGCACATCATATCCTCATCAGGTCCTCCAAAAAACCCAATGTGATGCTCTGGTAAAGACATCATGGCTGTGAAATTCCTGGTTAAAAGTCCTGCCAGAAGCCATATAATGTGTCCAGGTTCTCTATTCACTTGTGTGTTGAAGGTTTCCAACACTACATCTTGGGATGCTTCAGGTGGTGTAATTTATGCACAGCCCATTCACACATTCATATTGATATCATATCACCATAACTTTCAGGTGTCTCCTTCAGTACCTTTGACATCTCTCTCTCTTTCTCTCTCTCTCTCTCTCTCTCTCACACACACACACACACACACTCTCACACTCTCTCTAATCTATGATGCTAGGGCACACATGGTTCTTTTTAGTTTTTTTTTTTTTTTTTAATTTTTCCTTCTGAGTGATTGGTCTTCCTGGCATTCTACTACAGACATTCTCTAGAGTATGTTTTACCATATAAGGTATGAGTCCCGGACAGCCAGAGAATGCTCTGACTCAGGAAGAGGGCCAGGCCACAGAGGGTGTGTTCCGACCCGCAGCTGAATGAGTAAAGAAGGGGGGAGAGGGGAGAGGGGAGGGGAGGAGTGGAAGGATGTGGGGTGGGCTGATTTCCTGCCCTTTTTGTGTTTGTGTTCAGCACCAGTGGCAACCCCTCATACATACATCTCTGTGTTTTACTTTATTCAGAATAAATGTTTCATGGTATATATATGTCAAGCTTCATAAACGTCTGTCCATACGTTGAAAGCCTGACTTTAAAGACCACAGGCGGCTGTGATCTGGTTTAGTCTCTGCGTTAATGTGTGATGGGATTGTTTATTTTCTCAAACATGTTTATGTTCTCCCATATGTTCTCCCATAAGTAAGTCCTTGAGGCACGCCCATCATGTTTGCCAGGTCCAGCTTCCTTGTTTTTAAGAATCATGGATGATATTCAAAAGCCAAAGAGACTGGAAACAGTCAGGAACTTGGTTCTCTGACTATTTCACATTCCCATTTCACATTTCATGGGAGACGTTCCGTGATATATCTTATCCTTTGGTTTTGAAATACTTTGTGGCTTTCAGTAACATTTTAAACACATTTCCATTCAAGAACTCTAAAAAAGAAGAAAAGTGGGTCATGGCTGTTGCAGAGAGAGAGAGCTGTACTAACTAACGGTCTGGTTCGGAAACCCTGCCTCCTGCGTGCTACTGGGCGTGTTCGCTACCTCTCCGTTCCTCCGTCCACCTCAGAACCGAAATAGTCAGCTTGTGAGAGCATGGAGCCATTCTCCTAAATAGCCTAATTTCAGTTTACCCCTGGGCTTGGTAAACACTCAGTCTTGGCGTGGTACATATGTTGCCTTAGTGCTCCAAGCTCTGTCACTGAACTGAGGGCCTCTCTTGGCTTTGAGGATTATCAGACAGGAGTGACAAATATTCAGCGGGACTAAGAGTGGTTGCTGTGTAAACACGACCGCAATGTTCCCTTTTTTAATGTTAAGTGCTGTTATAGAGCTGAAGTTTTATTCGTTTGATTGTAGGCTTTTCTCCTTTCATTATGGCCAAGAGGCTCGATCTGTCTTACATCATTATAAAGACTCTATAATGCTTAATCTCAGCCCAGCAGTAGTTACAGTTACAAGCCCTGGCATGGATTGAGATTAACAATGTAAGCTTTTTGTCTCCCTTAAGCATATGACTCTTGAAAGACAATTTCTTGGAACTTTTAAGATCTAGTCTACTCAAGTCTGCTTTTTATAAACACCGCTCTTAGGCACTCTTGTCATGCACACACACACACACACACACACACACACACACACACACACACACACACATTACCCACCAAAAATTATTTGCTATTCTAGAAATCTCCATTACATCAGCCTCAGTTTAGCATGCCCTTCATGACCAGTAAAAAAAGATAATGAGTACTTTGTGGAGCAGTCATGGAAGATCCCGCTTGAGTTTGACATGCTGACCTCTGTGGGCCCATGCAGGCTGAGGGAGATGTAGCGGCCCTGAACCGCAGGATCCAGCTGGTGGAGGAGGAGCTGGACCGGGCCCAGGAGCGGCTGGGCACCGCGCTGCAGAAGCTGGAGGAGGCCGAGAAGGCAGCAGATGAGAGCGAAAGGTGAGGGGAACCAATGCAGGATATTTTACATGACATCACACTTAGCTTACGCTCTTATCCAGAGCGACTTACAGGAATTTACAGGGTTTCAGTTACAGAGGAACCATTGTACAATATTTGCTGACAAAAAGGCGTGTTTTAGTCACATAGAATTGTTTAAGAACAAACACAGATTGATGGTCCACACACTGACCCAACTGTCCAGAGTAAGAGGTTAGGGGTCATGGAAAACATCAAGGGTATATAATCTATGGATTTTAAATGATCAAAGTTCCATAGTGTACAATATTTTACATTACAATACACTTAGCTGATGCTCTTATCCAGAGTGACTTACAGGTATTTACAGGGTTTCAGCTACAGTCGTTGGAGCAGTGTGGGGTTAGATGCTTTGCTCAAGGGCATTTCAACCATGGCTAGGGTGGAATTTGAACCTGCAACCTTCCAATCCCAAGACCAACTCCCTAACCATTAGCCCACAGCTGACAAAAAGGTGTTCACAATCGTTTAAAAACAAACACAGATTGATGGTCCACACTGACCCAACTGCCCTGAGTAAGCGGTTAGGGGCCATGGAAAACATCAAGGGAATATAATCTATGGATTTAAAATGATCAAAGTTCCATAGTGGAAATAATGCTGCATTTGCAGATGACACCTACACTTTTAAACTTACAAGTCAGGAATAACAAAAAAATATACTACATTTCAATTACATTAAAGCAGTTTTCAAAAAGGATCACTGCTGTTACTGTCAAGGTGCTGGTACACTGCTCAAGCAAATGGCAATACACTCCAGTAAACACCAACAGTTGGGTCATTGTGGACTCTCAGTCTGTGTTTGTTGTTTTTGGATGGTAACTCTCTGAAAAAGTCACTTTTGTCAGTTACTGTCTGGGCAGTGTTAAACTAGCAGTTGGTTTCTAAAGACTGCCAGATGCCACCAACTGCCAACTTTAGAACATTAGTGTTTGTTGTAGCAGTGTGGAAGCAGCTTAAATTACATAGAGGTTTTTTTTTCTTCTAACTGCATTTCATTAATGTTTATCAGTGATTAGATAAAGAGTGTCAATTATAACTGTGTAGTGTGACCAGCCAAACAGGATAAGACCTTCTTTAAAATGACTTGTTAACCTGTTTGTTAAAATGACTCTGCTGTGTGTCGTCCCAGAGGTATGAAGGTGATTGAGAACCGGGCCATGAAGGACGAGGAGAAGATGGAGATCCAGGAGATGCAGCTGAAGGAGGCCAAACACATCGCAGAAGAGGCTGACAGGAAGTATGAGGAGGTGGGTGAATGTGCTCGGTGGAGGCTGACAAAGGGTCATAAATGTCGTGACTCCACAGAGGACAATGAATGAGAGAAACATCAGTCTGTGAGTGATAGACAATGATATACATAGCCTGCTGCCCTACAAAAACAAAAGACCTTAAAGGGGAAAGTCGAATGAATGAACTTTGAGTATGTTAAAACATGATAACGAGCTGGTATGCCTGCTGAGGAGCATAACTACGCTATGGTGTAACAACTCGTTGTTATATTTTAACATACCCAAAGTTCATTTTACACCGAATCAGCTTGCAGCTTGCATGTGTTAACAGCATTACGGCGAAGACAACATCTTATTTTCCGCCCAAAAAACATCAAAATTGACTCAAGATATTTGGCCATATGATAAAACCAATGTTTTTGTTCTGAGAATGCCCCAAAATTCAGGTCACAGTCTTTTGCCTTTACATGGCAGTACACATGTTGTACAGGATGAGAACCGTAAATAATAGGGTGTTGACAGCATTCGGCAGGTCCTTAAAGAGTACTATGTATGTCCATTTTTCTCCAGTTATTTAACATGCTTTGACACTTTTGTGTATACAAATGATGCAGTTACAAAAAACTTACATATTTTCCAGAGGGAGCAAACTTTTGCACAGAAATAACTTTTTGTTACTTGCTTGGAATCACTTCAGTGACATTACAGACATTTTTCTTTTGCACAAGATGACATCACTCTGTACTAAATTGGAAGGGAATTTTTATCGTTGAACAGTCAAAATAAACAATTGATTTACTGTAATGCATGCCCATTTTTAGTCTGATCGATCTAAACCTTAACTTTTTCTCTTTAAGCAGCGCTTAACATGAACATAACAACGGCGGATGTCTTTTGGATAATGTTATTCCACCTTAGTGCACCCCAAAACAGTGAAAACAACCATGTAATGTCTTCTGTAACCATCCAAAAGTTATCAGTTCCTTGCTTTGTGGCTTGATGTGTTTCCTCTTGTGTGCCAGGTGGCCCGTAAGCTGGTGATTCTGGAGGGAGAGCTGGAGCGAGCAGAGGAGAGAGCTGAGGTCTCAGAAATGTAAGTCTCGGTCTGATATTCCTCATTTTAACAACCTCATTATTCAGACATGAAAATCATTCTAGCAATGGCAGCTGACTACCTTAAATAAAGATGCTTAAAATTTGATTACAGTACAGTTGTTTATCAAAACAGTTTTGTGGAGATGAACCTGATAGAAAAATGAATGGCTTTGATGCTCGCTGACATCATATAATATTTCTGTTACTTGTGTAATTCTGCCTGTGTAGGAAGTATGTGTGTCTGTAGTGTCCCTGCTCTGGGAAACTTACTTAGATACATGCATCTCCTTGTTTGTATGAAGGTAGTCTGCTTACTCGGTGTTCCTCTACACCTGTTAGCTTATGTACTTCTTTTTGTAAGTCGCTTTGGATAAAAGCGTCTGCTAAGTGTAATGTAATACAATGTAATAAAAGTGTAATGTAATGTAAGTGTAAGTGTAATGCAATGTAATGCATTTGATTCTGCTTTGTTATTTTCAGTAAGGCCAGTGACTTAGAGGAAGAGTTAAAAAATGTGACCAACAATCTCAAATCACTGGAGGCACAGGCTGAGAAGGTAAGCAGCATGCCCTTCCCTTTATTGCTCGTAAAAAGATCTGCTTAGAAGCCTCGATTTGAAGTCATTTTCGTCAGTTTTGTCAGTTTATTGTTGCTGAATCTCTTCATAAACCTTGGCCCAGCATTCAATATATCAAGAATGCTTTCAGATAATAAGTTATACCACTTATGGCACAAATTGTTGCTTTAGCATAGCTTGAAGGGGGTTGGAGGTTTTACATTCGTTTGCCAGCCGGAGTTGTACCAGTCATGCCACAAGAGTTACTTAGTTTGGGTTGATTAAATCACCAGCTCCAGCCTGGGCCATGTACCCTGCGGTTTGTGTTGACGGTTAAATTTCTTAGCAAAAGCTTTTGTCCCACACAACTAATTTTATAATTGAACTGAAAACCAAATTAAACATGTAGGAAAGGTAGCTCACCGCTGCCTTCAGTGCTGATAAATATTTAGGGGGTGGACTGCCTGTATGTTGTTTGTGTCAAAGAGTTTAGGCTTTTTTTTACAAAATACAAGGAGATGGTGAATCGTGAGGAGATATCAGCTGAATGTTATAAAAGGTGTAATGTGTTCACAAAACACTTATGAGCTTGGTATGTACAACACATGTTGCAGTAAGAGTGTATAGTACATGACACATATGTGATGTTACAAAACAATTTATGTGTGCGTGTGTGTGTGTGTGTGTGCTTGTGTATGTGTGTATCTACATTCCAGTACTCTGAAAAAGAAGACAAATATGAGGAAGAGATCAAGGTCCTTAGCGATAAACTGAAAGAGGTGAGATAATCAGTCAAAATAGTGTTAACCATTATCCCCTGTTTGAACAGAACAGTATTAAAAATTGTCTTTAGACTGCTGTTATTAATTGGAAGTGTTTGCTCTTAGGCTGAGACTCGTGCTGAGTTTGCTGAGAGGACAGTGGCCAAATTGGAAAAGTCTATTGATGATCTGGAAGGTATGAACATATACAGTATCCTATATATTTTGATATATTCTACATATTCTGTGTAGCCTGTAAGACACATTGTATCTCCTTCTTGTTTTAAAAAAAATATTTTTTTGGATCTTGCTTCTATAAGATAATGAGAGGGAACCCCTTCTGTTGGTAAAATATTGTATAAAATATAAATAAAACAGTAAGGTTGTCTTTTCGAAAGTGTTTAGCTTGCATTTAGCAAACAACCCCTCTGTAATGAGTTCAAATGCTACCAAAAAAAAGCCTCATGGAAACTATTCTACCAGACTAGTGGAATGGCTTCTCCCCAGAGCCGAGCAACATGGGCTCTTTGCCTTGGATGGAATGTAACACCCAACATATAATGAAATCCATCAGTGACCCCTGCTTGCATCAGCAGTGCCTATTTTTTACATCAGCAACACAGACACGTGTAATTAACAGATGTTTCTGCTCAAACGCTTCAGTCTCGTGCTTCCTTTGTACTCTGTCTTTATCTGCGAAATGTGTCGAGTTTCTGGTTATGCCTTGAAGCTGAATGTTAGTCTCTGTTGTCTCACCACTCTTATTCCCTCCCCTCTCTCTCCTTCTCTCCCTGGGTTCTGTGTCTGTCTTTCCTGCTCTTTGCCTCTCCCTGCTATTCGCTGCCTGTGCCTGCCTCTCTTGCTTTGGACTGCGTATCCTGTTGACTTTGGCACTCCAGACGAACTGTATGCTCAGAAGTTGAAGTACAAGGCCATCAGCGAGGAGCTGGACCATGCTCTTAATGACATGACCTCTTTATAGACGGCTTTTTAAAAACATGCCCTCAATGACACGACCTCTGAATAGACGGCTTTTTAACGAAACTTGTGCCATAATGTCATCTCCTGCTGTACGCAGTTAGCCTCTCTGTGTCGCTATGCTACCCGCAAACGCAAAGTTATTTTCCCTCTTATCTGTGCCTTACTCTCTCTCTGTCTTTCTCTCTCTCTGTCTCTCTCTCCTCTCTCACTAGGCCTCAATAAAAGCCTGGTTTTCCTATGCATACTACTGTACTTGTTTGCTTTTCTCTTCAAGTGGTTCAGTGCATGATCTGTAAATATGAACAGTCTCATAGGTGGAAAGAGCTACTTATTACTTTTATGTTTGAACTTTGAATAAGCTCAGTTAGTTATAGAAATTGTTCAGTTACACTGATGCTGCCTGTTGCTGCTGTTATTTTTTTGGCTTGTGTTATGTAACAGTCATAGTAGTTTTACAGTCCTTTGGTAGTTGAAGTCAAATTTAATTGTTTAAAATTTGGGTTTGTGTGACTAGTTATTCTTTTACATACATTTGGTTTTGCCAAAAATGTTGAACAGTAAGATCCAGTAAACGAATTATACACATGCATAGTGCACAAACACGTTGTTGCTTTGAGCAAGACCCAGGTGAGCTTCTAAAAAATATCCAACTATTTATGAGTGGTAATTCAACTAATGACTGAAATTATTGTAGGACTACCTTTTAGCTCATGCCTAGCCTGCTGTAACTCTATTCATTTCATAATGCATGCTCCACAGATGGCAAATTAACATCTAAATTTAGATAGCATGGTGTTAGACAGCATGACATACTAAACACACTGCTGTATAAATGGACATTCTTTCACATGAGTTGTGAGATGTCAATTGTGCCAGTCCCGCTGTGTGGGTTAATTTTGCATATGGATGACCTAACTACACAAAGAGCCATTTTGTGTGTGTGTGTGTGTGTGTGTGTGTGTGTGTGTGTGTGTGTGTGTGTGTAAGTGTATGTGTGTTTTCATGCGTCCCTTTCACTTTGGCTGATTTCATCTAACCACACTGATAGCACGATTTTTATCTCCGGTGTGTAAAATCCCCTTTTTTTGTTTCCCTGTTTCAGAAAAAGTAGCGAGTGCGAAGGAGGAGAACCTGGGCATGCACCAGGTGCTTGATCAGACACTGCAGGAGCTCAACAGCTTATAAGTTTGAGGAGAAAAGAAGACAAGAAGAAGAAGAAAAGAAGGAGAGGAAGAGGAGGAGAAGAAGGAGGAGAAGGAGGAGGACAGACGTCGTTCCACATTCCATCAATTACACACCTCATTTCCCATTCCCATTTCAGGCGAAAAATGTTGCGTACCTTTGTGATAGGGGATTAGCTACATTCTTGTTAACAGTTTGTATTATTCTGGAAATGTTCCTGATATCTTGATACAAAACAAATATAAACATTCCACACTTGCGATGTAACAATGTTTACAGGGGGTTTCATTTTATTTTGTTTTGTTTACAGTCCAGCAATCCAATCACTAAAAAATCACCTTTGTCTATTCTTCATGAATTTGTGATCTGATGATGAAATGGTCACTGTATGTAGAATATGCTAAATTATTAATGCAGACCTAAATTTGAGGATGTATTTCACCTCCATCAAAACAAAGCTCAGTTACGCCACCTACTGGTACTGCATCGTAAGGCACAGTAGGTTCCAAATGCAGCACATTGCACAGTGATAGGATCTATGTAAAACCAGTATATTGGATGCCACAGAGTAAGTTTGAATACATTTTGCATGCTTTCAGAATGTCGCTCAGTTTCTCTCCCTCTGTGGTAGCTAATTTAAAACTTAGACGAGTGGCCATTCACACCATACCCAAGAAGACCAGTGGGTATACTACAAAGGTGGTTAAGTGGCACACTTGGTTTATTTAACCTAGAAATATTCGTAAACCTAATAGAGAAAGAGCCCATTGCCATTTCTTTAGTTAAGAGAATAAATCCCTATGTTCCTCTAATATTTACAAATAGGCCTACCTCTGGGTTAACTTAGCCAGGTTTGTCATTTAACCCCCCGTCCTCCAGTGTCCTGTGTATATGCAGAACTATTACACAGGCACTTCCTCTTTGCTGCAAAAGGTGATGCTGTGTGGTTCTCTATGGTTATGGGATGCCAATAACTAATCAGATGTTCTTTATGGGTCTAAAGTTTCATATGGTAACTAAACTATGGAATAAACACATCCAGTGAATAATTATTTCCACAACTGCATTGTGTCTGTGCCAGTTTGACTCCTGTGTGTGCATGAATTTATTTTCTTTTAGGTTTAAGTTGCACTTTTATTTTAAAAATCATTCCTTGTTGGATGACACGCAGGGGAACATATCACATCAATGCACCCTAAACATTCTGAATGGTTTGAAGTGTTGTTGTAAACACTTTAGTAAGTTAAAGACTTTCTGCAATTGACAATCAAAAGAAGACAATCCTGTAAGGTGAGGATATTAGTTGGGTAAGCTACATTTTTCCTGTGTCCGGGAACACTTGCATCTGGAATGTATTCTTGGGGCACGGGTGAACTGTTTTTTTTTTTTTTTTTACACTGCAACTTGCAGACACCAGTAATGCCATAAAATCCTGCACCTGTCACCAAAGAAAGCCGAAGAAATGTAAACTCATAATGAAGACTTTAAACTTAGATATATTTTAACTAATTCCATGCTAGCATGACGGTGCCATTTTAGAACATCGTGAACTCAAAATATTTTCATTGTTAGTTAATGGTTTGTACGTTGTAGCATAGATAAATATCGACACTAAACGTCATACACCACGTTCCTGTTTTACAAAGGGAAGTGTAGTTAGTTCCTGGCATAGACCATGCTGGGAGCTGTTTATCCAATTATCCCACGCCCCGGTGCAATAAGACGGAGCTGAAGTTCCGGCTAGGGCACAGCGCAGCACAGCAGAGCGGCGACAGGTGCGTTTCCTCAAGTTTACCTGAGTAAAGCTGCATAAATATGCAACGAAACGAAAGTATGTTTAGCAGTTGTTTTGCACAGCAGTTTAGCAGTTGCTTGGCTGTTTCTTACTGTCCGTGGCAAATAAAGTAGAATATTTAAACTTTTATCTCACTTCAGCTAATATTAGCTAATATCGGAATGTAATTTCTCGTTTGAGTTAAGGTCATATCTAGTCTTTATCACCCAACGCCATCGTCGTGGGTATAGGCTACAAAGTATATATTTTCCACTGTAAATTAGGCTCTTTCTGCGCGCCTCTGCCGTCACACATAATAGGCCTATTGCATGTATGCTATTGCATGTAGGCCCTATGCTATATGGTACACCTATTTTGCATTAGGACAGGTGCCGCTTGTATACCCTTACGGAAGTTATCGCCATCATTTTGCATCTGACATGAGGTTTATTAAAAAACCGTGAAAACGCACCTTCAACATTTAATTAGCTGCGTGATTTGTTATATGTTTGTAATTATAGTGTAATTTTTGTTTATTTAGTTCTCAACACCATAGGCAAGGTGAAGTTCAAAACGATAAGGTAGGAAAATATCTGCAGTAGGACTTACCGTAGGACTCTAAGCTTGAATGGTCCCCCAAGTGATGCAGTGTACCACAGCCACATATGTGAAAAATACCTACAGATAGCCTACAGATTGTTTAATTTAATAATTCACAAAGGTGAGTAAGATGAGTTAATGGTTGCTGTGGTTTCTGTTCAGTCTTAAAGGAGACAATAGTTTAATAATAAAAAAATAATGTGCTTTTACCAGGCGTCTTTGGACTATGGATGGAGCATGGTCACAGGAGAGACACGAGGCTGCTGTTCACTGGTTTTCTCGGCATCAGCTGCCTTATATTCTGCAAACTGGAATAATTCCAGAATGGTTCCATGGCATCATTACCCGAAAGTAAACACTTTTCAATGCACACATAGTTCTTTATCCTCATTACAGATATAAGCTGAACTAAGTATTACCTCAAAATGACTAATTAAGCTGTGAATTTCAAAGGGCTGCAGAAGACCTTCTCAATCCCAAACCACCAGGCTACTTCCTAATCAGGGTCAGTGAAAGCAGGATAGGATACACGCTATCATACCGGTGAGTGAGCACATTCTGTCTGTTGTGTTTTGCAAGGCACCACTGCCTCACTCCGTTTTTATAGCCCCGTTATTGTATTGTATTGCAATTTTACTCTTGGTGAAGGACTACACAAAGACATGCAGTGTAGCCAAGAATGATTTGTATTCTCGGACAAATTGTCTGAAGCAGAAATAAAATGGATATTAAATAAAGAATTTCAAAAACTGTATAGACTGTAACAAACAAGGGTTTAGGCATTGTTACATCTTTGAACAACATAATGGCCCCTAGCATACATGCAAATCATGTAAAAGCCTTTATCACCTAAAAGATAATTTTTAACAAATACACAAATGTGTACAAATACATTTTGGCTACACTGTAGCTTTTCGCTATGTGTCGATTTGGCACCATTTTTGGCCATTTTGACCATTTTGGCCACAATCCTACCTATAACACTGTGATAGATTGATCATCATTAGGGTTGTGGGTATGCTCTGACTGCCATACCAACAAGCCTGGCTCTTTGCCGGAGAAGCCTGTTGGGGTGACTTCTCCTCCCCTTTGCTACAAATGGTGTCAGAAGTGGGATCGCTTGTGTGAGGACAAAATTTTGGAGGTGCACCAACTGTGTGAACCATATAAGGGACCCCCAGGTTAGGTTGACCCTGGTATGAGTGATCCCAGTGATGAGTGAAGCATGAATATGTGGGGCACCCTAGATGGGAGAAGTATGGTGTGAGATGTGTGAGGGACCCCTGAGTGTGTAAAGCACATGGGTGCTTATCCCAAAGGTGAAGGCAGTGTGATGGAGTGACCATCACTAGGGTTGTGGGTGTGCTCTGACTGCCATAACAATGAGCCTGGCTCTTTAGCATTGCGGTCAAAGCACATGTTTGGGACCCCGGTTTAAAGATGGATGGGGTGACTTGCTACAGCACCTTGCTTGCTACAGCACCTTTAACACTCTGATTTTCACTCTCAGGGCTCACGATCGTTGCAGGCACTTCATGATTGATGTTCTGCCAGACAATCACTACATGATCGTGGGAGAGGAGATTCTCCATAGGTCTCTACAGGACATGGTCGCCTTTCACCGCAGGGTTCCTATTCTTCCTTTCAATGAATTATTAACAGTTGCTTGTGGGCAGGTAGGATGACAGTATGTGAACTACATTCTCCTTTTCCATCAGATGTCTGCAGTGATGGGCAACCTGGCTTCAGAAGTTACAGTCCAGTACCCAATATTTGTTACAGCCATTCACTAATTCAGTTAATTCTAACTAGTTCTTCAGCCAGGTTTCTGTAGTAGTACGGTTGATTGTAGGTTCTGAATCCAGGTTGCCCATCACTGGATGTCTGCACAGCACGTTGTCATTGACGCATTGATTTATTTTTTCTTTTTCACAGGCGTCAAAAGACAACACTGATTATGCTGAACTGATCCTTCCTAAAACTAGTCACCCCACAAATGGTGGTTCCAGTGTGCTGCCAGCAAGTGCTTCTCCATGGGACAGCAATGTCTCACCAGAAGTGACTGAGGAGATTCCTCCAGCCCTTCCCTACCGGTCAACCACAGTGGACAATAAAGTCCCGGATCAGAGCATGTGTGTGTCTCCAGTTCCTGCAGGGTGTTCCTCACCTCGACTCTACCCATGTCTCGAGGCTGAGCTGGGGCCACTGAGTGTCCTAAATGTGGTATGGATCTGTTAATTTCACCTCCATGTCTTTTTCATACCTGCTAACATTTAAGTAACATTTTACAGCATGTGGTCAAACATAATGATTTGATTATTATTAATAAAGAAGTTGTGACCATAGACATTGTGGAAGATTGCCATACTAGATTACTGATACAAAATGAGGAGGTGGGGTGGAGGTGGGATCTGAAATATAGGAGCAGCTCTGGAAAAAATGGGGGAGCTGACATTTACTATTTCTGTCTAGTGGGCAGGTTGTTGTATGGTAGAGGCATCGCACATCAGTGGTGTCACTCTCTGTCATGTCTGTCATTTTTCAAATTCCAAAGCCAGTGCCATTACCCAGGAAGAAGCTCTCACTCACCTCCCCACAAGTGGACCGCCAAACACCAGAGCTACCCGCTCGAGACCTTATCGACCACAGGATGGAGCAACCGTGCTCCAGGACCAACGGACCTGCAAGAGCCCAAGACAGGATGTAATGGAGGGCCCATGACTCGTCCTGGTCCAGACCAACCAAACCCTAAAACTCAAGAGGCAAAGTCTGGTATTAACCTTGCACATTTGAAGAAGAAGTTTCAGAAGATGAGAGCAGGCTCAGAAGAGCACACATATGCAGAGATACAGTGATGTGAATGGAGAAAGACAACATTTCCCAGATTTGGGGAACAAAGATGGAGGCAGCAAGGCTTTGGAAAATGAATATGAGGAGCTTCCAGAGGCTTCGGACAAAAGGTCCACATCTAAACGGAGCAGCTCCTCTGACACAGGTGTCATATCAAACTCTGCACATTCACTGCCGTCAGAGTATCTGCCACCCCCACCTTTCGCCCCAGGATATTAATAGGGAAACCGGCTGTAGTCTGTACATCTAATCAAGCCATGCTGTAATGGAGGTAGTCTGACTAGACAGATCTTACAGATACAAAGCTCTTTGTGTATATGATATTACAGAATGCACTGTGAACACTGTCACTGTTATAGAAATAGTGGAATGGTGGAAATACGGGTTGACACACGAAGAATAATGTCTGTTTTGCATGAAGGAACTACAGAGTGTAGCCTTCTTCCCCAACACAGTAAATGTCCAGCTGCTGAAAATGTTCAGGTTTTTCGGGTTTAGGCCTAAATTACCTTCTGAAGGTAATCTCGTGCCTTATCATTTGTTGTGTGCTTTTTTATACATTACATGGTAGATACCTTGAACTGGATAAGCTGTTACCAAAGCATTGTATAAATTGTGAGTCACTGTGATCTGTGTCTATATTTGGTTAATATATACATAGTGAAATCAATGAATGAATAAATAAGTAGAAAGAAACTTCATCTTTTTTCATCCACAAAACTGTGTGTGCGTGTTACTTATTAATTTAATTCATTGTGTGGGATCCACTTAGCCTCAGAGCGAAGATAAAACTGTACACTAAGAGATATTTAACACAGCCAAGCTTCCTTCAAGGTTTACTTTGGGCTACGCTAAAACACGTTTGAAATAACTTTTGTTTGGTCGTTTAAGACTGAACTGCACAAATAGAAGTCAGAAATGAGCCAACGTTCAAGAGTGAATGGGGCATAACATTAAAGAACATGGGCCTTTTAAAAATAATTGTGGGTAAGGCCTAGAATGCGTAAAAAAAAACCTCTGCCGTATATGCATGACATCATCTCAACCATTGGCAAGCTTAGCATGTCATAGCAAGCCCATGGGAAGGAGCTAGCTTATCTTGCTGGCTTTGACAAGTGGAAATTAGTGTTGCCAATAGCTGTTCTCGTCAAGGCATGCAACTCTGAGAAGTGCATTGCGCACCAAGATTCTCGTAAAATACTTTTAGTCGACATTTGTACAATTGTTCTTTACCCTTAAACTTCAATCTGTGTTGACAAGCTAGCAATTTAACAATGTCTTTCGTGCCCGGTGAGCCTGTTACTGCTGTTGTGGTAAGTCATGTTAGCATATTTTGGAGGACGGTACAAATACTAATTCACAGTACTATTACTAATTTTTACTTTAGGATGTTGAGCTTGAAGAAGAAATTGTCAGTTGTATTAAATTAAAGCCGGTGTACTTTGTCAACTCGGAATAGACTAATGGCTAGGCTAGGTGTTTGATAACGTTGGTAGGTCTGCTCAATTGGTCGTCCAACTTGCTAGCCTGCCTCTATTCAGGTGACCAGTTGGCAACGTTGACCAAGTCGATTTAATAACTTCTACAAATGCTCTGTAGTCGCTCAGAACTAAGTATGCTAACTAAACAGACCCCTTTTTGATTGTATAGAAACAGGATTTCAACTTTTGGGTCACTTATATTAAGATATCTTTCGATGAACAATGCTGCTGTAGAGTCTTTGGTTAGCAAAACCAATGTAAAAAGTAGGTGTGGTAAACCGCACAGTTTCGGCAGAGACTGATCTTAGGTTTTGGAAGCGCTTTGACAATGTTGCGCTTTATCTCACAAATAGAATGTAATAATCACACTGCAGCTTTCGTTACTAATTATTCTATTTGTGTCAGTGAACTTCAGCCAGCTATCTTTCTGTCTGCAGCAACGAATCGAAATATACAAACTACGGCAGGGTGAAAATCTGATTTTGGGCTTCAGCATTGGAGGTGGGATAGATCAGGATCCAGGACAGAATCCCTTTTCTGCGGACAAGACTGACAAGGTAAGATAGCCTACGTGTGTATTGGCATTCGAAAATATGGTAGCATTTTTTGGGAATGACCAGGATGAGGTTGTTGGTTTCCATGCTATTCTGGGGTGACTTGGTTACTCGGGACGCTGAGTTGGCATTCTTATTCAATCTGGTGTTTTCTGTGTTTGATGGAAATGTATTAGCTATTTCAATACGTTGCTAGATATTCCAGCAGATAGTTGAGGCGATCTACTTAGTAAAATGAACTTCTGTACTGTTCTGCTACACTATTGTCTTTGTGAGGACTCCACCCTGTGATAACTAATCGATGACACACTCGAGTAGGCTAGACCGAGTAGTTAAAGGCACCACAGATCATTGTCTGGGACGTACAAAAGCCCCTTTGTCAGTAGTCTTTCGCTTAGTGGCATATTTTCTCTCCTCTTCAGGGTATCTATGTGACAAGAGTGACGCCGGGCGGACCAGCAGAAGTGGCCGATCTGAGAATGGGAGACAAAATAATGCAGGTATAAACCTGAACGTCATATGTGCAAAGGTGGCCTACACGGAATCAGTGTCCTAGGCCCTAAATTCACGACTTATTTTATGTTGCAATGCGGATATGGTATGGACGTGTTTTAATATGTATTGTGATTTGGGTTTGGGATTAACCCCCACCCACCCGTGTCAGTCGTTGCGATGAAGGTGCAGTTTGCCCACTAGATGCTGCTGTTTACCATCTTTCATGATTAGACTTTAAGCCATGCTTGCCTTGTACAGGATATCTACACAATAACAATGTGAAATACACTGCACTACCCTACACTGAAAAGTGTTGCTTTAAACCCACTTAAGAAAATCAAGGCAAGCGGCTGTATGGGTCCTTTCACATTGGTTTAACCTAATAATGTGTATATGATTGATTGTATATATATTAATTGTTAAGTGAAACCATCATGAAAAGATCAATGCAGCATGTCATTTTTAAAAGTTGGCTCTATGCTTTACTTTTTAAAGTGTGCAGACTCTACTCTAAAAAAAGTGTTTTATGTAAAGTTATCCTTATCCACCAACTGCATTATCTTGTACGTTACACAACAGGTGAATGGTTGGGACATGACCATGGTGACTCATGACCAAGCACGCAAAAGGCTGACCAAGAAGAATGAAGACGTTGTACGGCTACTGGTGACCAGAAAGGGTCTGGAGAATGCTGTCCGAAACGCCATGATGTAATAATGTAAACAGCACAAAAGCAGCTCATTCTAAGGAGATTCTTTTCAAACAGCCAATCAATCAGTTGCTATTGGATGTAAATGAACAATTTGGGGGAAAAGGTGTTTTTTTTTTTCCTTTTTCTTTCTTTTTTTTGAGTTGTACCAGAAGGGTGATGTGCTCCAAGCATTCACGTAGACAAGGTTTCACATGTGTTGAACAACTGTCTAGTTGCCAAAGTTGAAAGCCATTGTAACAGGTTATTTGGGCCTACTGTACAAGTGGCCACTTGCTGACCTTTGTTTTTTTATATACGTGTGTGTGTGTGTGTAATTACTTACACATTCTAATATTTTTGATCGTCTACAGTCAATAACACTATCTCAAGAAATTTTTTTGTTTTGGTTTTTTTTTTTTACCACTATGTACATCTTTTTAAACTTTGCTCATACTGTAAACATCAATACTTTAGAGATTTTCACCACTCGGTAGTGTTCTCAGCTCTCGTCTTTGCATACACACAAAAAATAAAAACAAATATTTTTGTAATTGTAAATTAACAGTAAGCACTCTGAATGTCTTGATGGGTTGTCTGCCTGGGTGGTCTGGTTCAGAGGTGTCAAACTCTGCTTCAGAAAGCAAAACCCCTGCCCTTTATTTCTTCTGCCTGTGCACTTAACACAACTGCTATAAGATTAGACCATTTGATTACCACTGACGATACTCACTTGTCACACAAAAAAATTATAAATGATTAGTGAATCATTTTACTATCTGTCCAGTCTACCTTCTTGATTTGTGTGGTTATTAGGAACAGCTGGCTCGGAAAATGGATGTTTTTTTTTTTACTTTCTGACGACTGGTTTGACACCTCTGATGTGGATTAAGGACTTCAGGACTTGTGAATTGGACCCAAACACAACATTCTGTGATGGGCCATTTGTATACAAGGCGCCCAGGTGAAAACCCACCACTTTCATGGAAAAACTACATTGCCACCGCTGTAGTTTAAAGGTTGTCAGTCCTCCGAGCCTTTTTAGTGGCCTGGGGTCCCCAACCAGTTGCCTGTTGCCAGCTATGCATCTGTCTGCATGCATTATGTAACGGGTAGGACTGACTTTTCAACAACTTCTTAAAATGAGCAGACAGACGTTTTAATAATCTCATCTACATCATGGGTCTAGTTATCACAATCATTGAGCCACACATTCTTCTGATACCCCTTCATGCACCCATTTGTTTTCAATATAAAAGGGCTAATTGTGTGTGTGGTATTTGTTCGATCATGTCAATCTTTTATGGATCTCTGTCATTTGATTGTCATTTTAAAAACCACTTTGGGTTCAGAATAAAGGTTCCCTCTTTTCTTGTACTGAATGATAGACTATTTAGCGTTCCTTTGCAATTTCCAGAACAATAATGATGACATGCCAAATGGAGCCTTCTCATGTACAGACAGTCTGTCTGTATGAAATACTTTACATCACTGGCACAGATTCATTTCGGTCAGTATACACTGGCTCTCTTTTGCACTTCTGCTTTCTGAAACTGATTTACCAGAACTTGCTGCAATCTTCACTGTTTGAATCATCATTTTTGGTATTTTCATTTGAACCAATCGATTGTACATTTTTTATATGAACTCTATAAAATGATTTTCTTACATGTCTCATTTTGTGTACTAATTTTAACTTTCATCAGAACACTGCATGAATACACTTCATACATTAGTAGCATTGGGAAAGAGTTTTTTTAGTCTGTGGTATATAACCAAAGTAAATGTAAATAAAAGCAGTATCGCCACACCTGGGGGTATACTACAAAGATGGTTAAGTGATAAACCTAGTTAACCCAGACCTAGTTATAAACGTGTTAGTAGAAGAGCCCAGGGGCGGTGTTACCATTGGGCAAGGGCAGGCAATTGTCCCGTGACTCGGCCAACGGGGGGCCTCATTGTCATGTTATAATATTTGTTTCCTGCCCATTTTATTCATCAATTATGAGGGGGATGGGGGGGCTCTAAACTGTCCTTTGCCCAAGGCCTCAAATTTCTTTAAACCGCCTCTGGAAGAGCCCATAGTTAGGGGCTTCAGCATCTTAAATAAACAAATGGCACTCTTATATAAGGTTTACAACTACCTCTAGGTTAAATAAACCAGGTTGGTCACTAACCACATTTGCAATATACCCCCGATGTCTGTATGTTTTGTAGTCCTAGCTCATTTGATGCCAATTCACTCTCCTGTCTCTAAAAGGGCCTGTAATATCATATCAGCTTGAAAGTAATCAGTTGACATTTCAGAGCATGGAATCTATTGGGTGACCTTTCTCTGTGTACGGGTATTTTGATAATAGGAGTATATCCTCTTTCATCTCTTAATGTTGCCAGATGACGAGACATTAAATAAAGGAAAACAATTAGCCATCATTTCAAGTTTATATGTAAAACCATACATCCCAAGTCTAGTGAATAATAATTAACCTTCTGTGGGAGCTTGAGTAATAGAAAATATTCAGCATATTCAGAAAATATACAAGTGGCAGTTGTAGACTTCATCTATTCAGTGATACTTCATTCCGCAGCTTGTTGGATTGTGATAAGAGATACACTGCCATTATGGTAATGTATGTGTAGCCTGTGATCTTACATACACATCAGCCCCTCAGAGAACATAAGAGAGATGTGGGTGATTATGGGCATTGGTATACACATATTGTATAGTGCAGCTTTCAACATATACACTGTACATTATGGTGGTTGTAGATAGATATATTATTTGCATCTCAGCACTGATTTTAGCATTCAATTCTAATAATAGATCTTTAGCATTCGATTGTAATCATATGGGTTCATAAATACATGTCACATTGTGTGACGTTACTGAATGTGTCACATCTAATGTGTTTGTCAGGGACGGCATTGTTTGGCAGCCTAAAAAAGAGGAACCATGCTTCATTCCACTTGCTTTAACATAGAGAGAAACAGACAGAAGAGTCTACATGGGTACTCATGATTATTCGTTTCAATCATACAGAACAGTAATGACAATATAATGCTAATATGCTTTAAAAAACAGCAGAAGTTACAATTAAACCTTTGAAATGCCACTACACTTCTTGCATTTTAATGTCAGTCAAATATCAAGTTTTGAGGGAACTGGGGAGTAGGTTTTTTCGGTGTTTGTATACTAAATTGCCATGGAAACAACACATAGTAGTAGCATTTCCCTTGGTAAGTCAGCTGTAGCTTTACAGGATTAATCTATACAACACTACAGCCTCTCCACAATCAATGTGAGTAGTAATAATTCAACACTTACAAATGCACATGTACACTATGCATTTTGTTAGAAGGCACATAATTAGCGCGTCTAAATGTGGTTCATACATGGTTTGCACCACCCACACACTGGCAGGGGAACTTTGTTTCCATAGTGATGCAATCTGCTGTTATCAGTTTCATCTGTTTCATCGTGAACTGTAAAATATGATTTAGGCTAAGTTACAGATTCCTGACCTGGTTTTTCTCAAAAATTGTTTACCATTTGCCACTGTTATTCTGAGTGTGCATATAGTTTTTTCTCTACAACACAGTTGTTACAGTACATTAAGCTTAAAATGTTTCAAAACACTACTGTCAAAGCAATTGAGCTATTATGGTGTTGTACAGTAGGTTTGAAGCCATATGATTCCTCTCTTAAACACACTGAAACCGCATATCCCTGTAATCTGCTGAAACCATAGACTGTATGGCTGAAACATGCTGTAGTAGTCACAATCAACAGTCAACAACATTCTACAGTGGAGTGCTACACTAGAATCTTTGGTCACAACATACTGGCAGACAGCATTGAAGGTAAGAATATATGATCCTTGATACTGAGCACAATTACTTAATTAAATGCTGTAAAAACTATAGGATACCAAGACAAATGTAAACAGCTGGGCATGTGTGTGTGTACAGGATGAGGCATGTGGGAGGTGTAATACAGATACAGATATTATTAAGTCTTAACCACTGTCACTACTGCAGCACATTAAATAGAGGCATAACACACTAGGCCTATTTAAACGTGTTTTAAGATTAAATACACCCAGACAGATATTTACATTTCTTTTATTTATTTATTTTTACAGAAAAGCGATTTTTTCATGACATGTACATGAGTAGTATAAGTGATTGTAATGTTCTGTTAATAGACTGCATAAACAATAAAATAGTTTATAGGATAGTTAGTAGGACACATGTCCTACATATTTTTTTTTCTTCTAACAGGCAGCAGGTGGACATAGCTCATGTGAAATAGTAGTCTATATATTTTCTGAATACTGTGGGTTACAAACAGTTGTTTTTGTTAAGCTTAGTTATTGTAGCCTACATCCATAGTGGGGGGAGCCTGATAGCAAAGGGCCCAAGACATTGTGTAGGTGGACGCGTGGGTGGAGAGGCGTTGAGGGTCAGTAATGTGTATCCCTTGAGCTGCTCTAACAAGACCCCAGCAATTGGAGGGAGGCAGGTTGTCATGGTAATATGAGTACCACATAAGTAATCTGCATTTTTTGCTACTATTTTCAAGAATCTGCTCACAGCAAGGAGGCCCGAAAAAAGACATAGTAATCGTGATGTCAAACAGTTGAACGCCCACTGAGTTTAAAAAATATCAAAGTAAAACAATATTTTGTTTTTTTTTTTGCCAACAAATCACAAACAATGCTCAAATCTCACTAATCTAAATATTTCAGTAGAGCACTTCTTTACAATGAGCGGGGAGCCGACAACAGTTTTTTTCTTCTAACAGGCAGCAGGTGGCTTTTCTTCTCGCCTGAAGAATCCTTAACCTGTGCTTCCCACGCAGACCTCTGTTCGCGGTTTCGTCATATACATTTCATTGGGAGAATGAGCAGAAGCGCTCTCCCTCAAAAACGACTCCCGAGGAAGACTAAAAGGCAGTTTATAATATAGGCTACTTCACATCGGTACCCTGCCGGTGCATCTGGTCAGCAATACGCACTCAACTTACTGAAGCGCGGCGAATGACACTTTGAAAAGGGGGTATGTAGTCATTTCGGACTATAGGGGGTCTTTCTCATAAATTAGTTTCATAATTTCAATGTCATTACTTGGTATATGAATGCTATTCGTTTAAAATAACTGTTTTGCCTTAGCCTATTACCATGTTGAGCTAACAGCCATTAGGTTCTAGCTACTTATAAACATGTTATACATTTTCTCCTGTTTTCTGCCTTTAACTTATATTATATTTAACTTATATTCAAAGTCTTTGCATGGCGTGTTGCATTAGACTATAATTAGTATGGTGTCTTTTTATTTTCACTACAACTCTGTGTACGTGGACTACGAAGCTGTTTATATTCTCATAACTATAAGGATGCTCGACGACACTCAGCCTGTCTATCTCACGGCTACCACTGCCAGTCAGTCAGGCAGTTATATGGAGACAATCAGAAATGCCCTGGTTTATTTTTGGACAGGGATGCCCATAGTCTTTGTAGTGTTTTTTTTTTTTCACAGCATCTGTTCTCAGTAGGGGATGGGGTGGCTTTTTGAGGCGAGTGATGATGGTGGGGGGAGACCTCTGAAGTTCAGGTCAGTGAGGTGATAGTGTCACATGTGTCAGCACACAAAGTCCCCAAAGTGTCGCAGCTGTTCACCTTGGTAGTACAGGTGCCACATCAGCCTGGTCTAGTCATAGTAGCCAACAAAGTGATATCATGAGTGGTGAGTACAGACTTTGTGTGCAATACTGGCGTGTGATGGTGTGTTTATAAGGGTTTGGCATGGGCAGCTGTTTAAGTAGCTTTTTTGCGTTAGTCAGAGCAAAAGTAGGTGCAGTTTGTCAGGCTATATCTCTGTGAACATTTGCAAGATGTAAGCTACAATGTGAATGTTATGTCGATGTAAAATCTAATCATAGTTAAATAAAGAATACATATTATAATAACTTGGTTATATGTCTTCCTAGCAGTACGCTGTACATTTTGACAACCATTCATCTGTGTTGTTAACACATGCTAAAATGCCTTCTGACACATGTCGCCACTTTTAATAGTGCTTTCCCTTTGGAGAGGGAGGTGAGGTGACCACAGCTGACTGAAATCCAGTTGTCTCCAGTGGGGCTGTCATGCAGCTTTAATACCCCTCTGCTGGGCGTCTGAAACAGAATTGGCAATGACCAGCCACCCAGAGAAACACATGCTGCATGTATACCTGCCACCTGGTTCATGTTACTCCTGTTATTATTGCCACCAAGAGAAACGTTTTTAATGCTCTGTGTGGTAAAATAGTATGGTTGTGTGTTTAAGACAAAAAATACAGTGAGAATGGCAAGTAGCTTTTAAAAACTTTAAGCATGTGGTGTAAGTGGGATTTAAGTCTGTGTAAGTAGGGTTTTTGATGAATGACACTGAAACAGGAGTAACTGATTTGGAGTTTGGAGTTTGCATCTCTATTACACATCTTCACTTTCTGCAAGCAGTCTGGGCATTCATGACATGCATATGTTTACAGTGGGTGGGCATTTTGTTTGAAGTATGTGTAAACCTATTGGTTCTGCCTTCAACATTTGTTAGCTGATTGGTTGCTGAAAAATGTAGTCAAAGGAAACGGAAACCTTAGGAGAGTTCCCTGACGTAGCACTGGAACAGAGTCCAATACTGAGTGGATGGCTAAGTTATAGCACCTTAAATGTAGAAACTGCATTTGTTATGTCTCGTGTTATTTTTTTCATTTTTGTTTTTGTTATTTTTACTCCACAGTTTCCCATGAGACTTGCCTCCTGGACCAGGTCCTGGAGCTGATTATGAATGAGAAGCCTCCGACCAGCGCCAGCCTATTCCTGAACGAGGACTCGGAGAAGCCGGAGCGGCGTGAGCGAGGCCTGCGCCACCTGCGGCAGGCGATGCAGAAGAGGACCGCGGGCGCCCGAGACAGGATGTGCTCCGTCACCAAGGAGAGCGCCAGGGCCTTCCTGCGCCGCAACACCTTCGTGCTCTTCACCGTGGCTGCTGTTGCCCTCGGTACAAGATGTCACATTACATTACACTTTCTCAAGTGATTTGAGATTGTTGGTCACATTTTTTAACTCTTTCTCTAAGTCACTGGCCTTACTGAAAATAACAAAGCAGAATCAAATTACATTACATTACAATTACATTACATTACACTTACATTACACTTACATTACATTACACTGAGCAGACGCTTTTATCCAAAGCGACTTACAAAAGGAGGACATAATAAGCTGACAGAGTTGTACAGGAACACAGAGTAAGCAGACTTCTCTCGTACATACAAGGAGATGCGTGTGCCTAAGTTAGTTTCCCAGAGCAGGGACACTGCAGACACACATACTTCATACACTTGTCACGCTGTCTTCACTGTGGCTGCTGTTGCCCTCAAAACATCCTATATCTGTATCGGCACGCGTGTACACAATCATAGGGTAACACCGAACACTCACAGGCAAGAATACAGAACACACACACACACACACACACACACACACACACACACACACACACACACATATATATATATACAAAGTAGTGATTGTTGTTCTTTGAAATTGCCTCATGTTATATACATAAATTGAGGTACTTGTGAATGTATATAATATAAAAATGTATTAACTAAAGGTTAATGATTGTATATGCAGTTCCTAATGTACATACTGTATGTTATACAGTACAATGATGGCATAACATACTTATACTGGCACTAAATTATATCAAACATAATCAATGGGCTAAAACATTTTCATTCATGTGACATCCTGAATATGCTCTTTAGAATATAGTGTCTGTAATTTTCAGTCACTTTGTGTCTGTGTCTGGACATCTCTTTGCAGGGGTTGTGCTGGGCTTCTCCCTGCGTCCATACAAGCTGTCCATGCGGGAGATCAAGTACTTCTCCTTCCCCGGAGAGCTGCTGATGCGCATGCTCCAGATGCTGGTGCTGCCTCTCATCATCTCCAGCCTGGTCACAGGTGCACCAACACCTTCATCTTCCCCTTTAATGCAACACAGCAGCAGTCGGGTTCATGCTTGTTTTGGCACAGTGTGAGCTCATTTCAAGGCATTTACAGCAAGTAAATCATAAAGGGGTTTTGATATGTCACCAGAGGTTAAGGAAATGTGTTAAGTTAAAATGCGGATTTCACTGACTGCAATAGGCAGAATATTTATGGTGTAAAACTTAATTTACAGCCTGGAAATTCTGTTCATGTTTTCATTTTATGTTTTTCCTCTTGGGATACAACACTTTGCAGTATTTTAAAGTTGATTACCCATTTTAGCCACAATCCTACCTATAGCACCTTTAATTATTTATCAAGATACACTGACATCTTTTCAAATTTTTAGAATGTTAAAATCACCTTTGTTAAGATGAATAGTTTTGTGCAGAATAGTCATAGTCCCCTTTTGTATCATTCCTCATCTACTATAAATGTTATTGGTAGGCCTAACTTCCTTTTGCCGTGCAATAAATGAAATAAAATCTCTCTCATGAGTTATATATGTTGTGCTTATCCTGGCAGGCATATCCTCTCTTGACAGCAAAGCCTCGGGGAAGATGGGAGTGCGCGCCGTTGTGTATTATATGGTCACTACGTTTATTGCTGTTTTCATTGGAATTGTAATGGTGATCATTATAAGGCCCGGGAAAGGCAGCAGGGATAGTCCAGTGGCCTCTAGTGGTAACATTGAGCCAGTGCAGGCAGCAGATGCCTTTCTGGACCTCATCAGGTATGTCTGGTATTTTTTTCAGTGCACATTTTAAAAGTGCACATTTTAAAAAGTGACTTTTTTGTGATTCATATGATTGATTTATATTGTTTTTCCATTTTGTATTATGTAGGAATATGTTTCCTCCAAACTTGGTGGAAGCTTGCTTTAAGCAGGTAGATAAAAGCAAACTTCTTTTTTATTCAGTGTACTAAATGTAATAAATATATCCTAATGCTTCTTATTCAGTGAACTAAATGCAATACGTATATTATAAAGCACTGGCAAGTAATTTTGTGGCATATAACAAGACATGATATAAATCTTTCTACTCTTAACAACATGCCGATCTTTTTCTAACTCTGCAGTACAAGACACATTACAAGAAAGTCATCTCCTCAAAGGACGTCACTATTCAGGTCAACGTGACCAACACTACCGTCAACATGACTGATCTCCAAGCCAACCTGACCACAGTCCTCCAGACCATCCAGGAGACAGTGGAAGAGACGATCCCCATGGCAGGCTCCTCCAACGGGGTCAACGCCCTGGGCATGGTGGTCTTCTCCATGTGCTTCGGCCTGGTCATCGGCAACATGAAACGGCAGGGCCAGGCGCTGAGGGAGTTCTTCGATTGCCTCAACGACGCCATCATGCGCCTAGTGGCTGTCATCATCTGGTTAGTGTTTAACAGAGGTGCTGCCAGGGCGGAAAAGTCCCAGCGCCGATCTGAGGGCCCTTGTAGGATATATTAATGTTACGCAGCCAAGGGGAGGGCAAGTTTGGATGGTTTTTAAAGAGCTTGTATTGTAAGGGGGCCCTTTGAGGACATTATTAATATCATTATCAATGGAGGGCGGTTGGGGTGTGGGGGGGAAGTGGAAATTGTATTCTTTCATAGGGCCCAAAATGTCTAGCTGCGCCCCTGGTGTTATGTGTCAGAGAATCAGGCCAAGTCATTTTGTTGAATGTTCTGTCTCCTCCACTTAGGCCAATCCTATTCATGTAGCAGCCTTGACTTGACAGTGTCCTAATAGTGGCGAGACATGTGAGATATTCAGTCAGTAATATTTTGACTAGTCCAGAGTATTTTGGACTGCCATTTGGACTGTGATGTTAAAATACAGCTGTAGTTCATCTACAGAACTGTCTGTCTGTATGTCTGCTTATCCATCCAAACTATCTATCCATCCATCCATCCATCCCTCCCTCCCTCCCTCCCTCCCTCCATCCATCCATCCATCCATCCATCCATCCATCCATCCATCCAAACATCCATCCATCCATCCATCTATCGATTCATTCATCCAAACATCCATCCAAACATCCATCCATCCATCCCTCCCTCCATCCATCCCTCCATCCATCCATCCATCCATCCATCCCTCAGGTATGCCCCTGTGGGAATCCTCTTCCTGATAGCTGGTAAGATCGTGGAGATGAAGGACCTGGCGCAGGTGGGGGGCCAGCTGGGCATGTACACGGTGTCGGTGATCGTGGGGCTGCTGATCCACGGCCTCTTCGTGCTGCCGCTCCTCTACTTCCTGGTCACGAGGAAGAACCCGTTCGCCTTCATCGCCGGACTGCTGCAGGCTCTGATCACCGCCCTGGGAACCTCTTCCAGGTGGGAAATGTGGAACGTCGGCCAGATACTTTTCCTGCTCTAGACATGCCGCGGATGCCATAACTCACTGTGCCGTTTTAGACATTTTAGGCTCCATGAACCCTGAAACGTCTAAGGTGCTTCCACAAACTCTTGTGACTCCGCGAACTTCATGAACTCACTTTTACAGTTCAGACACACTGTAGCAGTTCAGCAGCAAGCTTTTTAGCCTCTCCACAGTATTTTCATACTGAGAGAAAACCTGTGCGCAATTTGTACCCATTTTAATGAGCCCTGCTTTTATCATTTATACGCACTGCACTGCTCAAATCTGTTTTTCATTTTACTTTTGTATGACATTGACCGAACACAAAGATACATGTGTGCACAATGTGTCAGTGATGTAACGGCTCTGTACACATTTTCTTCCTTTCTTTTCTTCTTGTTTCTTCATTCTTTTCTGTCTTTCTTTTTTTCATTTTTTTTTTATGTCAGCTCCGCAACCCTCCCAATCACCTTCCGTTGCCTGGAGGAAAACAACCATGTCGACAAGCGAGTGACACGCTTCGTATTGCCAGTTGGTGCCACCATCAACATGGATGGCACGGCCCTGTATGAAGCGGTGGCGGCCATCTTTATTGCACAGGTTAATGACATGGACCTCAACTTCGGCCAGATTCTCACCATCAGGTATTTTAGTTTGAAAATACATTTTTAAAGTGAAATGTCAACCGGTAATTGTATTATGTAAGGTGCATATGTGAAAATATATATGTGTATATGTTATTTTAGCTTTAGTAGTAGTTTTTACACGTGGTCAAACATGATTGGTAACCAATCCACTGTCTTTGACTTGTCCGTGTCTTTGATGTGTGTGTTTTTAATCATTGAAATGGTGGGACTCTCCCAGTATCACAGCAACAGCTGCCAGCATTGGAGCAGCAGGCATCCCTCAAGCTGGCCTGGTAACCATGGTGATCGTATTGACATCGGTGGGACTGCCCACAGAGGACATAACGTTGATTATCGCTGTGGATTGGTTCCTGTAAGTCGAGCTAAATGTCACACCCAGGCAAAGAGCTGCTACAAAAAAGATGTGCCTTGAAAGGTTATCAGTGCATAATGTGGCTGTGTGTCAAAATGGTGGTGCCTTTGACTCCATCAAGAACCATTTAAACCAACCGCTATGTGGTAATGGTGCCCTTACAGTAACGGTTTTGCAATGAAGTAGTGATGATAACAGAATATATTGAAAGAAATCAGAAGAATTTGTTTGGTTTATGGTTTAATAGGTTGTGTAAAATAGCGCTTGCAGACTGTTATAGAGATTAAAAGTTATCAGAGGTTTGTTTGTTATTGTCCTGCATGTTAGTGAGGGCTTCTAACTATACATAATGAGTACAGTTGGCAAAAACCGTTTAAAATGTCTGGAGGGAGAAGGATATTGGCCAGTGATAATGGATTATTTTTTACATAACTGAATATTCAGTTTCAGTGTCAGTTTTAAAAATGCTGTATTAGTTAAGGTCTTTTAGTTGTGACGGTAATATTGGTCAGTTTCAAGTAGCTGTGACTTTTATATTGGCAAAATTCTAGTAGTTGTTACTTATTTTGGTCATGTTGTCATAATTTTGACTAACAACCACTATTTATCTACAGGGACCGTCTCAGAACCACCACCAATGTTCTGGGAGACTCCATAGGGGCCGGAATAGTCGAGCACCTTTCCCGTCAGGAGCTACAGTCCCAGGACATCGAGATCGGGAACTCGGTGATCGAGGAGAACGAGAAACCTTACCAGCTCATCTCTCAGGAGAACGACACCACCAAGCACCCCAACAGTGAGACCACCATGTGAGAAGAAGAGAAAGGCAGAGAGACATGTTGTGAGACGTGTTATGTTATGACATGTGATGTCCCCCTTTAAAAGCTATGAGCTGACAACATGACAATAGAATGTCAGTAGAGCAGGGAGCAGACAAAACCATGTATATTTCCTGTACTTTTTAATGGATAAAACCTGTATTTACAATTAATCTTTGTTTTGGTGTTTTTTGTTTTGTTTCTTTTAACATTATTTATTTATTTATTTATTTATTACCAACCCTGTATTTATTTGAAATTGGAACATTTTAATAGTGGATATCAGTATTCTTGTAAAGTGGGGTCCCTAATATAAATCTACCTCTAAGTATTTGCTTTTGTTTGAGTATGTAAAAGACTGCATTATAATAGCTTAATTATGGCTCATGTGGTGTATTCTCATACCAGCTGGCATGGGCCATAAAGAAAGATGGTGCATTTAATATGATTGAGATGCCCATGTACAGACCAGGGCAACAACAACACATCAAAACATTGTTACTTTCTTATTTCACATAATTCATCTTCCTTTACATCATTCTCTTTCTCTAGAACAGTTGATTCATCTGTGAAATTTGTTACTAATAGTTTTTGCCTTCAGATGTAAATTCATATCTGATAAATGACCCCTTCAATAAGGGCCAGTAAGAGCTATCTTTTTATGGAGTAGTAATCTACCGCATGTGGCCTGTTACTAAGGGCCAACGGTCTGGCTTTTTAGAAGCCAAACCGCTTCACTAGAGCTGGTGTATGCCCATGGTTTGAACCTATTAGAGGTGAGAGTTACTATTTTAGATGTGCTTTTAGTTTTTATTTCTTTTTAAAATGTGTTAATGGACTGTTACCTTACTATAGTTGGACTGTTTTTTTTGGTCAATTCATGTTTATTTCAGCTTTTGACATTTTACTTTTAAGCACCAATATAAATAAATAGGTTTGTGTTGCAGAAATGAGCATGTGATTGAGCGTGAAACCATTTTGTAAATGTACAATTCTGGGTTTGATTTAGAAAGAATCTTAGTGAAGGCTAAAGACATTTTTGCCCTTGTGTTTTCATTGTTGGAAAGCTGATTTACCAAGAATATAGTACGTGACTTTGATGTGAAAGTACATTAATGGTTTTTGAATTATTGACTGTTGATTTGCCATACCACAAATTACAAAGGCATTCTGACTCAATGTCTACAACACAGAGGTAGCCCAAACTTCAGTGGATGTTTACAAGTGCTTTTGCTAGCATTGGACAAATGTACAGGCCTTTCCTTTGCTAATGGTATTTGTGTTGGATGTATTACTCTGTTGTTAATGTTCACTGGGGTTACCTGGATGTAAGAGCTAAGGATCTCTGATTGGCACAAGCATTCACACCATCAATCAGACTTGTGCCCTGATCTTGAAGTAGGTATTTGGATTTCCCTCACTTCATAATTCCTTTTTCACTGTCAGTAAAAATGTGCTATTATTCATTTCAGGTCTTTTAAAACACGTTTTCTTGGCCAGAAAACACTGGACACGTGTGCCACGGAAAATCCACCAAGGCTAAGAAACATTTGGCGTTACAATTGGTAGATTAAATTACGATTTTATCTTCCGAACAGATGCCACATGCACAAATGCATACATTGTGAAGGGGATCGCACATATTTTTGTGTAAAGAGGGAGGGTATTGTTGGGACCACAAGCTGTTCTCATTTTTGTGCAAAGACGTTTTTGCCAAAGTTGGTTGTGGTATATTGCTCTTTTTTTCATTAGAATGGTGTATGAAAGCTGTATCCAAATAAATGTCAGAAAAATGAAAAACTATTGCCTTGTAATCAAGCTTGTTTGTTTTGGCTAATGTGAATAACATTCTTTGGCCCATAGTGATGTTGAATATTAGCAATACTCACATTCCCTGCATACCACAAGGACAGTATAGCATCAGTTAAGTCATGACTCTCCCAACTCAATCTGTGGTCTCCACAGCTTACATTACAACATATTAAGTTACCAGACTAAACCACCTCTTTAAAATCCTTTCTTCTCAGACGTGAAAGGCCTTGACAGACACGAAAGTGATTTGATCTGAATGGCATTAAAATAAAAAGCAAGCCCTGTTCAACATGGATGTCTAGAGGGGATAATGCAATAGGACTGTCAAAACAGCTCATTGAAAACTCAGCTTTCTTGGCAGGTCTGATGTGAAAATTGGAGTAGTGTATGTCTGGAAGACCATTATGCATTTGACAACCACTTCGCACCTGCATGACCACGTTAGGGTAAGGCTCAGTATATGTGGCGGACATGTTACCCTTGCTCACAGTATCATGTCAATGTCAACAAACGGTCTTTGATTTTCCTGTTTTCCCATCCTAAGTTCAGACTGTGCCTTTATAATTCTCAGTATATGTGGTAGACATGTATTCCTTGATGACAGTATCATGTCAGTGTCAACAAACTTCCTAGAATTACAAAATAAGCTGTTGCATTTCCCCATCTTCCCATTCCTAACTTCAGTCAGTGTCTCTCAAATGTGTATTTTTCAGTGCTTAGTGCAGTTAAGCAATTACCTCTAAAGTTCGAAATAATTCTATTCATTTCTGATATTAAGAACAGGAAAACCTTTATTATGAAGACAAATGACATTGAAGTCACAGACACAAAGAATAACATTTGGTATACTGTATAAAATATAGCAATACATACAACAGGAAATGGGGGCACAGAACACTTTTAAAGGTTACATTTTTATATAAATGATTATCTTTTTTGTTTAACAGTCATGTGTCAGCCATATATGTTATTATATAAACAAAGAACAAGTCCACCTCCCTCAAGTCTGCGATTTTAGCATGTAACTGCCAAAACATCATTGACCAGTTCCAGATACAGATATTTCAGAGGCATACTTTGGCATAGTCAGTAACAGTAAGTTTGAAAGACATTCCACTACATATGAAAACCTGTCTCTCTCTCTCCCTCCGAAATATCAAAGTGTTTGGTAATGGGAGCTCAGGCATCTAACATACTGTACCTCTAAGCAGTTAGCAATGATCAATGCAGTCTGACGACTCGGGAGACTGCTTGGAGGAATGGTTCAGATTGTTCGGGCTGTTATTTTGGCTACAGGGAGAGAAAGATGAAAAAGTTTCATTGGAAACATGCTTGTACTGTACTACTATAGGACAGCAATGGTACAGTGTTCTAATGTGAAACAGTGGCATGAGACATTACACTGCTGCGGCAACAGAGGGGACTGTATATATGCCGTCATGGTGAACATCTGTACTGACACCTCGTCTTGTCATGTGTGGACAATGTGCAAGTAATTACATTGACAGGGAAACACACACACACACACACACACACACACACACACACACACACACACACGCAGACACATACAAACACACACACACACACACATACATACATACACACAGACAAAACACAGCCACAGACACACACTCTCACACACACACACACACACACACACACACACACACACACACACACCAGACACACGGCATGTGTGAGTTTACATCTCAGTATTTCCAGTGACTGTGAGGGTGTGGAATGCTCGAGTGGCACGATCATAAATGTCACCCACCTCAGCCACGACGGGCAGATTCATGTGCGGGGGGAGCCACATGGTCCTGTGAGTCTTCATCGCCTGCCTCTGCCTCAGTTTCCGTAGTAACCTCTGCACTTTGCGCTCCCTCGGGTCGGCACACTTCACCGCCCTCTTCGTGTACAGTCTGTTCACATTTTTTTCACAGAGAACAGAGAACATGTTTGAAAAAAAATGTTGACATCATCTTCCTCACTTTCTATTTCATTAATAAACATGCTACAATAGGGGTGTCTGTTCCCAGCATCGGCCCTGGCCGGGAATGTATGTAAACCTAGACGTGTCCCCATAAAAAGCAGGCAGAAAGCATTCCTTTCGCACAAAACTATTTGAGGCACTGACTGGACTGGACGCAATTAAGCAAGTGGAGAGCTTTTTTTTTTTTTTTTTTTTTTCAATAACGAGATCTGAAATAGATATAGCGCAATGCCTTGGGGCACTGAATGGAATATTTTCCATGTCTGGTTGGTGTGTCGGCTCCTGGATGCTTGGAATACTTGCATGACTGCTTGTATGCTGCAGTCGGGCCCTTCGGTCTGCTCCTCGAACCTCAGCACGTCTTTGGTGCGCACCTTCCCCTGGGAGTACTGCATGCAGCACTGCACATCCCGCTGCATCTGGACACCCTTACCTGGGAAACAAACAAACACACACACACCCACACACACACAAGGCATAGCCTATTAGATGCTTAACATGGTAGTATAACATTCACATAAACACTACTGCTACTGCTGGTGTTGCTGCTGCTGCTTGAGCTGTTGAAAGTTGGAGCTCACTCACTCTTACATCCTGCAGGGTAAGATGTGGTACCTCTAAATATAAATACCAGCTATTACCTCCAGACATCAAACAAACAAACAAACAAACAAACAAAAACAGCCACAACCTATGTAGCGTATCACATGCAGCACAGGCCAAATTAGAAATGTTCACTCGTTCACTGTATAGTGCATTATGTAGGGAACAAAACAATGCAGCTCACACTGTATATAGTGCACTGTATAGTGCACAAGTGAACATAGGAATCTGAGGTGTTCACTGGTTCACTATGACGTGCTACTAGTTAGGGAATAAAACAATGTAAGACATACCCTGTAAAGCACTATATAGTGAACATTTTGAATACAGCCATAAAGTAGATTCAGACAAATGGTACTACACCTGCTTGAGCTGTGGAAATTTACATAAACAACACTACTGCTGTTAGAGCTGTTGAGAGTTGGATCTCACACTCTAACACCTTGCAGGAGATGTGGTACCTCTACACAAGAATGCTAAATTTGTTCTGTGGGAGTATGTGTTCTTATTCTGTATAAAATTGTTATTGGTTATTGACATCAGGTCCACACACACACACACAGACACACACACACAGACACAGACACACACACACCTCTATTCACGTACATCATAATGTCCACAGACTCTGATTACTCTTCTCTAAGCAGTGCAGATAACAGTAGGTGAATGGGGCAGCAGGTAGGCTTCATCATGCAGGATTCCAAAGCTTCGGGTTACACTTTTAAGAATGCAGTTTGAGAAAAAGGACTTCATCTTGAATGCGACCCCTCCAGAGGCTTGGCAACCTTTGCATCGCATTCTAATGTTAATTGCCCTTTATGTGGGCGAGACAGTGAAATATTAAGGGTGGAGGCACTGGCTGGCTTGCATTCCCGCATCTAAACAAGCTTTCGCAGTGATGAGGTGCGTGTTTCCTTCTCTGCATGCTACTCTTGTGTTTGCATCCCCTTGGAGTCCATGCTGCCAGCATGTTTGTTTGGCCTGAGTCCCTCTCTCCATCTCCCTCTCTCTCTCTCTCTCCATCTCTCGCTCTCTCAATCTGTCTTGCTTTCGTTCCTCCAGCACCCTCACTTCGCCATCACACACACACACACACACACACACACAAAGTCAAACAACAGGAGGGTGCAAGCTGAAGGCGCAACAAGGGTGCAGTGCAATGCTGGCTTACCTTCCAGAGAGCCGAGGAACGCGACAGTGAGGCAAATCACAGCTGCACTCTGCAGAGACATGGCGAGCCTGAGCCTGGGAGGAATTAATCCACTGTGCCGTTTCTCGCGCTCTGTCTTTTATTTCTCCTGTCTCTCCCTCCCTCGTGCTCTGTTTTCCTCCCTCCCTCCTTCTCTCTCTCTCTCTCCCTCTTTCTTTCTCTTGCGCACGCACTCTCATTCCCTCGCCCTGTCTCTCTCTCTCTCTCTCTCACTTACACACACACACACACCCTCGCCCTCTCTGTCTAACACACACACACACACACACACACACACACATACACACATACATGCACACACTAACACACCCACATGCTCCTACACTCTCCTCTTCAGCCCCCTGACTCTTCTGATGATTTCTGTGTTTACACCACACCTCTGAAAGATTTTCAGCAGAGAGCAGAGTCCACACAAAGTCTATAATATGAACAAAACAGCAGGACCTCATTTTTTTGCTGCTGCTGCTGAAGGGTCCATTAACCACAGACCAGAAATACACTGCAGATTTCACATGAACCCTTCACAAGTTCTTCAGCTCCAAATGCCAATATCCCACTGGTTAGATTGCAGAATAATTTAAAACCTGATAACTAGTACCTGATGTTACATAACAGAAAAAAAAACTAATGAATTTAATAACACAACAGATGAGATTACATTAGGGTATCTTGGTTTGCAGCTTTATCAGAAGGAACTTAAACCTCAAATTAAATAAGGATATACAAGGTTTTTTTGCAGCATTTAATGTGGTTGGATTTCCCTTGCAATCATGTGCACCATTACATGATGACACCTATCATGACGTGAAACTGCAATTCTGTTTTGAGATGTGAAAAGGTGCACATGCACAAAGCAGGAAGCATTGTTTTCCTGATAAAGCCCTAAACTCCCTAATTCCCAAGACATTTAAGTTGACTTGTATACTCTTATGACAAAATGCTCTATTTAACATTGTGATATTGTGTCTTATGGACTTTATTAAGCACCTTATTGACTCTTTTCCACAGTATGCAGGCTACAGTATATCATACCTAAGAGATATGATGCTGGTGCAGTTGCCACTGCCCAGTGCCAAACATGTTTTGTGTAAAAATTGCATTTCCACTGCATGGAAAAAATACTCTAATGTATGGAATAGGTTTCTTACATTATGCTTCTGTTATGGTGTGCTTCAAGTCCCCAGTTGCATTTTTTTTTTTTCATACCTGAAGTAGTGAAATTGAAAATATGTAGTCTATGTTTTGGCAGGGTGGGGTGGGGGGTATGGAATTCATCCCTAAAAAATCAGGATGGAACTTTTCAGCTGCAAAAACATACCATCCCCATGACCTCAATGTGCTCGCAAGCCAAGCACATATCCTGCCTATCTTTTTTTTTTTTTGGACGATTAAGAGCTCAAAATACACCTACACAGCCAGACACAAGCATGTCCACAACTACTCAATAAACACAACTCCTCTGCTAATCATCTCCTGTTTCTCAGCGAGGGCAGGAACTCTGTGGGATTAAACCGGTCTGTGATTAGTCAACAGTTTTCTCTGGACAGTAGACAAAAGGACCAACAGGTGTCTCGCATACATACAGAGTAAGACACCTGTTACAGGTGTACCGTTATGGGCAAAATGATACCATGATTTCAGTGGCATGTTTAAGTCTAAAAATCCGCCAAGATGTGTTTTCGACATGAAAGTAAAACTTGTAGCAAGATTAGTAGTTTTTAATCTGGTCTACTGATTACCCTTACCATCATAATCAGAGATGTCAACCCCGGCTTCAGAAAGTAAAAAACCTGACACATATTTCATCCATTTTTTTTTTTAAATCAGCTGATCCCAGTGATCACACAAATCATCAGACAGGTAGATTGGCTAATTAATGGCATCACTTGTGTTAAGTGCACAGGGAGAATGAATACATTGCAGGATTTTGACTTTCTGAAGCTGGGACTGACACTTCTGACCACTATTGACTAAAAATATTGACCAAAGTACGGTAATTGAAGATGTCATGCAAACTATTTTGGACATTAACAAAACTGAAAGTGTAAACAGTTGTCTATAGCCTACGTTTAAGCCATCCACAGGGGGATTTGTATGCAACTTTTATCACACACATAATCAATATCACATACATAACCAATAGATAATAGTTACTTAGTCTGAAGCAACCCAATAGAACATTTTTTGTCAGTCTTTGTTCCTGACAAGTCACTTAAATGATACAGGCATTGGTTGTTTCTTGTTCATGTGTCCTTGGTGCTTGGTTGGGCCTGCTTTCTCATTTCACATTGCATTAAAAAATATATTTTTCTATGATATTCTAACCCATTGAGATGTGCCTGTATATCACTCCTGACAGTCACTTAAGAAAACTTAAGGTGAGATATTATTATTTAATGTTGTTTCCCTTTTGCTTGTCCAAACAACCAATGTCTCCAGGGAGCGTTAAGCCTTTACCTATATTATCAGAAATTGGCATGGCATGGAAGTGCCATTGAGCAAAGGCACCTAACCCCACACTGCTCCCCGGGCGTCGCTGCAGGCAGGCTGCCCACTGCTCTGGGTTAGTGTGTGCTTCACCTCACTGTGTGCTGTGTCATTCAGATTGGAATAAATGCGGAGACCAATTTCCCTCAAGGGATCAAAAAAGTATGCAAGTTAATGTTCTCAAGCTTTTCTAATAAGATGGTCTGTTTGCCCTCTTCTGACATCATGTTTGTATTAAAGTTAACATTTAAAAATAGCGACACACACGGAATACCTTTCATATTTCAGGCCTGAGTTTGTTTCCTTTTGCAGGGTGTTGTCCAGATTTGAGATCTGCCTGCGTGGCATGTTCTTTTTGTAAGGTTTTTACTTTGCTCTGGTGCAAGATTTATTCTAATCTATTGTAAAGCACTTGATTGGATTTAGATTGGTAGTTAATTTAATGGGTAGTTCAGCTTTTTCCCTTCCCAGTGTGCACAATAATATGAGTGGGACACTGAGGGGAGTCATAAGACTGTAAGCGTGGAGGGCAAGTAATAGACATTTTAGAACGGTAAACAGAAAGGAGACTCCATGCAGTTTTCGTACTGAAGTGCATTAGATGTTTTCTGTCAACAGCCTTCCACTGATATGGCACAACAGTGTTCTAGAATTTACTATGGTCTTCTTAACATCAAATTAAATGTGTGGCTGTCTGGCTGTGCTGTATTGAGAAACGTTTTTCTTCCTGGAGGTGTGGACTCTGCTGAAATTTAAAATGATTGGATCTGCCTTTACCCAATCGTTAATGTCTAATCGTGACATGCACATGTCTAATCGTGACAAGTGCTTTGGTGCATTAACCTGAAAGTGATTACATTAACAGTTGTCAATATAGCATACAGGTCCTGTCCTCACATTTCTGTTTTAGGCTAGCTATGCCATTATCAGCGAAACTCATCTTGTAAGTCGACTGAAGGCCATCACACAAAACCAACATAGAGAAAAAGGCTATTTATAAAAGTTTATTTTAAAAAAGAAGAAAAGGCTACACATTTTAATATATACAAAACAGACTTACTCCTGTAAAAGAGTGACTTAACACTTGTGGTTGATTTTGGCCACAACCATGGTCCTGGATAAGGCTAATCTTATAACTCCTGCAGATAAAATGTCCAGTGCAAGTACAGGCCTACATCCAGTTGTCACTTTGCTGCTGCTCTCCATCAACAAATATCAATCCAGGGTACCTAATGCCAAGAAAACAAGCATGTTAAGTGGTGATGAATTGCAGACTTCCTAATGATATTTGCATTAGGCTATAGCCTATCCATTTTTTATGTCTGTGGTTAGATATAGGCTGCTTAATTAATCTTTAACCTTACCTTCGAGAAACGCAAATTCATCAATGGCCTCAATGGCGTTATCTGTTGGAAAATAGGGAATTAGAAACACCAGATGCAAAGAATGTGCATGATGCAAACAATCCTCATTCACTTGGCATAATTGTAACACTTCCATCATCTCACCTAGGTCCTTCCTTTGCAGTGTCTTCCGCTTGCCCTGCTGAGCGTACACCAGTGCATCCTTGGCAATCATTTCCACAAACAATTCCTGTTGAGAATCAGAGGGTCACCACCAGCAGTTCCACCTAGCTTCTAACCCCAACAGTGTATTATAGCCTTATGCTAGACCAATGCAGTTAGCAAAATGCAGATACATAATTAAGACACTATAACGTGACTCAGTGTATTCCTGATTTAATTTATTCTCTGGTGTTATCCTGCTATCACGTTAAGGTAGTTAGTAGAACTATCTTACTTACTGTAGCTTTAGCGATGATAAACACAGACTCTTGACTAGCCAATGTGACGTCCGGGTCAGCTTTCATGAGAGCTTTTATCCGAGCTAAAGGTAATTTTGCCAAGCGACTCTGTGGGGCAGTTATAGCGCCCGTTTGCTGTGAGTTTTCCTCCTCTCCATCTGTCCCCCGAGGCTCGTCTTCAACTACACTTGGGTCTAAATCAGAGTCGGCACTCTGTGTAGGTCCAAGAGTTGCCGCCATTCTACACTAACGTGACGATAACAGTGGCGTTGTAGTCGCAACGTAAGTTCCTGCCTCTCTCATAGGCAACGCAAATGGCGTAGCCTAAAGTGTGGTCGAGAATGTCACTTAGATTTGTTCCACCGTCTTTACTTACGGCGTGTACTCTACCGCCAACCTCTTCAAAGGATAGGAGGTGTGGCGCGTTGAAAGTGTCAAGGAGGGTCAGTTACGTTACATAAGGTAGGCTATGGGCCTATTAGGCTTTAGCCAAAATAGAATGGACTGAACTTAACTTGATCTTGCAGTCGTGAGAATTTTTTTCCGTCTTCTGTTAGAAAGCCTTACCTTTTTTTATGCAATGGTTTAAGAAAATAGCCTCTATTGCAGATACCTATCGAACACAAAGTGGCTTACCTTGTTAAAATTATGAAAATTAGATTCAATATATCCCTGTATGTGTAGCTTACTGTTTGCTTTATTGTCTGACTTTTTTGTCTTGGTAAAATTCGAAGAAATAAAGTTCAGCTAAGGATCCATACATGAAACACATTATGAAAATGCAGTGCATCTGCCATATAGTCTATAATTCAGGGAGGTCCAGAAATGGACATGTAACAAAAGCTGGCATCTTAAAGCATGTTGATGGTTATGCAACTTTACATGCAGCCCATCAGAATACAGTTGTTGATCTGATGCACTGTTGCACATCTAGTTCTTAATTTCTCTGCATGCATAAAACTCATTTTAACAGGGCTACAACAATTATTCTATTTGAGTTGAAAATCAACTCCCAGAAATTCTTAATCTATTTTAATCAACATTGCTAATGTGTTGATATCATTGAATATGGTTTCAAGTATGCAACATTATTTTACCTAACTCAACTTCCAAAAAGTAGACCTATGACCATAACAAGTGAATTCTAAAAATGGAAAGAACCCATTCAGTGTCACTAAGTGTACCTTCTCTCTGTGTTTGCTGATACGCCACAAGCTTGTTAGTGCTTTGAGAGAGTTTCCATGGCTGTGCGCTGGGGTAGGGAGGCTGATATTAATACGTGAGCCTAATTGGATTAAGCATCGGTGATCTTCAGTGCTCCCCCAGACTAAGACACAGTCCATGGTGAGTGCACGCCAACAGCCTTCAGCCTCCAGCAGAGGATGAAAGATCTGCCAGCGCCAGGTACTGTAACTGATTCTTTGGATGTTTCTCTGAATTTTTGTTAGCTGTTGTTGTGAAGTTGTGAAGGGACATTTTTGTGCAGAGCAGTGTTGTTGGTTAACAGGAACTTGAGAAACTAAAGGTTAATGGCATAATGTGTTGTATGTTATGTCACCTGATACCAGATATTAAATGCTGTGTTGAATGTATAGTTTCAATCTTTATTTCACTAGACTTTGCTTATTTGAGTTAAACATTTTAAAATCTAAATTGATGCTTCATATCGATCACCATATTTTCGATATGAAGACTGAATCATCACACACGATACTTGCGTTATCCTTTGTTACCGTAACGCCCCATGTTACAATTACCAGATAAATGATGGTATTTTGAATATTGTATAAATGCTTTATTTAATTTTCTGTGCCATGTGATGTTGCCATCTCCAAATTTAAATGCAAAAATAGAAATGCTTGCCTCACTAAAAAGTGATGAATGATCTAACCTCCTTGAAGTCATGAATGAGCGTCCTCTCTCCCTGCTGTTCAGGGGATTTCCTTTGCAGTATTTTCTGCTTTCCTGAGTCTTGACCCGAGCTGTTGTGTAATCCTTGTCAGTGCTGTTGTCCTGATCTGGCCTTGCTGAGCTGAAAACAACATGACTGTCCATGTACTCTTACAGAGGAAAAACTGTAGAGCGTAACTGTAATGGGTCTTTACGCAGACTTAAATTTGGTCATGTGAAAAGTGTTTTGTAAAGTGCTGAACTGCAGTACTGAACATTACACAACATTACATTATTATAAGGCCCATTAGCTAATCACATATATAGAATACTCAGTCTTTCTAGTCACACACGTCATCACTAGTGCTAATGTTCAGTGGATACATCTTATGACATTTCTCTAACCTACTTGATTGTAGTAAACTGTATACAGTTTGCTATACTATTGAATTTTGCATACAACATTGATTGATCAATTTCTTCGTATTTGTAATAAACACATAGAAGAGTTAACCTGCCAGTCACTCTAAAGGGGTCTCAGATAGATCTGTCCAGTCTTCAGTCAATATAAAATCTAAAAAGTACTGCTTAGCACAATCTTAACAAATTAGGACAACATGCTGAATTGATCTTTTTAGATTTTGTTTTTTTCTTCGACAATTTTCATATCATAAAGATTCTTAAATAGTGAAAGTTAAACCAGTGTAAAAAGATCTATGTTGCACATTGTCTTTAAATTATTACATTTTGGTAAATATTTTTAAGTTGGTTCTAAGCAACCTTTTTTTTTTACAGTGTAAGGTGTGGACTGTGTTGCCCTCATTAAGGGTCATGTGTGCTGATTGTTGGGAAGGTTATGACAGATAGGACACACACGCTAGTCTATAAATGCCTCCACTTAACTCACCTCTCCTCAGGTCCAGTCATCTGTGGCGGTCAGGCAAACCTAATCCCACTATATAATACAGCTGTCTGCTGTGCTGCTGCTGTTTGTACAATCTGTTCCCGTGCGATCAGGTCACTGGAGTGGCTTATCTGTGGCAAGGCATGCATAAGCCGATGAGATATCAGAGGAGAAAATGCTTATGCCACCCTTCATGTCTACATCTGTTAGTTTGATTCGCTTAAGGAGATGTCAAGAGCAATAGTTTCTTTAAGGGGCACTGGATGAGGAGTATCGTTCTGGTGGTAATGGTTCATAACTTTGCATGTCTCTGGGGTGAGTTAAATGTATGAGCAATGGCATTATTTGGCGATTATGTGTGTGTTTCAGTCACTGGATGCCTTAGTAGACATCAGAATAAATACTCCATCCATCCATCCATCCATCCATCCATCCATCCATCCATCCATCCATCTATCCATCCATCCAGCCATCAATCAGTGGCATAATTTGGTGGTTATAGTTCATGGCTAGCTGTCTGTAGCACACAAATGCATTTCTTTTTTGTTTTTTTGCATCTCTTTTGTTTCTCTTCTTTATTTCATTTTTAATTCAGTTTAATCCAGTAGAATTCAGTTTTTATTTCAGACATGCAAGATGGCCCATAGCATGAAAATGACAAAAAATGTCCATTGCATATAAAATAAGACTTTTTTGTTTCCGCGGGTCTAAAAGAAAAATGTTTTTTTTTTGTCCAGCACCTGGCCTTGCTGAGGAGAGATGTGCACACATTTACTCTTTTTGTCTTCTCTCGTGTCTGCACAGGTCTGAAAACGAAGAAGACATGGTCAATGCTGCAGCGTGGGAAGAAGAAGACTAAGGAGGAGATGGTCGAGAGCGGGCCCAAGCCTGCCCCAGTCCAGAAGCCCCCGCCACTCACCGCCGAGCAGAGGATGAAGCAGACGCCCATCGAGAGGGTCATCTACGACATGGCCTACAACGAAAGGGTGGTCAACGACCTCATCCTCGGCCGACGGATATCCTTCTACGAGCTTCGGGGAGAAGTGGGGACGGGTAACTTTGCCCACGTCAAATTAGGAATTCACGTCCTAACAAAAGGTGAGTTTTAAAAGAAATGTTTATATTTATTATGCAATGCATTTGGCAGGGCATCTGTGAAATAATAATTTCAGAGTTGGTCTGGAGGTTCAGGAGGTCACAGGTTCAATTTCTCTTCCAGTAGGAAAAATGTGGGTTGAGACGGTGAATAACCTGTGGTCTCCTGCATCCATGGCTAACATGCCCTTGAGTTAACCTTTCATTGCTGTGGTGGGGACTACTGTATGTGCTGTATGCACTTCCCTGTCCCTCTATGTACTTTACTGTAAGTCACTCTGCAAAAGAGTGTCAGCTAAATGTAATGTATTGTAGCCCAATGCAATGCAGTGCTTATTTATACAAAACGTGAAGCAGTGGTGACATAGGTTAGAGAGATTGTGTTCTTTTACTTCATCTCTTATCTGAATGTACTGTGGATGCCAGAAATGTAGAGGTGGTCTTGTAAAATAAACAGGTCCTAGTCACCCTAAATCGCCAGGACCCCCTTTGGTGTATGCTGAGATATTTAAGAGATGTCTTTCATTTGTTTTGAGGAACAGTTTGCATGCCCATGTGGGTGCCAGAGAAGATGTGTTGGGTGATTTTATTTCCGGCTGTTATGCTTGACCTCACAGTGTGCTTTCTCTCTTCTCCTCCTCTATACTGCTGTCCTCCCCAATGCAGAAAGAGTAGCTGTCAAAATTCTGGACAAGTATCGTCTGGACAAGAAGTCCCAGTCTTTGTTCGCCTCGGAGATCCTGTGCATGGAGAAGCTGTCGCACCCCAACATCGTGCGCCTGTATGAGGTGCTGGAGACGAGCAAGCGCCTGTACTTGGCCATGGAGTACGGCAGCGGCGGGGACCTTTACTCGCGGATCACCACCAGGGGGCGTCTGTCCGATCTGGAGAGCAAGCTGGTGTTTGCGCAGATCATTTCAGCCATCAAGCACATGGTTAGCAGGCCTGTCTTTCAGTTTGACTGCACTTTTTGTTGGCCACATGGGGCTGATAATCTGTCACATATTTCATGTAGACACGTGGCAGAAACATTTGTAGCGAAGCAGCAGGACACAGAATAACTATTCTAATCAATTAAATGATTTTCTTTGTATTAATTCATATTGTTGCCTTTATAACTATTCTAATCAATTAAATGATTTCCTTTGTATTAATGCATATTTCCATGTGCCTTTTTATATTAGTCTATGGTTGGCCATATGAAAACCTGTATAGACATTTAGCAATAACAAAGCCATAAAACACAGTTTTTCGATGCTATATATTGTAACTATCATGTATCTTTTGCCATGGTCTGGTTGAATTTCTGATTGTGACACATTCTTTTAAGTGTCAGATAATGTATAGACAGATAGAACAGTTCTAACAATAACACGATAGTAAGTATTCTGTATATGTCCCATTAAAAGTAAGTGTGTGTGTATCATGGGACCTAATTAATGGTTCTGTGTAGATAACCTGTATGTGCTCTTGTGTTATGTGTCTGCAGCATGAGAACAACATCGTCCACAGGGACGTAAAGGCGGAGAACATATTCTACACCACAAGCTACTGCATCAAGGTGGGCGACTTCGGCTTCAGCACGGTCACCACGCCCACCGAGGTGCTGACCACGTTCTGTGGCTCTCCGCCATACGCCGCGCCCGAGCTCTTCAAGGAGAAGGGCTACATCGGCCAATACGTGGACATATGGGCCCTGGGCATCCTGCTGTTCTTCATGGTGACCGCCACCATGCCCTTCTCCGCCGACAACTTAGGCCGGCTCAAACGGGTCATCCTCCACGGCGCCTACACCATCCCGCCGCACGTGCCTGAGCCCTGCCGGCTGGTCATCAAGGGGATGCTCCGGCAGGTGCCCGTCGACCGCTCCTCCGTCTCCCAGCTCATGAACAGCATCTGGCTGACGGGGGTGGAGTACCCCAAACCGTACCCCGCGCACAGCCTGACTCCCACACATCTTGGGGATGCCGCTGCCGCCTCCTCCGGTGCTACCTTGTCTGTGGAGGAGAGGGAGGTAAGGACGGCCCTGTCCGACCTGGGCATCACGGCGCAGCACCTGCAGAACAACGGCACAGACTCACGCAGCCCCATCACGGGCACCTACCGCATCCTCGCGCATCGGGTCCAGAAGAGGAGGTCTGTGGAGGCGGTGGGCTACACCTCACTGTATCCCGACGAGTTCCATGCCAAACCGTCTTTGGCCAACGCAGCGTGGAAGCACCATCCGTCCGCTGTGTGTGCCATCCTGTAGTTCAGAGACCTGCTGGGTGCCGACATAATTGACTAACAGACGTGCAGCTGTGCAGAGATGCAGGGCATCGGTGGTATACTTGCTAGGGAATTGGAGCAGTTACCAGCACGGCGTGGTTAAAATGGCCAAGCTGGTACCAAAAACGTGGGTGCAGTGCATGTTGGTGCGACGCTCTTCACACATCCACAGCCATGGATGAGGTGCCCTTGAGCAAGGAGCCTAATGCCCAACTCCTGCTTCTCAGTCAGGCACTGGGTTAATGGCAACCGGCCTATTGCTTTGTGCGTGGCTATGTGTGCTCTGAGTGTGGATCAGCTCGGTCCTACAATGTGTATGTGTGTGCACTGACTACCCATGGTTTGTGTTTACTAATGCTTGAATGCAAATAACAACCCCCCCCCAAAAAAAAATAAATAAAAAAATAAAGACTAAACTTTGTTATTTATAACTCACTTTTGGTGAAATACATGAGAAGCTTACTTTCAGTTGAAGTGGAAGGACTATGTCCACACAAGTAAACAGAGTACTGGAAACTGGTCTCGTCTCTTTGGGTTCAAGGAGTAAACAGTGCCCCCTGGTGCTAGCACTGGTGTACAGGTGTGCCCTGTCACTGAGTGTGCATGTGGGTCACCAGAAACCATTTTCTAACCACAGCTAGTAGATCCCCATAACCATTAATCACTAATACAAGAATTCACTTGGTCTTAAATTTGTATTCAGGATATTGTGCAACATCACGCCGTCAGCGTATTTTTAACCACAGGCTTATGGACAGAGGCTGACGCACCGGATTAACGGTTTAAAATCTTTTAATCCTAATTAAAGAAGCCTGACATCATACTATTGTAAGTCTGTAAAACAGAAAACACGTTTTTTTTGTCAGACAGTCTTAAAATACTGACAGCCTCCATTCATGTTTTCAATTCTACCAATAAAAGATAAGTACATTATGCCCCTAAAGCAGCAAGCATATAAGGGGCAGAGTACTTAGCCTGAAACTGAAAAAAGAGTGGTGATTGTTTTGTTTTTTGTTTTTTTAAAACACCACTTTATTTTTTTATGTTTTTCTATAATCACCGCATTATAGTTGAGTTGAGTAAACAATGCTATAAATTCCATTCATTATATTCAGTTTGCTTACTTTGTTACAACATAAAACAAACTTAGCAAGTCCATGTAAAGCCATATTTCTGTGTTTGAAGTTGAACTTGTATCTCATTTTTTTGACAACACACTACTCACATCAAACTGGTGATTTTCTTGCTTCAAAATATTTAATTTATTGCCTTATTGAAAGGCACTTACAGTTACAGTTATTTCCTCTAATTACTTTTAATGACAACATGGTTTCTGTGTATACAGTACCTTCACTGTTTTCTCTGGGGTGACAGCCAGTCACTGTTTGGTTTTTTTTCTCTTCCTGTCCTGATTGTCAGTTGTGTGAGAAAATGCCACCATTCCATACTTGCTAAGACGTGACAACCAGCAGAATATTTAGTGAGAAGGAGGTAGGCTAACTGACAGTGCCGCAAATCTCTGCCAAGAAAGGTCTTGTCAATGGTAAACGTCTTGTGTTTCGCAATGTGCACAAAGGGCTGAAAAACTCTGCTAGAACAGGGTTGCATCACACCTGATGTTGTTGGGTCTTGTAAATAGTTTAATAAAAACCGAGGAATGTGCATTCGGATTATCAGCAACGGAAAACAGGAGAGATGCAAATGGAATCATAGCTTGAAATCTCGCTGTGATTTATGAATGTTCAGTTTAACAGTTTACTGTTTACACTTCGCAAACAATAATAATACATAATAAAACATTTTTCAGAAAACTGGTACAATCTCACCATATCAGAGGTATTTGTCCCTAACAACTGGCTTGAGAAAATCCTTCAATAAACCATATTGTTATTCTCAACACCTCTGACTTCTGGTTCCCAGTTTGTTATGAAATGTCTTTTCTTCATGGTCTCCCATCAAAAACAACATCAAGTCACTTTTGATAAAGTAGATCTTGGCAAAGGTATAATGATCCATATCAGTTTAGGCCACTTTCATCTTCACATCGCAGGCAGGAGTATCAAAATAAATGTAAAAATAGTAGTCGAACAATAACAGAACACTCTTGTAAAAGTGAATTCAGGTGTTTTGTTGTTGTTAGGGTGAAATCACTCAGAACTGATCAGAAACAAGAATGAGCATGTAAGGAAATAAAAGAGAATATCATATATCAACCTGGCACACACACACACCAGGTTACCGCCGCAGGAGGTGAGAGGTGGAGGGGGTGGAGAGATTTGCCCGTAAAGCATAACTCTTTACTACTGTCTCATTGTGTGTGTGTGTGTGTGTGTGTGTGTCTGTGTGTGTGTGTGTGTGTGTGTGTGTGTGTGTGTGTGTGTGTGTGTGTGTGTGTGTGTGTGTGTGTGTGTGTGTGTGTGTGTGTATGTGTGTGTGTGTGTGTGTGCGTGTGTGTGTTTATGTGTTTAACAAGCTCTGGCATTAGTTCCCCTATGTGTGTGATGGTCTTCTGCACACACCCTTACTCTCTCGCTCATCTCCGTTTATGGTGGTTAATAAAATTCCTGATTTTTTACTGAGAGAGACAAGTGTGCAATGGCTGTACAGTGTCATCTGTTTAATGTGACTAACGACAGTGCCATGTTTGAAGTAGCATACACATGCTTCTACTTGCAGGTGTTCCATTTTAAAGTCAACACTTGTAGTCATAACTCTTTCACATAGGTACAAGGTCAGGGATGTCAAAGATAAAGAAATATATGTTTAAAAATGATTATGTAGATGGTTATTAAAGTCATTAATGTATTATTAATGTATTATTTTTATAAGTAACCCTTGTTTTTTTTAGGTAAAAGCAAATATCAAACATTGCCAGTCTGCATGTCAAATAGCAAAGCAAAGCATTCATATTTCTTTACCACACCATTTTGTGTGCTGAACATGTTCTAGTGTGGAAATATGCAAATTACAGCATAGAAACTGGCCAGAACAATAATGACCAACATTGTTACATTATTTTAAAAAACATCTTTATTTTTTTACCACATATCATTAATTGCTTTAATAATCAGAATCACTTGTATATACAAGTTTCCTTATCATATCAGTGATTAGGTTAATATGTTGACACATACAGCACACAGCACACACAGGATATACAAATCTATGTATGGTTTAATAAAAAATATTATGATTAAATATAAAAATATGAACATTCATGTGAGCTGCATTTCAGAATAATTCCACAGACAGCGAAGGCACTTTCAAAACATTCCATTGTTCACAGTTTAATACAGCTATGTTGTTAAGGATTAAATGTATCATATCTAAACCACTCACTTCAAACACGACTGGTAAAGTATCGTCTCCTGCAGGCATCTGGGTATACTGACAGGCTAACTGAAGTTGACAAGCCATACATCAAAGAAAGCAGTAAGTCAATGTGACGTATGACACGGATGGCAATATTTTGGCATTGAGAATTTCATCTAGACAAATCCCTCTGTCATTCCACTTCTGTACCAAGTTCTGCACTTCTGTAATCTTGTCATCCGTGGACTTCCACACCAAGCTCTACTGGGGGGTCTGGTGGAAAAAATAAGAACATAAGTCTTCTGTAATATTGCTTCTAATTTGAAATTTGTGCTGGAATTATAAAGGCATATGTGTACAAAAATCAGATGGTACCTCAGTTATATAGTTTTACGGCTATGTAGCTCTGACTCAGGCCCTTTGATTGTTTGATCTTCCTTCGATGTCAGTGATCAGATGTTGCACCCATGACTGTTGAGGATTTGCACAGAATGATCTTGAACTCCTCAGGGTGAATCTTCGCCGTAAACAACAATATAGATTACAATTTCAATTAAATTTCCGCACGGTTTAAGATTATTTATACAGCACCACAACAAACACATGTCTTATCAGAGTTTACACATTCCATCTTAGAATGAAACATGATCAGGTTCATGGAAAATTGACCGCTTATTTTTTTACACTGTGTGTATGTTTGTACAAAAGAGAGAGCGAGAGCAAAAAACATAAACAGACTAAGCACATGTCCATGAATGCATCTGTTTATGTTAACATGTTTGTGTGTGTGACAGACTGTGTCTATCTCCCTGGTTCTGGGAGAGTTTGCGCGTGTGCATTTGTGCATATGTGTGTGTGTGTGTGTGTGTGTGTGTGTGTGTGTGTTAATGTGTGTTTGTGATCACTTTTATACAATATTGGAACATTCTGAATAAACATTTGAAGTACTCACATCACGGCTGGGATGTTGCATCCTCCATCTGTTTTCTGCAGCCTGTACTTCTCCACCTTTCTTTTGGTGGACTTCTTCACCCCAGCAACATATTTCAGGCAGCAGTTCTCATAGGAACCTGGTTTTCATTTAAAGCAAGGACAAGGCGACAGTAAAGTACATTTCATAAAGTGCTTCAGAAAGCAATTAGTGATGGTAAAATAGACATTATGAGCTTGCAACACTAATAACATATAGCACGATAATAACAAATGATGATTTTTGCATTATCTTGAGCATGGCACAGTTAAGAGGTTGGTAAAATGTTCATGCACAATGCCACCTTTACACTATTTGATGACTTGACACTTTTCATGTTTTTGCACGAGATCACTAGTTTGGATCTTCAAGTAAGAGCTTCTTACCTTGAGCCAGGACTGGGTACATGCACGCCAACAAGAGGATGAAGAACAGTATGGAGAACTTCATGGCTTGATTCTTTGGAAATGCCAACCTGTATAACATTAACTGTCTCTTAATAACTGACCATGTGGTTAGACCGAGAAAAGTTATCATGTGAATACATTCTGTGCATTGTAAAAATCAACAAAAACAAAACTATTTAAAAAATATTAAGACATGTTATAACAGACACAGCATCCACGTAGCTAAATTTATGTGTTTATGTAATATTTATGCATGCTCGCATGTGCACACACGCGCGCGTGCACACACACACACACACACACACACACACACACACACACACACACACACACACACACACACACACACACACACAGTTTTAACAGTTGCAAAAACTTACAGTAGCAGGTGGTAGGTAGGCACTGTTTGATGATACAGCTTCTACTGACACTTGCAGAAATCCTCTTGTCTTTTTATAGGACATATTTACATCTTACCCACCCTCTGGACTTGTTAATCCACGCCTCCCCGCACGCCTCTTCACATTTTCTTGATGAATGCAAAAAAAAAAGAAAAAAAAAGAAAGAAAAAAAAGTTGAACTTATTACCTTATTCTTTTTTTTTTTTCTTTTCCAGAAAATCGATGGCTAAGGCACACAGGGGGATGTTACCAGAAATTGATTTCATGCAGTAATGGACCCTAAGGGACTGATGCGATTCGTTTCTCACACAAGGTCACATTTGTAAGTGTTTAGTCAGTATTAAGGGCCTGACTCCCTGCATAAATGAGTAACATAGATAGGATAGGTTTGGAAATGGAGTTCTTATTAATGTGCCTCAAAGTTACACTGGAAATACTTCATTACTAAAGTCTTGTTCTTACATGAACCTCCTGAAGATCCTATCAGTCTTGCAGGTGAGGTTGCCCTTAAGACTTTTATCAGGTTAATGGCATTTTTATGATGATACTCAGCAGCATTATAGCCCATACCAAGTGTGAATGAAGTGGAAAATCATTTGTCAGTTTTTTTGTTCAACAATTGTCAATCAATTGTCTTTCCTCCCATTGTATCAAACCAAGTTTGCCTTAAATTCTTTACATGAGTGAATACTGTAGCGGGTAGCTGCTATCAAAAGCAACATACATTTTTTACCCTTGATCACAAGCCCTGAGCTATTGCACAACAGTGAGCTGTTAAAAAAAACTGCTAAGGCCATGCCAAATTCTTTTAAGCAATGAAGCATAAAAAGGTGCCTTCTGCCAATAAAAACACAGATCTAATCCAAGTGAAAAATGAACAAACGACCTTTTCAGTCACCTATGGTATTGCCCAACAACTTCCTGAAGTAACCCATTTCTAGTTTTTACATGACTTTAAAGATTTGACAAAATTTGCCACAACAATCTGTCACTGTCACTATTAACAGCGTGGCTTAAAAGACTGGAACATCGCAGACTTTGAGAACAGATTAAAACTCAGTCCATAAAAGCGTTCTGCGTCCTAAAACCCTTAAGTCATGCTGAGCATTTTGAGTTTGAAGTGATTCCCATGATCACACAGCACACCACACCACAGCACATGGCCCATTAGGCTGCTGCTTGGTAAGTCACCAAAGTCTGACTCACATCTTACAAGTATCAGAGCTGCCATGTGTGTATATCCATGACATGCATTTGAGGTTATTTTTTCTGTTGGATGCCCTCATGATGCTGCTTTAACCAACAAATGTTCACATTCTTTCAAGAAAACCGTCTGTCCTCATAAATAAATGTTTAAACAAGCTCAAGCTCAATTTGTTTGTACAAGTCAAAATTAAGAATTTAATCCACAGCTGATCCCGTTACTGAGAGGTATATCACTCCATCCTATGTTATGGTTGGATGTTAGTTCTGTCTCTGGCATTAAAATGGGATTTCTGGTTATCATGTCCCTAATCTCCCTGTTTGCTGTGCTTTATAAATAAAAATTCCCTTATCCCAAGTGAAAGACTGCCACTTGCCTCAGGCTTCAGCACGGACAGCAGGTCCTGATATTTTGATAATAAATAGGCCCATTATTCTACGGTATTATGCTCGGTTTCTTTTCCTTCACATGTGATAGTCTTATCTCCTCCACTCTTACATTAACCTCACTGAAAAACCTCTGTGACATTTGATTTCTAACTATTTCCTTTTTCTGCCGTGCAAGACTGTAAGTTTAATTTTGAGGTGAATATGAGGTGCCGTGATTTTTGGAACAATAAACATCAGTTTTATCATGTGGCGAAATGTCTTGAGAATTTTCCCGGGGGAAATAATATGTTGTCTTACAGCCAAAACGCTGAAAACACATGCAAGCATAAGATTTTAAAAGTATATTTTCTCAGCTGGGAGGTGTTTTGCCTTTGTAGGGAGTAAAATCAATAATCACATAAAAAGCAAAAACAACTCAATAGCCTAGTTATAACCTTAACTGTAACCCAAGACATCACACTGTAAAGTCCTATCCTCATCACCACTTAATTTTCCAAGTTAAGTTGTTGGTAAAAGGTGTTATAATTGTACAGTATTGCATACAGTAGTAGACTATGAGTAGGCTACATTATTTTTAAAGACTTTTGCACTCTTTTGCCTATATCTAACTAGGCTATCAGAACATCGGATAGCATATTCATCTCATGTGCTTACTTTGAAGTGACACAGTCTTGCGCAAGTTGTGTAGCCCTGTAGGGGTATAGTAACTGCCTACCATGATTAAACATGTAGTCATATCCCATGGCACTTCCCCCTCTACATACTGTATCACATGATGGTGAATTTTAAAACCTATTCAGAAGAAGTTGGCTGCATGCTATGATCTAATGATGTGAATTGTTGTGTAGCCTACTTTAATTACTTAGAATTTATAGGAATAACACAAACTCGGCATGTGGAAGATCAACAAGTGGACTTTTGTTAGAAGGCAAATGACCTGTCCTGTGCCATGAAATTTGTTGGCACGCACCAAATAGCCTACTGCGCAATTAAATCCCAGGACTAAACATTTTGGGTTACAAAAACACAGGCCTAGGGCACACCTTGTTTACATGTCTTGTCCAGCAAACAAAATAAAACACATGTTTACATAATTATGATAGGATTCATTATTAGGCGTGTAACTGCAACTACCACGTGTTACAAAAGGCGCGCACTGTACACACAAACCCAAACACGCTGAAGTCGGAAATGACTCAGATACGGTTTATCAGCACCACCGCCGACCACTGAGAAGCAAGTGCAACTGCAAGACGTCACATTTAAGTCAGCTGAGCATGATCATATGACCAACTGCAATCACGGAACTGGTAGTATTCATGGTAGGTGAAAGGGAAATCAACAAAGTCAGCAGGCAAGCCGTAAGAAGTTTCATGCAGCATGTAAATACTCCTTTTGGTAATCGCAACTTTGTGCATATCAGTTGAGGTAAATGAGCAGTCAGGAGAAGAGATACGGCGCATGAGACACTGTTTTTGAGTACTACATAAGTTGGGCTACCAAAAGTAGGCTATCTAAAAAGAGTGTGGGCTACTCTTGTTAACAGGTGTGAACATCCCGCAACAAACTGAAGATGTCAGCAGGCTTCTGGTTGTTTTTATCTATAACCTTCGTGGTAGTTGCATGTGGTGAGACACTACAACACATTACCCTATACGTTAACCTACTTCAATATAGGGCTAAATGCTTACCATATGGAATGAGGATCATCTGTGTGCATTCATGCCGTTGTTCTGTTTCAGACTCGACCTTGCACCTAACTGTCCCAGAGACTGTGGATTTAGAGCAGGGATCATCGAAAAACCTTACTATAAAATCAAGGTAATTTAACGAAAAGTTGAAAGTATTTGTTCTTTAATTCCTATAAATATTGTTTTTTTTTGCCGATAATCACGACTGTTTTCTTTCTTTGTTATATGCAGTGCCCCTCTAAATGTCACTGTTGCCATCCTATTCAACATTACCTTTGCATCAAAAAATTACACTTCGATTATCGTTCTGCCTGAAGAGGTGAGACTGTCACTTTTGTTTGCTTTGCTTTGCATAAGATGCAGTAGAAAGTAGCCTGAAAATGTTTCAGATTCAGTTTGAGTGAATATCAAATAACACATTGTATTCAAGGCATTTTCAATAACATTTTGCCATTTAACTGTTTATTATTACAGGTGCTTCTTCCAACTGAAAGTACCTCAGCTCAGTTTGAGGTCCTGGCAAAAGATATCGGTCAAGTCACTGCTCATGTGTACAGCAATGATTCAGAAATATCCAGGTACTCTCACCATAGCATCAATTGATCTAAATAGCTGGCTATGTGTGTTATATTTTATTAATGTTATATGCCCGTTTGTGTAAAAATATATAAGATATATATATTATAATATATAAGATCTATGGACCTAAGGTTCTGTGCACATTTGATAATAAGGATCATAATAGTAATACTAATTAATTATTGTTCATTGTAGTAATAATAATAATACAATGTCATAGTTTTTGTGATGAAGTTAACCAAAAGTATAACTTAAACATGTAGGATACTAAACACTCACTTTGTCTTCTTACAGACTTGGTACAAGGATCAGATTTCTGGTGGTCAGAAGTAACATTCTTTCAATTATAAATCAAGTCATTGGCTGGATCTACTTTGTGGCATGGTCCATTTCATTTTACCCACAGGCATACGAGAACTGGAAAAGGAGAAGGTACTGTGTTGTTTAGATTACTGTCTACTCAGTTTTTTAGAAGTGGCCAAAAAATCTGTGGTGTGTATGTCTTTAGTCTTATGTAAACCTTCTTCTTTTTTTTCTTGCCAGTGTTGTGGGCCTGAACTTTGACTTCCTTGCACTGAACCTGACAGGATTCTTTGCCTACAGTCTCTTCAATGTGGGTCTCTTTTGGATCACCGATATTAAAGTAAGACCTTCCACCTGCTTGAGGGCAATGACCTGGGACTGAAACGTCTGCTCCTTGCACTTCTTTTGCACTCTTGCACTATCTGTAAAGCCCTTTCCAGAAATGTGAAATGCTCTGTTACAGACTCTGACCCTTATTGTTAAAATTACATACAGTACCATTTAAAAGAGGCTCAAACAACTAAGATAGCGTTTGTCTTTCAATGACAGGAGGAGTTTTTGAAAAAGGACCCAAATGCAGTCAACCCTGTCGAGGCCAATGATGTATTCTTCAGCCTCCACGCCATGCTGCTGTGTTTGGTGTATATCATTCAGTGTGTAATTTATGAGGTAAGGAGCTGACAACAAATCTGTAGCTGTCAAACCAGGAAATGCCAACGTACCTGGTGGTTCCTGTTACTGGCTTTGTGCCTTATTCACGGCAGCAGAAGTTTGCCGATACAAGACGGTAAGCTGAGTTAAAAAGCATTAAGTTACATATCTACATATCTGTATTTTTAGCATTCACAAAAAAGGAAGTAAGCAGTTCTTTGGAAGTTGAACTTCTACTACATGCCTGGTTAACCTGAAGGAGTGATGACTAATTATTTTATGTGAAGAATCTCACTTTAATGGTAGAAATGGTTTTATTTAGTTAGCAATATGTATAATAATAATAATAATAATAATTATATATACATATATATATATATATATATATATATATATATATATATATATATATATATATATATATATATATATATATATGCACTGTCTCTAAAACACAGTCTGTAATAATGTTTTTGTTAGTGTGACCTGACTGTCTGCTACCTTACAGAGAGGAGAGCAGAAAGTGTCCAAGGTTGCCGTCGTTTTACTCGTAGTGGGCTGGACTTTTGCGCTGGTCTCCCTGTTTGTGGCGGTAGCAGGAAAGATTACCTGGCTGGATTACCTCTACTACTTTTCCTACATCAAGCTGGCTGTCACCCTTGTCAAATACATCCCTCAGGTAGTTACACCAAGTCATCCTTTCTTTTTCATGATTTGAATAGTAAAATGGTCTGATGTGTTTTATTTGATTGATGGTGTTAAGTCATTTGAATTGCCTGCACACATGTATAAATGGTATAAGGAGACATTAGAAAGCTGTTGTTGATATTTTGGAAATAATATGAACACACTGTGTATATTTGTATGGATATACATGAGACACATCCCTCTGTTTACTGAGTTGTAAATCATTTCACTGTTGTCTGTACATATTGACATTGATCTATAGGTCATCACTTCCATCACGTGTTGAGGTTACAATAACACAAAGGTAAAAAGGTGAAGAATAATTAAACTGTAAAGAACTCGTAAAGATAAGGTACAAAATCCTCATTACAATGGCTTATTCCTAAACCACCAATTCATTAAAAATTAACCTGAGCATTTGCTTCAGCCTATCTGCTGAAGTAGACCGTAGACTTCCTGGAAAAACATTGCAAATGTAACTTGGTCTCTGATGCCCAGCAAACATTTCAAAAAGAGAGATTTAGTGGGTTTTCTCGCACAGAGGTGTATGGTTGTGTGTGTTATGCCTCCAGTCGAGAGAAATCCATCCGCAACATTTTTAAATAAATGAGAGAGGCAGTTGATTTCACTTTCTTTGTCTTTTTTTTTTTTTTTTAAGTGTAAATTGTTTTCCATATTGGGTTCCCCTTTGTAGGCCTACATGAACTACCAGAGAAAGAGCACAGAAGGCTGGAGCATTGGCAATGTGTTGCTGGACTTCACTGGAGGCAGTTTCAGCATCCTGCAGATGTTCCTTCAGTCCTACAATAATGGTGAGGTTTGCCATGCCGTCATACATGCAGTATAGCTGCTTTCAGACATAGCCGTGTCTACTTTTTTACTGCAATTTTTGAGTTGAAGTTTGAGAGCAACTTGTGTCTTGGCAGTGTTCACTCTAAATGCATGTTGAAAAATATTGGAAGAAAATGAGACAAAATAGCCTATAGACTTTCCTGTGTCAATTGCTGTGTCTGTGAATAGTTCGATCTGAGGCCCTCTAATATTTGGTTAAAAATCCTTACTTTAAGGGATATGCCACATTTGTCACATTTTCTTCTAAATTGCGTTGCCCCTTTTTTTCCCTTGAAGAACACCTGATAGTCATATCAATGCTTGCTCCACCCTAGTTGAGCACTTTCCAGTGTCTTCTCTAGAAATGCATGTTAAAATATTGTTTGCTGCACCCCAGATGCTGCGAATGATCTGTGTTTTGTTTGTTGTTTGAATTGCAGATCAATGGACGCTAATTTTCGGAGATCCCACAAAGTTTGGACTGGGTTTGTTTTCTGTCTTCTTTGATGTGGTGTTTATGTTACAGCACTATTGCTTATACCGGAAGCCAGCATCACAGTTCGAAGTCCTGCAAAATGAACAATAGGACTGACTATTTGTTACCACATGGGATGTTTTTCTTGGTGTATCATTTACTCTGTGCACCACCACATGTCTAAATCTTCAGGTATATGGGAATGTTTTGTAAACCCTTTGGACCAAATATGCTAAAATATAGGCTACTCTTGATTTTTTTGTCCACAAATAAACTCTAAATTTACATTTTGAATATGACTGACTGATAGGAATTGATGCACATTGATTTGTATGGCAGGGTAACAAAATATTTCACATTTTTTGTTGGGATGTGTTGAAGTGATATTTTGATATGTCTGTATAGTTTTCAAAAGGGATTTTTTTGAGTGAAAGCATACATTTTCAGGAATTATTTTCTCCATTATAGTGAATTGTCCATAAAAATACATGCATACTAGATTAAGGTGGCCATATTTGCCGCTGCTTTTGTTACTCCCTGCGTTACCTGGAGCATTTGAAATTGCGTTGATTGTAATCATAATAGTGCAAAGACTGAGCTTTAAAGGACATCGATACTTGAATATTTCCATCTTGAAACTTTAATACCTGTGGCATTTTAGGCACTCCTTAGAATAGGCCTATCCTTGGCCTGTAGCCAGCAATTGGAAACCTAAGAGGCTAAGGAGTTTGATAACGTGGTCTCCTTTACTGAATACATATACTTATGTATTTAACTACATAAATAATGCTCTCTTTGCTATAGCTGATCTCAAACTACTTTTAAAATATCTGTCACTCGTTTGGTTTAGAATGGCAATATTGGTTTTGAAAAGCAATAACTGTATTTTATCTCTAGAATGATGAAGGCACACTTTATTTTGTATGACTGAATACTATGCATTTGTCACCAAAGACTAATATGTATGTCTGAAATCAAGAAATAAAATATTGTGATAACATTTCTGCTGTATTTTTTTATTGCGATGCTTACTATAAAATTGTTGTACTGAGGCTGTTGAGAAATTCTGCCATCTGGTGATGGGCTATGCGTTTTTTTAATATATCGCATATTCATTTCCCCCCTGTTGTTTATTATCTGCCAATTTGTCCCCTCATCGCCTTGCTCAAAATAAAGCCTCTCTACACGCAAATAGGGTAACTAGGAAAGGAAAAAAGATAAATTACGTGCAGGTGAAACTAACAACACAACACAAACACATGCCAACAAAGAGGAAACGCGCATGTCACTCGCAGTGGATCATGGGTGTTAGTAAGGAAGTAAAATGGCGGACTTGGCAAACGATGGTAAGCACTCTCTGTTTGCGATGGGCAACTTAATCCAGTGCATAGAGAATTCAGATGTGTTTGGGTTGTCAGAAGATGTAGGAAGTATGATGCAACGTGCTCATAAGCTGCGACCCTAAATTGGGTGAACGTAATATCAAAAAGCTTTGGAGAAACACTTCAGGGCTGTGATCCTGCTCATAGCTTGCAAGCTGTATTTTCATGAGAGGAGGGAGGGGATGGGAGGCAGGCCAATCCGACTCGCAAAACAAGAGAACTGATAAGGCGTTTTCGGAAAGATAATTTTGAAATTCAAATCTCTGTCTGTATTTTGGGGCCTCACTCTTCTGTTGTCATTCATCGCAAGTTCTGCGAAGTTTTAATGACACGGTTAAACGGCAGTTGGGCCGGGTTGAATGTGAAATTGTTAGCATAATGCCAATATTAGCTAATTGACATTACTGATCAAGTTGGCTATTTAAGTACCTACCGAAGGGTTTGTAACTGCCTATCTGAAACGTTATTAAGATATAGGGTCATTTTCACAAAACAACATAAAATATATTTTGAAATGGGCTAGGATTTCGTGCTAAGCGGGCAATTTGGATGCGTAACTGTAACGTTACTGCTATGCGCCTCTCAAGAAGCCGCCTATACGTAGAAACGGGGTGGGGGGAGAGTTAGAGAGATACAATAGTTTTAGCGACAGGTAGCGTTGGCTAGGCGAAAGTGAACGGATGTGGCCATCTGTTTTCCGTTAAACGGACGTGCATTGTTAATCCTCCTCCAGGTTTTTTTCTCCTGTTCTAATCCAGCATGTCTCGCCGCCTAGGAAATCTGATGCACTGCTGGGATTTAGATTAACTGAATCGGACGTGACTGGCGCTTTGAGCCAGTCTTGTCTGGACGTTTTCTCCAGTAGTTTGTCACGTACATATCTTTAAACTAGCAAGCCGTAAAAGTGAAACTATACGTTTAGTGTGCTATATTGTAAAATATCATAGTGAGTTAAACACAAGTAAAGTTTATCCGAAAGATGCACTGTAAAAGGCAATTTACCATAAAAACAATAACACCCATTGTAGACCATAGTTTAATAGTGTTGGTAAAAAATGACTACTATAGGGGGTCACACCCACTTTTAAAGAGAGACGAACACTAGGTAAAGAGAGAAAATCAGATTAAGAATTTAAGTGTAATCTCACTCAATTTAATTCTGGTCAAAACAAACGTTTTCCCCTTGAGATCCGCATTATTTGTCTTCAGTTGAGTTTACTGAGATTTCCAAAGCTTAGCATTCATTAATCTTTTGCTGGGCATAATCTAATAACGCTTCTCCCCAATGTTTTAGCAGGAGTTTGAGGTGTTCAGCCAGTGGTTGTGAAGGCAAGAGGTAGGGACCAGGGATGACAGGATGGATGATGAGGGTGAGTGTGTAGAAGAGCTAGCTAGCACAGCAGAAAGGTGCTAGCAAAGAAGAATGAGGGTAAAAAGAGAAGTCTGAGAACAATAAAAACAATATTTAAGGGTAAAAGAGAGTCCAGTGGTGGCTTAAATGAAGCTCTTTTTTCTCTACCAGGTGTGTATTTCTGGTAATACATGGCCATATCTCTTTGAAGGTTTTTTTTTCTTTTCACACACCCCAATTTCCTTTGTCCTCTCTGGCTAAGGACCAGTGTGTGGTGATAAGGAGGGCAGTGTCCTGTGATGACACAGGCTTTAGATAAAGATGCAGTGTTTTGTCACTTGTCATTGATGAAGCATCTGCTGCTTGCACCCATGACTTTCGTTGCTCTGCTGTTCCAGCACCATAGAGGGAAACAGACTGATTATGTCATCTGCAGTGTTTTCACTCCTCACTTTGTCTAGAGAAGTGACTTATTGAAGTCTTAAAAATGAATTTTAAGGTGGAGCTGTGTACATTTGGACAAAGAAGAGCATAGTTGAGAAAAGAGAAACATTGTGTGAGAAGCATTTACCGTGTTATTGTCTTTTCACATGGTTGGATACCTTTTATATTGTATGTTTATAGTAGTCATATCTTCAGGAAAAAAATCAATCTGTTATCATGCCTCCACTTATTATTGTGGCCTTCGATAAGAAAACGAATTGTTGGGTCAGAGGAAAGGCCTTGATGATGAAGGTTGCTGAGAAGTGTAAATTACAAAATAGGCTAGCCTAGTTGACGGTGGCACAGTTGAAATAGGAGTAGTTTCAAAAGTTTGATAAACTTGATGGCATTACGATATAGTGGTTTGTGTTTGTTACACATACAGGCCTCTCAAAAAAAAAAAAAAGAATAGTAAAAGCCTAAGATGGGACTAACCGGAGGAAAAAATGCCCCAGTTTTGCCCTAATACCAACACAACTCCGGCCCGAAACAGGGTCATCATCATCATCATCGTCGCTTCAGTTGCATCACATCGCTGGTGGTGACCCTGAGGGGGGAGCGCAGGTGGCGGTGGCGGTTTGTTCATGGACTGTGAAATGAGAGTAACTCGAGTCATACACTCTTGCAAGCTGAGCCAACATCACCACCGCGCTAAAAATAGTGCACGGGGGGCCAAATTATACGGCCGCTGTGTTTCTTTTGGGCATTTCTGTCGGCCTTTAAATACATTCGCCGGCCTGTATGGTCATCGTTTGGGCCCCGCGTCTCAGCAGCTGTGAAGAGTAGCACTCAAATAGAAGCAGGCCCACAGTGGCTTGACCTATTCTAGGCTCAGTGAGCGTATAGTCTCATGACTGGGAGTCTGGCGGCGGGCCATGGAGTGATGCGTGTGTGTTTTGGGCTTACATCTCTAGGCTCGATTGGGCTGGCTCTCGAGGCTTGTACAGTATTCTTTGAGGGACAGAGCGGACTGTTTGCGATGGGGGGGGGGGGGGGGGGGCGTGGGGGGGTCATGAAACAACCTCAGGGTTTGGCATCAGTAAAGTACAAACAACTATTAGGAGTCAACCATCTCTGTGTTTATAAAAGCAGCTTTGTGTTTAGTCTTTAAGTAGCACTCATTGTAGAAAAGACACATAGGGTTGGTTTATTGGGGCTTGTACAGTATTCTTTAATCAAGTAGACAGGGGGGTCTTGTAAACAGCCTCTGGGTTTGGCATCAGTAATGTACAAACAACACAATCTTTGTGTTCATTAAAGCAGATCTGTATTATTTTTTAAGTATCACTCGTAATGGGAAAGACACGAAGGGTTGGTGTAGAGATGGCAGTGATTTCAGTATTTTTAGACTGCTGTAGTTTTGGAATTTTTTTGTTCCTGTAAAACATTTGCATAGCACAAAAAAACCTGCTCATAATGGCACTCTAACTTCTTGTTGAAAGTAAAGTAGCCTGTATTGTTATCACAAAATCTGCAATGCAAATATGATAGCAGTGTTTTCTGAAACACTTGTTATAAATGAGTGTTTTTTTTAAGTTGGCATACATTGTGTTATTGTTTTAATTACAGTACAAAATCAGATTGCCCTGAGATGGTAGATAAGATGCCCACATTCTCAATAAAATGGTGGGAACATGTTGTTCCCAAGATCAAGGTTTAGAAGGTGTGTTATGTTGAAAACATCTAATAAAGTAGTGAAGAAAGGCTGCTTCAATTTGTGGTTTAATAACTTCATGGTGCACCGAGTCTATGTCTGTCTGTCTGTCTGTCTGTCTGTCTGTCAGTCATGTGCTGCTTCACAACAGAACAGTACTTCTCAATGTAATTGTTATCAATTAAGCTAGCTATAGTAGTAATCAGTTTATTACTGACCAGTTTGTGAAGGCATATAAATAAACAAGCATCCCCGTGTTATGTCCATGTAACCAACTATATGTCTGTCCAAGTTGTAGGAGCCTGTGTTGTGTGTTCATGTTTTGAACTGTATTTGTAAAATTGGTCTTTCTGCCTTACAGAAAAACCTGCCATAGCGCCACCTGTCTTCGTGTTTCAGAAGGACAAAGCTCAGAAGGTAAGGCGGACCTAACTTGTGTCTTTAAACTAAATTTCTTAGTAAGGGTAAATGGAGACCATTTTAAATGTTGATTCTCCCCCTTAATCTACAGAGGTCTCTGGATGGGTCCAGTGCAGAAGATGGAGAGGGTAAGGAGTTTTATGATGAATCTGAAATGTTCACTCATTCATTATATAGTGTGCTGTGAAGGGAACAAAACAGTGTAACATGCTTCCTATAAGGGGACGATATAATAAATCAGTGAACATTTTGGGCATGCCAGCCATGTTGCTTTTAACAGTATTGTGCTCACTTGCATTTGCTTGTATTTCAGATTCGGATAAAGAAGACTACAGCCCTCCCGTCAAGAGGGAGAGAACCTCGTCATTAACACATTTCCCACCCTCAAACTCTGGTAAGTGTGCTACTAATTTATTCCGGCTAGGAAACGCATTGGAGAGGTTTTCTTTCTTTTTTTTCCCCCCAGAATGTCTAATGACTTTTTTCCCCTTTCACAGTTTCCAAGAACAATGTGTTTATGCCATCCACTTTCTGTCAGTCTCCAACTGGAAATTCAGATTCGGAACCAGGTATTGGCTTCTGTTCTCGTTTCAGGCCATGTGCTGGTAAGGGGTTAGCGGTTGAGCGGTTGAGTGTTTGAAGAGAGTTTGATTACAAGTGTCATAACTGTTTCTGAAGGGTTTCCGTTTTAACTTCCCCCAACAGTGTGTAAGGAAGCAGAAACTGTTTGGGTACAAAATAAAATGTTTTTACCAGACCATCTTCTGCAGTAAACTTTGGGCAAACTCTGGGCAGCTGTAGTCTGGTGGTTAAGGGTTTGGACTTGGGATTTCAGGGGCACAGGTTTGATCACTTTACCAGTAGGAGAACTATGGGTGGGTGGAGGGAAATAACCAACATTTTCCTGCCCCCTCATCCGTAGCTGATGTGCCTTTTAGCAAGGCGTACATAACCCCACAATGTTTCAGGGGTAATAGAACTGTCCCTGTAACTTATTCACTGTAGGTCGCTCTGGATAAGAGTTGTCAGCTATGTATGCAATGTAATGTGATGTACACTAATTCCCCACTATATCGCGGTTCAGCTTTCGCAGTCCCACTATATTGCAGATGCTTTTTATTAACATATGCAATGCTAAAGAAAACGTTGTCAAAACAATATTATTTATAACTGTACTGTAAAATATAAATATTTTATTATTTGGTGGTCGGTATTTAATAATTCAAGTACTGTGTAAATGTGTAGAGCATTTCATACACAAAGGCAGTTCAATGTGCTTAACAAAAATAAAAGTAAAGAACAATACAAAAGCATAAAAGATAAAATAAGTCTCGCAATACCGATTTTCACCTATCACAGGGGGTTCTGGACCGTAACTACCATGATAGACAGGTGAACGCTGTAATGTTCATCAGGACTGCACTAATCTTTGTCTGTTAATTCTCATTGTCAGAGGAGAAGGCAGTTGGCTTTCGCCTGAAACCTCCAACACTGATCCACGGCCAGGCTCCAAGCGCAGGTAAGAGTGTGTGTGTGTGTGTGTGTGTGTGTGTGTGTGTGTGTGAGAGAGAGAGAGAAGATCTGTGTCCGTGTGTTTCACTCTACTAGTTCAATCCTCCTTAAAACCAGGGCTGGATGGATCTCAAACAGATTACATGTCTAGACCGTAGGGCCTTCCTAACCAAAATGTGCATCAAGCAAATATGGCTTTAGTCTTGAGGTGTGACACCTAAGAAGTTGAGTGTACATGCAAGAGACAGCGGGATGAGTATCTGCAGCCAATGTCGGTTTTATGCACTGTTTGAGGGTGGTTCTATTATTATCGTCATAGCTGTTCCAACAGGGTTTCTGTTTTAATATTCCCAACAACGTGAAACGTTACAAAAGTAATTTGGGAATAAAACAGAATGGTCAGACGTTGTCTGTGAAGATTCTCAGTCATCCAGGACATGTTAGGTCAAAAAAGCTAAGCTGTAAGCAAATGGACTTTTTTTAGTGGTTGAACTGAAGACGCCTTTTGGATGTAAGGTGAAATGTCTTCAGGATACTAGAAGTCGTCCAGTTGCTTACAACTTAGCACTTTTGACCAATGTTCAGACATTGGTTTTGTTTTTACTACTGAAAGAATCTATATCGCTGCAAGACTGGTCAGTCTGTAATGTGTCTGTAATCACTTGGCCTGCAGGAGTGCCCAGTCAGAAGCCCAAGGAACAGCAGCGGAGCGTGCTTCGCCCTGCAGTGCTCCAGGCCCCTCCAACCAAGCTCTTCACCCAGATCAGTGAGTCTGCCAAAACAGCCAGCGCCTACCCCAGTGGAGCCCTGCATGAGTTTTATTGGTTAAATTAGGGGTAATGAATAGGAGCATTTGGAGGAAAATGGTTTCTTAGTACTGTTGTTACATTTGATTTGTGTGTGTGTGTGTGTGTCTGTTGGTCTCGGTCTTTCTCTGTCCCTCCCTCCCTCTCTCTCTCTTTCTCTTTCTCTCTCTGTCTCTCTCTTTCTATTTATCTTTCTCTCTTTTTCTATTTATCTTTCTCTCTCTTTCTCTTTCTCTTTCTCTCTCTCTCTTTCTCTCTCTCTATCTCTCTCGCTTCTTCGCGTAGACTCAAAGAGCAGTACCAATGGAGTGAACCAGCAGTCCGAGGGACAGTCCGATGCTCAGAACAGCACAGAGAACACCAAGGAGAGCAAGGAGGATGCTGCAGAACCACCGGTGAGATGATTAGGTCCTCTTTTTTCCCTCTCCTCTTTAGCGTGTCATCTTTTCGTTTGGCATCAATCTTTGAGTTCAGTTAAGGGATTTGAATGATGAACTTTGCAGTATGCTTGCTACTTAATGCAGTACATAGAGTCTGAATGCCTAGTAGTTCTTGCGAAAGAGGACTATACAGGGTATTCAGCCATGTGAGGTGATATTTTTTGTTTTATAGGTAACCATGACATTCAGTCCCAAGGGAACTGCTTAGTAACTAGAGAGCTAGGGAACACAGATGTAGCACACTGTTAAAAGTCCAGACAACTGCCAACTGGTGTCTTGTTAGCTATTGTTGCTGCAGTGTTTTTAGCCTATTGTCCTGTGTGAAGACAGGTGTAACTGAAAGTGAAGATAAAATCTGACTGGACTTGAGGCTATCTTTGTGTGATGTGTACAGATTGCAGGGGAGTTTGTTGCAGTAGATAAAGCTGTAAGCGTGTACTCTGAAAATGTGTGTATTTTAAGATTAAGATGAAAAATCTTGGTCAGTATTTTTAACCGTAGATATTCGAAACCAAATTGAATCTTGTCGAATCCCTAGTCAAACATCTGTGGTAGTTTGAGATATTTAAGAGATGAATTCATTTTTAAATGAAACCCTTTCAGTGATCATGTTCACTGTAAAAAAAAATCCCTCAGACTTCACTTTAGTACCCTGGCGGCAGCACAGCATTAGGGACACCTCTGCTATCAGCACACCGCACAGCCAAGCCAGGGCGTCCTGTCAGACGGGCAGCCTGAGCCCAGCAAGGCGAGGGGCAGGTAATTGGTGAGGTCGGCCTCTGTGCTACTCTGGAGTAGTGACGCTGTGCGTAGCTACCCTTGGCTCCCAAGCCCAAGGGCACACTCATGTGCTCCAGTGAGCAGGGTAGGATTTCACAGATCTCTCTCTCTCTGCCCAGCAGTCCCCCTACAGTAGCACACTGTGAGTGTATGCTGATTGTAAAGGGCCCGTGGTGCTGATTGTTATCTCCTCCGCTTGTTTTTGCCAGCGTTTGTCTGTCTGTTTGTGTCTGTGTCTGTCTGTTTGTCTGTCTGTTTGTTAGCAAAATAACTCAAAAAGTCCCGAATGTATCATTCTGAAACTGGCACTGCCTTGAGGTGATTTTTTTTTTTTGATGAAAACCGGTTCATTGGCGATCTCACAAAAAAAAAAATTGGAAAATAACATGGAAAATCCAACTGATGACATTTAAAAAAGGGGGGGTTGGATTGAACTGCTTGGCGAAAGTTGTGTGCTCGAAGTGCTTTTCTAGTTTCGGTGGTGGTTGTCTTTGGAGACCAGGGTTATGGAAATCTATCACACTAAAATGTATTCATTAGCCCTTTGCATCATGTTTGTTGTAAACCATCCAGCTAGTATAAATGGAAGCTAAAGGATGAGAGTCTCACATTGTTACACAAATTACACTTGGACTTACAAAACTGCTTATAAAAATAGTGTTCTATTGGGACAACTTAGTTAAGGTCAGAGCAGTGTGTTGTGATGGTGGCTGCCTACACTGTAAAGAGCATGGTGGGGTGGGGGTGAGGGGGGGCGGGGGTTGGTTTGCCACGATTAATCGTGACTAATCGACTACGACTAATCGACTAATCGTCGTTTAGTAATTTAGTAGTCGACGCATCGTTTTTTTTTTTCTTTACTTTGCTTTTCTGTCGAATCTGCCGCTGCAGCTTCCACTGCCGCGTCTGCCTTTCTGTCACATACACACTAGGCCTGTCACAAACGACTAGTTTGATAGTCGACTAATCACTGATTATTAATCGGCAAAAATAATCGGTGATTAGTCAACTATCAAACTAGTCGTTTGTGGCATCCCTAGTGTGTATGTTACAGAAAGGCAGGTGCGGCAGTGGAAGCTGCAGCGGCAGATTCGACAGAAAAGCAAAGTAAAGAAAAAAAAAACCTGATGCGTCGACTACTAAATTACTAAACGACGATTAGTCGATTAGTCTTAGTCGACTAGTCACGATTAATCGTTGCAGCCCTAGGCGGGGGGTCGCTGCTGCTACTGCTGCTGCTGCTTACAAGCGGCAGTGGTGCTGGTTGTCACACACTCTGTCCCTGTCCCTGTGGTGTAGGCAGGGGAGAAAGCAGAGGATGGAGGAGGTGCGCCAGGGGTGACGGCCATGGGAAAAAGGCCTGCGGGGGAGCCTCCGTTTGTCTTCGGGCAAAACCTCAGAGACAGAGCCAAGGTTTGCTTATAACGATACTCCCACGGGGGGCGGGGTGGGAAGGGGGGGTGGAGGAAGGTGGTGGGAAGGGGCTGAGTCATGAAGGCGCCAAGGCTGGTGTTTTAGCCTTGAGGCTGATGTTGGTGTCCTCAGTTTTGAAATGTCTTGATGGTTGTAGCCGTGTACCATCTTGTCATGTCCCACATGAGAGGGGCTCTTATCTAAAACAGCAGCTTTGCCCATCAGTTTCCGTGCACTGTCCGTCATCATAACTAGATGTTAATGATAACTTTGTCTGTTTCAAAACATTCTGTCAAGTTGTTTAAAAAAAATCTTCACATGTTGTGAAATTGGACTGAAATAGTCTCTTCCACCCGGAGTGGAACAGTGGAATTATCAGCAGTGTTAGTCCTAGGATTGAATACTCCTGGCTTACTAGATGCATTTTAATAGAGCGGTTTTGTAACAGGCCTGGCTAAATTAACTATAGTAAAACGTTGAATAAGAGAAGCCTGGGGCTCCATTCTACCTGCTAAACAAAGCCACGCTCCCTTATTAGAGCATTTACCACATGCCTTAAGGTTACTTAGCCATGAATAAAAGTCATGATCTTGGGAGGTCAGGTGTGTCATGGTTGGTTGTACCATATCGAGTTGTTTATACACATTAAATGATTGTGTTGACATAATATGGCATAATTGTCAGAGCTTTAGGGCATGTTACCATTTTCTACCACAAGGAGTGTTTCCATCCTTTGTACGGGAAAGTAAATGGCATACGTCATAAATTATGCCCCGCATTTGAGACGGCCTGATTTTTAGATATAGCTGGGTTTTATGAAAGTTTTCCTTTTTTTGACAGTTGATATTTATCACATTTATCGCTTTTTTGAGTATCAGTCTCTGATGGATATTTTTGCACAGGTGGAAGAGAACAGTGATTCGTCAAAGAGCAAAGACACGGGGTCTCTATCGACAGAGTCGCAGTCAGAGGAAACCAATTACTTTCTACAGTATATCAACACCACAGGGTATGTCTCAGCTCTGTCTATCTATATTTTCTCTCCCTCACACACACACACGCACACACACACACATACATACACACACACACACACACACAGTATATCAACTTCATAAAGTAGGTGTGTGGGTTCACTTCCTTCACCTGCACAAACTCTCTCTCTCTCTCTCTCTCTCTTTTTTCCTCTCACTGACACATACTGTACACATACTCGGCCAGTAGCCAAATAAGCTGACAGATCTGTTCTTGTGTTTTCCCTGAAGCCCAAGCCAGGCCCCCAACAATGCTGATTCCAGTGCAAAGTTTGTGTTTGGACAGAACATGTCTGATCGCGTCCTGGTAAGATGTGTGCCAAGTGCTGATTATTTGTTTAGTAAATCACGTGGTTATAGTACACCCCTCTGACTGACTGCTTCTCTTTCTCTCTTTCACTGTTCTCTCCATTCCCCCCTCCTCTTTTCTCTCTCCTGCTCCTTTTTTCTTCTCGTCTTTCTCTTCATCTCTTTCTCTCTCTCTCCCTCTCCTTCTCCCTACCTTCATCTCTTTTTCTCTCTCTTCTCTCTCTCTCTCTCTCTCTCTCTTCTCTTTCTCTTTCCTTCTCTTTCTTTATCTCTGTGCCAGAGTCCCCCCAAATGCAGTGAAGCCCCAGTGGAGGCCAGTAAAGACCCCTCCTCATCTGCCCCACCCTCGGAGCCCACCAGCTCCTCACAGGACAGCACCCCAGAGAAGGGTACTACCACCATTTTTACTACTAATACCTACCACCACCACTACTAATACCACTACTACTACTACTACTAGTACTAAAACACACACACACACATACACACACACACACACACACTTGTAGGAACTTACTGCCTGAATCCAAAAAGCCATGCTAGCAATGAGAAGCTATGCGCAATAAAAGGAGGCACTTCTAACAAAATCAGTCTCTCTCAAAATCAATCTCTCAGCATTGGGGCTGCCTGTGAGTCAGCAATGACTGTTTTTTTCTTTTTTGTTTGTTAATTTCCTGTTCCAGATGGCAGCAGTGCCACGGAGTCGCTGGAGCAGTCTGCGGCGGCGTACACCAAGGCCACGGCCAAGAGGTGTCTGCTGGAGAAGGTGGAGGTGCGCACCGGAGAGGAGTCGGAGAGCAACGTGCTGCAGGTGGGTGGTGGTGGTGGCTTCATGTGAGAGTGGGGTGCTGAATCCTTAAAAAGTTAAAATTCATAAAAAAATAAGGCATTGATTGGTTTAAAATGTCCACAGAAATGGTAAAGAGCAACGTTAATGGTTTCATCTGAGGGTTTTGTGTTGAATTCTGCGCTCCTGTGAATCCTTAAAAAGTCAGTATAAGCATTGGATTTGATAGAATTCATTAAAACATAAGGCCTTGGTTGGTTTAAAATGTCCAGAGAAACGTTGGAGAACAACGTTGATGGCTTCATCTGGTAGTGAGGTGCCAAATACAGAGCTCCTGTGAATCCTTTATAGGCATTGGATTCGTTAAATTTTATTTATATATATATATAAGGCACTGATTGGTTTTAAAATGCCCAGAGAAAGGGTGGAGAGCAACGCTGATGGCTCCGTGTGGTAGTGGGGTACCGAATACAGCGCTCCTGTGAAGCCTTAAAAAGTTAAAATTCATTAAAAATAAGGCCTTGATTAGTTTAAAATGTCCACAGAAATGGTGGAGAGCAATGTTGATGGCTCCGTCTGGTAGTGGTGTGCCAAATACAGCGCTTCTGTGAATCCTTAAAAAGTCTAAATGGCCATTTGTTAAAATTCATTAAAAATAAGGCCTTGATTGGTTCAAAATGTCCGGAGGAATGGTGGAGAGCAACGCTGATGGCTTCATCTGGGAGAGGGGTGCTGAATAATAGCTACATGCAGTGATGAACTTAATGAGTGACTTCAATGACGCGCTCACAGAAGGTACTTGTGTGACTTGCCTGTAAATTTTATTCTTTTTTGTGAGGCCATAATTGGATGAGAATGACTATTAGGCTGAAATTAAGTGGCCTCAACATAATGACTGATTCAGTAAAAGAGCCCTTTTTTGCAAAAAGAAATATCTCTAAAAACATTTGAGCACCTCTTTAAGAAGCACAGATATCCCAAGCAGCTGTCTGGCTTAAACTGCGCTGTGTGAATGTGTGTAGGAGGGTTGTCTGAATTTAAGTGGCCGTGTTTTGTTTACACACAGATCCAGGGCAAGCTTTTCGTGTTCGACAAGACGGCCCAGTCCTGGATCGAGAGAGGACGAGGCCTTCTCCGACTGAACGACATGGCGACATCAACAGATGATGGAACGCTTCAGTCGAGATTGGGTAACCACAATTTGGTCACACATCATTTGTGCCTTTAGTTCAAATTCAACACTGGCTCATGTTTCAATTAGTTGCCTTCAAGCATCAGTGTGTAACCCCTTTAGCCATTGTTTTCCCACCAGATTACTGGTGAAGCATATGCTTGAAATAGTCTAGATCAGTGGTTCTTAACCTTGTTGGAGGTACCGAACCCCACCAGTTTCATATGCTCATTCACCGAACCCTTCTTTAGTAAAGAATAAAATGATGTCATGTGTATCTTGACCTCTGCGGCGGAGGCTCCACCGAACCCCTGAGACCGACTCACCGAACCCCTAGGGTTCGATCGAACCCAGGTTAAGAACCACTGGTCTAGATCTTCATTATTTAGTGTTCGCTCATGCACCTTAAAGAGTGAAACTCAGACGTGTGCTGTGCTGTGCTGTGTGTTGTGTGTGTTGTGTGGGTGTGGGTGTGGGTGTGGGTGTGTGTGTGTGTGTGTGTGTGTGTGTGTGTGTGTGTGTGTGTGTGTGTGTGTGTACCATACAGTGATATGAAACTCAGACATGTGTGTTTCTTTGTCTGCTGTGTAGTGATGAGGACCCAGGGCAGTCTGCGGCTGATCCTCAACACCAAGCTGTGGCCTCAGATGCAGGTGGACAAGGCCAGTGAGAAGAGCATCCGCATCACCGCCATGGACACCGAGGATCAAGGGGTCAAGGTCTTTCTCATTTCGGTATGTGCTCTTAAATGTGCCACAAATACAGGGCTGTTTGGTTCACCCATTAGTCATGGGGATTAGAATCTGACCTGTAATTTTTTGTCAATCCCACTCCACCTCTCTCCCGCTCACTTCCTGTATCTATCCTCACTGTAATAAAATAAAAGGCAAAAATATATATGCTTTAAATAAACACCTTAAATAGAAGACATAATTTTGGCTCACATTCGTAAAGGGTTCTGAGAAACATACCAGCTTCGAAAGCCTTCCCTTTATGTATTTATGTGTCATTTCCTGCATTTTGTCAGATGAGACCTAGGGGACTGTTGAAAGAAGGTGGTTTACACACTCACCCACATAAGTTAACTCAGATCAAAGGGCATGTTGAGTTATGATCAGACAAGGAGAGGAGCTGAAGTCATTGCCAGCTCTTGCAAGCTGTTGCAAAGATCTGTTGTGTCAGGACGCCGTTGCAAGGTGGTAGTCCATCAGATATTATGATGTTTCCTGTCAGTTTGTGCAGGCCAGATCTCGTAATATTGTGCACTGTGCTTTCACTTCCAGTGAAAGCATTGACAGAAATGGTTGCAACATGTTGCTGGCTTGAAGGAAGCTGCAGCTTGTCCTGTCATGAATCATTGGTCTGAACTGGAGTGCTGAATCAGCAGTGGTAAATAAAGCAAGCTTGTGGACTCATTCTTCATAGCGTTCTTCTATCAGGAGTTTTACCACATACCAGGTGTGACTAAACTCACTTTCTGGTATATAAAGCAAGAGTTATATTGCTTTGGTACTGCATCATGCAAACTATAACTACATTAGCATCCACATGGAAGAATGATATTTAGATGCTGGTCTGAAATGAAAACAACTTGTAGAACAGAAGATGCTCTGTGAATTCTAATGGATTCTAATTGGCTGTCAGTTTTTTATATACCGGTATATATATTTGTAAAGTCACTCTGAAAGTGGTCCCAGCAATATCATTCCGCTCTGTTGTCATTATAGTTGAGGTTTGAAGTTCACCATCCACTAAACGAGTTTTAAAAATGAATTGTCAAGTCATAATTGCTGTTCTTGTGTGAACGATGTTTGTTGCACTGTGTCTGCAGACCAGCTCTAAACATGAGACGTTCTAAAAATTCAAATAGTTTTCGAAAGGCTATCTGTGGTTTTATTGTTCATTAAATCTCTCTGAAAGTGGTCTTAACGGTACCCTTCAGCCCTCTTGTTGTTGAAATACTTGGAGTTGGAATACTTGAGGAACTCAACACCATCCACTGAAGTTAGAAAGATTTATGAAACTGAATGGTATAGTTGTAGTAATCATTCCTGTTGTGAATGTCCCTTGGGGCACTGTCTGCACTTAACGTGAGACGTCCCGTAAATTCTAATAGTTTTCAGTGGCTGTCTGTGTTTTTGTTGTTCATTAAATCTGTCTGAAAGTGGTCCTCACGACATCGTTCAGCCCTGTTATTGTCATTATAGTCCCACTAAAGTAAGAACGACTTACGAAACGAGATCGTTATAACCATAGTTATCACTCCTGGTGTGAATGCCCCATATTGCACTGTGTCTGCTGGCCCAGCTCTGAACATGGGTGGGCTGCTCTGTAAATTCTTACCAGCTTCTGACGGCTGTCTTGTGTTTTTGTTGTTGGTTAAATGATGATGTACTCTGTCTACTGGCCCAGCTGTGAACGTTGGCTGCTCTGTGAATTCTTACCAGTTTTTGTACCACTGGTACCACTGGTATTGTGTTATTTTGTTGTTGGTTAAACGGTGTTGCCGTTGTGTCTGTGTCTGCAGGCCAGCTCTGACCGTGGGCTGCTCTGTAAATTCTTACCAGTTTCTGGCGGGCTGTCTCTGTGAATTCTTACCAGTTTGTGTACCACTGCTACCACTGGTATTGTGTGTTTTGTTGTTGGTCATTTAACCCCGTGTGTTGCCCTGTGTGTATATGTCTGCAGGCCAGCTCCAAGGATACGGGGCAGCTCTATAAATTCTTACCAGTTTTGACGATGACAGGCTGTCTTGTGTACCACTGCTACCACTGGTATTGTGTGTTTGTTGTTGGTTAAATGGTGTTGCCCTGTGTGTGTGTGTGTGTGTGTGTGTGTGTGTGTGTGTGTGCAGGCCAGCTCCAAGGACACGGGGCAGCTGTTTGCGGCGCTGCACCACCGCATCCTGGCGCTGCGTAGCCGGGCGGAGCAGGAGCCGGAGGCCAAGCTGCCGCTGCCGGAGGTGCATGGCCGCTCCCACGAGGAGGACAGCGACGAGGAGCACCAGCACAGCTCCAGCACTGCAGCCGCCACCGCAGCCAGCGCCGCCACAGCTGTCACGAGCACGAGCACGCCCGCTGCCACTGCTCCTTCGCCCACACCCGCACCCACCAGCGGTACGTAGTAGGTTAGAGGGACACGCACACATCCACCAGCAGTACATAGTAGGTTAGAGAGAGACACACACACACACACACACACACACACACACATCCACATTCAACAGCAGCAGTACGTAGTGGGTTAGAGAGGGACACACACACACATACGCATATCCACTAGCGGTATGTAGTAGGTTAGAGAGGGACACACACACGCATGAACAGACACGCATGCACCCATCAGTGGTACGTAGTAGGTTAGGGAGGGACACGCGCGCACACACACACACATACGCACATCCACCAGCAGTACGTAGTAGGTTAGAGACGGACATACACACACACGCACACGCACCCAGCAGCAGTACATAGTAGGCAAGAGAGGGACACACACACACACACACACACAAACACATACATATACACACACAAACGGACACAGATGGACGCACCCACCAGCGGTACGTACTAAGGGTCACGTACGCACGCACGTGCGCACACACACACCAGCGGCATGTAGGCTAGAGAGAGATACCTGACCACTACCAGTGGTACATGGTAGGCAACAAAATACCGATATCAAATGGAATACCAACGGAGAAATCCAATACCAAAGTAGAGAATACCAATATCAAACCACATCCTTAGGCATGTAGAAACCCTTGTTACAGCAGCTTATTTTGGTAGTTTACTGGTAAACCATTTTAACCACTATCTTTGGTTACACTCTTGCCTGCCTGTCGGCCACAGTGTGGTGGCGTGATGCTACTGGTATGTAGCCCTGTCTGATTCTCTCTGTCTGTGTCTTTTCTGCTTTTCCTGTTATATTAATAGAGCAGCGACCCTTTTAACCAGCACAGATGCTCAGCTTAATGTACATCAATGTACGTTGTCTATAATGACTAAATATGTATTCGCTACATAAGATGATGATGATGATGATGATGATGGACAGAGCCGGTACGTGCCGGAGGAGAGACACAGCAGACTAATTATGCTGCTGCCCTGCTTTCCTCTGGCCTGTGGGCTGTAGCAGCTTCCAGCTGGTTTGGCAGTACACTCTGAAAAATAATGGGGCCAGTGCCGGTTATCAGAGTGATGCCATAAAAAAAGAACCTTTTTCAGTGCTTTAAAGGAGTCGTCGAGGCAACAGTTCTTTTAAAGAACCATTTGACGCCGATATGACATAATATAGCCCATTATGACCTGAGGGTCTGATGAACCATTGCCAATGTGAAGTACATGAATGTGTCCCAATGGTATGTGGTGAGGTGAGACAAGCGATGCGATGTGGCAGGGTCCCAACATAAAATTATTTGAACTTTTGCGCAATGCAAGTGAAGCGATTACCAATGGGGATGCTGGATACAGATGATTGACCGTTTAGGTCCACAGGGTTTGCAGCTGAAACTCACGACGACACATTAGAAGTTCGCTTCCTATTGCCAACATCGTCAGCAAATGACAACAACAAATGTTTAGCCAATTATTTGTAATATTTAAATATAGAAATAAATTAATGAGTAGTTGTAGATGTCATATAGTTGTAGATTTAATGATGTTCTACTCTAGAATAATTGGTGGGAAGTAAGCAAGTGGAAACCATAGCAACCACAGCCAAACTAATCCATGCACAAGTGGGGAATCAGTGAGAGCTGTCTAAACGGGCCATTTCTGTGTCCTTTTCTCTCTGTCAGCAGGTGAGGCAGAAGAAGGAGAAGCCCGGCCCACGGAGAGCACATAACCTCAGCTCCTCTCCTGTCCATCTGCTTGTTTCTCTCTCTCTCCCTCTCTCACACCCACACCCTCCCTCTCTCCTCTCTCCCTCCCTTGCTTTGTCCATCCTCTCCTCTGTCATCCACCACGGCTCACCTTCTCTCGTTCTCTCTCTTTCCCCACTCCTCCCCCCTCTCTGTATCTCACTCTCTCCCACCCTTTAATCCCCCCCCCCCGCTCTGTGAAGCGAAACGGACTACCCCACTGCTCCGCCAGCCCCCTCTGTACCCCCCAAGTAGACAGCACCCCCCCCTCAGCTGGGTCCCACGCAGGTGTCCCCCTTTTCTTCCTCTGTTCCGTACCTGGGCACCCGATCTCTCGATCCCCTGTCTCTCTCTTGGTCTGTCTGCAGCACTGGAGGGAGGCGGGCTGTGGAACTGCTGCAGCCCCCCCTAGTGGCGGCTTGCAGAAGCCTCATCATATTGATGAGCCCATGGCCATCGCACCAATGGAAGGATCTCTAAAGGTTTGGGGGCGACTGAGGATTTTTCCTCTTTTTTTTTTTCCCGTTTTTTTTTTTTTTGCTTGTGGTTCAGATGTACAGTTTTGACAGTATGCATTTGATCCATTTGGTCTGTCCACTAACTGAGAAAATACACAGTAGTAGAAGTAGTACCTCCTGAAGGCCTTGAATTGTTTTGGAGAGAGAAAAAGAGGTTAGCCAGCTCTCACGTCATCATTCATACGTCATTTCACACATTTTTGTCTTTTTGTCATGGAGTAGTATCTAACGTACCTGTGAATCACAACTTTATCTTTTATAAAGACAAACACATCATTGTTAGCGGTTTTCTGTTAAAACATTGGAGGATATGCCCTCTTACAATTTCTAGAAATGTTCTGTTTCTTTTTCTTTTTCATTTCATTCAAAGTCCTGTAAGGTCTGCCCAGACCAATTAAAAATATTTAAAGTGGCTAACAAATCATCTGAAATACATTTTCATGGTCACGTATTTACACCAGTAAACGATTATTATTTCCATCATAACAGTCGAAACGCTTCATTTAACATCTTTACGTGTTAGTCCTGAGTATTTTAAATTGGACTGGTTTACTGTGGTTTCCTGGAGATTTCCATTTTCAGATATGCATAAAAAAGAGGAAAAATGAGAGAATGTCCTTATTAGATGTGACCTGTAGTGGTCACTTACTTCAGACGCATTGGAATATGAAGTCAGCATGTTGAGCTACGCTGTAAAAAAAAAAAAGAAAAGAAAAAAAAGAAAAAAAACAGGTGGAGAATTAAGAGAGGGTAGTTTAGACTACTACAGTTAACAACATGGTTGAGTACTTCAACTGACCCCCCCAAACCCCGAACCCCCACCCCCCCAGAATCCATCCCCCTTGTCTCGAACTGTTTACAAGAAAAACATATCTCATATTTGCAACCTATACTGCCATTACTCGCTTGTCTGAGAGGGAGAGGCACTACTGTACACAGAGCAGGCTTCAGTTCAGTGTTCACAAATACAATGGTGTTTGTTCAGTACTTCTTAAGAGAGATAGATTAATAAAAGTTGATCTAATTTCCTTCAGTGAAGCGTAGCTACCCTTTTTTTAAAAGTAAAAAAAAAAAAAAACATTTCTTTCCTCAGAGCAGTGAGCTGAAATACTCTTTGAATCCTTGTATTATATTGTACTCCTCATCTTGTACTACAAAAAAAGCCTTTGATGTGAAAAATATGTATTTTAACTACAAAAACAGTACTAAGAAAAAGACAAAAAAATTACTTGTAGTATTATCGAGTTGAAGATGTTGAAATCTATATGTATATTACTGAGCGAGCAGCCTTGAGGTGTTGTAAAGGATAATCCTCTTTATTTTGTACTTTTTTCTGGGCAAACTATAGATTTGTCACTGTTTATACGTGTGTTACGTGTTTGTTTTTTGTTTTTTGGTTTTCTTTCTTGTCGTCTAACACATTCTCTACATTCTGCTCTGTAGCAGACAAACAGGACAGTCTCCTTTGGGCACAGGGCTCAGATATGAATGTAAGGCATTTGTCTTTGTTAAAGGGCCGGAATTTTTCAGCACTTTCTTCTTCAACTTCCTCCTCCTCCTTCTTTCCCTCCTTCCTTTCTCTCCTTGCTCCTATTCTCTTCTACATACTCACCCACTTCTTCTCACCCCCCCCCCCCCTCTCTATCTCTCCCATCAATATGAATATGACTATTTAAAAACATTAGCAGGGGATGAACATTGATCAAAATGTCTTATTTAGGTCAATGTTGAAGTGGTTAAGTAGTAGATTTCCATCTACAAGTACAAATGTTTACATTCTGGCTTTTGAAAAAAAGAATTGTTATTGTAATTTAGGACATGGCCCGCGTTACCTTGCTTCAACTGTTTGTGTTTTATCCTCCATTTTGTTTTTCTGTCCCCCACCTTCAACTTGGTTGGCCGCTGGGTTATATCACTATAAATGCCCAGAACTGTTTTGTGAGCCCCTGCTGTTGGTATGGTCAGTTTATGATGAAAGTACAAAAAAAGGAAAAGTTGGCAGAGATGCAGATTCACGGTAGAACTATAAAAAGTGGCATCTGCCCCACAGTTCAGCTTGTAAAAATGATGGTTTATTTTAGGACATGAATGGGCAAATCTGATCTTGTAACAAGGCGTTTTAATCACAATACTGAAGTCTGTTTATGTTGAAATCAAATAAGTGGCGATCATTAAGGTTATCCTTAAAAAAAATCACATAACAGATGTTTATCTGTCATCAGAATATTTATTGCGATCAGTTTGGATACAATAGCAAAGCTGCAGTGTCCTAACATAGTGTTCTCATATTAGTCACCCTGGCAGAGGGAAGTCAGCCAAGAACGTTTGAAGTGTTGAAACACCGGTTTATGTCTTGGCCTGCTCCTCTTTAACAGTTATTCTATGTGGGACTGATTTCATTTGGCCATTGGGTGAATTATGTGCAGATCTGTGAAAATCATTAGTAACCAATCAGCCCATCAGTGGTATGCAGAAACATCGCTGCTGTGGCTTACTGTCTAACAGTTTCCTCGTCCAGTGTACTATTTTTAATTTTATTTTTATTTTTTTGTTGCAAAAACACATTGCAAAGCACGCATTGTAGACATGGAGGTATAGGCAGGTAGTTCTGGGAGGCATGTCTTTACCTCATATGTTCTCCATTGCGACACACTCAGTCACACTAGGAAAAATGGGCCAAGAAAGAACAAAAATGCTCTTAAACATTCATATCTAAACCACGTGTGTGCCGTATGGTTTTACTTTTTCCGGGAGCCACGCACTACATACTCACTTTGTGAACAATGCACTCTTTCTCAAGGTGACTCACCTAAAGAGCGCGAGCACTGTGGTCTCAGTCATCTCAGACAGCTACCAGAACACCTGGGGGCTCCGCGCCACACTAAGAGGGCACATCGCCAGTGTGACTCAGCCCTGATTCAGCCCAACCCAAAGCTAGTACTGTAATAAAAAAGAAAGGAGAAAAAAAAGAAAAATGCTCGTGAAAAATCTGCGCGAGCAAGTGAGCGCATGCTCCTTGACCCGCTTTGCACAGGCATGAGACCTCAAGTGAACCTGCCCCCCCATCCCCCACCCACCCCACTGAGTGTGTTTGGGGTTTTTTTTTTTTTTTATTAGTAGGTAGGTCCTTTTCCGTTTTTGGTAGGTGGTGTTGGCTTCTCCCTCCCTCTTCTCCCTCGTGTTGGTTGTCAGTGGCTTTATGTGGTTAGTGCATCATTATTGTATACTATCCCCCCCCCACCCCCCAGCCCTAACCTGTTTTTTTTTTTGTCCAGGTCAGTAAGTTTGCCTTTGGTAGGGTTATAGGAATGGAGTGTCTTGTTGTTGTTGGGTTTTTTTTTTAATTTAATCTGTGAACAGATTATTTCTTTATTCACATTGATATGAGTCAAAAAGAGCCTGAGCTAAGAGCTAAGAGATTGGGGGAGTTTTAAAACGGATCTAAGGGCCTCTGTATGAGCGAAGCTAGCGAGTGGTTGGTCGACTTGTTGAACGACGGCCCTGCCAACAAATCAATCTCTCCGTTGCGCCGCTTATTTAGATTGGGCCCTGCAGTCAAACCTCTTGGAGGGGAAAATGCCTATTCTGACCATTCAAAATAAAAAAAGAATCTGTGTAAATTGTCTCTCATTGCTTTGAGCTTAAGCAATAAAAGTACAACAACAAAAAAAATAAAACAATAATAAAAAAAAAAGTTCAAAGCAGCTAACTGCTGAAACATGTCGTTATGTAAAGGTTTATGTACAATTGTCATATCAAATGTATTTGAGAATTACATTAAAATTTTTAACAGTACCATGTTCTGGCCTCCTGTCTCTCATTGGAAGTGAAACACAATCTCCACCGTTTTAGTTGCCCTGTAATGTCGTAAAGTGGCCTCTAGATGGCAACATTGGATATCTGGCTGCAGCTGGCATACACAGTCTTCCCAGAAACGTTGCAGATGTGTTTTAAAGGTTTCTCATAGTTTAACCAGTAACATATTTTGTATAGTCTATGTTTCTCAAGAAATTGTGTATTTGTTAGATTTCGGGTTAACATATGATTTTACACTAAGAAATACAGTTTTTCCAAAATCTGTCTAATATTATTTTATGACTTGTCTGCCATAAGTCTTTAAGTTTTTGTCCCATACAAGCTGGTCGTTTGCCAGCTGAAACATATGTTTTGCAGAAACCTAACATATTGTGTTTGAAAGGTTAAATTAGGAAATATGAATCGGAGGTACATTTTGCAATATAGTGCAACATTAGTATAACATTGTTTGCCTGACATTTTACCTTTAGTCGGTTGCTTTAGTTTGCTCTATTTTAACTGAATTTTCGAATCTCACATTTTCATACTGGCTGCTGAGGAGACATCTTTGTCAAGTGATCCTTTGAGTTTCAAGTTCCATGTTCAATATAAGGGCCCCCAATCAAGAGGCCTTTGCCCTGTGAGTAAACAAATTTCTTGACAGACACAAAGCCACGACGCTGTTACTGTTATAGAGCACAGTTCTGTGTAGACCTTCTCTGCTCACCCAGCAGATTGCAAGCAGTGTCTGACTGAGGGGTTTTCAAAATGTGCTCCTAAGGGAAATTTAGACAGACCGCAAGGAATCTCTGTCAAGCCTTCTGTACCTTTTCCTTCTCTCACTTGTTTTTAAATAGCATTGATTATGTTTATTTCCACTTGAATGTTAAGTTTGGCGTGTATGGGAAAATGTGACTTATTGCACTGGCAAGGTGAAGGATCTCCTCTCGGCACGGACCTCCCATAGGAAAGACGACACCTTTCAACTCTTCAGGCTGATTGAGCTCAGGAATTTGAAAATGACTGACTAGGAGGATGTCTACAGTTCGTGTGCTGTGAGAAAGGAGTGAACATCTGTTAGCATCTGCCGAGGAAGTGCAGTTGTCCTTGCAGATCCCTGAAGTTGTGCCCTTTAAAACCATAGCTGTGTAAGGGAATGACTGCATTACAACCTTGTAAACTGTCTCAAGTGTTTTTTACACAGATTTCTTTTTTAGTAAAAACAATAAGTTTGAAAAAACTCTTTTCCAACCTCAAATGTGGTGTGGCTGTGGTGAAACACTTTCTGAGAACAAGCAGTCCTTTGTGCTATTTAGAACCCTCCAATAGCCAGATATAACCAAGCTGTTGCTGAAACTCCTTGACCAATAAGTCTCCTCGGCTGCCAATGTGATGATGGATGAGAGTTCGTAGATGACACATGTAATCAGAAGACATATCAAAGAGTGCAATGCACTTGACAGTGTAATTGTAACTTCCATTTTGGAATAATATACACTGTCCGTAATGACCGTACAACCATAAGTGTACCACACAGTATATGGCCAGTCTTTGTTTTCCTTGTTGACAGTTTTCACTCAGAAGTAATCAGAAAACGATATTAGAAAGCTTTTGCAAAGTGGGAGGGGTATTAAAGAACAAAGTGGGGATAACATGAGAATGCCAAAAAAAAAACCCCACTGCATACGTTCAGCCATTGTTCACTGTTGGACAGTCAACCCTGATAGGTTCTCAGAGAAGGTTAAATCAAGAAAGACTTGATCTGTCCAACACTTTGGCAAGGTGTGAGGCACGCATGGAGCATCTTCTAAAGATGTCTTCCACATGCGGTGCCCTCCACTTTCCATCCCTGCGTGATGAGCTGTGCCGTGGCACATAACACTTTTTCGTTAAACATGGCTGATTCGAATTGACTTGTGCAATTTTTGCTGAAATTTTCTTCAATAAAATCCCACACAGAGATGGAGCTGTTTCTTGACGTTTCGTGAGATCGGTGCCGTTTGACCAGAATCTTCCTTGACTTTAACGGCTCCCGCGGGGCGGTGATGAGGAGAGATGGATGGCTTTGGGTCATGATATCCACCGACGTCCAAATCACAATCACAGAGTTCCGACTGAATATATGGCCGCCTCAGCGTCCAGCTCAGTCAGCCATAGCAGGCAAAGTTCATAATATTTTCTAATCTTCTCAGCCAGCCCCCTACCCACCCCTCAAACACACACACACACACACACACACACACACACACACACACAATTCCATCCCCTGCTTTTGTTCCTTTCCCAGACTGGCTTTGCATGGATGCCCAACCCTCTCCAGTTGGGTTCTGTCCAAAGGGTTTTTATCTATTTAAAGGGTGTCGCTGTTGTGGATTCAGGCTCTGGGTGCTGTGATGCACCTTGTTTCAGAGTTTATTCTTAGTGGCACTGAATGCATGAAATTACATCAAATTTAAATTCAATATTTAAGAATTGTTAAGCACAAAAATGCGGTTGCGGTGTTGTAATTGGCCACAGAATTTGCTTCAAATGTCCTTTAGCTAAAACAAAAAAGCAAAGCCTCCCTCAAAGTCCTCTCAAAAGTCTCCATTTATATTTTCAAACAAGTTTAGCCCTGCTTCTCTCTCATGCATATGAAACCATTTATTCATTCATTCCTTCCTTCATGTTTAAACATCCCGACCCTGGGAGAGCGCTGCCGAAACACCGGAGCGTGGGGGCTCAGGAGGTGGACAGCTCCTGACGGACACATGGCATGACGGGGGGGTGGTGGGCAGGGTGGGATAGGGGGTGAAGGGGCGAAGAGTCTCCTGACAGCAGCTCTTTAAAATGCCAGACTAAACAGAGGGCAGTGCAGTGTAGTGTGTCTCTGCTGGCTCCCACAGGACCAGAGGTGATGGAGGTGCTTGTCAATGGCTGAATGTGCTCGGACCAAAATAACTTTGGTGTCTGTGTGTGTGTGTGTGTGTGTGCGCTAAAGGGATTGTGAGGTTGGGGAATGTGTGTGTGCGTGTGTGTGTGTGTGTGTGTGAAAGAGAGAGTGAGAGTGAGAGAGAGAGAAAGAGAAAATGTATTTGTGTTTTTCATTTAAGCTGTGAACCACACTGTCCAGTTTGTTGGTCAGAGACTTATGTCAAGATGATGTTTTGTACCTCACTCAAATGTTTATCCTTTTTGATGCTGCGCCCAAAATATGATATACACTGCGGCACACATGACTAAGAAAGATAACAAATAGACCAACGGGAGTGGTGTGGTGGACCAGGGTGTTTTGTTTTGTGTTCTGTAAGCAGAACGAGGGAGGACCAGTAATGGCAGAGCCTCGCACGTCCCTGTAATGATTGCCGTATTTATCTCGGCCATAATTTTGTTTTCATTGTAACCATGGCGGCGAAAAGCAGCGCTAGGTGCAGCGCAGAGCAGAGCAGAGCAGGACCTCGTGTTTCTCGGAGAGTAATTTTCCAGGTTTTTGCGTTCAGGAAGGAAAGAAAGCCATGTATCAGTTTTTGTATGACTTTTTGTGTCTAGCGGTGGCCATAAATGTCTGCGATCACTGCTATTTTTGAATGCCGAAGCTCAGGAGGACTTTATGTGACAGTGTCGTGACATGTGAATTTGAAAGGTCAGGATGTATTGCAAACGCATTTTCTGCCTCCATGGAATGTCATTTCAAGCATTGTTTTGTAGTTTGTATGTTAGGCATAGTAGCCCCAACTTGATCATTTTAACATATCACAATCAAATTTTGATATGCCAACAGTAGTCTAATGTTCACTCATATAATAAATATATATGTAGTCCCGCAACTTTCCAGCTGAATCCTGTTTGTGCTGTTTCTTTTCTCTTTAACATTTTCATCGTTGGAAGTGGGCATGGAGATGTGATTTTCATGCAAAAGGTTCCACTGAATATAAGGAAAAATAATTTTGATTTTAAAACATTTCATTATCCAGATAATAACCAAAATGTGATTTTGTAAAATGACAGCACCTCCTATGCATGAAATGTCACAGTACATGGCATGCCTCCAGAGGTTGTGTTGCTGATTGTACATAACAAATGTTGTGCATTTCCCGCCTTCTCGGTTCAAGATATTGGTTATTCAAAATCCCATTTTCACATCTACCCATGTCGCTAGCTGGTGCTACAAACAAGTGTTTATGGGCTGGGCCTCTGTGAGACTGACATACAACAATAAATTCATTGTCTTGGGTAAAATGGTTGGCGAGTTATTTATTGAAAACATACTAAAGACATGATGACATTAATAAAGACATACTAAAGAAACAGATTGAACAAATTTGGTCAATTAGAAGCCAAGATATGGACTTTCAAACAATTTTAAGCTTCGCTTCAATTTTGATTAACATGTAACTTTGAAATGATTAATCTCAAGATAAATCCTTAAATAAATTCTTGTCAGCAGTGTCTACAGATACCAAACACATATAACCTCAATTGCCTCACTTCCTGTTGGGCGTGGCTAATGCAATATATATACGAAAGTTGGCCGCTTTGGTGACGCCAAGACACTGAGTTAAGCTGAAACTATATGCCAACCACAGTGCTCTAAGTCATAAGGGGATGCTATGGAGTCTCTGGCTCACACCCAGAGCCAAGCCTCTGCCCCTGAGAAACGGTCATTAGTTCAGATGTGTGTTCAAATTTTTATGACTTTTCATGCATGGGAACTGTCTCAAAAAGGCAGAGTTTGGAAGACTAAAGAAAGAATAATCTTTCAAAAAGCAATAGGGCTTCACTCCCCTGGTCCAGACTGGCACCTCCGGTGCTTAGGCCCTAAAAACATAGCCATGATAATTTGGCATAGTCTACTGATGTCATGACCTTGATTTCATGATGAAAATGCCGATAGCCTGAACTGTTTTGGCAGTTGGAGGACTTTGCCAATCAGTTTGCCTTCCTTGTGTGTATTTATTTCAGTTTAAGGTCAGTTTATTAATTTAAAACAGAGCCAGTAGATATTAATGGACATTAATGTACATTTATCTGACTAAGATACTGTAACAGCCACTGGCTAATTTCCATTTTTAGTACTCTGCTGGTTGAGTTATTCAAGTTGTCTTGATTGCTTTGCTGTGTGAACATTCTGTCCTTTTCCTTTTGCTTTAGTGTGACATAGATTCACGCTTTTGTTTAGCCTTTGAGAGAAAGATGTCATCTTTCGTAGGAACTGAGAGCTTTCCATTGAAACAGATGTGCAGACCACCTGTCCGATGGGTTGATGTCTCTTAACAGCACGTTTGTCTAGTTCATAGTCATAATATTCAGGGTTTTGGTGGCTTCCAAGTAAAGATAAGTTGGGTGTTTTAACTACACCAGTCAAATCATGTCAAACTAGGCTAAATGAGCTGTGTAGGCGATGCGTATCTGGGTTTGACACGAATTTCATCTTCACCCCTATTCTCAGAGCACCTTGTTTCCTGCATCAAGCCTACACTTCTGGACTACCAGTTTTTTTGTGCAGTGAAAATGATGTGTCACCAGAAGGCATCGACATTTTAAGCAAGATTAGTGATCAGAGTGAAAAAGAGAAGGAGCACATGCAGACGTTTGGACACCCTATGAAATGTGAGCTCTGTGATAGCGCTTGCCCAAGTCAGAGACCTCATGCTTTGTTCAATACATTGGAGAGGGCAAGTAATTCAAACCGTAAAAGACGTATGAATCCTATAACTCCTCAAATCTTGCCTGAACGGTCAGCAAACAGGGATTTGTTCAATGGAGCACAATGCAGAGCACCTCTGGGTTCACTGTGGAGGAAACAGCCTGAACATGCAAGTGGTGGCATGATTGATCGTGTTTGTGTTTCCGCGAAAAACACGATACATGTGTATCTCAGATGCATTTGCATTCCCAATCTGCTTTGATCTTTCCACAGAAAGCAGACAGTGTTTGCAAAGCTGACAGGGCTGGGGTCACTCACGCATGCTACAAAGGCAAATGGCGAATGTCAAACAACACATTTTTACTTGTGGGATACATACAGCTGGCCACAGAGCCATAACTTTACCTCATGTTTTTGCCCCAGCCAAGGGGTAAGTGAGCAATAGCACTAGCACTAACCCGTAAGTGATAGCACTAGCTTGATGTCGCTCTGGCCTGCCAGTATGCACGGTTGCATAACCTGTCAATGTAGTTTGCAGCAGTTCAAACACAAGGAAGAAGTCTCCAGCTGTTCAAGGGATCTTAATGTGAGTTATTAGGAGCTGAATTAATTTTGGACATGATGAGATGCATCTGGACAGTGTGAGAGGAAAATGTTGCTGCTTATCTTATGAGGGATCAATCAGTGTCATATTTGAATGTTAGTAATATCTTAACTGTTTCTACTAAACACTCTGATAGAAGAAGGACTGAATGAATCAGTTCAGTTAGACCAGTTTGAGAAATGTCAAAAATCTTTTCAGGTAATAAATCCACATCAGTTCTATCCAGGAAAAATAGCCTAGACCAAAATAAGAGCTTATTCTGAATTTTCCTTTCTACCTCTGACTTTGCAGAATTCTCCTTACATTCATCATATATTTTTCTTTCCAATTTACCAGAATATTTTCAAAGCAAACTCAACTTCAAAGGCGTAACAGAATATTGCCCACACCACCATCAATTTTACAGGTGAAAATAAACGAGAGAGCCGTGTTAAACCACACCAGACAAATTACAGGAAAGGCTTTGGCCCTGCTCTCTGAACGAATTAGGCAGGAGATTAACCAGGCCCCCCAAAACCAGAGCGGTGTGAGGAGTGTAGCGCTGGGTGGTGGAGCTAGCTGGATGGTGAGCCCAGGAGCCAAACACTACAGGCGCGAGGTGTCTGACTCTGCCACTCTCTTCCTTTAAACCAGAGGAGAGAGAGAGAGAGAGGAGTGACACTTGATCGTACAAACTTTAGCTGGATGTTTTGACCTCCAGGCCAAAACACAACCACTGTGGGCCTGAGGTGTCTGCCTCGTTCCTCTCCTCTCCTCTCCTCTCCTCTCCTCTCCTCTCCTCTTCTCTCCTCTTTCCTCTCCTCTCCCCTCCTCTCCTCTCTCCTCCAGCGTTGCTTTTATCACCTCACGCTTGACCAGCGCTGCCTGTGGGGTGGCAGAGCAGAGGCTGCATGCTAAATAGAGCGTTGTGGCCCTCCGCTGTGTTTGGGCTCTGCTCCGCACCACTGAGAACGGACCAAACAGACAGACAGACACAGAGGAAAAAGGCCTTCAGTGCACCTCGGGCCTGGCTCCCACAGGGCAGTGACACCACACTACACTACACAGCACAGCACAGCACAGCACAGGCGGGCAGCATCTTGTGTTGTGTTTAGGCCCCTGGAGGGCAATGGTGAGATGACAGCGGTGCAAATAAATATTGAAAAGAGGCAGTGTGGGGTGACGGCTCTGTGTGTGTTTGTGTGTGTGTTTTATTTTGGTTCACTGGAAAATAGATGGCTGTGTCTGAAGGTGTAAACAAAATGCGCTCGTGTTTAAGTGACGGGTTTGGTTGTTAGGTTAAATCTTTGTTTTCATGCAGAAAATCTGACATAGCCAATTAAGGTTGAGGTCGCCAAACAACTGACTCTGTGTATATGGTGACACATACAGGGATTGGGCAAGACAATACTGGTAAAAGAAGTTTGGTCTAGCTTTCCACTCTGCTATAATCCCGACCTCAGACTGTTGATTTACCCCTTTGGGTGTGTGGTCAGATTGACATTTAGTGTCTGTGATGGGTGAGTAAGTGTCCAGTTTTCAGGATAGAGGGGGGGGAAGGAAGCAATCCTTTCACCACAAAGCCCCATTTGAATCACAGATGCTCCGGTTCAAGAGGTAAAAAGTGCCTTTAAGCATTCCCTGAGTCATCTGACTGTAGTCCTAATTCAGGCAGTTCAGGAGTTCAGCAAGACATCGAATCCAGATAGCTGACTCAAAACGAATATCTGCTGAGAATCCCTAAGGCGCTAAAAATATAAGTTGCCATCTTATTCTATTCTCCCCATATCAAATGATTACTTTTGTGGAGCCAGTGTGGATGTAATCCGAGACAGTTGACCACTGTTCCTTGACGCTTTTCAATTCGCCCCCCCCCACCGCATGGTACCCTCTCATACAGGGGCTTTACTGACAGTACCTGTCGGCAAGATTTCCTCTAATGCTGACCAAAGAACTTTTGTGACACACAGCGGCAGACCCCAAAGATCTGGATAGTGGCAATGCTTTTTTTTTTAGCAGGCACTGCTTAACAATGCATCACTTTCTCCCAGGAGTGCCATCATGGAGGGGAAAAGTTAGGATGATTCTAAGAGTCAGGCCTTGACAGGGGGGTCCTATGAGGTCACGATTAATATTATTATTAAGAGGGGGGGGGGGCAACACTGTACTCTTTTACAGGGTCCAAGATTCGTAGCAGTGCCTCTACTTTCTCCCCAGTTGAGTCTACACAGCAAATTCTAAAGTGTTAAATCAACTTTGAGAGAGTCAGTTTTAACACTATGCCAGTGTGTAGTTTGTCTCAATCTGTGTAGTGTTAATTTAACACTCCTCCTGTACATATTTAACTCCTTTGCAATTAAATCAACTTTTTGCAATGCAATTTCAACTCCTAATCTTATACTTAGACTCTTAAATTAACACTTTTGCTAAACACTGGGAAATTAACTCTGGGAATTTTGCTGTGTACATTTACGCTTGCAAGTGTTGGTTGTGTTGCTTGTAGAAAGGAGTAGCTGCTCCCTCCTGTGCTGGCATGGCTTAGCCTACATACCTAACAGAGCCTGACAATCACTTGAAAAACACCAAGATGGCACTCCGGTCATTATGTGTGTTTTTTAAGGCACTCCATTGTGTGAGAGGAACGCTTTGTTGTGGTTTGGAGATGTGAAGAATGAGGACTACGCTGAGGCAGAGGAAAACATGATGGCCCCCTGTTCATTTGCATAAGGGCCACACCACCACAGATTAGTTTTTGTCACGACAAGAATCCAGAATTGGGTCACTTTTGGTTCCACTTGATTGGATGTGGCACAGAATTTATCAACCGGGAAGGTTCCTCAGGAAGGTTAGCATTTGTATGTCCTGAAAAGACCAGCGAAAAGGTCAGTGAAAGGCCTTTGCCTGATGGGTGCCACCATATTTACAAACGAATACAGTGAATACCTGCAGAAGTCCGACAGGAATCTGCTTCTATGTGGTTGTAAGGTTCATTCATGTCAGCACCCATTTCCATGGCCTTTCACGTCAGGGGGCTGAAGGAAAAACACACACAGTGTAGCTCGTTGACATCAGCTTCCTGCATCCATTAGCCACACATAATGCTACAGGTTTCAGCCTCACTGAAGGGCAAAGTTCTTCTATTTTTCAACCTTTTGGGGAGGAGGAGGGGGTGTGTGCTGTGGCTAGAATAGTAACCTTAAGATTCAGCTTGTTCCTTGCCAAGGACTTTCCAATCTGCTAATCTATTACAACGCTCTGGCTCGGCTATCGCCTCAGTCATTATTCCTAATTGAACTAAATGCTAAGTGTGGATTGTCTGCTCCCCAGAGAGGCTCCAGGTGGTGTGCAGGTTTGATATTGTGCTTTACTGTATATTGATAGTGATTGGTGTTTGTAGCTGTAACCGGGCTGCGGTACTGAATATACAGATGAACCTTTGGCGGAATGACAAATTTATACACTGATCTCTTGGTTATTTTCTTCATAACAATATCTACATTTGAACGCATTCAATTCTGGATAGGTCTGCCAAGTTCACGGTCAAGTACATATTTTTAGCTTCTTACAACTCTCAACAGTAATAGTAGTACTATAGTATAGTATATATATTATAAATAATGAATAGGGTGGTGTGTATGAAATCTGAATTTTGGGAAAGAGGTTCAAAGTATGTAATTCAGCTGTATGTATTCATTTATGTACAGTATGTATGGAAAAATGACACAACTGTGGCTTTTTAAGCCGATAAAGTTTATTAAACAGTCATGGAAGTATGTAATATATAATATAATACACATTTTGACCCATTTGGCACCAGGTTATTCAATAAATAAATGCTCCTCTTTGTCAGTGATGCAATCTAAATAAATAATTATAACTTACTCTTTAATAAATACAGAAGAAAAACCTTTAACAGATGCATTGCATCAACTTTTTTTGAAGTCTGTCGACAAGGTCGAACAATGCCAGAATGCCAAGTTGATAGCCACATTTGTCTTGGAGACAATAACTACGTCTGGAAACACAACAAGCATTATGGGTAGATTTGGTGAGATGTCTGTCATGGTATCCAGCAGCAACAAAAGAGGGACACAGAAAAGACCTTTGGATATTTTCTTCCTTTGTTTTCATCTATTTCGTAATAAGAAGCATAATATTGAGCATGATAAAAGTGGGATCATTTGCACCATGTGCTGTCACTGGAGTGTAGTTGTATATGAGAACTAATGTCTTGGTGGACTGCAGTCAGTATACAGTGGTATCAGCATTAAGACAGAAGCCGTGTCAAGCCAGGGTATTATGTCCCGATTAGATTAAATTGGCTAAAATAACATCACAGTGTTTAGTGATGAAAGCAATAATTGGTCCTAATTCTTTCATGGATTCAGTTGATCAGTAGATCATAATGACCAACCATATGATATATGACACCATATACCATCTACATGCTGTAAAAAAACATAAACAAAAACAATAAACAAGAGCTTTCACCTTACTGCTGCATGCATTTAACTCACACATGACACTCAAGTTGAGTGCAGTCGCAGTGTGGGGAAGCCATCAACGGCTGCTTCCAACTTGAAGGGAATCCCTTGGTTTTTAAGCACATGGGACTTGAGAGTATTACGGTCTTGGTGAGCATGATGTCTCTGGGCTTAGGTCCAGCCTTCCTCTTTAATTACCTCTCTGGTCTAATTATTTGATTGGGCTTAAGGAGGTCTATCATCTGCTCTCTAGTTTCCTCCCCCCAGGGAAGAAGCCTCACGTCCCAGGGGAGACGTTAAAAAAAGAAGACTTTAGGTGCTTCACTGTCAAGCTGAGGGAGATTTAAAAACAAAAAACATTGCTTAGTAGAGTATTAGTACTTCCGAGAATTATTGACTATACATAAATGTTATCTTCCCATACATAAGTGCTTGTCGGTGTGCATGCTCTTGAGTTATGTCTGATATTCCATGCAATGCACTGATTTTTTTTCCTGTCCAGATAACTACATGCTTAACTGGCCATTATCTATCGTTGTAGAAGCCTGATTGTTATTGCCTGTATACAGTGTGTAACATGTTCCCTCCATCAGATTAAGCAAGGTAATATAAAACTTTTAAATGTAATTGCAAACGAAGAAGGCACAACCCACAAGGCTGCCAAAAGCTAACGATCGGGTAGCTATTAATAGTCATCTGTACTGTGGCTCCTGCAATCTCTTGTAGCATACATGGGGTTTTGGCCTGGTCAATTAGAAAGGAGTTAAGTGGATTAGGTTGGACCATTATAGGATTTACACAAATGGAATGGATTTGTTGAGGCTAAATCAAGGGAAAATCAAGGGAAATCTGACAAACTATACTTCTTGGTCACATTTTACAGATGCACCCATACATCCTCTTCCAAGCAATCTACCCACATCAACCCACATATCTCTACAAAAGAATGTTTCGCTGGAATCCAGATTGTCTCGTCGTCTTGTGAGACCTAAGGGGGGCATAACCACAGAATTCTTCAGGGTTTACGAGTCTTTTCATGGGGGGGACGATTTCTTTCATCGCGCCCACAAATCGAAGAGATAAAAGAAATCTACTGACTCATGGATGGATGAAAGCCCATCCCGCCAGCCCTGCATCGAATGTCCACGTTTCAGCCCATGTGCTGTTTTAAGAATACATGGCCCCGTCAGAGTGTATAGTCAAATGAATCTGATTCAGATGACCTCCACCAGACGTTGAATGTCAGCAGCGTTCGGTTGAGATGACACAAAAGCTGCGTAGGTGCAGCACTGAGCTCTCTGACTCTGGAAGGGCCAAAGGGCATTAAATTGTTTGTCCTCCACCAGGCCAGGCTTAGAATGCAAAGTAAAGCTTTATGGGATAATCAGGTTTGGCAATGCTCCTGGGGCCACAGCACATACATTTCCAAAACAGCGCTGGGCATTGGATGGGGAATCTTATTGTAACCTTGAGTTTAACATTTGAATTCAAGAGAGAGAGATCAATGGCTACATAGGTCATTAAACAAATTGCTTTGGAAGAGTTTGGTGAGAATGTATGGAGTGTAGCATTTGTGTTCTCCACTGAAGCTAGCAGCAGCAGATCTATGGTGTGTTTGTTTCCACAAAGCTGTCTAACGTCCATGTCTATGTCAACACACAAAAAAAATGAGGTAGATTTAAATAGCTGTTGGAAGGCTGGAAGATTACATTACGTAATTTTTTAAACTGTGATATCAGGGAATGCGTCTAATGCAGGACACCTATGGGGTCATGTGTCCCCTGACGTCCGTCCTCTCAGCGCATTGCGGTTGCTCCACTAGTGACACCTCCGAAGTAAGCCCAGCATTATCTTACTTTTGGCAGCTTTGTTTAGTCTGAGGCTCCACTCAAGCACAGCAGCGATGCATTAGCAGCCGCCCAGCCATAGCTCTCCAGAAAGCACTCTGCGGTATTACTATCTCATTTAAATTTGTGATTAGGCTTTAAAGGGTAAAAGTCGTCTGTGGCTGAGTATTGCTATGTCTGAATGATTGTGTGTCGTTGAATGAGAACGTCATCAAGACAATGTCCGTGGGGAGGGGGGCAGGGGGGGGTCAAAGAGACTACCCTATTCACTGAGGCTGAGCCTAAATGTAACTAGTGGAGCAACAATCAATAAAGAGTAAGAGCTCATCTGAATAACTCATTCGTACAGTGTATTGGCTTGACAGTTTCAGGGAAAAATATTTTTCAAACAAAGGCAATGGCAAACGTACATGTCGTTTTTCTTTTCTTTTGTTTTGTCTCTTGAAGACCAGGACAGTTAAAGGTTTCAAATGTACTGTACAGTACTCTCTCTCTCTTTCTCTCTCTCCTGGTGCCCCCCGAACCACCACCCCACCCCCACCCCTGCCATCACTGCTTACACGGCTCCTCCACTGCTGTGGCAGAGACAGAGATACAGTATCAGGGGACAGAGCTTGTCTCAGGGGGGGTCCGGTTACACGCAGCCACACTGGCTGGCCGACCACTCCTTGATGGTCTGGTATTTGTTGTTGTTGTCCAAAAACGAGATGTCCTCCTCGTAGGAGGTGGGCCGACAGCAGGGGTTGTGCCGCGCCTTGTCTCGTTTGATGGCGCGCTTCTTCTTCATGGCGGCCAGCGTAATGTCGTAGTTGCGCCGGCTGGCTGAGCACTTGCCCACGCAGTAGCGGAAGAGGACGATCTCGTCGCTCTCGTAGCCCAGCTCCAGCTCGCTCACCGTGATCTCTTTGTCCCGCAGTTTGCACGGGCCCGTCTCCTTCCGGGCACGCTTAGTCCTTTTGCTCTCGTTGGCATCCCGGCGGGCTTTCCGTTCCACCAGAGCCCCGATAACTTGCTTGAGTTCCCCTTCTGTGAAGCTCTGGAACATGTCCATGACTGCAGAAGAAGAATAAGTTGTTGTAAGTAAGGGAAGGGAAACAGGGATTTTTGGACAAAAGGCTGAAGGGGAAATACTGTTACATGCATGAAGTATTTGATCTTTTCCCAGACCTTCCCAGGATTCACTGCAACCATTCTATGTTTTATGACATCCATACACCCAACGTGGGGAACCACATAAGTGCATACAATGCAGCATGTAGACAAATGTTATTTTTATATACACGCATATAATATATATTATAACGTTTTGCTTTTTTAAATTATGATGCTTTGTTACCCTGCCTGCTGGCTTCTTGCTCCTTAGAAACCTCAAGTTGACTGGGGGCTTGGCAGGCCTTTTAAAGAACTCGATATGAAAGGCTGCACTCATTCAGCCCGGCGAAGATCACCCCCATTTCCGCACTGTGGTGTGACAGATTATGTGCTTAGAGAAGTCGGGGGGTCACCAGCCCAACCAGAGTCTAACAAAACGCTCTTCTGCAGGACTGTAATTGTGTGGTGAATCTAATGCACTGTCCCAACCACTGAGTGGAATCAAGTGTCTCAGGATAGCGCTGCTGTTAATGTGAATACATACAACCATCATGTTGCTGATATTCTATGTATGTTTTCGGGTAGCTGAAACATGGTAACGATAGAGCGCTCGTCCAGGAGGAATGTTCTAGAGAATAAAAGTGGACACGCTACGATATAATTCCGTGAAAACTACTATTTGCCATTTACTGTATGCTTCCTCTCCTTAGACAGATGGTCCAGACTCATGCAGAATGTCAGGGCAAAGCAAATGGGGAGAAAATTGTATCCCCAAGCTGCGGTTTAGTGAGATCCTTTCAGCAAGGTTCTAACCACCCAGCCTCTCTTTACCCTCAGACACTTTCTTGGCCATTAGATGAAGTTGTGGTATTTCTTTGGAGGTATGGGAATCCACACATGTCAGATACTGTGAGTGTGTGTGTGTGTGTGTGTGTGTGTGTGTGTGTGTGTGTGTGTGTGTGTGTGTGTGTGTGTGTGTGTGTGTGTAGGAGTGTCTCTGTTTGGAGCGCATTTATAGATATGTCAAAATGGATTTGAAATGTGTGATATAACTCACATGAAATATGGGACAGGATCTGTGTCCAAGTGCCCAGGTGTTTCTCTTCAACAGACTGGACCATAAAAAATGAATACCATATTCTCTGTTTATTTTATTGTACTTCTGGCTGCATTTGTGTCTCCCTCTGTTTGGTTTGCCACAGGTTCACCACAGCATACTGTCTGATGAATGCATTGTGTTCTACACTGAAAGGAAGGCAGTTCGCTAGTTTATACTGCTCATGACTTTGGGACAATGCAGTGTAAATGTTTACACCTTGGAGTAAAAACAGAATTCCTTGCATCTTACCTTACCCCAATTAATAAGCATGTAACATAATCAAATTCTCAGCCCCACAAGTAATTCCATGCCAAAATAATATATTGCACAAGTGGCTTAACATATTTTTTCAAGTAGTTCTTTGGCTACCACTGTAGAACATAATTACGTACTTACTTCAACTCCTTGAAACTTCTGATATACATTCACATTTATAACAATAAGGCTAACTAATGTGACACTAGTTCTAAATTTGTTGGTGTTGTTTTTGTTCGAATGTTCTGGTAAAAATATATTGATTGAACAACTGGTAAGGTGTTGACAGCATCAGGTTATTATTTTGTTCAGACATGGCCTTGCATGCAATTGTTTTCTGTTACTTCAGCCAGTACTGTAGTCCACTGTAAAGTCAGTTGTTTTAATGTTGAACCATTGGTCATGCATCATTAGGTAACCTCTGGCAAGGCATTTGAAAAGCAGGAGACCTTGGGGTTTGGGACAGGAAGAGAGTTGTGTTTTGAACATCATGTTATCGTAGTTGCCTTTGCACGTTAATGTATTTACTCTCAATAGGGTGCCGATAATTCTTTCCTAGAAAGCCGCAGCAGTCAACCCAGCACTGGTACACAGCTACGCATGGAAAATAAACTGGGAGTTCACTTGGCATGCGTCTGGGGAGACACGAGAGCAGAAAGAAAAGAAAACAGCGCATGAATGTCGTTTTTTCCCTTACACTCTGAAAGCACCGTGTTGGCTCCCTCTGACGCTCTGCGCTTGCGGCGGTGTGTGCTGCCCAAGGACGAGGAGGCGTTGGAGGAGGAGGAGGGGGAGGAGGTGGGTGTGGGGGACCCCGAAGAGGAGGAGGAGGAGGAGGAGGAAGAGGAGTCCCTGGAGAGGAGGTGAGTGGTCCTGGAACCTGGAGCCATTCGGATGCGGAGAACGGAGAGTGCTGCACCGCAGACTGTCAAGGCAATGGCGGCACACTTCCATAACCTCATCTTAGAATGAGTAAGGTCATTGACACGCTGCAAACAAGACAGAAAGAACAGGTTACAAAGCCATCTGAAACAATATATATAACATATAACATTACATATATATATGGGTTTTGTACCAATTCTACCCATCTTACAATGAGCAGGATTATTCACACACTACCAAAAAATACATAAACAAAGGAAGACAAAAGGCAGGTTATTAAGTCATCTATAACACCAACATAGTGCTAGATTTGGGTTTTATTCTAATTCATCCTATTTTTTGTACCATAAGTAAACTGCTCAGAGAGAGAATTAGTGACATCATTGACACACTACAAAAAAAGGAAAATAAAAATGAGAGAAAAGACAGGTTACAAAGCTATCTGATCTATAGCATCAACATGGTGTTACATGTGGGCTATATCCTATAATGTCTTTTTTGTGCTGTTGGTAAACTGTTAACAAACACTTGGCATACTACTCCCTAAAATCCAAATTTCATTCACAGATGTTATCACAAGTGTTTTTGTCATTATCAAATATTTCCTGTGCTTAAGAGATCCCGGAGCAAGTCTCTCCCTGGACTACTACAGGTGTGGATCTAGCTATACAGGCAAGGTGTAGTTGGCCCAGGGCAGCCGTGTAGTAAAGACGATGTATTTTAGCTTGTGATGCATGCAGTCCCTGGGCACCTTTATTTATTGTTTTCTTTTTTTCTCCCAAACTTCAGTATATCAAAAGTGCCCAGAGGCTTCCCTTCAGCAAACAGGGGCTGCTGCTGCTGCTGCTGCTGCTGTTGCTGTTCGCCATGCTATTTTGATCCTGGGATATTCCTTTGGCTTTCCCTTTGTAGCACACATGAAAAGTCTATTAGTGGGAGACTTTTGGTGATCTCCGCTTCCACTAGAAGATTTATCTTATCCATACCCTCTCTCTCACACACACACGACAGGAGTTTTTTTTCAGTGGAGATATTTGGATTCAGGATGCTTTTTTCCACACTGGTCTCATCTTTGTCTCATTTTTTGTTACAGTTATTAAAAACATATGGGCATTATAGTTGTGGAATGAAAGGTTATGGTGGAAAGCAGCACCAGATATCTTTAACGTATAAATGATCAAGGTGCAGTTGAGCTATGACCATAAGCTACAGCCCCCCTTAGGGATTTATAGACTCTCGGTGTCTCATATGAGATACGATTACCATACTTTCTGTCGCATTGAATTCATATTACTTTTCACGTTTATTTGGAAAACATCTTGTCGCGGGGACATTTTAACTTTGAAATATCAATCTGCAACTTTAACTAGACCCACGCCGAACCACATATCTCACAGTGCCAGCACTGTCCGCACACACACTGTGCACACATAAAACCTGTTCGCATTTATATTCAGTACGCTTTCTAGTCGAAAGAACTATCACAGCCTGGCAGGGGCTAACAGCCGAAAGTAAGCGGGGTGCAAAACAGTTCTGCAGACCAGGAAACGGTAAACTGGCAGGCAGCGGCAGGAGAACATCTCCACCAGCCCTGCTGTCCCTGAGCGCTTTGCCAGACCGCTCCGCTCCGCACCGCACCGCCAGCCCAGCCGGCTGCGCTTCCCTGTTTGGGTCTCTCGCCGGTTCGCCTCTGGCCAGTAGAACACAGCCTGAAAAGCTCTAGAGCTATATGCAGGAATGTCAGGTCATAGCATGACAGGTCTCCTGCCAGCACTCAATCATCATCTCGCGCATTCCTCCCTTTAAGAAGCATGACATGGAGGCCGCCGCAGTCAGCTGGCAGCAGGGTGGAGATTGTGCTGGTACAGGTTATCTGGCTGTTTTTTTCCTCGTTTCCAGGCTGACGAAGAGCGGTGTATGCTTGAAACATTACCGTGCACTCTGTGTGGGAACGTAAATAAAGGAAAAGCTGTTAAGGGATCTTCTCTGGGGTTTTTCTGGGATACATTTGGTGTTTTTTGTCCAGCACTTTATTACGTTACGGATGTGTGTGCCCTTGTTTCCTTCTTGATTTCCCTCATGCTTTACCTATAGATTAGACACTTTTTTTCTTTTTTGGGGGGCCTTCACCTTTAATTTGGTAGGACAGAATAAAGCGTCAGAAAAGGTTTGATAGAGAGAGACACAAGGTAGGACAGGAAATGTCTTCGTATTGGACTCAACCCTGGATCCCTGATTTATGGTTAGTGATGCTGTAGCCAACTGCACCACTGCGCCACCCATACACTATTTCATATTTTATGGCTGTGAAAATGCTGTATAATGAGCCGTATTTATTATGGTGATATCTGAGGTTGTGATTTGATGTTATAATACATATCGATGTTTTATTTTTGTACGAGGTGTTTCTGCTTTTGCATCTGCTTTTGCATCGCATTGATCTGGACTGTCAGCTGCTTCTCAAAAAGATGCTTGGTTGGCATTAGGCCGCTGTTTATGTTTGCTGCAGCAGGGGCCTCCAGGCTATTGTATGAACCAATATCAAGCCATAGCCAAACACAGAGGTGACCATGGAACCACCGAACACACACACTTTACACTACACGACCAATCAGGCATTCTGGCCTGAAGCAAATCATGTGTATCTCTATTGTGATCTTTCGAAAAACATCTTATATCTTACAGTGTGGAATGTACTTACCAAAGTGCTTCAGGATGTTAAAACCTAAAGGAGCACTTTTTTTTATTGGCCTATATTTATTTGACCTTTGACCTCATCTTCTGGGAAGGGCTCTTACATGTTCACCCCGTTTTATCAGTCTAATGACTGCCCCGAAGCGACAGTAAATTTAATCCCTCACTCTGAAAGCAATTCAAAAGCTAATACATCTTCAGAGAAAATTCCATTTATCGTGGCTTATTGTTCAAGGACAGGTCCATTTAAAATATTCATGAGTTATATCAAGGATTATGTAAAACAGTGATCTTTGTAAAGTCTCTGTGAGGTAAAGTCTGCGTTCGTTGCTGCACTTCAGAAGCCAGTGGTCCTTGTGTTACCTTTTAAGATACTTGGCCATTGGATTGTGTCATAGGCTTCTGCTATGTGCGTGTGTGTGTGTGTGTGTGTGTGTGTGTGTGTGTGTGTGTGTGTGTGTGTGTGTACCTGTGTCAGTGTGTGTGTGTACGTGTGTCTGTGTGCATAAAGCAGAGTGAGGCTTCTTGATTCTAGCATTCCTTTGATGACTTTCCAAAACATTATTTCTTCAAGTGCACCATCATTAGGACAGACCCATTGGCCTCTGGACACCATACTTGTTCAGGCTCGAGTTCCTCTTACGGAGGAAATGAAACATACCAAACTGATTTCTGTTTACAGGAAACAGAACACAAACAAAAGTTCAACAGATTGTTCAGTCAAGAGGGTCCTTGACTCTAGTAGTATGATCACAATAGAGTCCCTGGGTCACGCTATGTCAGCAGAACTTTCTCAGGCTTCGGAAACAATGAGACAAAATGTTCATCCTCTTTGTCTATTGTCCTTTTGTACCCCAATTGCCACATTGACTAGAATGAATGTGTACACTACACTGGGCTTTCATTGTGCGTAATGGGGGGACTTCACCTTGGCAAAGAAAAATGATGTACACAACATGTGCCTTAGCCCACATCTCATAGAAATCATGTATTGAGGACCACAGAGAGAAATTTCGGTGCCCTTAAAGAATTTGGGCCCCATAATTATTAATAGTAATAATATTACTAGTGTCCTCAAAGGGCTCCCTGCCAATGCTGGGTCCTTAGAAGCGTCCTAACTTTCCCCCCACCTTGGCTACACCCCTACGAGTACCACACAGAGTGCCTGTGAGAAGCCAAGCCAAGTCACAGCAGGGATTAGTGCTAATGCAGCCTGGGTAACCAACCGGCCAGCGTCACGTGTCTCCATTTCAGGTGACGGCCATGTTAAAGGTGGAAGGCTCACTATCAATCTCATCAATATCACTAATCTGGGCCCTGTCCCATCATGCCTTTGGTCTCAGGGGGGCCATTCTGTGCTCTGTGAAACGGGCGCAGAGCCAACACACACACCTCCAGCCTCCAGTGGACGACAGGCTCAGCAGCTAAAGGTCATCTGTAATTACAGCCTCATGATCACCTTAGACCAGCTCCCATGCGGCGCAGCTTTGAAGCAGTGTCTTTGTGTAATGGACTGGACACATTTGGATTTAGTCAAATTAATTCAAATCTTTTCAAACGGGATTAAATGGGACTTTCTGCTGGAAACTAAGGCAGAAGACAAGGCAAGACTGCACTGAAATCTACTAAATTGATCTCACCAGTAGACTGACATGTAGAGAAAAGTTCTTCAGAATGACACTGCCATTATCATATATTCAGCGATAGCAGAATACAGTATCTCCACCAGTGGACTAGCACTGGTGACAAAAGGCTAGCGTGTTCCTCAGAATGACACTTTCATCGTCACAGCGGTAGTATCTTCTGTGACAGCTTTCCATTTCTGGGCCTGCTTGACAGGTGCTTTTAATCAAACGATATGAAACTGGAACAGGGTGCAAAGACCTGTGCTTTACACTCATACTAGAGCTGTTTCTTCTCTGGGCTAGTGAGTTGACCATTGACCTGAACACTTGGGCTGATTCACAGTTCTCTGGCCCTAGTCAGACGATCGGATCGTAACTAACAACTGGGACTCCTCTTCCCTGGCCATTAACTCCATAGGCAACAGCCTGAAGGCAGGTGCAAGGAATGGGGCTGTTCTTTGTCTCCCAGCATGCTGTGTGCTCTTTGGAGAAACCATGCGAAGCTAATGTCTACCATATCATGCCACTAAAAGCAACCAGACAAAAAAAAAATATGCACACTGGAGTTGTATTTTTCAAACACTGTCCAAAGGGATTGCTAAGGTTCACAGACTATTGCCAACAAATATGGGGCTAATCTTTCCCAAGGTTTCATGTTTTGGCTTCACAGGCTTACTCCTAGACCCCTCTTTGCACGTTGTGTTGCCCAAGTCTATTTGAAACAGAAGATGTGACATCACACAGATGTCTCACGGCTGTTGTAACCTTATCGTATATTTGTTTATGTCTCACAAGATGGATGGCGTGGAGTCGATGAGCACTGAACTGGGACCTGTAAAGGGCTCTTGGAGAAGATGGCAAGCTATGACTCAGACGCAGAGGTGACTCACAAACAAGGCAGCTCTCTGACATGTAACATGCACATGTCGCTGTGTTTAGGGGAAAGCGTTTTCACCTTGAAAATATGGCGGACTGTATACGCATCATTGGCAGGCCAGGCTGCTGTCAATGATCAGTGGAAAGCTGTATCTAGACGATTGTTCGATTTTTCTAGACTAAACTTACTTATGTTCACCATTTTGAATGCTGTGAGGAGCATGGTTTAAAACTCTACAGATAAAGTTACTATTTGAGCGTTATACATTCGAGAGTTATACTAGATATACGAAATATATTATTTATTTTTATTCATTGATTTTTAAAATTTCTATTATTATTAAAACAACAGAATGCTATTTATCTTCTAAGAGTTAAGACAATCTGAATCATGCACACAGCTGTGTAGATAGAAATTTAGTTTTTCGTTGCATTGACTTCATCACATTAAAATAACATTTTAATGATAACAATGATATCTGTATTGGCTGCTGATGGTGTTTGTATTCCTAATTTTATGGTGGACCTATGCAACGTAATTTCATTCTACATTGCACTTCTTCAAGTGTTTATTTTTTTCTGGAATGACAATAAAAATAATCTTAAGTCTTTAACCTTGAATCAATTGAAATCTCTGTAATGGATGTGTAGGAATCAAGGACGTGTTTTACAGCTCAAGTGCTGAGCGTGACACAGTGATTTTCATGCGTGGAGTTTCTGAAGCGTAGTTGCTGAGCAATGGCCCAGAGCTGCTCCCTAACATGTGCTAAATCACTCCCCATTGCCAGTGCTCTTCCCTCGCGCTCTGGAAAGGATGTTAGCCTGCTTCACTGACTGTTTTTCCTCATTTCAAATGGTATAATGATCCACTTGGTATGGGCAGACATACTGTATACATGTATGTATTCGTATATATTCGTTTATATTCGTTTTTTTGCAGTATGTCTGAAACACTTGAGCTGCCTTTGACATACCTGCAATTATGCTGATGTTATCTCCAAGGAGATATGTGAATCTAAACCTGCTGTTGACATTTATTTCATGATAGCCTATAGTTCCTATTTGAACTTTATACGAGTTATACTAGACGGACAAAATATATTATTTATTTTTATTCATTAATTTTTTTTATTCCCAAATTTGCAAACCATTATTTATTAAATAGTCAGCGATTACATAATTAATCTCAATAGGTTACATTGATAGATACATTTATGATAGTTTAATATGCAATATTTTGTTTTGATATGATAATAGCAAATAACAGGTTTAATAATGCTCAGCATGCTTCCTCAGGTGTGTTAGTATTTTAAAAATCTTCATATAGTACAGCTACAATCCACGCCTCTGGAAAAGACTGTAAGGTCCACACAAGCTGATTGTTCTGATGGTTGAGGTGATTGTGATGGGAGTCATACAGCTGAGGCAGTCATACAGATAATTTCCATTTCTACCACATGCAGTAAAGGTTTGATTTGGCACACCTATGCTCAGTGATGGTCCTTCTTTCATTTGTTCCTTCATGTGTTCCTTCATTTGTTCCATTATTCGTTCGTTCATTCATTCATTCATTCATTCATTCATTCATTTACTCAATACATGGCTTTGTCACCTGTTGTGACAGTAGCAGTAACTGAGATTGCCTGGGGCGATGTTTGGGAATACTTTTAGGAGCTGGTCTCAGTAGTGTTATTATTGGCAGCCCTGTCTGGCAGGACAAATAAAAACGTGTCAAAACAAAAAGTCATGACATTTGTCTTGTTATTTTATAGACAGTGCATGAGGATGTCATGTCCGAAAATAAAATGATAATCAGCAATACATTTATCAAGAACATTGAGTCAAATCACTGTGAGGATGGCCATCAGCAAAGGTAGCCCTAATGAACATCAGTGTAGCGATCTCTCTCAGGCAGAACTGGGCCTTCTCTCTAGGGTTTAGTCTTCAGTTTGGGTTTATCTATATCACACTGTATAATTCACCAGCCACCACAGTGCCACACTACATAGAGTAAGCGAAGTGAGAATGTGTGAACAACCCTCCTCGGTCAGCCTATGAGCAGCAAACAATGCTATCAATGAAACAGAGAAGCATGTCCACACACCTGTGTAGCCCCCAAAAGGGTTTTTAAACTACAATGATCATCAAGCATCTTTCATTGCCTGCACTACACATAGACTCACTGCACATAGATTCCATGTACATGTCTGTGTGTACTTATATTTCAATTAACATTTTTAAGTCATGCCACTGGTTAATGAAGCATCAAGTCTAACAGCCACTGAACAGTATAGGGGACTGGCTAAATGACCACATGATTGAGCAACACACAAACACCAAAGAGCGGAGAGTAAACCGGTGATCTCATACCACGCATCTGTGCATCTGCATCTGAGTGTGACATGTTCGTTTCCAAAGGGTCACAAAACAGACATAACAGACATTCTTCATATTCATCAAAATAAGGTCTCACTTTTATGTTAATCTACCAACAGTCTCCACCACTTGGAGCAAAAAAGCAGAACTGCCTTGTGTTAAAGCCTAATATTTCAGCACAAGTAAAACAAGGAATATGCATTTGAAGCACAACTGTTAAAATCTGTCTTTGTAAACACAACACTTGGGCCTCCTATTAGACTTTCTCACAGACACTGTGCGAATATTCTGTCATTTATGTTTTTCAAGCAGAAATAAAATCATCTTCAATAATCCGCTCATTAAATATTGATGGACTCATACTGGGGTCTGCAGAAATGCCTCTGCTGCAGTTGCTTAACCCAAGACAGTGTTTTGCACATGGATTCCTGTTGATTTAGTACTGACAGCTGAGGTATACGGTATGTGTTTAAAACTTGTTGAGGACAAAATCAATTACTAAGCATCACACACAATCTACGCTACATAGGTTATAACCATTGCCTGAGATAGAAATGAAAATGCAGAAATAATGTAAAGGTGCGCTAGAATAAATTCTCTGTTATCTCTGTGTGGTGGGATATGCACAATCTACCATTAACAACTTGCAACAACAAGCAAATCTGGCAAATAAATTAGATGTAAAAACAAAAACTGCCAGCACCACAACACTGATTATTTATATTTTTGTGCACTTTTTTAAGGGCCAGCTTGTGTTAAATTTAAACTCAGACCTCAAGGGTAATTAAGCGTGCCAAAGTAAGCTGCGGCTTATGCTGACAAAACGGGATGCATCCTTACCGTTTGCCCGGCTTATCCAGACTTCAGAGTGTGTGTGTGTGTGTGTGCGTGTGTGTGTGTGTGTGTGCGGACGGATGGACGAATGGACCTCTTCTTATGACCTTTGGGGGGTGAATCTACATAGATCAATTATTCCAGACTGTCTGCTTCGCCGGAGGCAGCGAGGAGAGGAAAGGAGAGGCGAGATGAGGAGAGGAGAGAGGCGAGGAGAGTTGCTGCGCTAAGCTGTCGGGCAGCTCGGCTGAGACGTCAGGCAGTCCTCAGAGCTCAGGTCCGGCAGTGCTGAAGTTCGCCTCAAAAATGGCCGAATCCAGGGACTCATGTTGTGCAAAAAGTTGGCCCAAATCCCCATCTCGCATTGATTTTGATTTCTTTGTACATATACCTTGAGGTACTATAAATAAAAATACAAAAAGACTTGTTTTTTGCTTTGGATAAAAGAAAGCATTAAAGCTTTTCCAATGCAAGATGAATCAAAGAAGGAAGTAATTCCCAGGCCTCCTCTTAATTTACCTCCGAGGATTGTTTTCTTTGGCTGAATAAGCAAACGAGTGGCTCTGCAAAGAAAAAAAAATCACAGTTATACTGGCAAGAGGTTCGAAGGGGATATTTTTTTAGAGATGTAAGCTCTTGCAGCACAAGATAACACAAGAGCACTAGCCATGCAAGTCTCTCTCTCTCTCTCACACACACACACACACATACACACACACGCACACACACACACACACCTCTTCGCACTTTCGCAGCGTGGGATCAGATGGCTGAACAAGTCCTTTTCTCCCCCCTTTGCGTCTGAACTGAAACTCAACACACTGGGACACTGGGGTGGCCGTGCTCCAGAGTCGGCTCGGCTCGGCTCGGCTCAGCGTGTGGAAGCTGTTTACCTCCCAGATTCCATCAGGATGATTCAGGGGCAAAAAGTGAATGGTGGGGTAATTTGGTGACAAGTACAGTAGAGAGACTCCAGCAGAGGAGGTGGAAGAGGAAAGCTGTCCCAATTGCTGATGTGCCAAATCAATCTCTGGGAAAAAGATGCTGATGTCTTCATCAACACAAAAAAACCCTACAAGAGATGCATCTCTGTCACTTCTGAGATAATAAAAAGCAAAAACAAAAACAAAACAAAGATGATTGTTCACAGACAAAAAATACATCCTTTGGGGGAATGAAAGTTTGCACGCATGTACAGTACACACACCAACACACCACACACACGCCCCAGCTTCAGCAACTTCTCAGGAGTGGTGGCAATGCCGTAAGTGATTTCTTCACCCCTCTGATCCTGTTAGTGCGGTGGATTACCGGCGTGACAGCTGCTACCTGTTATGCCTGTGACGGGAGGACAGCAGGGCTAAAACTGAGCCTGCTGGGGAGCCTGATGCCTGGGCTGCAGCAGAGCACTGGAGCACGAAACTGTAGTCCTGTCCTATTCCTCCAGTCAGAATCCAGGGGGATAGTCCTGTCCTGTCCTGTGGCAGAGAGAGAGAGGGAGAGAAAGAGGAGCGGCGAGGAGGGTAGAGGAGAGGAGTGGATCTGAGCACAAGACTGAGGGCTTCTCTGCTCTGTCACGGAGGGAGAGTTCTATAGGGATGGTGGGGCAGCTTGCAAAAGGGGGCGGGGGGAAGTGAGGGGTAAAGGGGGTAGGGGTGTGTGTGTGTGTGTGTGTGTGTGTGTGTGTGTGTGTTTGGTTGGGGGGAGGGTGGTGGCAGGGAGTGCGGGCAGGAGGCAGAGGGGGGAGGTGTAAGGAGAAGGATTCTCATGAGGCAGTGGAGAGCGTCACCCTCACTTTACCCCCCCAACCACCACCCACACAAACACCTCCACCACCACCACCCTCCTTCCCTCTTTCCCTCCCTCCCTCCTTCCCTCCCGCTATCCCTCCCTCCTTCCCTCACTGACACAACACTTTTTCACACAGACTGGAACTCCACCTCTCCATAGTGACAGTTTGGTAGGGTGCCTCCATGGGGCAAATAGGTGATGACGGGCATTTAGTGAATGGTGTGTTGGTTTGTCTGTTTGTTTGTGTTTGTGTGTGTGTATGTGTGTGTGTGTGTGTGTGTGCGTGTGTGTGTGTGTGTCTGTGTGTGTGTGTGTGTGTGTGTGTGTGTGTGTGTGTGTGTCTGTCTGTCTGTTTGTCTGTGTATCTGTCTGCCAGTCAGTTTGTCTGTCACTCAGTTTGTCTTTCTGTATTAAAGATTGAGAGAGAGAACAACAGAATGATTGTTTTGAAAGCTTGTTTTCAATCAGTGTGTTTGTGTGCGAAAGAACAATAGTTATTTTGTGTAAATTGTGCAATTCTGTAGGAACACCTCCAGCTTTGGTTGGCGCGTATACTGTTCACAGTGTCAATTGCACTCAATCACATAGAATAATGGAGCACACATGGTACCGTACTCAGACATGACTCTCCAGTGTAACCTATCAGTATCTCACACTGTTTACATTCGGAGCGAATAGTTTAGTGAGAGCAAGCAATTAGCCGAGATAGCGTAAATCTTAATGCCTTGTCATTGTGAGTCATGACAATTTCTTGTAAAATTATACTGCCTTGCATTCCGACTGCACATGTTAAATCTATTTATCAGTGAGACTGTAAATCATAAAAAATATTATTTATCCTGCAAACACAGGGGAGCACACATGTTGTCAGATGTAAATCAGCTGAGGACATTTTTTGCATACTAGATACGGCACAGGCTTAGCATGGTATAGGCCTGTGCCATCTCAAGGTCAGGACAAGGGTAAAGGTCATGGTGAAAAAGCCACTTGAAAAATGGTGTCCTGACTAGAGCTGGTAAGCAGTCATTGATAATGTCATAATAGAAGTAAACAGTTTTACTACTGACTGATTTACGGATTTACCGGCATCGATCTTTCTGTGTACCAGTGTATATATCATAATGTCCGCACTGTTATGGTGAGGTATATTATTACGGTAAATCAGTCATTGTAAAAGTAAACTGTTTAATCGTTTTAAAACACAAATTGATTAACCAACATTGATCTTTTTCGGTGTATGTATGTATGTATGTATGTATGTATGTATGTATGTATGTATGTATGTATGTATGTATCTGTTCTGTGCTGTGCTGTGCTGTGCTATGCTATGCTGTGCAGTGCAGTGTAAATCTGCAGTGGGTGTAGGCTGGTACCCCCTCCCTGAAAAGTACATAAACACTCCGGTAATTAGTGTGCCCAACATGTACTAGGTCCTCCGGTAGTCTCCGGTAGTGCTTTTCTAATGGAGGAGCATTCAGTCTGGCACGGTGGGTGAGAAGGCAGTGATGAGATAATTGTCTTTTGACTAGAAAAGCACCTAAAATTACAAACAGTGATGATAATGATACAAACAGTGGGTAATGGATACCACAGCAGCACTCACACTGTTCACATTTACAATAAAACAAATAGCTCTCGTCCAGATGGTCCGTACTTTGGTGAGCAACAAAGGTTTTTTTTTAAAAGTATGTGCCATCAGTCGTTGCGATCAGGAGAATGTGGACAGAATGTCATGAATGGTTGATAGGGTACTTCAGACGGACACATCTGTGTGTTTATGAGTACAATATGTGCTACCAGGGGGGGGGGTCAGTGCTTGAGAAGAATGCGGCTCCCCACACAGACTCATACTGTGCAAACACTGGGAGGAGAAATGATTTTCCATCCCAAACCTGCTGGTGTACATGAAGGGCCGGTTAGTACCGGAGAACCAAATGTGAAGAAAGTAAAGTCAGCGATCATATGGATCCCCCTAATCAAATCATCTCATTAGCTGTTGAATAGTAAGGATTTATGCCTAGCCTACTATCATTTTTTTTCTGTTTTGCGATGTTATATCACTAACGCAACACTAATATCATATCTTACTTGAATTCAACATGAGACACAAACATCAACAGTAAGTAATCCACAGTGTTGATGTTTTTTGGGTTTATTCAAATAAATGAAATAAAACATACTGTTGTTAACCGCAGGTATTGCCTCACTGAACTTAACAAGCATTGAACAACGTGACATTATCCATAGCTGGTGAGTCTCACCACCTCCTTCAACCCGGAGTAAGAGCTTGTTTCTCATTGGTTCCCTATTTCAGGGGCAAAGGAACAGCCAGAAATAGGTAGGTTGGCCAAACTAACTTAAACGCGTCATAGGCAGTATGGGCGGGCCCAGGCTAGGTCAATGAACTTCCTTTTTTTGCTTGTCCAAAGAGAGAAAACAAACCTGTTTTGTGAAAAGCTAAGCAACTGACAGTGACGTGCAGATAAAAAGCAGTCCAGGTGTGTTTCTATACGTACCATGTGAACTTCACTGTATACATGTGGATCCCATTATGAATTGGCCTTGAAATGTAAAATACAACATTCCCCCTGAATTGCTGAAATGGACATACAAGATGTAGAGAACACATACATATAGGTGTACATATTTAAAACATGAACTTAATTTTGGCTACATTTTAATTATGCATTAATATTTAATTGAAATGCGATATATATATTTAATTTTTTCCCTACGTATTTTCATGGTGCCACCCTTTTGAACTGTCCCTCCCACTCACATCTTCACTCCATGAAGTTCTCCCTCCATTCTGCTTACTTAAGACTTCATTTCTTTATTGATTTTGGGGGTGGAAGACAGGGGAAATCACTAGACCATAGTTTTCACTGTCTAACAAATTAATTTGCTAATAGTTTGTTTTCTGCCTAAAAGGACAAGTGTTGAACATTCAGAGTAGCTCAGGATAACTCTGTGGCGTCAATCAGCAAATATCTCTACCTGGTGCAGTTAAATACCCAATTATCATATCACAGTTTATCAATGTAGCAAATCAATTTTTCAAATCAGTTCACACACACTAGGAACAGCTATAAAGATGCCTATAGCTTAATGATGCATTTATTTTGCATGTGTATAGACTCCAACAGATATATGTAAAAGAAGAAGAAGAAGAAGAAGAAGAAGAAGAAGAAGAAGAAGAAGAAGAAGGAGAAGCAGAAGAAGAAGAACACGACGACAATGACAATGCTGATGTACCATCCTGCAGTTACACAATCCATGTTTTTTCCGTTAACCCTGAGAATAACTTCTTTGGCTTGTTCGTGAAGTTTTGGTACTCTGACAGGAAAATTACATGGGAAACAAACAAGCATGTCAAACTGTTTTAGAAATGACTGCGGAGAGAAAGTAAATCTGGGAATTGTGAGGTTTGTCTTGTTGACATTTTTCAAGGAAAAGTGTTCATTGCCGTAACAGCCACACTGAGATAATAAGGTTAGACAGACTGGATAGGTGTAAGTACCACAATGAACCACAGAAACATTAGACAATCTGGAACTAAAACAATGGAAAGATTGTCTAGTCTAACTTTTCAAAACAACGTATAATGTCTTCATCTCGTTATTGAAGTCTAATTTCATGGTCCATATAAATGCTGTAAATCTTTGAACAATGCTAAGTCATTTTCCTTTACTGAAAACATCTGCATATTCTGATCTATGACAGTGACACAGAAACCATGACTCACTTTTGGACAGTTTTTGGACTTTATTTGACTTTTGATAGACATGCTTTTAAAATTTTAATACCGTCTACTTTCAACCCTGTCTAAATCAGACCTACTGCTCCACTTAAACTTTGAATCCAGACCAGACCCCCATAATTTACTTTGCGATGCTAGTGCAGCCGAGGTCATCTGTGCGCAGTCCATCCCCAAGCTAAAAACCTGCGATCTCACAGCAATTTTGGATTGGGAGGAAGATGCGCTACCTGTGGGCTATGAGATGAGTTATGAGCTAAGTGGGGCTAAGTCAGTAGCGTAGGTATCACCTTGAGGTCTCAGGAGAGAGGTTTTACTAACGTCCTAACACCAAGCTAGGCTACCTGGCATCTGTTACACTAGGTTCCTCCTTACAGTGCCCCTCCATGTGATTGATGAGACTGTCATGTGTGTCAGACACCAGGGCTCTGGTCACAATGTTTTGAAGAGATGGCTGCATTAATTATTTATTATTTTCACAGTTTTTTTCTATGAATATGGTTAAAAATTGATTGCAGGATCATCACAGAGGCCATGCATGTTTTGTTTGAGGCATGCTTGACACCATGCAACAGAAAAGAGATTTAAATTTTTTATCAGTGGAATAATTGTATGTGACTCCTGGCAATAGTTACTGTGTTGTTGTTGCTGTTTTGCAGCAATTTGCAATCATTTAAAAACTGACTTACCAACTGTCAACAATAATGCCTCAGGATGTCATGCTACATTAATTCAAAAAAGAACACGTAGACAGCTTTTACATTACTTATCTGTTTTATGTTTATAATGACAACTTTAAAAAGAATAGCTTTTATAAAACTGAACGGCAGTGACGCACATGAGACTGATGTACACATTTCTTAGAACAATCGAGACGTTCTCCGATTAGAGCTAAAAGAGCTTTCCTCACCTGTTGACCTTCAGGTTATATAAACTGTCTTAAAGTAGTATCAAAAGCCAATGTTCAGCTTCAGGCATTAAAATGCCAACAAGAAAAATAAAGGCCTTTTTAATAAAAAGCAAAGCAGTGCCTTTGGATTCGTCCTTTGGGAAGACCTGAACATCGACACTTTACAAGTCAAACCCATTTTTTCTCTAAATTCATGAAACAAGCCCTTGTTTCCAAAGAGCACCTGTGTTTGATATATAGCAGTACAGTAGTACTCCTTAACTTTAAAGGAAAAAAATGTTTTAACCCCTTATTTTCTGTCTCCCTGTCTCTATCTCTCTCTCATTTGACTTGCCAGAGCATTGCGTATCATAAAAAAGCTGATATATGTTATATAAAACAGGAAGTCAGATGTCTGTCAACGTATATGTGTGTGTGTGTGTGTGTGTGTGTGTGTCCTTTTACTCTCTCTAGACACTCATGAAAATGAGAATCTGAGGAGCTTTGTAAGAAGCAGAATTGAAAATACATACTTTGGAGAACTGAATCAGTTAAAACTTTTCCCACAAGAGCAGGATTAACAAATGGTCTGGTACTCTAATGCTCTGTGCTGATTACTTTTCTATTGTGCTACTTTTTGTAATGGCAAAATGTGAACTCTGTGGGACCATTATGACTGAATAACTAGCTTTGGAATTTATGTGGCACAGAAAATACCATTGTTTCTCCCCAGGCTGTATTTGTCACAACGTTTAGTCAGTCTCTCAAGTGATATTCTGCGTCCTGTTACTTGGAGCTTGTTAAACTTAAATTGTTTTAACCTGAAAATCACTGAACTAAATATGCGGAGGCATATGATAGCATAATAGTGAAAGACAGTACAGTACAGTACAGTACATACAGTAGTAAGAAAAAAAATCAAACATAAGGAAAAGGCTACATATAAATCATATACTGAAGTATGCTTGCTTTTGTTAGAAATTAAATATTGACTAATTGGGTTGTTTACTTCTGCAACATAGGTAATCCTCCTTTTTTGTAAGTCGCTTTGGATAAAAGCATCTGCTAAGTGTAATGTAATGTTATCCTAAAAATCATTTAAGATGTATCAAAGAGGCTGGAAACAGTCTAATTCCAAGTGCAAGTGTTTTCTCAGCTTTGCAGGCTGTCTTGATGGCAAACCAATGCTGATTGAATGTGACAACAAAGGACTGCAACTGTGTTCCCTCCAAGAAAGTGAAGTTCATTTTGTTCCCCATCATAGCGAACATTAAGCTCTTTGTCACAGCATTAATCACTAAGAGAAAACAAGCTGCTTAAATTCATATAAAAGGCTATGCTCAAATGATGCTGTTTATTGGCTAAAACGCTGGTTCATCAGTTTGAGTCTTGATGGTCTGTTTGGTATCATAAATCCTCTCCTGTTCTGGCATGCCAAGTGCCTTTACCTGGATTGATGTAATTTTTTATTTTCTTTTTTGTTTACATGTCTTGTACTGTACATAATGGAATTCTGTGATTTAAACTTCTGGTTGCCCAAATCATAATACCTTTTCTCAGCTTTTGTAAAACTACATACATTACAATGATGTTGTCTTGCCACCTCTGAGCCAAAATCATAGTCATCTTTACAACTGTGTGTACTCCTCATTCTCATCATTCCTTTCAGCCCATATTTGACAGATCTCACCCTGTGTGCCCCCATAAATCACAAATAAGGGATGTCATGTCCTCCACTCTCTCCTCCACTCTCTCCTTTTCTCCTCGCCTCTCTCTCTCTCTCTCTCTCTCTCTCTCTCTCTCTCTCTCTCTGTCTCAAAGGCCGACTGCAGCAGAGACGAAGTGCTTGGTGGGAACGGTCTCAGGGGGCGGCTCACGCATGTCTCCAGAATGTTCCTTTTTCCATCGCAAACGTGAGCTGAGGGAGCCTTTTAAAGACCAAAAGGCTCCATGGAGCATGGGTGGGGTGGGGTGGGGGTCGGAGTGTGTTTGTATATGTGTGTGTGTGTATGTGGTGTGTGTGTAAATGTGCCTTTGGGGTGGGTTAGGAGTGTGTGTGGGGGTGTGTCTGTGTGTGGTGTGGCTGGGGTGGGAGTGGGAGTGTGTGTGGTGTGTGTGGTGTGTGTGGGGTTGGGGTGTGCGTGTGTGCATGCATGCGTGTGTGTGTGTGTGTGTGTGTGTGTGTGTGTGTCTGTGTGTGTGTGTATGTGTGGAGAGAGGGGGATCTGCCAGCACACTCCCCTTCTCTTCCCATTTCTGCTTAAATGTGCACTCCTGTCTGTGAGAGTGTGTGTGAGTGTCCGTGTAAGTCTATATTACACTCAGTGTATGAGAGTACAGCAGGAGAGAGACGGACAGACACAGACAGCAGGAGTAAAATGTCTGGGGAAAAACAGACAAAGTCTGTGTGTATATGTATGAGTGAGAGAGAGAGAGACAGGGAGAGAGTGTGTGTGCATGTGTGTGTGAGAGAGACAGACAGTGAGTGTGTGTGTGTGTGTGTGTGTGTGTGAGAGAGAGAGAGAGAGAGAGAGAGACAGAGAGAGTAAGTGTGTGTGTGTGTGTGTGTGCGTGGCAGTGGATAAACGCATATGTTCAAAAAGCCTGGGCCTGAGAAGTTTGCTTTCCTGAGTGTATTAGATTTCCCCTGTCTCAGCGCTCCGTGAATTATTCAGTGGTGCCATTCTCATCATTCGATAGTATGTTGGTTCAAGGCCCATTTTGTGGCCAAATATGGATTTTTTATATATACTAAATCCAGGTGGAGGGTTAACATGTTTTCTTTTCAAATAAATTAAGGGGCATTAGTTTGATATTTGAGGTGGGAGACGTGAAAGACAAAATGGTGGAAGTGGGACCAGTGAACTGCAATAGTGGCTTAAGGACACACACAGGTCTCCTCTTATCTCCTGCGTCCGGGTTCATTACAGTGGGACATTATGCCTCTTACTTCAGTGTTCTGCTCTAAAAATAGACAGTGTGATATATCTCCTTATTAAATCGGCGGGGGCAGCATTTACTTGCCTGTTTCCTGGAGTGCTAGTAAGTCTTTATTAAGCACATCGTGGTATTAAATCATGGCATTTCGCTTAGCAGTGGCTGTTTCAGAACTATATGAGGGAGTGTCTCTACTGATCATCGATGAAGGCCAAAATGACAATGCCAAAACGGGCAGGAACATTTAGTGTTTAAGATGACCAAGCCAAGGTTTTTTAACTTTTGAAAATGAGTGTGCCTTAGAGTTGCTCATAATTATGTTCAATGGCATCTGATTATACAATGGGATGGCATCTGGTGAGAGAAGAGAAGCTGTTCTCCATCTACATGGGTTTTACTCATCAGCCAAGACGTGATAACTGTAACATAATTTGCTCAACAATCCAAGCTGGTAATATAAAGAAAATATTGTCTGTTTTCCAATTTTTATTCCTTAGTAGCATCTTGTTCCTGATAATATTTATCCAATGTTATACTCCACAGTTCACACAGAAGTGATTGTTTCCATCTACTGGGTGACTTGGATGTTGTCAATGTAGCCATGACTAACGGTTCCGTCTTTGCTGAATGAATGGGAATGTATGGGAGTACAAACCCATACAGTATATGTGCTCCAGTGACTGTGTAGTCACGGGGGATTGCACTCAAAACCACACACAGATTGGTGAGCTGTTTGGCTGTATGTCAGACTCTACATAGATGAACACCTCTGTATGGGTTTAGGGAACAGCACGGTGAACATGCTGTACTCATATGTCAAAACTACATCCGTCTTGATTAATGACTCCAAACTTGACTGCTATGAAATAAACTTTAACTGAACCCGATAATTCTGTGCTTCTGAATACGTCAAGTTAGATAAAGCCTTTAGACTTCCCCTGACTTGACTTGCCTTTTGTCCCTGCCATTTGTTAGAGCGTGTCTGGATCTCTGACTTACAGTGATCGAGTAAGAAAAGTGTTTTGGCACAGTGTCTGATTGGGCGTCCTTTAGCCTTTAACACGTGCAGATCAGAGCTGTAGATAGCAAGTATATGTCATATAAAGCTCCTCTCATCTTGTTTTTGTACTTTTGTCAAAATAATGCAAAGATGCATACCAAAAGGTTTGTATAGTATAAGTGTGCTGGTGGTTGTATGTGTGTGTAGGAAAATAAATGGGATGAAGATTGCCAGCAGTACCACCTACACAAACCAAATTGGGGATTTTGATAAGCTTCACACACAGGGCATTACTGAATACACTTTTTACTGCCTAGTGTACGTACCACTTTGGCATTTTTCCTGTAGCAATTTCTGGGGTTTGTTATCCCCCTGACAACCCGAGATGGTCTTTAATATATCCAGTTAAAACAATACAGAAACTATGTGTGAGACTATTACTACTAATACACACACACACACACACACACACACACACACACACACACACACACACACACACACACACACACACACAGATTCTGATCGCAGACAAGGCAACATTTCCAGAGCAGTGAATGAATGGAATTCACCAGTGGCAGCCATGACGGCCCAGAGGAAACTGTTCTAGCTGAACTGTATTGCCACATACTGTACATGTTCCATTAGCGGGAGTGGAGTGGGTGTGAAATCCCACAGTGCTTCTAACAAATGACTTCTGCAGGTATCATTGTATCATTGTTTCTGTAGCTCCATGTTGCACTCCATTCTGCTCTGTAGCTTTCTTTATGTGTTGTGTTTGCAGGCGCCACTGAGGGTGGAGGTCGGGGGGTTGGGACGATTCTAAGGGCCCTTTAAGGACACTTTCAATGTTATAAATAATGTGAAGGGGGGCCAAAAGTAGTAGGCCTGTTATTTCATAGGGCACAGATATTCTAGTGGCTCCCCTGTTTGTGTTAGCAGTACTAAGCTAAACTGACCCAAGTTTTCATAGTGGGTGATGTAGGGACCGAGATTCTTTGGCCCTCTGGAATCTGACCTTTGCCCCTGGGCTGGTTATTGAGGAGATGAGGGTCTCTTGCAGAGGTGGGCAGGAATGGAGATCCCACAATCCCACTCTCCACTGGCGGCCACCCAGAGTAAAAATATACACAGACCTCAGACTGGGAGAGTCAATGAATGAGCAGGAAGACATATGAAATCCCAACACAATGGTCATCCTGAATGATAAACGAGAACTAGAGAGGGGAAGAAAGGAAGGAAGTCTTCTCTTATATGCGTCGAGCAAATATAAATATGACAAGCTCAGCCAGGCACCCAGATATCTAAATAGCAACATAAAAAAATATATAATTTCATTTGAAATCCTTTGACATCCTTTGATGTGCTCCCCTAGCCTCATAAGCAGCAGAGTGTAGCTCCAGACTGACTGAAGGTTGAATGGACATGTCGGGGTCATGACTCCTTCACCTGGAAATGCTTGCTGCAGTGCGGTGTGACTGATAGCTGGATGGCAGCATTTACTGCTCTCCACTCTGTGACATCATCAATCACAGGCCACTTCTGAGAGCCTGATCGATGCTCCCCTAAGGCCCCTTTGGATGAAGGCACAACATGTCCAGATGGGGCTTCTGTTGTGGGCTATGCTCAGCCAAACAGTGGCATTTCCTGGTTGTACTTAATCATGGCATGTTGAACATTATTCTTGCAATAATGTCCAAACTGTGTGTGTTATTTGATTGTACATATTTATTTTGCTGGGGTACTGTACTGAGATGTTTGTGGTTTTACATGTTGTTTTGCTTAATTTAACCTCTTTCTATACTCAATGATCTTCTGCGGGTCTCGGTCCATTTTAATGAGGATTGTAGGTGGAAAATGAGCTGATAAGGGTTTTCCCTGCTTCCCCATTCTTCATTGATTTTTCTGGACCTGGCATGAATTCAGTTCTGCAATTCAGCAAGAAACACAAGACGCATACTTCGGAAGTTGCTTACCTTGGCTTGCGTCTCTGCTTGTTTTTTTAATCTGTCTGAAGAAACAGCATTTTACCAAATTTGTATTAAAAAATGGTTTCTGCATCTATAATGTGTACACAATTGTATTTTATGTTATTAGGGGTTGGTGGAAATTGAAGCAAGGGGTGATCTGCCAGCTCAGCTAAGTCAAAAGGCGCTTTTAAATCTAAAGAGCCCAGCATCTCCACGGAAGCCAAAACGCAGTTAGCATCGACCCTGACCCTTTGTGCGTCAGGAATGGATTGACAGGGGCATCACTCTTTGCCGCTGGAGCTATGCCCACGGTCTTTCACTGGGGCTTGCCGTAAGAGGCTCTGCATTAAAACATGAGCCGACCGGGGAAGCTCTCGAGTGGGTCGCACAAAAGCGAACCACGAGCACTTAGCAACGTGAGCCTCCAGAGTGACATTTGTTTATTGTGGTGTATCCGCGATGAGGATATTACATGGGTCAACTGCGCCGACACTGTCCTGGGAAGTCAAGGAAAACATTTGACATCAGGGCGACTTAAAAGCTCTCCTTTGATGACTTACTCATTATTTGCTAGTCCCCAAAACACTGTGGCTTTACATCTTTAATAATATAATTCAATAGCCTACCATGAATAGATGACTGCAGCATGGTCGTCTATACTCTAATATTCACAGCAGCATATTCATTTTTGACATGTTGCAAGTCCAGATTTTGGTCCTCATTTGAAGCAGATACAGCGATATGCTGTTTTGTGTCCCTTGAATCATTTTAAACAATAAACACTATAAAAGTGGTGCTATTATCAAGTCAGTGGGTCGAGGATGACCTGCCTAAGGTGAGCCAGCTAACAGTCTTAAAAGTTTCAGACTAATCATGTTACTAATTCAGTAACATCCGCAATCCATTAGATTGTTTATTACAGGGATTAAGTGCACATATTGTGATAGCTCAATTTCTATAGTATAGCATACTTCATTACATGAGTTTCCATCTAAATTATTCATCAGAATTCAGCTTTTAACAAGAAGCCTATTAGCGGTCATTTTAGACTACAAAGATTAATACACAATTAATAGTCCCAAGTAAGGATTTCTTATTTGAATAACTGAAATGCGTATTTAAATTGCACAGCCCCTGGTTAGTGTACACATCAAAAGACAGGGATTCTTCAGTGGGCTGTCACTGAAAACTGTCCCATCCCTGTTTTTCAGAGAGCTTCCTGCACTCTACTTGGACATCTCAGCCAGGACCACATGGGGTTTGATATTCAACCTGTTTGGCAGTGAGAGATAGGAGCACTTTGTGCAGTTCAGTAGCCAGACCTATTTCCATCAGGGCCAACGTTCATTCAATATGTAGTACACCTCAATCAGCCATGTAGTCACGCAATCTCAGAAAAAGGGGTTTAATTTACAACCCATGAGGATTCCTCACCTTGAGCTGTTGTAGGGTGTACTTACAACACTGTAGTGAAGGCCTTTTAAAGTTCTTTTCAAGGCTGTCTACATGCTGGTTAGAGTGGGGTTTTTTTTCAGCGGAGGCAAACTCGAGGAACACACGCTCATGCAGTTTTTGCCAATTGCTCATTTTGTACAGTGCATAAAAATATAAACATACAAATCATTAAACATGCAAGGAATGAATGCCCTCACATAAAGTGAACATACTCATATTTGGTTATATGAAACTTGATTTGTCTGTGTGTGTGTGTGTGTGTCAGCCTTGTTCTAGAAAATGAACCATGACCTTGCAACAGGAAGCAAAATAATACAACACAAACACGGTGGCCTGATAATTTTTCATTGTTATTGACTTACGTGTTTGTTATTGTGTGATATGATCGATTTCTTGTTTGAATTTCACTAAGTACCACTTATAATGTATTTTTTTCTTGAGCTTCTGTATTTACTGTAGAATATGGTCCTTGAGCTCGGGAAAAAAATGCTTATGGAAATAAAATACACTCTTCAGAGAAGTAGTTTATTTGATACCATACAATTCCTGTCACCTCCCTGTCAAAAACAGACGCAGAATACGTTCCTCTTGTATTGAAAGTTATGTAATAGACACAGATACTCAAGTGGAGTGTCCAAGGTAGTTTATGTTGGTTTCCCACGTATTGTATCCACATATTGTGCAATTACCCATGCACTACAGTAATTGCCAAGCCTTGTTGATGGATAGCTCACCCGAAGTAAACGAAATCACATGAATTGCAGTGTTGTTTAGTCTTGAAAACAATTACGGTGGCTTTTGGCCCAAACTTTCTCACTCCAAAACCAGCGAGATCCTCAGCTCAGCTCCAGCGCAGCAACGTCTGGGATGCAAAACAGACAGCCAAGCCAAACAGAACCACCTGCATCTGCCACGACCCATCTATAATTTATCTCTTGTTGTTACAAAACAAATGGGTTGCATCTGTTTCAGCTCATCTATTTTGTGTTTGTGTAATGCGTTATTGTGGCGGTGGCTGTGCTGAGCCATAATGGCATAACTGCAGCATTATCAAGCAGTTTTGTCTCTTTGGTCCATAACAATTTATGTGACATTTGCCACTGAATGTTCCATTTAGGGCATCAAGTTATCTGTAGCTTCACACACTGCATTAAGGGCTGCTTTGACCCAGCAGCTGAATGGATGTTTAACTTAACAATGCTATGTGTATTGATAGCATTGTTAAGTAAAACCAATGCAAAAAGCCAGCATATTTACTTACTTATAAGTCATATGTTTCACTTTCTAAAATGTAGGTTATGGTAGAGCCTTATAAAGCCATGGAACCAGCTTAATAAATCCAAGTTCATTACTCACAATGGCAACCTTTTAAAGTCTTAAAAGCTAAAGAAAATCTGTAAAATCAGCACACTCAAATTTATGCTAAAATAAATCTGAATGTGCAGATTCTCCAACTTTTATTGCTCTCTTCAGTCCGGGTCCTCAAAATAGATTATCAATTGTTTTCTGACTTTAACTTTCTTTTCCTGACCCTGTTAGATCTGCCAGTTGTGTGTTAGATAATTTTCTAGAAAATGTCTCCTAATTAAGAGCCTATGAGAGTTAATTGTTTTCCTAGACGGGTAGGCTCCTTCTACTTCACTAGTGATTCAACAAATTAATACCCACTGATGAGAAATGCTGTTAAAGCGATCTGGAACCAAACCTTTCAGTGGAAAGAATCCTGACTATAGCAAGGGTTGTGCAATTACTTTGTTTTAGGTTCACATAAACAAACTTGGTTCTGAAATTGCCCATCCTGACCCCACATTTGGAAAAAGGGGAAGAACAGAGTGTGCAGGCAGGCAGAGTGTTGAGAAAGGACTTGTTTAGAGTAGAACAGAATGAAGTAGAATAGAAGAATAACTCTTTATTTTCCATGAGAGTGGAAAATGATCTTTAATGTCCTTCATTGATTCAAACAGTGCGCAACGAGACTATACTTAAGCCTCAGCACTTTTCAAATGATTAGATTTGGCACACACACTCGGAGAGTGTCAGTGACAATGAGAGGATTTAATTTGGGGGGGGAGGGGGCGTTAATCAGGAAATGCTCTGATGACTCAAACACGGATGCCCAGATATACGTTATGGATGCCTTGGCCAACTGCACCAAAGAGCCCCCTGAGATATTACAGTTACAGTTTGTTTATAGCAATGTTCATTTTTAACACTCACAGTGGGCATCTGTGTCACACCGTTTGGTAAATATGGTTAGAAATGCATTGTTTGTATTGATTTAACATAGACAACTTCTAACTTTATTCTGTAAGACTCCCAATAGTAATAACATGGTCTACTGGTGACATTATCAGTCCAACAAACGCGGACATACCAAAACACCACACAACTTTTTAGGTCCTTTGACTGCTGTTGATTCTATACAGCATGGCTCTGCACTCTACACTCGCCACTCTACATTATGACATTTTTGTGTGCAGCACCATCTTGTGGTTACAGTTACATAATACATGTAAAGAGGAACCTCTTAATCACAGTCACCGTACCACAATATGCCTGTTTTAAATTTTTAAATATTATCAAGACAGTTCCCTGGTGTGTCACACAGCAGTACTGAATCTCCCCCTACAATAGTACCCCTTGCTGTAGCTAGTGTGTGTATCTTGTTCCTTGCCTATAGCCAAAATCTTCCTCAATGAGAGCTAGGTTATACAGTACTTGGGCATATTCACAGTATACAGCATCCACTAGTAGCATTCACCTTTCAGTCCACAGTGAAGATGTCTGCTGCAATAATGATGCCATACAGACACACTGAGGCAACTTTAAATAGGACATCTCTTTACAAGGGGAGGTCAAGGATCCTCCAAAAACAAGGATATAAATTGCACCAGAGTGTAAATTTAAAAAAAAATCTACATTTGGGACCGTAAAATAAATACATAAATAAAAAAGTTTCACATATACCAAGATCACCTTTTAGTGTAATGCCTGAAAAAAAAATCACATGGGGTGATCAGACCATGCTGGAAGGGATAAACAAGAGCTCTGATACGCTTCAGATTAAAGTGGTAGTGATATGACTAACATTAGATGTTTTGTTCACTGAAGCACGTTAATGTATTTCAGTAAACCCATTATATTAAGATTATTAACAGTGCAAATTAGCATATGATGTCTGGTTTAGGATGAAAGAATTTGAGAATCAAAAGCACCAATATAGACTATGAAGTTTATTATTTCCATAAACAATATACATAAAACATTTAATCAGAACAGAGACGGGATGTTTACAATTCGGGAGGACCACTTAATTTCCAGCCTTCTGTCTTCCCGATCTTGGTGAACATGGCCAGTGTTCCCAAGCCAAGGCATGCAGTTACTCCTGTGATAGCACTGTGCGCTGTGAAATACAAGAGACAAAAGAAACGTTACCTTGTTGTTCTAATGCACAATGCAATACTACTAGCCCTACTCCTACTGGGTCCACTGCATGCTAGCAACATATTATGCTTAATCTGTACAGCATTTGACCCACCTGTGGTGGGGTGTGGCAAAAATATTTCATGGAACCGATAAATATCATGCTTTATGTTAAAAAACATTTATGTTTTAAGGTTCTCAAGCTGTGTTTCAGAGCATGTTGTTTGATAAGCTGTAAAACAGCAGTTGATAAATGCTATGTCCATCAGGACCTGAGACATGATATAAAACCACTTTTTTAACAGTGCAGGAAGGGTTCAAAATCAAATCAAGTTAAAATGAACACAATATTTCCACACGTTTTTCTCTGATAACTCATTATTACAGCCATACTGTTCATTGTAATGAACCATGCACAAGGCAATCATCAAATATCTCCATGTGTGTTTTTTTTTTTTTTTTTGTGTACTTACTCCGAGCTCCGAGGAATACCCCTGAGGAACAGCCCCCGATGAAGTAGTTTACAGGATCATCTGGGGCCTCCCTCGCCTGTGCACTCAGGCAAGTGGCCATCCCAAAAATTGCCCCAAGGGCAGCTGCAAGAACATATAGCATTAAAAAATGTCAATAGCAAAAACAACTAGGCTATCACCCTTCTGTCAGTCCCTTAACTAAAAACAGCACAGTAGTATACTATTAGGAAAAATTGTTTATTACAACATTTTCTAAATGTTTTCTAGATAACCTTTGAACTCCTTGATTACTGACATCCTCTCCTGGCTGACCTACCTGTTTGTACAATAAAACCATTGCAAATGGTCCAGAACGCAGCGGTGCATATGGTATTCAATCAGCCCAAAAGGGGGCATGTCACTCCTCTGTTTGTTAACCTGCATTGGCTGCTGGTAGCTGCTCAAATTAAGGACAAGGCTTTGACTCTAGCCTACAAAGTAACTTCAGTGTCCGCCCCTGCTTATCTAAAGGCTATAATCAAAGCTTACTTCCCATCCAGGGCATTGCGATCCTCACAAACGAACCATCTGGCCTTACCTTCTCCTCACACAAGGAGATCTGTCTAAATTGTTCTCAATTGTTGTTACACAATGATGGAACAAGCTACCAGGTATTACGAGAGCAAGGTCATCCTTCTGCACCTTTCAGAAGCTTGTGAAGACTCTTCTTTTCCGAGAGCACTTCCCTTCCTAACGAAACCTCCTCTTACCAAAACTGTCCTGTACCCTGGCCGCACTAACTTTGTTTTCACCTTTGCTTACTGTTTTCCTCTGCATACCTGTAGCTTGTTTACATCCTCTACTGTAAGTCGCTTTGAATAAAAGTGTCTGCTAAGTGTAATGTACTGTAATGCAATAACCACACACAAAAAATGGCTGTGTATTTGTATTACAAAAACATTTCTTTTCTGAAATCCCATTACAATTAATTATGGGAAAATGGGCCTAATGCAAGTTATAAATGTTATTATATATATATTTTTTTTTTTAAATAATGGGAAGGCAGAACCTGATTCCAGCTGTTTTAAAAATCTTTGCCAGTGTCAGGCAGCAACACTCTTACACACAGTAGGCCAACTATGTGATAGATAGATAGATAGATAGATAGATATGTACTTTTAAGTGTGAAAAGTACATCATCACTACACCTGCCTACATAGCTGTCTCTTTTACTCACCCATTGTAACTGTGCCTGAAGTGGCCCTCTGAAATGCCTCAAGAGTAGTTGGAGGTTGGTAGAGCACAATGTTGTAGGCTGAGCCCACAAGTCCTATGCAACAGGGAGGACAGGCTTATGACAATATGCACAACAGATTTTTTTTAAAAAGTTGTCACCAGATAAGATTAGATTTTACACACGGGACCTAACGTTTAGGTTTGCCTCCATGTAGTCAACAAATCTAGCCTTCCACACAGCTGTCACACTTGAATCAAAGTGATATGTAACATCATTTTACACAACCTTTGGTCTGGCTAATCGTTAACATCTACTCGACACTATTCAGACCAGGGTCACTAGTATTATAAAGAACACTGATTACAGGAAAGATAGTTCAGTGTTTTATGTTGTGTTAAGCTGCTAGCTGACTTGTACTGCTTTATTAGCTTTCTGGTTAGCACAACTAGCTTAGGTTCAGGAGTGAGGTTGCGAAGATGCACCGGTCAGTGGGCCTAACATGAGTGTTTTTCTCTAAAACTTCATTACTGTACAAATTAAACTGTAAACTGTTCATTTGATGCACAGCTTACCTAATGCAGTACCCATCTTGGTAGTAATCCATGTTTTCGCCACACACTGTTCACCCTCTTTGATATCCCAGTACCCCATCTTGCCTTAGCATCAAGGACACCAGTGTACGCGAGATTTACAAAAGATCATTATATGAATAGCTTTTTTGTACTATCGCCATCTATAGGACTGGAGGGAGACAGCGCCGTTAACACAATCGGTCTGCTTATTCAAGCAATAGGCTAAATTGAGGGTAAACTGGTTTATGAACTACTGTGTTTTCAGTTAAAGATATAACTATATACCATTAACATTATCAATAAAAAAATGTAAAATAAAAATAGGCTACTAATTATATACTCTGTTCAGTCATTTATGAAGACGAATGAAGGCAGCCAAGACCTCCTGAAAAGACAATGTAGGCCTAATTTATTTTAAAATGTAGCTAATCTTTACTGGCAAATTTGTAAAGTGTGATGAGTTGTAATCAACAAGAGCCCAACATCTTTAAGTGTGAAGATAGGAGATATCTTCCCCTATTTTGATTTTCCTCAGTGCAATTTGATCTTGAGCCTAGTGTGTCACCTAACATGTTTCAGTTTGGCGATGATGGCAAGTAAACTAATTTAACTTTAAATTGTCTTTTTTTTTGCAGAGCCCAGAATGTATCTCCATAGAATGAAGGCCAAAGTGTAATTTGAACAAAACACAGAACAAACACAGAACACACTTAAGAGAAGGTGGTCAATACTGAAGGGGAAAGGGGTGAGCAAGAGAAACGGCAGTAGAACAGAAGAGACTTGAAGGAACAAGTGTTTGGCCTATATTTTGATAGGAAAGAGGACAGTAAAGGTGAAAAACAGTTAACGGTAATGTAGGTCTAGTCATGGTCACAAGTCCACCAAGACCAGTTCCATGTACACCTACATTTCTTTCTTTGTACTTGACCTGATTCTGAGTCTAAAGAGAATACTCTGGCACTGTGTGGGCCCAAGATCCACTTTGCATAGTCAAAAAGACACTAGCACTATGCAGGCTATTCAAGCTCTCTAATATCAGATCCACACAGACACATGCATTGTCTCCCATTCAAAAAGCACAGTAATAGGATCAGCATGCCACACTGTAAACTCTTTTTTTTGTCTAAGAAAAACCTACTGTTTATTCTGTAGTTCTTTTTTGTATGGCTTCTTGCTAACCAAACCGCCTGCTTCGTCTTGCGTGTACTTCATACCTTTCTTTTACTATTATTATTTGTTTGTTTATTTATGTATATTGACTTGACCTCTACCAGAGACTACCAGAGTCTCCACCATAGGTCTCCACACAGCAGGTTCCTTCTCCAGTATCTTTTGACGTCTGCTCTGTTTGCTTCCGGGACGCGGTGATATCCACAGGTCCCAAGCTTGTTGCGAAGCAGCTGAAGTTTTTTTTGTCAACGACGAGATGGTAGTATCATTTTAAATCAGGGAGATTAAATGGAAACATGTTTTGTTTATGAATAACTGCAAGGTATGGAGATCATCATCTTACGGAGGCAATTCACAAGTTTGGGTCATGCATCTAAGATGAAGGAGTAAGTTAACGTTAGAAGAGTAGCTAGCTAGCGATACTGATACCTTCCCAGGATCTCAGCAGGGTAACGTCATACAAAGTGATGATGTTCACTATGGACTTGGTTTGACTTTCAATGATTTCTTTTGGCTTTCCTCGTGAGTGGAGGAACAAGTATGTGTTGTGGATTAAATGGTAAAGTGGTCGACAGTTGTTGTTTTGCCTTATTTGAACTTAGCTGAAGAAGTTAACGCAGCTACGTTAGCCATTCCAAGCTAGCCAACATTTACTTGTAAGTTAGCTGTGCAATCATTCTGCGTGGCAGTGGGAGACACTAATTTGGCTAGTATCCGACCAGTTAACGTGGACTGACATGGTGTAGTTGTTTTGTCACACCACGGTGCCTGTGACATGTCTTCACCGTCACCGGTTCAGATTAGGGAAGCAAATGCACATTTAGCCGCATTGCATCGACGGGTTGCTGAGTTGGAGGAGAGGCTCGAGGCAGCAGAGAACACCGTGCGCGAGCAAGCTGAAAGCCTCATTCGGAAGGATGACCAGCTCAGGGCTGCTACTCAGGAGATAAGCGAGGCCAAAGACAGGTAAGAATGAAGATAAACAAAAACCATTTAAACCATCTGTCAGGAACTCAGAATGAACCCCAACCCACACTTACTACATAGCTTTGTCCTTTGAACAGTAATAAGAACTATGTAACTAAATAGAAATCTAGTTGCCTACAACTTCGCACCTATTACTACAATGACCTGGATGAATGAGAACCTACAGAGACATACATCGGCAGTATGCAAGTCATTGTATATAGCCTAACTACATGTTAGGCAAGATGTGTGAACCATTCTACCAGACCTGTTTCTTTACTGTCCATTCAGATATGATATGCTATAGGTTTGAATGTTCTGACTTAGTGATCATACTTTTAAACTGTTCTTTCATTCAGAGAGATATCCTACCTCCACGAGAAGCTCTGCCATTCTGAGGAAACAATCCAGAAAATCCAGCACACAGTGAAGGAGAAGGATGCTCTCCTTGGGCAGCTACGACACCGGCTGCCAGCTCTTGGACAACATCTGCAAAAGCCGGCCATTGCTGGACAAGATGCTGTCCCACATGGCGGAGGCTGAGAGAATGGGACCTGTTGTTGACTTGGGTGAGACTGCCATCAACTCCTCGCTCACGGACGGAGAGTCCAGCTGCAGTCCCAACCGTGTGTCCAACCACAAAGACTTCTCCCTCAGCGAGGATGACCTGGATGACCAGGAATTAGACGGAGTTGTGTTTGGAACTACTGTTTGAGAGAAATCCTTTACCTGATTTCAGTGATCTTCATGGCATGCTGACCCTGATTATCATTACATGATTTGCTATACACCATGTACCAGGTGGCATTGCAGGTTTTAATAAGGTCATGAATACGTTGCTGAGGTTTAGGTTTAGGTACCATAGTTTATGTCTTAAAATCTGACGACTTGAAAGATATTGTTCATAGAACAATAGTAATGTAGACAGAATAATGAACTTGTGGTAAAATGAGTGAAAGCACAGATTGGAAAACGACTTACTAAATTATTTTGGATAGTATGTCAGATTGTTATTGTTAATGTAATGATTTGTGTTAATTTAATGACAAAAACATGCTGCAGGCTGTTACCATTCATTGTAAACTTTGGCTATTTTGGGGGAAATAGGTCAGGCAGGCTACCAGCCTATACAGAAGTTTCCCATTTGTTTTTTTTTTTATACTGTAAGACCATATTAAATATGTTATTGACAATTACAAATCTCAAGTCAAAATCAGAGACTTAAGAGTATAAAGTAAGCATGTTATACTGCTTTAAAATGCTTAACAGTTTTCAATTGTAACAGCTTTAAATGGAGGCATTGTCAGAGACGTCCTCTTAGATGGAAAAGAACGGTTTATTTAAAACTGTGTCGATTAATCATAGCATAATGCTTTGGCACTTATTTGGTGGTAATTATGAAAGATACCAGTTGATTTGGGTGTAACGGAAACACAATAGCCACATAGGATTAGGTAGGATTTATATCATACTTTTTGTTAACCACTCTGAAATGTCAGCTGCTAAAGTGTTAAAACTTACAAACAATACTTATTTTGGATTGCCTTGACTGACCCTCATATGTCTAAACCACCCCCACCCCCGACCCATCCCATCCCATCCAATTCTTTGTTTAACTCAATGTAACTCTACATCGCACATAACTAGGAGTTCTTTTCTCCCAGCTCAGTTTACTGCTCTGCTGTTACTTGTCAACTGTCCCGATACTGTACAGAGATGGGTCATAGTTCACTGTTCGAACTCCTGCATGTGGTCTTGCCCTTTACCAAGAATGCTTCAGTGAAGCAAGGTCTATGCAAATCTTATGTTTGCTTTTTATCTATTAAATATGATGCTGCGCATGAAAAGGGCAGCATTATTATTATTATTAAATCAACAGTGATACCTTATGGGGGGAAAAAGGTAGAGCTATTTTTGCATCTGTTATTTTCAGACTGCTGTGTGTAGTGTTTTTGCAGAAGTAACTGTTAAAGTAATTTCCAGTGTATAATGTCTGGTAATCTTCTGGTGAAGACCTTGTAACACACAGTGTGTTCTGTGAACCGAGGCTGTGGGGCGGTTGGCAGAAATGTTACACGTCTTGAGCCATTTAGGTGTAGAATGAAGTGATTTCCTGGACTTGTGTTCTGCTAATTGGTCTGTCATCAATAAATATTCAGTTCATTTAAAGCACGAAGGTTGACCTTTGACATTTGAAGCCCAGTGTCTAACCAAATTTGGTTTGCCACACTAGTTTCAGTATGGTTACCAGAAAACTGAAAATGAAAGTAACTGCACCCTAAAATATGTATTTTTTTTTACTACATTATCTAAGTGACATGGCTGATATGTGGCAAAACACACAATTATGGGCGCTTGCAGCTAAAAGCAACATTTTGTGGCATTTTAAGAGCTTAAAAATTGTTCTCTACGCCCTCTACAGCTACAAATGTGCCATGACACACTTTATGACTTCTGAGAGAATACAGAAACAAGTGATGCCCACCTCTAGTCAGAAGTGGGCAGAACTACTTCCTCAACTCAGTAACTTAAGTCCATTTCACTCGAGGGCAATGTCTTCACTATCTCTCTCCAACCATTTTAGAAGCTTTTTTTTCTTTCAAAAAAGTGAAGTGAGTGTGGTTAGGTGGTGCAGTTAATCTTGAAGTCTAGCACTTCATATGGCTTGTTGTGCTTATCACAGGACCCATATGGGATGACTTAGTCATAATACAAAGTGACAACTGCAATAAGGGGACAAAGTCAAGTCAAAGCTTGGGTACAAAGTTAGGATTTTTATTTATTTATTCATTCATTCAATACAAAACTTTTCTCCCACCCACAGTGATTGACATAACACCTATAATAATTTGATACATGATTTTATGGTAAAAAAGTGCTTGGTGATTTCAACCCCCCCCCCACCCCCTTGGCAACAAGTATTGCATGTCACACAGATCAAAGCAGTGACTATCGCAGAAGTAGTTTCCCTCTTCCAATGCAGTTGTAGAAGCCCTTGGTACCATCGGGGCCAACTGGTTGACGCACCACCTCCACAACATTGATGACCTTCTTCAGCTGGCCAGGGGACACGGAGCAGCTCTTATCCGCGAAAAGGGCCTGAGCAGCAGTTTTTCGCCGCTGGACCCACGGGCTTCCCACAAACGCGGCACTATCCTGGGAATAGTCCCCGGAGCACTTGCTCCTGCTGAAGGAGGAACTGTTGTTGGAGTTGGGAGTGCTCACAAACTGGGGCGTGGCCAGCGGAGAAGTGCCATGGCTGCTGGAGAACAGCTTGCGCGGCGCCAGCGGGCTTCCGACAGGGGCTGCACAGAGGCTCCCTGTAGGGGTCGTTGCGGCAGGAGGACAGCCGGGGGATGGCCAGGGGGCTGCCGTAGAGGGCCTGCGGGCGGGTGACCCTCCGGTTCGGACGGGGAGACGGTGGGGCAAAGTCGGACTCCGAGGAGCTGTAGAGCACCGAGTCCTCCAGGGTGTAAGGGTAGCGCTTGGCCTTGCGGCTGGGCTTCTTGCTGCAGTCGTGCTTCACACACTCCTCGGAGGACTCCTCGGCGCCGTCCTGGACGGAGGAGGAGGTGGGCTTGCGTGTGCCACGGCTGCCCAGGAGCACCACCCTCACCTCCCTGCGCCCCTGCTGCTCCTCCGACTGCAGGGCCTTGTAGGCCCGGCGAGCTCCATCCAGGTACTCGTACTCGACCACGGCGCACAGCTTGCGGCCCAGCTCGGCGTGCTTCTTGGCGAACCTCTTCAGCTCCGCGGGCAGCTCCTTGCCCGGCCGCAGGATCCTGAGGGAGGAGATGGTGCCGTGGGCGCTGAATAGGCGCATGGCTATCTCCATCAGGTCCTGCTGCTCCAGGCTGGGGGAGGCGCTCTCCTCCTCTTCAGCAGAGGTGCCCAGCAGGTTCCAAGCCAGCAGCAGCTTGGTGGTGGGGATGCACAGGAGCCAGTCAGGCACGGGTGTCTTGCGGCGCACTTTGGTTCCCTCCTCGTTGACCTCCAAGTTCTCAGAGGCACGGGCAGCAGCCAATGTGGTGCGCCAGTCACGCGTCAACTCCCGGATCTAAAGGGCAAAGGTCAAGACTTATTTCAGATTGTGTTTTCAGGTAGAGGACATGGCTAGATTTATACCTGATGGTTACATTATGTTCTCCTGCAGTATTTAAAATCTAAAGAGAAATACAATAAATCTAAGCTCAGTTATATTAAAACAGATCATACCTTTTTGAAGGATGTTAGCAACTTGAGGCTAACATAGCCCAACTTGTTTCTCTGCACATGTTTTAACAAAAAGGCATCATCAGCAAGGTTCTCATTTGACAGGTAAAATTCCAGCTGAGCAGTTATCTTCTGTCTCAGTTCAGCAATCGGTGGAGTCCAAGCATCCCCTTCCAAGCAGTCCTCCTCAAACACGTCAGTCAACTCTGCAGAGCTCCTGTTGAAAACAGGTTTCCTTTGATCGACTTTTCAAATATTTACGCAGTGCAGTGCTAATAACACGTTCTTAAATTAGAGTTAGCTTTCTACCGTTCATCTGAACTGTTGTTCAGAGTTAAAATTAGAAGAGTTAATTCTTAGTTATTTTACCCATCCAAACTGTCGTTTAATCCATCATCAGTACAAAGGAATTGACGTTTAGAATCCGGAGACTGCTGTGAAGTACAATCTTCGCACTGAAAGACATCTGTGTAGGTGGGCGAGGACATGCTAAACGGTCAAAAAAAGTTACAAGAAAAAAACATTAACCACCCACGAATCATTGACAGTTGATCTATTATCAAATGAACTCTTCTCAATATTTCCTTGACCGGAACAACCAAAAGAAATAAAGATAGGCCTACCTGCTGCCTTAGGACGGTATACCCTCTGTCACCGCACCATAAGATTTGAGATGATTTGGCATGTTAATTAGAATTCGAACCAAAACTTTCCTGGCGTCATAATTGCTAAGTTGCTGCAGGTGATGCATCAATTGATGAGTCCACGAGTTGACGTCGTACGTCATCGATAAAACGTACAGGACACGCATTCCCTCGTTTACATTCATTTACTAAGGGACACAAAACGTTTGTGTTTACGATTGGTACTGTACGTACTTCATGAGAAATACTTTGCCACCTGCAGCATTCGACAGCAGACAGGTAGTGGCGTAGCTTAGTCAAGAAATTGAACTCAAATGTCAATTTAGCTCAGACAGCATAATTACGCTCTTCTCAAATGCTTTAACCAATAAACAATCTGACGGAAATCATTTTATGGAGTAGTCTGAATGCTTATTAAATTAGGCTACCAATTTTGCACTCTGCAATTAGATGCTTTATGCAAACAAGACTCATACAAACTATGCCATAACAGGCTAATGAGGAATAGAGAAATAGGCATAGCCCTTAAACATACTTACTTAAACATAGCCTATATAAACTGACTTCATTGCCTTATCATGCATTTATCAAGTGTTTTGGAATTTGGGATTTTTAAACAAATCATTGGATATATATCACAGACAAGCTGCCCTGCCTGTAAGCAAACATCTGTACCACAAATTGAATTGTACCATTATTGCTTTCCAAAATATGCTGATTCTGAGATGCTAAAACAAAATGCACTTTGAAGGTCACCAGAAAGGTCAAATCTACCCTTTCCAGTTCCTGAATACAAGCCATAAAAAGTCTCAAACTAACACAGAATGCTGTTGCAGACTCGCTTAGAACTAAAAAAAAAAAAAAAAAAAAAAAAGGAACCTGCACTTACTTTATTTCTGTCATAAGCAGGACTGATTCTGTTTTTATCAAGGGTAATATTTGAGTACAGTTCTGATTATTACAACAATAAGCGCAATGGGAGGCAAAACTCTTTGCCATCCAGCCCCCCTCGAGCACTGTTCCTGCCTGTCTGACAATCTAACACCCTTTCCCCTAGAGGAGACTTTTAATGCTTAATTTCACTGTTCATACATTAATTGTGTTGTATGAAAACAGATCAACATACGTTAATGACCCACAATGAAGCATGTGGCCCTGCCTTTCTCACATTGTAACTTAACCTCTGAAATACCTTGGCATGGGCAGCTTGTCCACTGACATCTGGTAAGACATAAAACAGACATGCCTTACCAGACAAACTTATTTTGTTAGATTAACAATAAAACATTTTTCTATACTGTTTAAGGTTGTACAAAATGTTCAAATGTCACCCCCCCCCCCCATAATTTTTTAAAACTGCTGTCAGATTTTAATCTAAGGGGATAATCATTTGATTCTAGATGTGCGCAATGAAGTACAAACATTGTTTAAACATCATGTAGAAGTCATTGATATAACCTGGAGATTTGTTATTCACTAATTTGCAAATTTATTTTATTTGCAAATATCTTGAGTGTACAGTGAGTGTGTGCCAAGATAATGGCTGTACGGTTTGCTCCTCTGAGAAAGGATATGAATTAAGCTGACCCAGTCTTTCCTTTCCTCGTGTGGACAAAGGCTATAGCCAATAGTTTTTCTCTCCCTATTCAAACGCCTTTTTTTCTCTGCAGTAGCTCCTTAAAAATGGTTTGCAGAACAAAGGCAAAACTATAGCCTAGTAACAAAAAAACAGAGAAAAACCCATTGAACCAAACTCAAAGGTGAAAACAGTGGGAGGAGACTCAATGACGCAATCAAACGTTGCCGGAAAATGCGCATGTGTCTAGAAAACTCCAGAGCAAACATGGCCACCTACATGAGGATGTTAGGAGCGTTGAAACAGTTCTACAGAAGTGGGATTACGCCTGTTAAAAATTGTCCGGGCACAACCGGACAGGTACTAAGGAGTAGTTTTGAAGGAGACACAGCTGTACGGTCAAGCAATGTCACGAAACGCTGTTATTCTTCCTCAAATCCTACATGGAAATCATCCTTGTGCAATGTCTCTCGGAACACCAGCTCATCAATGACAGCAGCGGTGCGATGCGGTGCTCCCAAAAAATGGATAAGGAGTGCAAGTGTGTTTGGATATACCACGGAAATTGCTGGACATGGCGGAGCCTCTGTGAGCTGTCAGCAGAGGAGATACTTTTATGGGAACCGGGGTAGCGGCTTTTCAGAGGATGGAGCCGAAAGCGGTGGCGCAGGAGGGGATGAGTCAAGTGGGGACGGTGGGACAGGTTATGGTTCTCCCCAAATGACTGCTTTGACACCGATGATGGTGCCAGAGGTTTTTCCTAATGTGCCCCTCATCGCCGTCAATAGAAACCCCGTTTTTCCTCGATTCATCAAGATTATTGAGGTAAAACTCAAGTTTTTGATATTTTGAGCTGGCTGGAGATAACGGTTTTCAACATACATAATTCTGACACATAAATTTACGGTGCGGTACATATTGATGCAGCAGGAAACAATGTGTTGTAACCATAGACTGTAGGTTGTAACAGAAAAGTTGTAGGGAGCTTAACAGCGCGCTTGCTTGGCTGTTGCATCATCCATGGTGTTAAACTGAAGCACGAGCACCGGACATTCCTAAGAACCGAATGCCTAATCCTTGTGGGTTTTCTGTAGTTATATTGCATACGTTTCGAGTAGTTTCCTATTTGTGTGTGAATGACAGACTGGAGTCCTCATAAATACAGTGATACTTTGTCCTTGGCAGTTGGGGGTTGTACTTTAGACAAGTGCAATTTAGTGGCGTAAACTCAGTGCTCCTTCTGTTATAATGTCTGACAGGTAAAAAATAAAGCTCTGATGGACCTTTTGAGACGCAAAGTGAGGCTGGCTCAGCCTTATGCTGGTGTGTTCCTAAAGAAAGATGACAAGTAAGGACCTCTTTGAATCTTAAAACGACCTTTATTAGTATCACATGTACTTTAGTAGCCCAAGATTCCTTTCTTACATCTGTATGATTTTATTCCTACTCAGCAATGAGCAAGATGTTGTGGAAAGCTTGGAAGCCATCTACAATACTGGCACATTTGTGCAGATACACGAGATGCAGGACCTTGGAGACAAACTCCGTATGATTGTCATGGGGCACAGACGGTAATGACTGTCATATCGCTTAGATTCATGCCACAACAGTTTTGTGCCGTTTGTTAACTAACAGAAGGTAAATAAATATCTGTAGCTTTAACTACTATATATTGAAATCAATGAACAAGTAAGCTAAATGTCATTTGGTGAATGGTAATAAACTATTTGTAAGAACAAGCCTAGTCAACTCAGGGTTAAAAGGTATTCACGTGTAGCATAAAGAAAAGGGATTAAGATGGTGTCGGGTCATTAGTCTGGTACGCTTATCCATGGCAAGTGTTAAATGTTGTGTTAAATGTGGCTTTGTTAGAATTCGTATTAACAAGCAACTGGACGTGGAGCCAGATGAGCCTCCGTCTCCGGTGGAGTCGGAAGGGGAGGGGGGAGGCCAGCCCAAGCCCCCGCGCCGCAAGCCCAAGCGGACGCGGAAGGAAGGCTCTCTGACCGAGGCCATGGAGGACACGGTGAGGAACGCAGACATGTCGGTGGAGCCTGTGCCACTGCCCTCCTCTGATATCCTCATGGTGGAGGTGGACAACGTGCAGCACGAGGAGTTCCAGATTACTGAGGAAGTCAAGGTACTGGCCTGCCCCACACCGTAACAAGTGCTGCATACAACCAGCTTTAAAAAATTAAGGCAATGTGCTGTATTGATCTTTTTACGCTGGTTCTACCTAACAGTGTCATGGTATGTAAACATGGCATTGTTAAGTTAAACCAAGGTAAAATGATCCAAAAGATTGTTTTTTTTTTTGTAATGGATTGTTTTAGGCCTCAATACCAGCCCTTTCATCACATGAGTTGTTTAAACTTTTTTATGTTACTTTTTAGGCATTAACTGCAGAAATTGTCAAGACTATTAGAGACATCATTGCATTGAATCCTCTGTACAGGTGTGTATGAATAATCATTATATGTGTCATTTGTGTCTGTTTTCGAATAAAAAGAAAAAAAAAACATTCTATTTGATATTGCTGCTGTGTTTTTTTTTTCATTCTGTCATTGGTTCTTCAGAGAGTCTGTGCTCCAGATGATGCAGGCTGGGCAGAGAGTGGTGGACAACCCCATCTACCTGAGTGACATGGGTGCAGCTCTTACAGGGGCTGAGTCACACGAGCTTCAGGATGTCCTGGAGGAGACCAACGTGAGTGACAGTTTCAGCTGTAGCGCACTACAACTTCAACTTCTTAAGCATTCAAATGCTTACAGAGACAGATGATGCTTTTGCTAATTTTTGTCAGCAGCACATCTGTTTGTGGCCTGTCTTATTGGAGTTAAGGCAAAAAGACAGAAATACAAAGTTAACCTAGATGATTTACATTTTTGTAGTGAGGCAAAGTTTTTCCCATTATATAACTCTGCTTTACTTGCTGTGCAGATCCCCAAACGCCTGTATAAGGCCCTGTCTTTGCTGAAGAAAGAATATGAACTGAGCAAGTTACAACAGCGGTTGGGAAGGGAGGTAAGTGTCCTAGCTTCGTGTTTTGACCTTGACTTTGACCTTGACTTTAACATAGCTGTTTAGTCATTCTCAAGGTCATGAGTAGCATTGTGGTTCATTAATTATTCATGGCTATTTTGACTAAAGATGTGATGAATGTTAAATACCTTAAAAAGCTGGAATTGTAAAAATCATGGTTAATTTATGTGGGCACCCTGAAAAATTGTTACTTTGGTTGTACTACTACTACTGTGCTACTATTTTGTTTACAGCTGAAATTGCAGGATATCTTTTTTGTTTTGTAGGTCGAAGAGAAGATCAAGCAGACACACAGGAAGTACCTTCTGCAAGAGCAGCTGAAGATCATTAAGAAGGAGCTCGGCCTGGAGAAAGAGGACAAGGACGCTATTGAGGAGAAGTTTAGGGAACGACTAAAGGAGAGGGTGGTGCCGCAGCATGTTATGGAGGTCATCAACGAAGAGCTGAACAAACTTGGCCTGCTTGATAATCATTCCTCTGAGTTTAAGTTAGTGTTTCCTATTTTTATCCTAAATGTATTTCCTACATTTCCTCTGGGATTAAAAGTGTCTGTTCTGTCTTTCTGTCTGTCTGTTAATATAATGTACACAAAAAATGTTTTTCTTGCCTTTTTCTGTGCTTAGGCCAAACTACAGTAATGAGTTTTGTGAAACATAATGTGTGACATGTCTTTTCTTATCTTTTGAATTCTGCAGTGTGACACGTAACTATTTGGATTGGCTGACTTCCATGCCATGGGGAACCAATAGCACAGAGAATCTTGAACTGGGCCGAGCAAAAGAGGTTCTCGAGGAAGATCATTATGGAATGGATGACGTGAAGAAACGTATTCTGGTAAGAACTACATTCACAAAGTCATCTGAACACAATTTAAACTGAATCGTAATAACTGTATGACAATGTGTTCTATCTTTTGGAAAATCAATTTTAATTGTTTCAGTATACCATGGAATTTGTATAATCAATGTCTGTTATAACAACTATTGATTAATCATTAGAAAAGTTCTATTCATTCATTCAAAATAGCTACGGATTATGCATGTTCAACAAAAACCTATGGATGTAAACTTTCTTTAAATGTTTTTTTTTTAAATTTCAAGTGAAATTAATTGTATTCCTTAATTTTCTATACAGGAATTCATTGCAGTGAGCCAGTTGCGAGGCAGCACACAGGGAAAGATCCTGTGTTTCTATGGCCCCCCAGGTGTGGGAAAGACCAGCATCGCTCGCTCCATCGCCCGAGCGCTTAACAGGGAATATTTCCGCTTTAGTGTTGGTGGTATGACCGATGTTGCTGAAATTAAAGGTCACAGGTGGGTAGTGCTTCTACTGCACATAGTTCACATTACAGGGGACTACTAACCGTAGTGGTACGGTAACGCCCAAAGACACAAAAATGGCAAGATTTGGGTGTACCGACATATTAATGTGATTAATGTAAAACTTGGTACCCTACCGTAAAAGGTAGTGCCCCCCAATTACAAAGGGATAATTCACACTCTGTTATTACAGAAGTAATTAATGACTGCTGCATACCATTTTGTGTAGCTCAATAGTTTATAACAGCCTTTTACCTTCGTAGGAGGACATATGTTGGTGCTATGCCAGGGAAAATCATACAATGCTTGAAGAAGACAAAAACTGAAAATCCTCTGGTGCTAATTGATGAGGTATGTTACTTGTGTCTATTTGAGAATTGTAAATCTTTGTGCTTGGGGCCACTATGATTATACCATACAATTTAGAATATACAACACTGTCACATTTTTGTGCTAGGTTGACAAAATTGGACGAGGTTACCAAGGCGACCCTTCATCTGCCCTCCTGGAGCTTTTGGACCCAGAGCAGAATGCTAACTTTCTGGACCATTACCTTGATGTGCCTGTGGACCTGTCCAAGGTATGTCACCTTAACGCAATTTCCCTGAAGAGACATCCTGCAGGATTCATTTTTATTCTATTCTATTCTATTTTATTCTATTCATGAGCCCCTAACCATTCCTTTAATGCCAGGTATGTTGGTATACTGTCATTATCATTATCACATCTGTTTTTCTGCCTTATCTAGGTACTATTTATTTGTACCGCCAATGTGACTGACACGATTCCAGAACCCTTGAGAGATCGTATGGAAATGATCAATGTGTCTGGATATGTGGCTCAGGAGAAATTAGCCATTGCAGAGGTAAGGCTCATAAAATGTTAATGAGTTAATATCAACAGCGGTTTGCTTACAAATTACTTTTAGGATTTTACCACAGTCCAGAAATGTCAATGCTGAAATAACAAATACTCATCCTCCATCCTCACTAAAACACAGAAATACCTAGTGCCTCAGCTACGGACCACCTGTGGACTGGATGAGCAGAAAACTGAAATTTCATCCGAGGCTTTGAATGTTCTCATAAGGCAGTATTGTAGAGAAAGTGGGGTGAGGAACCTTCAGAAACAAGTGGAGAAGGTAATGTCAATTCACTAAGGTCTAAGAAAATAAGACATATCCTGACTGTACACAGTGCAAAAAAAAGGTCGATGTCTCACACTTTTGTTTTTCGCGAAGGTTTTCCGAAAAGTTGCATTCCGTATAGTCAATGGAGAGGAGAGCTCAGTGAAAGTCACACCTGACAATCTGCAGGACTATGTAGGCAAACCCATCTTCACTGTGGACCGCATGTATGATGTCACACCCCCAGGTGTGGTGATGGGATTGGCTTGGACAGCCATGGGTAAGGAAGCATAATGTGACATCCATTTCATAAATTCACATTTTATCCACAATGTAACACCTTGTGAACAAATCAGAGGGACATTTAAAAAAACAAAATTACAAAAAAAAAAAAAAAAAACATTCACTGATTTGCTATTTAAAATTGGTTAATACAGTTTGTCCTACACCTTATTATTTTCTTGTCATCATGCTGTTGATTATTGTTATATATCTCAAACTCATTTCCACCCTTGTTTTACTTTTAGGTGGCTCTACGCTCTTTATCGAAACCTCTCTGCGACGCCCTCGGGACCGTTCGGGGAAAGATGGACCAAGTGAAGGATCGCTTGAAGTGACAGGTCAGCTAGGCGACGTGATGAAGGAGAGTGCCAAAATCGCCTACACCTTCGCCCGCGCCTTCCTCATGAAGCAACAGCCTGACAACGACTTCCTCGTCGGCTCTCATGTACACCTTCACGTCCCAGAGGTATGACTCACTGCAGACTAAACATAATTTTAATGATGGGGTTTAAATTGTGTGTTCTTCATACTGAAGGACAGCAACTGAAAGGCAGAATGATGCCACATTATGTTATGAATGCCAGTAATGATGAGCTAATCAAAATCATTCCTCTTGAATTTTAATATTTTCCATTTAGCTCTTCTTGAATACTCTGGTGTAAATGAAATACACTGTAAAGAAAAAATGGCTTTTGACAGTTATGGCTTAACTTCATTTTAATCATACGGTTCACATTGCTTCATCTTAATGGTAGCTTATTTTCAGTACTTTAACTTTGACACTTAAATTGTACTCTCTTCAATATCTTGTTTATCTGTCTTCAATATCTTGTTTGGTTGTCTGATTGTCTATTTGAAGGGAACCTCTAGCTGTTTTATTTAGCAGCAAGTCTAACTGTTCAAGCGTCTGTCTGTCTAGGGTGCTACTCCTAAAGATGGGCCCAGTGCCGGTTGCACCATAGTGACGGCCCTCCTGTCCTTGGCCTCCGACACCCCAGCGCGTCAGAATGTTGCCATGACGGGAGAGGTGTCCTTGACGGGCAAAATCCTCCCCGTGGGGGGAATCAAGGAGAAGACTATTGCTGTGAGTTGGAAAGGGGAAACATTTTTAACATTAAAGATCTAGTGTGTCTGTATAGGTGGTTAGAGTATGTGTACAGTACCAGCTAAGAGTTTGATCATTTTACACACAATTATATGATATTCATGTAAGAATGACTTGATGGTCGGAGGTTTTATGATGCAGTACTGGTCAGCTTGTGACAGAGCTCTATCTTTTATTTTCAATGATCACTGACCAAACAAAATATTATTTACAGGCCAAGAGGGCTGGTGTGACTTGCATCATACTGCCAGAGGAAAACAAGAAGGACTTCTCCGACCTTCCCGAGTACATCACCGAGGGCCTGGAGGTCCACTTTGTACAACATTATGAGCAAATTTACAAGATTGTTTTTCCTGGACAGTCCAACTGAAGCACTGCACTGGAGTGACTGGCAGTGGCCACACAGTTCCTTTTTATCCAATGAAAAGATGCCATGAAATACCCCTTGAAGTAAACGATTGCTGTTAGTTGACGGCAAAGAGACTGCCGTCATTAGTTTGTTTTAAGGAACGTGTCTACAGGATGCCATCAGGTGTGAGGACATGCATAGGGGGATAGGCTGGCAGCTTAAGTCTTTTCAAATTCTCAAAGATCCTTGAGCCACAGACAGTTGGATCATGATATTGCTGCTGCGCAGCCTTGACATAATCTTTTTTTTTTTTTTATTATTTACAGATGTGTGTATGTTACATATAATAATAATGGAACCAAATCAATATTGCTGATTCTTTTGAATTTCTGAATATTTGTTACATTGGCTTCCGAGTTAAAGCACTAATTTAAAGAATGGTCTGCCTATTTATTTCAAAAGCTTAACATGTAGGTGGTTACAGCCTAAAATGATTACCAGTAGTAACTGCAGTAGTTGAATCACAGGATTTTTGCTCAAAACCCCATGGTAAGTTTCTTACACAAAAAATGTGCCATTAAATCAATACTTTTGGAGTTGAGGGTATGGTTTGAAAATCATTAACTTTGAGGCAATTATTAAAATTCTGTTTTTCAGAATTACTTCTATTTAGTTAACATTTCAGGAACTTTGAAGCGGTTTCCCACCTTCATAGTCCTCAGACTATATCCAAACACCAAGTTACTCAAACATTAGGACATCTTCAACTCCTACCAAACAACCAAACCACAACTTAATGCTGTGTTTAGTAAACATCCCACATCAAGAAGTGTTAACTGAACTTAAAAATGTTTAGAAGCACTGCACACTGGCTCTGTATCGCTTTTCAAGCAGACTTTAGCTTTGCAGCCCAATAGGTCCAAGCATTATATTGAAAAACATGATGACCATCTCCACATCAACAGGTGTTGATCTGTTTCCTTTCGATCAGTAAAAACTGGATTTAACAGGTCTATACCCAAATTGGAATGTGTTTACACTTTTTTTATTGGACTATACATCAAAGCCATCTTAGCCACAAAACACAGAAGGTTCTGCCATACTGCACTTTGTTTAATTTTGGAAATAGTAACTGCAATTTCTTACATCACCACTGCTTTTCCATCTTTTCATAGACGCACCTGCCTTTCTGTAATTTTCAGTAGTTAGCAAAGGGAGGACACAGTTAAGCTAGAAGTATATTCACTTTAGTGTCTTTTACACATTTTGGCAATGTGCACAAGCAGAATTATAAGACCTTGCTTGTGTGGATTTAAAACTCATGCCATACACAGTACATCACTAAAAATGTATTGCACCATGTTCCACCGCACACACTGATCTCCAGACTCAAAATAAAGACAAAATACTACAGCGTGACATCAATTATACAAATTGTCGTTTATTACACTTTACTCCTTCTTGGCAGCAGCCTTTCTCATGGCGGCCAGGATGGTGCTCAGCTCTTCCCTCTTTCTCTTGGCGCGGATGTGAGTTCCCACCTGGGCAGGGAAACAAACAAAAAAGAACACATCATTGTCATTATGCAATCATCATTTCAAATGCATTTCACAAACTTCAGCAATGACCTATAGCAGGGCTATTCAATTAGTTTGGGACTGGGGCCAGTTCATCAAATAAACTAAATCAGGGGCCGGGCAATATGACTTATCAAGGTATCAATCATCTCAAGGGCCGCATCTGGCCCCAGGGCCGCCATTTGAAGAGGCCTGACCTATAGGATAAGTAGATGTTAGATGAACAAGCTACTAAGGTCCCACTAATGAAGCAGCCTTGTCAAGAACATACCTTTCATATCTTCACTAATGTCAATGTAACAGCTTTGACAGAATGTTAGTTGTGCCCCTACCCTATGCTTATCTGCAAACTCTCAGGCATTACAGTACTACAAAATCAATGACAAAAGAGCTGAAGGCATTACATACCCTTTTCTTGATGAACTTGAGGGCACGCTTGTCCTTGGACACTTTGAGCAACTCCATAGCACGCCTCTCGTAGGGGGCAAAGCCACACACCTCGCGGATCATGTCACGCACAAACTTGGCATGTTTGGTCAGTTGCTGAAAAATAACAATATTCAACACAGCACCTCATTAATTCACATTTCAGAGAGCAAGTCATCCAGAGCAACAGCTGGTCCTACGCCATTTTACCAAAATATTGATGACAACTGAATGAACTTAGTAGTAGTAGATCATAGTAAACAGACTCTTACCCCTCTCCTACGGCTGTGTTTCGGCTTTGACACATTTTTGGTCACTGGGTGGCCTTTGTTAAGGCCCACTGCCATGGGATACCTGATGGCCATCTCTGTGAAAACAAGCGCTGGTTAGGAACACGCTAACACAACCAAGTAGCAAAGGCAGTTACATTTACGACTCGGTCACGATTTTATAACAAAATGATGTGCAGCCATATTTTGCATATCCAAAGCTGGAAAGTATTTTACATGTGGCTGACACCATTTACTTCACAGGAAATTATCCCCAGTACATGGCATCACTGTAGGTACCACCAGTACCATACAACGCTAGTAGCATTAGCAAATCGTCAGTGTCGCTTTGCTCAATGTTCATGTTATATCAAAACGCCCTTCACCAATTTTACAATACATTTATATGTTATAACAACCGAACAACACGTGGCGATACGTATAATTTGAATGGGACCGCTCCTGACGTGTTGAACTGGTCAGGACTTACAAGCCCCCAACCTTTAGTGATGTTCAACATATTATGCAATTAACTGCGAAGTATTGCTGAAATATTCAGCATTTCAACTCAGAAATGTGTCCGGATTATAGTGTTACTGGTTATTTATCAACAGCACATCAGATGCAAAAGATTTAACTTAGATTTCAATTTACGTTTACAAATACTAATTTCATACCTGCTTCTCTAATGGCGTCCAAACCGGAAGGAACGTTTGCTGTCGGAAGCTGGAAATTCTAGCCTCGCAGAAAAATGTTCGAAGCCTGTACCACAGCGCCATCTCTTGACATGAAAGTCAACGTTGATGCATGACCTTTTGGGAGAAATTATGAGACATATAAACATATTTGGAACAAAGCACATAAATTCTGCAAGCAGCACATATCTTGCAATGTCTATTTAATATATACCAAGTACAAATAAGCAGGAATGGTTGATAGTATGTATGATAGAAATAGAAAAAAAGGACAATGAAAGACTCTAACTACCATGATGCACTGTACCTCATGGTACAGGAAGTCCTGGCGTTTTGGAGATTGGTTGTCAAAAAGGGGTTTACATCTGTGTTGAATGAAAGACAGTGTTGGCAGATAAAAGAACAACACGTTATCAATGGATTTGGAAAAGCAACGTGGACGGCACGCTGCTCTTGCAATAGCTGCAGTAGTTGTCATCGTTGGGATTCCTCTATGGTGGAGAACGACAGAGACCTATCGTGCTTGGCTGCCGATGTCCCAAATTCGTGAACTGGATTCATTGCATCTCTGCCTTACTGTGGAAGTGGAGGTGGTGTTTGCTCAGGGTACACTTACACCTGACCAACAAAAGAAGCTTCCATTGAATCAGGTACGTGAGCAAGAGCACCACGTCGATGCAGAAACAGACCTCAAGTACAGATATGAGACTAAATATCGCACAGCTACGATCATGGAGGAAGACGCCCTAAACCAACCAAATGCAGCAGAGGCGGATACATCCCTACATATCTTAAGCGAGAGTGCCTGTGGCTCTGTGGTTGTGTATGTTTTACCCGAGTCTTCTACACTACTAACTGAAGGTGTGAGAGTATACGTGGGACTGAAAAGGACGGCACTGGTCAAATTTGAACTCAGAGCAGGAGGAGGATTGAAGGAGGTTCTCTCAGCAATAGACGCTGAGGTGGAGCCGGTGGTCCAGACCATGTCGTTTGGCCATCAGGACATCATCGCAGCGCTTAGCAACCGCATCCGACTGGCCAAGGTGAGCAAGGAAAGCCTGGTTGACAGCATGAGAGCTTTCAAGTCCAGTCCTGGCTATGAGATCACATTCAGTTTGCTCAATCCCAGCCCCCAATCCCACAAGGTGCAGTGGGATATTGAGGGTGCTGTCCAGCAATACATCCAGCCTTTATTGGACAAGATGGCCGCCGTGTCCAATTTTTCAGTGGATTCTCAAATTCTGTACTATGCCGTTCTTGGAGTGAATCCACGTTTCGACAAAAATGCATTAGCCTACACACTCAGCGCTGACAGTCTTGCCCATGTCATTAACCCAGTGGAGGCGAGGTTAGGCTCCAACGCTGCATCCTCCAACCCTGTGCTAAACTTCCTCCTCTACGTCCCGGACCCCCACCACTCCCCACTCTTCATCCGGGATCACAGGGGCCAGGAGGTCTCATCGAACGCCTTCCACAGTCCCCGCTGGGGAGGCATCATGGTCTACAATGTAAATGACATGTACGACAAGGAGACCAGCAGCTTCCCAGTTGACTTGAATATTGACATGAGCAAAGTGATGGGTGTGTTCCTGGCACAGCTTAGGCTATTGTTGGGCGTCCAGCAGGTGCATCCCCCCAAGGGCTTTGAGCTCCAGGGGCCAGGCAGCGCAGGGGTGGCTGACTGGGAGCTGGATCGGCTTCTGTGGAGCCGCACCGTAGAGAACGTGGCCACAGCCAGCGCCACCATCAGCTCCCTCTCCCAACTCCTGGACGAGATCGGCAACATTGTCATCAATGACAACATCGCACAGCAAGTGCTCAACGCGGTGACGTCTATACAGGCGGCCATCGCTGAGCTGGAGGCTGGAAACTTGGCCTTTGCCTTGCAGTACAGCAGAGAGGCCATCTTGGCGTCTGAATGTGCCTTCTTTGACCCGTCCTTGCTGCATCTCCTGTACTTCCCCGATGATCAGAAGTTTGCCATCTACATCCCTCTGTTCTTGCCAATGTGTGTACCAATACTGCTCTCACTACTGAAGATCGTGAGTGAATGGAGACAAAAGAGGGCAGAAAAAAGAGCCAAAAAAGATTAAAAAAAGGGAAACTCAGAGACTAACAGCACATGGCCACACTTGTGTGCATAGACATTTTGAAATGTATGTACAGTTCTGTTACCTCAGGTATGATGCACTGAATGATTGACGACACTGGAGGAAAGTCTAATAAAGTGTTTGGTGAATGGTACTCTGTAACTAGTTACTGCTAAGTTATTTGGAGAACGTTTTGTTAAAGTCAGTAAACTGTGTCAAATGAGGTTATGCAGAACCATCCCTTTAATAATAACTGAACTAAAGTTCTGTAACCACAAATGTCACAGAAAAGCTTCATTAAAAAACTGAAAAAGATCTTGATAAGTGAATGTATGGCATCACAGTAAAAAAACGTCTACATAGACAACAGTAAAGGTGAGGTCTACAGTGTTTGGTTGCACAAAAATCATCCAAATGGAATATAAACAAGGGAATTGGCCTATTTGGTAAGCTATGTAGACATTTACCTTCTACAAGTGACAGTTTATTTCTGCTTATTTTTCAAACTTTATATTTATGAATTATACAGTGTTGCAATAATTTTATCACGGTGGGCAATTGTAAAACTACCTTTGTTTTTTTTGGCTTTGTGAATGCTTGTTACATGTTTTGATGTTAAAGTAAGACTAAACCAAAGGTAATTGAGACTGGAACCGATGTCATCCTAACTTATGCCGGCATAGAAAAGAAAAGCCTTTCAGAGGTGTTGTGGGCCTAATTTTACACTGTCAAATCAAATTGCTCACTTGACAGTCCCAGTGTAACGCTAACAGAGGTATGTAGGCCTACAATGTTTTTTATGACTAAAAGTATATACAGTCTATTACCTATCAATCAATCAATAAACAAACAAAGGGTCCTCTAATGGATTTATAAAGCTGACAGTATGAATACTTAAGAATGCTGGTCATGGTGTTTGTTACACTGCAAAACTGTTATTAATATTATATTATAAAATTTTCAAAAACACATTTTCTTAAATATATACTAGCTCATTGTTTCAAAATACAGTACATCTTTCTCTGCACACACTAACTTTACCAAAACTTTTATTGCTTACAGCCAACAAAATATCAATGAAACATACAAGAGCATTACAAAAGTCCTCATGTGTTCACCCTCCTGATCTTGCTCTGGAACCAGGTGCTGATGAAAGGCATTCAGAAAGGCAAGGAGGCGCTTGGTATTATTTGGTCCAACTTTACATCTATGAAGGAGCAATCGAGCGTTTGCAATTGCTGCACACATTATAATGCTGTCCTTGCATTTCACTGCACTTTGGCCCTTTTTGTTACTCCATTCTGTCCTCGCTGACACCTTCTGGCCAGATTGAATCCTGCCTCGTCTATGTAGATGAGTTCATTAGGGGCCTGGTTGGGCTCCAACTCCATAACTCTCTGAAACAAAGTTTACGTAAATTCACGTCATTATACCTTACTCTACTGTAACCTAATATAGGTAACCAATGTGTATACTTGCAAAGTGTAAAGTGTATAGAACTGAACATTGAACATACACTATATGGCATAGTATTTGTCTTTTCCTGTTTCTGTTCTCAGAAATGTCAAATCCAGACTGCAATCAGCTGTGGTTGGCCCAATTTACCCATCATCAATCAGCTTTGTGTTAATTATTCAGTTGTTTGGTTATTATCAGCTGTTTTTGAGCTGATATCATTGCAGAAGTAGGGTGTTGCTGCTGACTGCATATTGTGTGAAAACAACATGAGCTGTATGAATGGTATAGCCACAACAGGCCGATGCTGTGCTAATTGCATTTAGAGTTTTGAAAATGTCACAATTTATTGGACAAATGCTTGTTAGTGACTGAAAAAATCTGTTAATGGAACTCATAACTATGCTCAGGCACGTTTGCGATCACACTACATGTTTACCATGCCCGAATTCACCTTTTTTGAGGTTCAAGCATACTCGTGTATTGTGTCCCAGTATGGAATGGGGCGACTGGTCAAACAAACTAGGCTTTGAGAGGGGATCAAGTGTGCACAGTATGGAAGGCATAGTCTGAGTAACCCCCGAATGTGCTCATGTGTGTAGACATTCATCATTTCAGTGTGAGTTACTAGTCAGAACGAGACCAGAAAGCCATTTTTTTTCTGTGTACACCTCACTGTTGCTTTTGACACTGGAATGGTTGTGAAGTTTTTTTTATCATTTCTACCAGTATCAGAAATATATTCTGTCCATTGTTACCCCTTGACTGTTTTCTTAACATCCCCCTAATCATAGCTGTGTTTGAGAAAAAGGCACTTCCATTTATCAGCATTGACTACCATCCATACAGGCCAAGAAAAGCCACAGCTGGACTGAATGCTGGGTGACTGCCTGTCTGGTGTGACTGCCTTGCTATGACTCAATCTGGTCAATGCTGCCTCGCTGTGACTGTGTGCCCAGTATTGGACACAGAGGGCAGAAAAATAAAGTATTCTCCTGATTTGTTTAATTCGGTTAATTATTCTCAGGGGCTGTATGCAGATTTGATTATTTATATTCACTTTAAAAACGGTTCCAAAAATAGCACTTTCCACAGGGGAAGAAAACAGTTGAGGGCTTATGCTCTACTCAGAAGCCTGCTTGCTGGCAATATCTGTGCCCCCCAGGTGAAAGTGTATGAACAAGTTCACAATGTGTGGCCAATTACAAGTAGCCAGAGCCTGCACACCAATGACTAACACAAAGACTAAGACCTTCCAAATTATGATGGAAATTGGGTGGCCTTTTACCCCAACCCTGCAAGCTTCTACTTCTACTTGGTGAAGTAAGTCACAAAAGTGCTGGTGGACTCACAATGCACTGCATGCCAAATTATACAGCATGCACACACACATGCAAGCGCACACACATGCAAATGCACACACACACACACACACACATGCACAGACACACATACACACACACACACACGCACACACACACACACATGCGCACACATGCACAGACACACACGCACACACACACATACACATACACACACATACACACACACACACACACACACACACACACACAGGCCTTGTTATTGGCCATGAGCTGAAACCATTCGCAGCGCTCACTCCAGTAGCACAAATAACGGAAGCAATTTGATGTAACTAACCCAGTCAAATCCCTACTGATGGGGACCCGGGGTCGTGACCTTGGCCTGGCCCTCTGGGATGCCCATATGTTAGTTAACCACTAAAGGCTTCAATTAAGCCTTTATTGAGAGGTCATTTATCACAGGTGTTTGGCAGAAAGCTTGCTTAATTATTCCCGGAAGAAGGGTTGCCTGGGCCATGGGAGAGGGCCTTTGTCGTCACATGTTATTGGAGAGCTGAATGATGGTATTGTCTGCGTTCACTTTGAGGGTGGCGGGGGGAGAGGGGGGGAGGGGGATTTTGGTGACCATTACTGGGATCTTTCAGGCCCCAGTGATTACACACTTGCACACACATCAAAGCGACCGCTGTCCCACTCTACCATGACCGAGCCGTGAGAGGCAGGCAGAGGGCATGTGTCACTGCGGCCCGAAAGAGGAAGTGTCTATCTGGAGGAGTTTACATGCTGCTCCGTGTACCTGATTCCTGACATACGATGTGTATGATCTGGGGGGCCATGGCACAGCTGGGGAAGGCTCTAGGCTCTCATACCATACCGCCGCTTTAAGATGGTAATGCGTGTATACACAATAGCCCGGAGCTCCCAAAACAGATGCTACTTCTTTCTGTATTTTATTATTACCATTGGCCTAATTTTAGTCAGAATTAGACACTGCTTACACAACATCTTGTGGTACTTGTGTGGTCACAATGAATACTTCTACTACCCATATAACCAGGGCTTCGAATCCAGCCTGTGGTCATTTCCTGATCCTACCTTTCTACTAATCATCTTATCATTTTTCACTGTTCTGGCCGATTAAAGGCCACCCCCCCTCCCCCCAAATAGCTTCAAAAAAGGTCTATGATCAACTGTCCCCACCCCAACCCCCAAACAAACACACACACACACACCCCTGCAGAATCGTCCTAATTACCACCAGTCCAACATAAAATACTTTTAAAGTGTATGAATGACAGATGTAAGTGTGGTTTAAAGACCCGAGTACCATAGCTCTTAGCTTATTGGACTCAAAAAGAAACATTTGCACTAGTTAAGAAACACACATCAAACAGTTTTTTTAAACAAAAACCATAAGACAATGTAAATATTTCAACAAGCTGCAGGGATAATTATAAATCCATTTAAAATCTGAAGTGGCGTTTAGATAGTAGTGCTGTAATCATTAGCCTGGGCACGCCCATACTTCCTTCAACGCTGCATTTCAATTTTGCCTTGAAAGTCAGTCTGGCCAAGCTGCCTGTCTACACCGTTTCTACATTAACAGAGAAACTGGGACCAATGAAAATCTAGCATTTCAAAAAGGTAATGACGCGGTAGTTCAGTGACCGGAAATCTACCTCAGTCACTGTCAACATGACGAACGTGGAGCAACGGCAAGATTTAGTGCAGCTGTAGCTGCTGTTTTGGAAGAATTCAAAGGGAAGTTACCTCTGGAGGTAGAGCAAAGGTTAGCCCTTGAATCATTTATTGCAGGAAAGGACGTTTTCGCAATGCTACCGACCAGCTTCGGTAAAAGTTTGATTTATCAGTTAGCCCTGCTGGTAGCCAAGTCAATGGGGCTTTGCAAGAACGCTGTCGTTGTGGTCATTTCACATACGTCAGAGGACAGAGGAGTGTGATTGGTTGAATCTTTGTCCAGTAGCAAACAGAGGCATTTAAAAGAGGCAGGTTAAGCCCGCCCTCTGAGAAATGGGTTTACAACACAGCTTGGCCAGACCAATGTTCACAGAGCATTGATAAGTCGCGTTAGCCAGGCTAGTAATCATAGGGACATTGGAGTGAAACGATGTGAGGTGCAATTGTACTCATTTCTCACAAGGTGTCAGCATTGCGTGGTGTTCTCAGTTTATCAGCCGCTCATGATCAAGTTGTAGTGTTCTCTTTCCTCCAGTAGATGGCGTGTTCTTACTGCTGGAACAGAATTTTTAAACAGCATGCCATAGTACTATAGTACGCATAGTACTTCTGTGATAAGATGTGGCTGGTGACATTTACTGTATACATCATGTGTTTGCAATGATTACAATTACATTTTGTTGTTTACATAGTGCAGTGAAACCTACATTTAATATTAGTTGTAAAAGCTGTTGAGTAGTGCACATGTACACAAATACCTAATAGTTAAATTGCAGTGTTTGAAAAGCAACATTTGAAAATGTGCATAGGATTTAAGCATATATGTGTTGTTGATATATATATATATAAAGTTGTGATCAAATGCTGCCATTATGGACTATGAATCATGTGGCTGTTTTATAAGCATGTCAAGTGGCCATTGACAATGTAGGGAGAGAAAAGCTGTTGATTTGGGTGACAGTCTTCTAAATATACAACCACAAAGACGTCATCAGTATGCCCTATGACTGCCAGCCACATAAAAAGCAACAGCAAAACATGATTCGATTGTAGCTAAAACCGAAAGCAGATGAGTCTGATGTCAACTCTAAAGATATATATATATATACACAGCACATTTGTACATGCAAATAAACACACACACACACACACACACACACACACACACACACACACACACACACACACACACACACACACGCACAAACTATGCAGAAGAATTTCACAAGTGTGTTTTTAAGATTGTGTTTTCTTTTTCCTTCAAACTGAACTCAGAAATGTTTTACAATGATTTTTTTTAAACTTAGAATTATATCCCTCAAATTATTTAGTTTACCATTGATCATATGCTCAAAAACTATTGGGTGAAAACAGATTATGCAATAGGTTTTCAGAGATATATTGGTAGTGCTTACCCATTCCTATTATGGCATCACTGATATTGACACTATCTTTATTTGCTTAAATGATATATTTCTTGGATCATCCAAATCAGCATTGCTATGGTAATGTCGCGGTATGTTGCAACCATAGTAACAGCCCTGCAATTCATGTGTATTTCTTTGATTCATTCCATAAAGAAAAGGATCAAAAGTTATACAGCCATAGCGACAGAAGAAAGCAGGGGTGTTTTTTGATGCAAATGGTCGCCACAAAAGAAACATTTGAAATGCAAAACTCGGATTCATTAATTGAATTATTTCTCGTGCGGGACCCGGAGAGCATAGAGGCCTTGACGCAGGCACACAGAGCAACCTTTTAGACACCAGCAGCCATCTTATTGGCCACTTTATAAAACAATGGCTGACAGAGTCGGTGGCTCGGAGTCAGGGCACAGATTACCACTCCACATCAACAGCGACGACAGCCATGAATTTATCTTTTACTGGGCACTAATCCCCATAGAGTGATACATTCAGTTGAAAAGAGTTGCAGTGTAGAAGTAGCAAAAGGAGTAGTAATAGTAGTAGTAGCGCTATTAGTAGTAGTAGTAGTAGTTGTAACAGTAGTAGTGGCAGTAGTAGTAGTTGTAGTAGTGATATTATTATTAGTAGTAGTATTAATAGTAATAGTAATAATAGTAAAAGTAGTAATAACTACTAATAGTAGTAGTAGTAGAAGGGGGCAATTAGTTTGTTGTACTGGTAGCACCTATACGCACAGTCAATGTATTTCACATCCCACATTTATTCTCAGACATAAGACAATTTTAGCTTTTAGCATCACAATACTTGTGTGATGTGTGAAGACTTCACACCCATAAGAAAGTCATGCTCAGCCACACTAAAAGTAAGTTTGGGTTTATGATGAGATGCATTGAATGTGGGTTGATAGGAATTGACATGCATACATAGCAGCTTATTCTGATGTATTTAATGGTAAATTAACATGCTGTCATATACTGCAGCAAACGAGTGCTCCTAATACTATAGCACTTCTGTATTTACTTAGGACTATGTGAAGTGTAATACAAAA